>JBBDGP010002317.1:0-735000 GCA_037952835.1 Lithobates septentrionalis
ATATTCTCTCCTTGTGCAGATAGTGGGCGGTGCTGGCACCGCACGGGACAAGTCATGAAGACAAAAATGAAGCAGCACAGCGTTCTCCTGCTCCTCCCCCTCAGGCACACAGGCACACAGGCACACAGACATGACGAGTGTGGTGGGCGGCGCGCCGGCGCCCGAACGGAGGAGACACAGACTGAGTGTCAGTGAGTGACCCAGTGACACAGGCAGCCATTGCATAGTGCAGCAGCCGGGGCCGCTGCTGCTCTTTAGATTGCTGACAGTGACACAGGCAGTGAGCGGCCCCGGAGACAGTGAGTGACCAGTGTGACACAGCCATAACCATTGTATAGTGCGGCAGCGGCGGCCGCCGCTGCTGCTCTTTAGATTGCTGACAGCCTGACACAGGCAGTGAGCGGCCCCAGCGGTACTTTGGGCAGCCAGCCTACTGGGATATTTCCCGGTATCCCGGTACACCAGTCCGGCCCTGACACCATGCAAATGAGAAGTGATGCCACAAAGAGGTTGCAAGGTCATTTGGTATGTTTAATTGCCATAGCAGAGCATTTAGCTAAGTTAACTCCTAGGCCTGAGATCATATGAAATGATTCCAGTAGGGACGTCAGGTTGGGTAATGCAATAAGGGAGTTTGTTAGGACTAGGAGGACGTCATCTGCATAGAGACTTAGTTTAAATTCCCTAGGGCCTTTACAATATCCCTTGATATTTATATTTTCTGAAATAGCTTGGGATAATGGCTCTATCGCCAGGGCAAATAGGAGGGGGGACAAAGAGCACCTCTGCCTAGTGCCTTTTTTCAATGGGAAAAATTGGGAATTATTATCTGATAATATTAAACGAGTTTGGGGGTCCCTATACAGAGCATGAAAGCCTTGCAAAAAGTCACCAGTGATGCCAAATCTAGGTAATAAATGGTCTAGGTATGACCAGCTTACGCTGGTCATACCTTATGGATAGCTTATGGATATCGAGGCTTAGGAGAAGTACTTGTTTAGAGTACAAATTTGTGTCCTGTATGATGTTGGTGACCAAGCAGATGTTGTCGATAGATTGCCTCCCGGGAATAGACCCAGGTTGATCTGAGGAAATCAGGATTGTGATGACTGAGGCCAGTCTGTCCGCCAGCAATCTGCCAAAGATCTTCAGGTCGTTGTTGATGACCGAGATCAGGCGGAAGTTTTGGGGAAGGGAGTGATCTTTATGGGGTTTAGGGATAAGGGACATGTTAGCCAGTAACATTTCTGCTGTGAAATTATTGCCCTTCAGCATATGGTTAAAGAGAGCAGAATACGATGTAGTATAACTATCCGGGCCTGGGGCAGTAGAGGATTTAAGTGACTTAATAATATTAGTAATTTCTGCCGCTGTACAGGGAGTATTCAAAACTTCTAGTTGCTGGCTGGACAGAGTGGGCAGTGCCAAATTAGAAAACCAGGACTGGGTTGTCGGATCAGTGGACCGTTGGGACTCTGCAAATAATTTTTTGTAATAGTCTACAAATATGTCCATTACATCATTTAGGTGTGAAACCAAAATCCAGATGGGGTTGTGTAATTTGTGTGTGTGAGATGGTTTCATAGCCTGGTTGAGCTTTCTTGCAAAGATGGTAGAGTTACTGTATAGCATAAAATTTTGCTTTAGCCCATCTCAAGGCCCTCTCAGTCTTGTCTGAAAGCAAGAAATCCAATGCCTGTTTTTTACAATCTATTTGTTGAAGAAGATCTGGGGAGGGGGATTGGTTATAGTGGTTATATAGTCTGTCTAATGCTTTTGTAAAAGAATGGAGCTTAGTCAGTTTAGCCTTATGTTTTCTGGATGTGATGTTAATAATATGGCCCCACATTACAGCTTTATGAGACGTCCAGAGTGTGCCCAGTGAGGTGTCAAGGAGCTGATTTTCTGCAAAATAATCTCCAAGTTGTGTCATGAGGGTGACAATGGTGGAGGGGTCCATTAGCAGCGAGTCGTTAAGTCTCCATGTGTAGGTTGTAGGCTTAAGGCCCATTCTAGATACTGAAATGGCTACTATGTGGTGATCTGACCAGGGGCAGACATGTATATTTGCTTTAGTCGAATTTGCTAAAACAGTTGGGGTACAAAAGATGTAATCAAGCCGGGCATAGCTGTCATTTGGGTTTGGATAAAAGGTGTAGGATCTAGAGCCTGTGCTATGTGTTTTCCGTGCATCTATTAGTTGTAATGAGCTAAAACTCTGTAACTCTGCTTCTAAACTGGGGTGTGCTGTGAGGTTGAAGTCTCCCCCCAGTATTAAATGTGGGGAGAGGTAACGGTCTAATGTTGCAAAAAATAGCTTAAGAATGAAGCTTGTGCTTTGTTGGGGACATAGACAGAGGCAATAGTTGTGGCATGACCCTGGATCTTGCCTTGTAAAATTATGAATCTGCTGTTAGGGTCTTTATAGACATGACCAACCTCAAACAACACAGAGTTTTTTATGAATATGGCTACTCCACGGGACTTAGTGGTGTGGGTTGTACAATAGAATTGTTTAAAGGATTTGTCAAAGAACTGTGGGTGGTTGGCACTGGAAAAATGGGTCTCCTGCAATAGGAGGGTATATGCACCCAGGCTTTTGTAGTGACAGAATGCTTTCTTGCATTTATTGGGAAGGTTAAAACATTGCACATTGTGCAATATTATTTAAAGGACCATATAGACTTAACAGCAGTAGCTTGGTGATTATTAGAATATTAATATTTATGAATGGATAAAATCTATACAGAATAATTGAGTTAAATTAATTTATATATTTTTATCTCTTCTATGTATGGAAAAAGTGAAACTATATAAGATCTTTATATACGTTAAAGTATATGCTGTTATAAGCTCATAAGCATTTCTTGGGACCACATATGGCAGTAATTAAGAGTGAGCTGAGCTTTCACCTCCCCCCATCACAGATGAGAAGGAAGGATTCATATACTTTAACCGCTTCAGCCCCGGAAGATTTTACCCCCTTCCCGACCAGAGCACTTTTTGCGATTCGGCACTGTGTCGATTTAACTGACAATTGCGCGGTCGTGCGATGTTGCACCCAAACAAAATTGACGTCCTTTTTTTTCTCACAAATAGAGCTTTCTTTTGGTGGTATTTGATAACCTCTGCGGTGTTTATTTTTTGTGCTATAAACAAAAAAAGAGTGACAATTTTGAAAAAAACACAATATTTTTTACTTTTTGCTATAATAAATATCCCCCAAAAATATATAAAAAAACATTTTTTTCCTCAGTTTAGGCCAATATGTATTCTTCTACATATTTTGTGGTAAAAAAAATCGCAATAAGCATATATTGATTGGTTTGCGCAAAAGTTATAGCGTCTACAAAATAGTGGATAGTTTTATGGCATTATTATTATATATTTTTTTTACTAATGTTCTGCAATTTTTATCAGGACTGCGACATTATGGCAGACACTTTGGACACTTTTGACACATTTTTGGGACCATTGGCATTTATACAGCAATCAGTGCTATAAAAATGCACTGATTACTGTAAAAATGTCACTGGCAGGGAAGGAGGTAACCACTAGGGGGCAATCAAGGGGTTAATTGTATTCCCTCTTTGTGTTCTAACTGAAGGGGGAGGGGACTGTCTAGTGGAGATGACAGATCACTGTTCGTACTTTGTATGAACAGACGATCAGTCACTTCTTCCCTCAGAGAACTGAAAACTGTGTGTTTACGCACACAGATCCCGATTCTCAGTGTCTCAGCAGCGCGTGTGGGAGCCCGGTGGTGATCGCGACACTCGCATCGCCTCCGGAGACGCGCCCACGCTCCTAGTCGCCACAGGGCGAAGCAATGTTACATAACTATGTTTCGCCCAGCTGTGGCATTCTGCCACAGTAAAACTGCGGCGGCTGGTCGGCTCGTGATTAAGATGTAAAGGTTCATGTTTTACTTAAGATCATAATTTTTTTATATTACAATGTTTCTTGATTCGGATATTGAAAGGAACATTGCGTTTTAAATGAATATACCTACTGATATATGTAGTATTTGATTTTGAAGTTAAAGTAAACTTATATTGTATATGTTTAAAACTTTACACATAGCAGTTTTGCCCATCCCCATGGAATGACTTGCATAGAGATGGTGTTGTATTTCAACATCTGACATTAGATTGCAAGTTAGAAAACCATTTGCCGTGGTTTTCTGTGGAACTATAAGACAAAACAAACCTTTAAGCCAGCCTTTATAGGAGATGGTGGGGGCTGGATTTTAGGAGTAAAAACAGAGGGCAGACAAGCAGATTCTGCTATAGACATTCCCTCCACAAGGACAGCTACACACACACATCACAAGATATTGCTGCTACATCTACACACAGACACACGTCTGATTCAATCTTCATCTTAAGAATATAATACATTATTAATGACATTCTATACTTTTGTATTGTTCTTGTAATATTTTGCTATTTTTATTATTAAATCAATTTTTGAGTTTTTCCACGAGAACTGAACAGACTTTATTGGGACTTTTCTCATCAATATGAGAGGGAACATGTGTTACATGAAGGAAGTCTTTTTTAAATTGGTAAGTATGGATTTTATTAATGAATTCTCTAGTGAGAGTAAATTAGAATTCAAAAATCTGTCAAAGTTTGTTAAAGATGATGAATTATGGTGTTCAATGAATGCTTACAGGCAAATATTAAGATACAAAAATCAAAATGTACTTTTAAGAAATTCAGCAAACAGGTTATTAACTTGATTAAGTTAAAGTTTATGACACAATGATGTTAGGAGTTCCTAAAAGAAATGTTGTTGGCACAAAAGGAAAACAGAGACTCGGCAGGATAACAGTGTATGTTTGTCTGAGCGGATAGAAGATTTGCAGAGTGCAATTCAAATAAAAGATATTCAGTTGTCTGAATTACAGAATAAAGTAAAGAGTTATTGTGTAGACTCTAAACAGAAGTCTTTTGTACAAGATATGCGGTCTATAGAGATTGATGACCAAGATTATGAAGGTTTGCTTAAACCAAAATTAATGAATAAAGTTACAGTAAGTACAAGTCTAGACAGACAAAAGAAAAATGGCGATCAGATATTTGCCACATGTGTGGCCACACCCAGAGATGGTGAGATACACGTCACAGGCGGAACTAAAGTTTTAGAGCAGACAGGAAATGTTACTTGCTTACATTGTAAGAAATGTGGCCATGTACAGAAAGAATGTTTAAAATATAAAGTAGATTCACAATGAAAAACTTTGAAATTAGAAAATGAGGACATTTCTGAGCAATTTATTTATCCTTCTCCAAACAATAGGTTGATTGATTTCCTTATGCCTCAGAAGTCAAACAGATCAGTACACTGACTGTTAATGACAGTTAAATCAATATGACAAACAATGTTGACAATGAGAGAGATGGAATACTTCCATCGCCATCAGGATTTAAGAAAAAAGTTTGGAAGGCTATGGGTACATGGTTTATTAAATGGTAAGAAAACTAAATGGTTAATAGATTTAGGAGCTAAACTCAGTTTAACTAAACACAAATTACCTATGCATATTAATTCTCCAAAATGTAATTTAATTGGTTTTAGTGGAAAAGAAAATACAGTTGCAACTAAAGTTTCTGATGTGACTTTTGAAATTCCAGGACTTTTGAAAACTAAGATAGATATCTGGTGTTGCCAAAATACAGAGAATATTTTAGACATGGATGTGATTAGTAAATTAAATTGGATTATTGATTTGAGTAATTCTACAATATGAAAAGATTAATCTAGGCCCAAATATATGTTAATAGAACCCTCAATGTACAGTAATGTTGGAAGTATTTGTACAGCAGCAGCTGACATGTCTTCAGATTATAATTTGCCACATACAGGAACCATATTGGAACAATTGATTAGATCACATAAAAGTCTTTGGAGTCAGACCAAAATTGATACAGGTTTGTTTAAAGATTTTGAAATAGAAATTGAGGGAAAAGATCCTAAACCCCAAATTCAAAATAAGTTGCCACAAGAATCAATAAGTTCAGTTTCTGACTTTGTACAATCATTTTTACAACAAGGAATATTAAAGAAGGCACAATCAGTGGTAAATAATTGTATTTGGCCTATCAAGAATGCTGATGATTCGTACTCTTTATCAGTTGATTTAAGATCACTGAATAAATGTATTACAAATAACAAACCTATTGTTCCTAATTTAAATTTAATGTCACACATGGATGCCAAGGCCAATGTATTTTCAGTACTGGAAATCTCCAATAGTAATTTTTCAGTAACATTAACTAAAAGCTGTCAATATAAACTTGCCTTCAGCTTTAATAGAGAAACATATGCATTCACGAGAATAATTCCAGGATTGGATATTAGTGATGGTTTAGTGCATGAGTGCTTGGAGAAAGTATTATCAAAATTTTCTAGACCAGAATGTATTTTCCAGCATGTGGACAAGTTTTTGTTGTCTACACAAAGTATAGAGGAACATGTCACTCTTTTGTCTGAGTTATTTACTCTGTTACAAACAGCAGGGCTGAAACTAAACACAGAGTCAGTTCATTTGGTAAAAGTTGAAAGTTGGTGAAGTTATATTTCTTCATATGCAAATTAGTCATGGACAGAGACAGTTATCACAGGAAAAAGTTAGAAACATTTCTGCTATTCCAATTCCAACATCCTACAAGGCATTATATCAATTTTTGAGTGAAGTAAATTGTTGCAAAGAGTTTTTACAGATATATGATGATAAAGTTAAACCATCAGGGTTTACTTCCTCTTTAAGCTCCCTAAAAAACAAGCTTCAGTTTCTGAGAGTTGAAGTCTTAATTGGCCTTAATTGGGAGCTTTTTTCCAGGACTGCAGGATCATTTATCGGCGCTATAGTAAATGACCCCCAATGTGTCTTAAAACTGATTATAAAAAAATTGCCTAATTAGATTGTTAATGGAAAGAGAGTAGTACATATTTAATAAATGTTCATTTCTTTATGCTCTTTACCAATTATCTCCAGCATTTCAGTCGTTTTTTAACATTATTTTTCGTAAAGATAATACAGAATATTGTATAAAGAAAGGTAGTTTATGTATAAGGAATAATCATCAATAAGCAAAACATATTCTTAGGCTCTGTACCAAAGATAGTTAAGTATTATAAAAATCAGAAGATAATTTAATAAGGAGCTATTTCTTCACATATATTGAAGACTATAAAGGTTGGCTACTTTAGTCTAAGAACCAGCATCAATGCACACTTGTAAGCAAGAGACTGTAATAGAAGATATGACACCTGACATCAGAGCATAAAACAAAGATTGAATTGGAATGTTTGGTAAAGCTGTACTTGTATCTGTTGTATATTATACTTGTATTCTACTAGCACAATGCCAGGAAGTAGGCCGTGGTCCTCCTTGTTTTATTACGAAAAGGATAGTTTTATTTGAACCAACGCATGTTCAGGAAGGAAATATCACTATTGGTGGAATATTCTCAGTCAGCAATTTTTTTTATATTAAGGAAATACATTTTAACTCCAAATTGTTGGCTTTCTGCAGCTTGTAAGTACATGCTCTCTTTTATGATAAGACACTCTGTGTGTTTAATTAATGGTAGTCAATACAAATATCCAAATTAGCACGTTAGTGCATATTTATATGGTTAGAAAAGAAATGTGCAGAAGCAAATAGAAACTATTTAGAAATTAAGTTTATTGGTCTTGCTGCACTGAGCTGATAAAGCTGAACTCTGGTTGGTTAATACTAGTGTATGATCATTATGTATTGAATTACTGAATCCATCTTTTTACTACCAATGACCACTCTTTTGCTTCAGAATGCATACATTAATTGGTAACATGCTGCTTTTAGGTGAAGAACCTTCACCCTGACATTTTAATTTACCAAGGATTTAGACCATGCTGCCCACCAGAGGAATCTGCCCTTACTTTCCATTATGCTACTGTGTACCTAAAATTTACCAACTTTGAATTAGTTTTTCTAGGATTGGACTGTCATTAGATTACTCTTCTAGTTGTTGGTATTGGATGTTCTGAGGAAGTTTGGTAAACCATGTCATTGATGCAGGCAATTTACCATCACCAATTGCTATGCATTTTGCAATCATTATTAAAGAGTTGGCTTACAATTTCAAGCACTGGAAGGAATTAATCAAAGTGAGGGAGGTGGAGAGGCAAAATGGATTTACACTATTCAAGCCACTTTACCATCAGACTTAAATGATACAATATGTTGTTTTGCCCCATTTTTGGGGACTCATGCACAGCTTTAAAGTTTATCACTGTCTATCATAATATTACATTAAAATTATTATTTATAGTATATTTAAATTTGTTGTGACATCAGATTTAACGTAACTGTACTATCTGATTGACAGGGCACCTAACTTTATAATAATGTCATATTTATGTGTATTTTGGTTGTATACACTTCATTGTGAGCCCTTAGTTATTAATACATATACACATAATTTTGGATGAGATTGTCTGTATTGAAACCTGTGATTTAGTTTATTAACCACTTCCATATCAGGCCATAGTAAAATGACACCGGCAGGAACACTCTCCCATCCCGGGTGGGCATCATTTGACGTCCTCCCATTCTCGCTGCTCCTGCAGGCCCCCTGGTGCCCGCAGCGTAGCGGTCGGGGATGAAGCGTGTCCCTCAGGACACAGCCCATCCCAGATCAGCGTGAAGAACCAATAAAAAATGGCTCTTTACCACGTGACCAGCTATGTCCAATCACAGCCAGTCACAGAATGTAAGCAAACCGCGGTAACGAGCTGTTACCAGGTTCTCCTCCTCACACACCGATCGCGTGTGAGGGGGAGATTGCAGTAACAGCTCGTTACCGCTTACAGTGCACACCAACACACACTGATTGCCCCCCAGTAATAAAGAGGACCTGTCACCAGCCCATCAAAGTACCTGTCACAGCCCATCAAAGTACATGTCACCAGCCCATCTGAGTACCTGAGTACCTTTTTACCAGCTCATCAGCTTACCCAAGTACCTGTCACCAGCCCATCAGAGTACTCAAGTACCTGTCACCGGCCCATCAGAGTACCCGAATACCTGTCACCAGCTCATCAGATTACCCGAGTACCTGTCACCTGCCAATCAGATTACCTGAGTACCTGTCACCAGCCCATCAGAGTCTCTGAGTACCTGACACCAGCCCATCAGAGTACCCAAGTACCTGTCACCAGCCCATCAGAGTACTCAAGTACCTATCACCAGCTCATCAGAGTACCCAAATACCTATCTGCAGCCCATCATAGTACCCGAGTACCTATCTGCAGTCCATATGAGTATCTATCTGCAGCCCATCAGATTACCTGAGCACCTGTCAGAGTTCCCAAGCACCTATATGCAGCCCATCAGATTACCTGAGTACCTATCTCCAGTGCATCAGAGTACCCGAGTATCTATCTGTAGCCCATCAGAGTACCTGAGTACCTATCTGCAGCCCATACCTCATAGAATATACCTTGGGGTGTTTGCTTTCCAAAATGGGGTAATTTTTGTGGGTAATTCCACTGTCCTGGTGCTCCAGGACCTTCAAAAGTGTGAAAGGTAGGAACGAAATGAGATGTGTAATTTATGTTCCTAGAATGCCTGAATGTACTACTTCAATGTTGGGCCTCTCTATGTGGCCAGGCTGGGAAAGTCTCACACATGTGGTATAGACATACTCAGGAGGAGTAGCAGAATGTATTTTCGGATGTAATTTTTGCTATGTACATGCTGAATATACGTTGGGGTGTTTGCTTTACAAAATGGGGTCATTTTGTTGGTAATTCTATTGTCCTGTTGCTCCAGGGCCTTCAAAATTGTAATAGGTCATTAGGAAATTCTATGTGTAATTTATGCTTCTAGAATGACGGTGCTCCCTTCATGTTGGACCTCTCTATGTGGCCAGGCTGTGAAAAAGTCACAAACATGTGGTATCGCCATACTCGGGAGGAATAGCAGAATGTATTTTGGGGTGTAATTGGAAGCATGCATATGCTGTGTGTGAGAAATAACTTGTTATTATGACAATTGTGTGTAAAAATAAAATAAACGATTTCTTAATTTTCCCAAGAATTGTGGGAAAAAACTTCAACTTCAAAAAACTTGCCATGCCTCTTACTAAATAACTTGGACTGTCTGCTTTTCAGGGCCTCAAGAAATTAGATAGGCCGTCAGTAAAGTACAACTTGTAGACTCTATAACTTTCACACAGACCAAATAATATACACTTATTTGGTTTTTTTTTTACCAAAGATATGTAGCAGTATAAATTTTGTTCCAAATTTCTGATCAAAAAATTATTTATTTGCAAAATGTTATCATAGAAACTACAAAAATTGTTTTGTTTTTTTTAAATCTTCACTCTTTTTTCACTTTTCAAAAGAAAGCTCTATTTGTGTGAAAAAAAACTTGTAAAAATTTTGTTTGGGTACAGTGTTGCATGACTGAGTAAATGGCATTCAAAGCGTGAGAGCACTGAAAGCTGAAAATTGGTCTGGGCAGGGGAATAAGTGCCTTGTAAGGATGAACTGAACAACCTCCGGTTCGGTTTGCACCGGAACATGCCTACAGGCAAAAAATTTGGACAAACACGCAAACACCGTTAAAGTATATGGGACACGAACATGAAAAATCAAAAATGCTCATTTTAAAGGCTTATATGCAAGTTATTATCATAAAAAGTGTTAGGGGACCTGGGTCCTGTCCAAAGGGACATGTATCAATGCAAAAAAAAGTTTTAAAAAACGGCCTTTTTTTGGGAGCAGTGATTTTAATAATGCTTAAAGTGAAACAATAAAAATGAAATATTGCTTTAAATATCGTGCCTGGGGGTGTCTATAGTATGCTTGTAAAGTGGTGCAGTTTTCCCGTGTTTAAAACAGTATCATAGCATAATGACATTCTAAAGTAAAAAAGTAATTTAAAACTGATCGCGGCTGTAATGAATTGTCGGGTCTCAGCAATATAGATAAAACTTATTGAAAAAAACGGCATGGGTTCCCCCCCAGGCCATTACCAGGCCCTTTGGGTCTGGTATGAATATTAAGGGGAACCTGAACCAATTTTTTTTTAAATTGCGTGGGGGTCCCCCCAAAATGCATACCAGGCCCTTCAGGTCTGATGGGAATCAAGGGGAACCCTGCGCCATTTTTTTTAAAAATCCCTCCAAAATCCATTCCAGACTCTTATCTGAGCACACAACCTGGCAGGCCACAGGAAAAGGGGGGGGACGAGAGAGTGCCCCCCCTCCTGAACCGTACCAGGCCACATGCCCTCAACATGGGCAGGGTGCTTTGGAGTAGCCCCCCCAAAGCACCTTGTCCCCATGTTGATGGGGACAAGGGCCTCTTCCCCACAACCCTTGCCTGATGGTTGTGGGGGTAATAAGGGGGCCCCTAGATCCTGGCCTCCCCCTATGTGAATTGGAAACGGGTACATTGTACCCCTACCATTTCACAAAAAAAGTGTCAAAAATAGTAAAAAAGACAGGAAACACTTTGGGACAAGTCCTTATTATTTATTTAAAAATATTATATAGCTGAGGGCGGGGCCAGTCGGTGACCTAAACAGGTGACCCCGCCTTCCTCTGATTTCACTTGGCGTCAGAGGGGGGCGGGGTCACCCATTTATGTCACCGGGTGGCCCTGCCCTCAGCTATATAACAGCTGTCAGCGAGAAGAAGCATCCCTCAGTGGGAGCCTCCCGTGGAGGCGGAGCTGTTGCAGCTTTTTCTTTTTTTGGCTTGTCAGGCGACGTGAGATGGATTTTCATCGTGGTACATATTTATTTTTTTATTTTTTAATAAAGTACTCCTTTTTTTTTTACTATTTTTGACACTTTTTGGGAAATGGTAGGGGTACAATGTACCCTGTTTCCAATTTATAATGGGGGGGAGGCCGGGATCTGGGAGTCCCCTTGTTAAAGGGGGCTTCCAGTTTCCGATAAGTCCCCCACCCGCAGACCCCCACAACCGCCAGGCAAGGGTTGTGGGGATATCAACATGGGGAGAAGGTGCTTTGGGGGGCTACTCCAAAGCACCCTCCCCATGTTGAGGGCATGTGGCTGGTACGGTTCAAGAGGGGGGGCGCTCTCTCGTCCCCCCTCCTTTCCTGCAGCCTTCCAAGTTCAGATAAGGGTCTAGTATGGATTTTGGTGGGGACCCCTACACCATTTTTTTAAATTTTGCACAGGGTTTCCCTTAATATCCAAACCAGACCAGAATAATAGTGAATGATAATAATGATAAATAATAATGATAAATAATTGTGAATAATCAAGTATAGCTCTTTACAAGAAAGAGACGCTAATTCTGATACCCTTCTAGCCGAGGAAATGGCTACCAAAAAGACCATTTTCTTTGTCAGAAGAATTAAAGAAGCCTGGTGTAATGGTTCAAAGGGTTGTTCTTGCAAAATGGACAAAACCAAATTCAGATCCCATGGGCACACAGGAGGTTTGACTGGCAGATTCAAGCACAGTGCCCCCTGAACAAAGGCCTGGACCAGAGAATGTGAGGCAAGTGGCTTTTGAAAGAATACTGATAAGGCCGAGATCTGGACCTTGATCGTGCTCAAAGCCAGCCCTATTTCAATGCCTAATTGAAGAATCCCGCTAATGGCATACTTTCTAGGGTGCCATCCCCTTTGTTCACACCAGGAATCATATACCTTCCAGATTCTGTAGTAAATGAGCCTGGAGGCCAGCTTCCTAGCATTAACCAGAGTGGAAAAGACTGATTCTGAGAGTCCACACCCTTTTAGAATGTGGATCTCAGCAGCCAAACCAACAAATTTAGACTTTGTAAGGCAGGATGGAATATTGGACCTTGTGAGAATAGGAATTACAATCTTTGCATACCAAGGTCACCTGGGCCAAATCGGAGCCACCAGAATGACCGACTTTGCTTCCCTTTTGACCCTTTGTTGAACCTGGACGCAAACAGGTCTACATCCAGGGGAACCCCAACTTTGAAAAATTATAAAATCTGCCTGCCAATTTTCTACCCCTGGAAAAAAGACAGCAAAAAAGGCAAGGGATGTGCCCAGAAAAAAATGTGATTCACCTCCTTTTGGGCATCCAGGCTCCTGGTGCCTCCCTGGTGATTGATATAAGCCACAGCCGTGGCATTTTCAGATTGTATCCGGACAGGATGACCCTGTAGTCTGTAGTATATAATGGATTGAACCACTGAAGGAAAAAATGTTAATAATTGCCTTCAAAAAGTTGCCAACATCCCGAATTAGTGGAAAAAATAAGACCCTTGGGTTAGGGAACTTATATACCCCCCAGTATAATGGAACTTTGTAGGCGAACCATACAATTGAATTAGATAAAAAGTGTTTTATTTATTTGAAAAAACATAAAAACAAGGTACATTTAGCAATGAATCTCAACAAGAGTATTTATACAATAAAATTTGCTTTCCTGTAATAATTTTTGTATACTTCCATTAATAATAAAGTATTTTTTCTAGAAGCCTGACATGTTTCAGGACGATGTCCCTTCTTCAGAGGCATATTGCAGAGAGAAAAGTCGCATATATAGGAGATACATTCAATAAAAGGTTTTCAAGAGTGAAAGATACATATATGAATGCGCACCAACATGCAGTTTGGCATAAGGTAGCAGATTATATCTTTTTGAATGAAAAGCGCACTGGTTGTCGGCTGATCAGCCAGTGTAAGATAATGGCTATCCGTCGGCTTCAGAAATGGCCTCGCAAAGGCCCCCCAAAAAGGAAGGACACCCCCGTTGGGTCCCAGATGGCCTTGTTAGGTGCAGGGATGGTGCATAGGCTTGGGTGGTGGGATAGCTATCCCACCACCCAAGCTTCAGGACGCTCTCCGCTCCAGCTGCCTATGCACCATCCCTGCACCTAACAAGGCAATCTGGGACCCAACGGGGGTGTTCTTCCTTTTTGGGGGGCCTTTGTGAGGCCATTTCTGAAGCCGACGGATAGCCATTATCTTACACTGGCTGATCAGCCGACAACCAGTGCGTTTTTCATTCAAAAAGATATAATCTGCTACCTTATGCCAAACTGCATGTTGGTGCGCATTCATACAGTGCCTTGCGAAAGTATTCGGCCCCCTTGAACTTTTCAACCTTTTGCCACATTTCAGGCTTCAAACATAAAGATATAAAATTTTTATTTTTTGTGAAGAATCACCAACAAGTGGGACACAATTGTGAAGTGGAACGAAATCTATTGGATTGTTGAAACTTTTTTAACTAATAAAAAAATGAAAAGTGGGGCCTGCAAAATTATTCGGCCCCTTGCGTTAATACTTTGTAGAGCCACCTTTTGCTGCGATTACAGCTGCAAGTCGCTTGGGGTATGTCTCTATCAGTTTTGCACATCAAGAGACTGAAATTCTTGCCCATTGTTCCTTGCAAAACAGCTCGAGCTCAGTGAGGTTGGATGGAGAGCGTTTGTGAACAGCAGTTTTCAGCTCTTTCCACAGATTCTCGATTGGATTCAGGTCTGGACTTTGACTTGGCCATTCTAACACCTGAATACGTTTATTTGTGAACCATTCCTTTGTAGATTTTGCTGTATGTTTGGGATCATTGTCTTGTTGGAAGATAAATCTCCGTCCCAGTTTCAGGTCTTTTGCAGACTCCAACAGGTTTTCATCCAGAATGGTCCTGTATTTGGCTGCATCCATCTTCCCCTCAATTTTAACCATCTTCCCTGTCCCTGCTGAAGAAAAGCAGGCCCAAACCATGATGCTGCCACCACCATGTTTGACAGTGGGGATGGTGTGTTGAGGGTGATGAGCTGTGTTGCTTTTACGCCAAACATATTGTTTTGCATTGTGGCCAAAAAGTTCGATTTTGGTTTCATCGGACCAGAGCACCTTCTTCCACATGTTTGGTGTGTCTCCCAGGTGGCTTGTGGCAAACTTTAGACAAGACTTTTAATGGATATCGTTGAGAAATGGCTTTGTTCTTGCCACTCTTCCATAAAGGCCAGATTTGTGCAGTGTAAGACTGATTGTTGTCCTATGGACAGACTCTCCCACCTCAGCTGTAGTTCTCTGCAGTTCATCCAGAGTGATCATGGGCCTCTTGGCTGCATCTCTGATCAGTCTTCTCCTTGTCTGAGCTGAAAGTTTAGAGGGACAGCCAGGTCTTGGTAGATTTGCAGTGGTCTGATACTCCTTCCATTTCAAAATGATCCCTTGCACAGTGCTCCTTGGGATGTTTAAAGCTTGGGAAATCTTTTTGTATCCAAATCCGGCTTTAAACTTCCCCACAACAGTATTACGGACCTGCCTGGTGTGTTCCTTGGTCTTCATGATGCTCTCTGCGCTTTTAACAGAACCCTGAGACTATCACAGAGCAGGTGCATTTATACAGAGACTTGATTACACACAGGTAGATTCTATTTATCACCATCAGTCATTTAGGGCGCAAAAGCAAAAGAGAGGGGCAGTGGGACTTTATGAATTGATGTCTATGCATTTCTTTGATTAGCATTTCTCTATGGCTATACAGCTTTTAAGCCCCATAAGGGGTGGTGATAGTTAATTTAACATAAGGTATCCTAGATTTTTTCAAAGACCTACCCATGCCTCATTTAAAGTCCCACTGCCCCTCTCTTTTGCTTTTTAATGTATATACAGGGATGGAGACATGGTTATGGTAATTGTGGGGCCCAATCAGGTCAACTGCTTTACACTATGTTTATTTGGGTGGAAGACACCCGTTTCCCTCTTTGACCTGTCATGCCCCACTTCACTAACGCAACTACTTAATCTGGGCTTTTAGTCCCAAGAGCTATTTTTACGCTGGCATCCGCTTTCTTACTTCCTCTTCATTTGGTCCATTCAGTAACCTACTCGTTCTCTGGATCACTGGCTATTTCAATTTAGTCTCTACCCTCTGTTAGTTCAGAGATACAGTCCACTCTTTATCTCTTCCTTTTGTTTTTTCCATTGCCTGTTTGGCACGCCCCACCCACAGGGTGGGTGGTCTTTTTTGATTGATCTCTCTTCCCCCGGGGTTGCGATGCGCCCAGCTCCTTCTCCCCCCACCCATCTCTTCAGCGATGGGGGCGGGGCTGGATCTTGGCGCATCGGCGTCATGCCCAGCATGCCGCTGGTGCGGTGTCCTTCCGACGCCGACCTGCGTTTATGCTCCCTCCATCTCACTTAGGCTTGATGGGCGGGGATGAACTGCTGCTGAGATCTCTGTGCCTCAGTTGGTTGTCTGCCCCGTCTATTTCTTTGGCCAAACGTGATTGCATGACGTTGGCTGGGACACGCCCCCAGGCTGAGGATACAAAGGTCGGGATGAGCTGGCAGTTCATTCCACACTTTTTTCTCAGGAGGAGAGGATATATGGGTCTTCATCCACACCTCAGGTAATCAGGCTGTTTCTCTTCATTATCACACACCTATTCACATCATGCTTGATTTCTCTTTACACAGGTGTGCATTATTTATTTATTTATTTATTTTTATGCCTTTCATTTAAATACCAACACATTGGCAACATGCTAGTATACATTATTTATATATATCTTTTGTTTGTTGGTTCTCACCACCCAGTTATCTTTGGGGCAGGTATCAGACATACATTCTAGTGCTAGCTTGGTTTTACATTTTACTTTCCTTCATTCACAACATTGTTCTATATTTTAATTTTTTATTTTTATTTTATTTTTATTTTTATTTTTTTTTGACACACTCATCCCCATCTCTTTGTTACACATCTCCTCCTCATTATTCTTTTTTCTTTCATTTATTGCAGAACTTCATCTGTGGCCCATACATGTATGCCTCCTACTTGGGAAGTGTGTTTTGGCTGTCTGGCTCTCTCCCTGGCTGCTGTTCCTCTCTACCCCCTCTCCGATTCTCCAGCCCTCATGGAGACTTTCGGTTTGGGGGTTAGCCTTGTGTGTCCTTGGCCTCAACCCCGGGGGAGACAGCTCTCTCAGGGCCACCTTCATTATTCCACAATTGGACTGTTGGGTTATGTACTGGGTTGTTGCCCAAAGGTAATGTGTATTTATATATTCTAAAATACCTGCTTTACCTTGTGTAAGCATGATTCTAATTGAGACTTCAATGATCTATTTATTGATTTGTTTTATTTATTTTTCTAGTCATCTCTTGATGCATCCCACTCCTGATGATTGGCTTTAAACGCCATGAAACGCGTAGAGTCTACACTCAGGGTTGCCATTTCAAGTTTGGTTCATCTATGAATTCTATCGTATACCATTTATACTTACTAACATTGTTATTCGGAATACCTTGTTCACCTTTTTTGTATACCCATTTTAGAACTGTGATTGCTTGTATCAATTATTTTCAAACAGCGTTTATAAACAACGTTTCTATCAACATGACTACTATTTTTATTGTGCCTCGATGTGCATGATTTATGTATTGTATATTATGATGCATTATATTATTATTATATTACTCATGAATTGATGTCTATGCATTTCTTTGATTAGCATTTCTCTATGGCTATACAGCTTTTAAGCCCCATAAGGGGTGGTGATAGTTAATTTAACATAAGGTATCCTAGACTTTTTCAAAGACCTACCCATGCCTCATTTAAAGTCCCACTGCCCCTCTCTTTTGCTTTTTAATGTATATACAGGGATGGAGACATGGTTATGGTAATTGTGGGGCCCAATCAGGTCAACTGCTTTACAATATGTTTATTTGGGTGGAAGACACCCGTTTCCCTCTTTGACCTGTCATGCCCCACTTCACTAACGCAACTACTTAATCTGGGCTTTTAGTCCCAAGAGCTATTTTTACGCTGGCATCCGCTTTCTTACTTCCTCTTCATTTGGTCCATTCAGTAACCTACTCGTTCTCTGGATCACTGGCTATTTCAATTTAGTCTCTACCCTCTGTTAGTTCAGAGATACAGTCCACTCTTTATCTCTTCCTTTTGTTTTTTCCATTGCCTGTTTGGCACGCCCCACCCACAGGGTGGGTGGTCCTTTTTGATTGATCTCTCTTCCCCCGGGGTTGCGATGCGCCCAGCTCCTTCTCCCCCCACCCATCTCTTCAGCGATGGGGGCGGGGCTGGATCTTGGCGCATCGGCGTCATGCCCAGCATGCCGCTGGTGCGGTGTCCTTCCGACGCCGACCTGCGTTTATGCTCCCTCCATCTCACTTAGGCTTGATGGGCGGGGATGAACTGCTGCTGAGATCTCTGTGCCTCAGTTGGTTGTCTGCCCCGTCTATTTCTTTGGCCAAACGTGATTGCATGACGTTGGCTGGGACACGCCCCCAGGCTGAGGATACAAAGGTCGGGATGAGCTGGCAGTTCATTCCACACTTTTTTCTCAGGAGGAGAGGATATATGGGTCTTCATCCACACCTCAGGTAATCAGGCTGTTTCTCTTCATTATCACACACCTATTCACATCATGCTTGATTTCTCTTTACACAGGTGTGCATTATTTATTTATTTATTTTTATGCCTTTCATTTAAATACCAACACATTGGCAACATGCTAGTATACATTATTTATATATATCTTTTGTTTGTTGGTTCTCACCACCCAGTTATCTTTGGGGCAGGTATCAGACATACATTCTAGTGCTAGCTTGGTTTTACATTTTACTTTCCTTCATTCACAACATTGTTCTATATTTTAATTTTTTATTTTAATTTTATTTTTATTTTTATTTTTTTTGACACACTCATCCCCATCTCTTTGTTACACATCTCCTCCTCATTATTCTTTTTTCTTTCATTTATTGCAGAACTTCATCTGTGGCCCATACATGTATGCCTCCTACTTGGGAAGTGTGTTTTGGCTGTCTGGCTCTCTCCCTGGCTGCTGTTCCTCTCTACCCCCTCTCCGATTCTCCAGCCCTCATGGAGACTTTCGGTTTGGGGGTTAGCCTTGTGTGTCCTTGGCCTCAACCCCGGGGGAGACAGCTCTCTCAGGGCCACCTTCATTATTCCACAATTGGACTGTTGGGTTATGTACTGGGTTGTTGCCCAAAGGTAATGTGTATTTATATATTCTAAAATACCTGCTTTACCTTGTGTAAGCATGATTCTAATTGAGACTTCAATGATCTATTTATTGATTTGTTTTATTTATTTTTCTAGTCATCTCTTGATGCATCCCACTCCTGATGATTGGCTTTAAACGCCATGAAACGCGTAGAGTCTACACTCAGGGTTGCCATTTCAAGTTTGGTTCATCTATGAATTCTATCGTATACCATTTATACTTACTAACATTGTTATTCGGAATACCTTGTTCACCTTTTTTGTATACCCATTTTAGAACTGTGATTGCTTGTATCAATTATTTTCAAACAGCGTTTATAAACAACGTTTCTATCAACATGACTACTATTTTTATTGTGCCTCGATGTGCATGATTTATGTATTGTATATTATGATGCATTATATTATTATTATATTACTCATGAATTGATGTCTATGCATTTCTTTGATTAGCATTTCTCTATGGCTATACAGCTTTTAAGCCCCATAAGGGGTGGTGATAGTTAATTTAACATAAGGTATCCTAGACTTTTTCAAAGACCTACCCATGCCTCATTTAAAGTCCCACTGCCCCTCTCTTTTGCTTTTTAATGTATATACAGGGATGGAGACATGGTTATGGTAATTGTGGGGCCCAATCAGGTCAACTGCTTTACAATCAGTCATTTAGGACAACATTGGATCATTCAGAGATCCTCGCTGAACTTCTGGAGTGAGTCTGCTGCACTGAAAGTAAAGGGGCTGAATAATTTTGCACGCACCACTTTTCAGTTTTTTATTTGCTAAAAAAGTTTAAAATATCCAATAGATTTCGTTCCACTTCACAATTGTGTCCCACTTGTTGGTGATTCTTCACAAAAAATTTAAATTTTATATCTTTATGTTTGAAGCCTGAAATGTGGCAAAAGTTTGAAAAGTTCAAGGGGGCCGAATACTTTTGCAAGGCACTGTATATGTATCTTTCATTCTTGAAAACCTTTTATTGAATGTATCTCCTATATATGCGACTTTTCTCTCTGCAATACGCCTCTGAAGAAGGGACATCGTCCTGAAACATGTCAGGCTTCTAGAGAAAATACTTTATTATTAATGGAAGTATACAAAAATTATTACAGGAAAGCAAATTTTATTGTATAAATACTCTTGTTGAGATTCATTGCTAAATGTACCTTGTTTTTATGTTTTTTCAAATAAATAAACCACTTTTTATCTAATGCAATTGTATGGTTCGCCTACAAAGTCCCATTATACTGGGGGGTATATAAGTTTCCTAACCCAAGGGTCTTATTTTTTCCACCCTGTAGTCTGTAAGTCCAGACCCTGAGGGCTAAACGAATTGCCCGAATTTTCAAAATGTTGATGGGCAAGAGTTTTTCGGCTCTGGACCATCTTCTCTGGGTGGAAGCTTCTTCCAGAACTGCTCCCCTATTAGGCTGGCATCTGTGGTTATGAGTTTCCAAGTAACTGGAACAAAGGATTTTCCTTTTAGAAGATTCTTGGTCAGTAACCACCAATTAAGGCTCTGGCTTACCCCTGGGGATAGGCACATTGGAAGATCCAAGGCTTGAACCCTTTTGTTCCAGGCAGAGAGGATGCTGTTTTGTAAAGGCCTCGAGTGAAACTGGGCGCAAGGGACAGCCTAGAAAGAGGCGACCATCTTCCCCAATAGTCTCATACATAGTTGGATAGAGGGTCTTCTTTTTGCTAAAACTACCCAAACCAAATCCTTTATGGCCCTGGCTTTTGACCTGGGTAAGAACACTCTGCTTTGGACTATGTCTATGACCATGCCCAAATACTCCAGCCTCTTTAGGGGCTGCAAGGAGGATTTCTCTAGATTGAGGACCCAACCTAAGCACTCTAAATACTTTACCGTACAGAGCACATTGTGGCTTAGGCGTGTTAAGGACTGTTCTATGAGTAGAGAATCGACCAGATAAGCTGTCACAGTTATGCCCTGAGCCCTTAGATTTTCTAGGGGCGGAGCTAGAACCTCTGTGAACACTCGAGGGGTGGTAGCAAGACAAAAAGGAAGGGCCACAAATTGAAAGTGGTGCTGATCCACCGCAAACCTTAGAAATCTTTGGTGAGCGGGAAAAATTGGCACATGCAAATATGCGTCCTCGATGTCTATCAGATATTCGTCCCCAGAGGGTGGAGACTACTGAGCGGATAGATTCCATGCAGAAAGCACGAATGTCTAGAAATTGATTCAGGTCTTTTAGATCCAGAATAGGTCTGACAACCCCATTTGGTTTTGGAACCGTGAAGAGGTTTGAGTAGAACCCTGAGCCTTGCTCTTCCGGGGCCACCTCTATAATTACCCCTTGGGATAACAGACGTTCTAAGGCCCGAAGTAAGGGCCTTCTTTTTTCTGGATCCCTGGAGACTCTTGACCTTAGGAAATGAGATGGTGGAAGCTCCCAGAACTCTAGCTTGTAGTCCAGAGACACCATGGAGGATACCTATCTGTCCTGAATCTCTTCCCACCAGGCGCCTGCAAACTGCAGCAGCCTTCCCCCCACTCCGCCGAACCGGGGTGCCCCTTCATAGGGAGGCTTTGGGGTTCTGTTTACCAGGTTTCTTTTGCCCTTGGGCTTTACTTTGGACCTTTCCCCTAGTATTTGATTGGGGAGGTCGTCACCACCGCTTGGAGGATGAGGCTCCAGGAGCTGGGGACAGAGAACGTCTAAATAAAGGACGTTTACTTTTCCTTTTGACTGGTAACAATGTGGTTTTACCCCGGTAATCTTCTGGATATATTTGTCCAGATCATCCCCAAACAGGTGTTCTCCATGAAACGGGAACCCAGTTAAATCGTTTTTGCATGAAGCCTCAGCTGCCTAATGTTTAAGCCAAAGGAACCTGCGCACGTGTACCAGCAGGAGAGTGAGGCGAGATGCTTGCTGAGCAGAATCCATAATGGCATCAACCATAAAACACAAGGCTTTAGGAAGGTCTGCATAAACCTCAGCATCATCAGTGGAAAGGAGGCTAAGCACCTGCTTCATTTGTTCCTTGAGAAACTGGCACATGCCAATTGCTGCAACCATAGGCTGGACCACAGCGCCCGCCACAGAGAAAGAGGCTTTAAATAAAGTTTCCAGCTTTTTGTCAGTTGGATCCTTAAACCCTTGAGCATTGTCCACAGGACAGGTCAGGCTCCTATTCACACAAGAAACATCCGCATCTATGGCTGGGACTCCCCACTTCTTGGTGAAACTTTCCTCCACCGGATAAAGCATAGAAAACCTTTTAGGAGCGGAAAAAAGTTTATCTGGATGACCCCAGTCCTCATACAACAATTCATCCAGTAAAGGGTGAGTTGGGAAAGTGTACGCAGCCTGTGAGGATTTCCAGGACCCCAGGGAGGAAACAGGGGAAATGGAGGCCTCAGCAGAGGGCAATCTGTATGTGGAATGCACCAATTCAGTATAGTATTGCACCTGCGCTTTGAGGGCCTGGGAGGTAGAAGACAGCTTCTCCTCTTCCCCTGATTCATCTGACTGCACCTGATCCCTATCCTCTGATAGGGATCTTTCCTCATTATCAGAATGCTCATCTGATAGGGAACGCAAAGCAGAGTGAGGGGATCTACCCCTTTTCCTGCTATTTTTTAAGGAAGCTGTGTCAAAGGTAGTAATCCTTCCTTCCAAGCCATCCAATGCAGCCTTTAAAGTGTCTTCTGTAACATAAACAGGGGCTGAAACATTGGGAGAGGCTGCAAAACCTGACAGTGGTACAGACTCATCCTGAGAGGCTGCCTCCAGTCTTGCAGGGATGGATGCTATCCTGCAGGCATGTCCAGGACCCCTAGAAATAGGCGGTGATTTCCCAGTGCCTCTTTTACCTCCCTCTGAAACCCTCTTATGAAGAGACATAGTCCTAAGCTGCAAAGCAGAGGTACTAGTGTAAAGCGCAATCACTGCTGTGCTATAGTCTTATAATATAAACATTAGCTATAAAATTCACAGCCTGATGCCGAGTAGGTGTCTAAGGTTTGCCAGGATCCGATCCACTGGGATGCTTACTAAGCCCACAGCTCTGTGTCACACTGCTTATAGGAGCTCTGGCACTTTAGGCTTTTAAAAATGGACGATTTGCGCCTGCGCACTGATGCGCCGTGCAAGCCACGCGTACACAGCGCCGCAACCACGCCCCCCTTCCCCGCCGACCCTGCTGTAAAAGCGAGCCCCCTGCACAAGCTCGCATAGGACCATCATGGCGGCAGCCAGGGTGAGGGGGGAGAAAGGAGACCATCAGAGGACTGTGTGGGACCCCTGGACTGCGTGGGGTCCCCCTTCAGTGTTTATGTGGCAGAGCCTGCAGTGGAGGAGGTGAGCGGCATTCACAGACCAGCTACACTGAGTGTGTATCCTGGAAGGCATGTAAGTATACACCAGGTTGTCTCTTACTCCCTCTAGTGGCGGAAGCCTGGTAAGACATGCAACTACTCACAGAAGATAATCCATATTGTGTAAACTTTAGGATTGTCTTCACTTACTGTATTCCCACCGCAGGAACTGCTGAGAACAGACAGATTCCAGCCTTCACCCATCACGGCGGGTAGCGTTGTGCCAACCTTCAGGGTTCTGGGTTCCTATTTACAGGAATCTCCTCCCTGGACCTGTAAGAGACTCTGCCAGGGACCTTTCGTGCCACTGTTATCTTAGTACACCAAGGTTTGGATCCCAGAGCCCAGACCTCCAAGAAGAGACATTACAGGCAAAACCTTGTTTCTTCTTATCACGAGGCCATCCATCTTAGGCGTTTGAGTATAGGCCTGATGCACGGATCCGGTTGTATAGCTCCTAGGCCTTCACAGAGACCATAAAACAAAGCTTTCTTCTTAGCACATCTTGAACGTGACCATCCACTTTGGACACTGGCGAAAAAACTGAGGTACTCTCCATATGAGAGGGGTTATATAGGGGAGGAACTCACTTTGTAATTAGGGTTACCAGTGTCCAATCACCTGAAGGTACTATCTAACCCACTAAGTAATTACCAAGCCTCTGTGTCCCGTGATGTATGAATAAGAAAGTATTTTTTCAGGAAGCAAACGTTTTAAAAAAAAATTGTAGTCCAGTAACAACATTCCATCAGACTGTCCATTGTATCGTTTTAGCAAGTCACAGGGTTAGATGTTTTAGCAGTGAATTCAGATCATATGTCAAATATATTAGACATGCGCAATTTGTTTCATTCCAAATTCGTTTTTCAACAAAATTAGACAAATTCATTATTTTGAATATTTCTGAAGTAACAAATTTGTCTTATTTTGTCGAAAAACGAAAACCCGTTTAACAAATTTATCGAAAAATTAGAAAATACAAAAATCGAAAAATTAGAAAATCCAGAAATTCAAAAAACAAAACTTGAAAATTCGGAAATTCAGAAATTTGAAAATTGAAAAATTCAAACATTTGAAAATCTAAAAATCCGAAAATCAAAAATTCGGAAATTTGAAGATTCGGAAATTCGGAAATTCAAAAATTTGGAAGTGCGGAAATTCAAAAAAAGGAACGAAAATCCGAAAATTTAAAAGAACGAATATCTGAAAATTAGAAAACCTGAAAATTTGAAAATCTGAGATAATAACTAACTAACTAAATAATGATAACTAATACTAACTATTACATTATAGGTATTGGAATTATCTTTCAAATTTGGCTGTTAGTGAAAATAACTAATACGAATTTACCTGAAGTTAGGAATTATCTGAAATAACGAATGCCACATCTAAACTAATGGAACGTTTTCAAAAAATTTTCAAATTTTTGGATTTTCGTTTTTATTTTCGGGTTTTTTCGTTCTTTCAAATTTTCCGATTTTCTTTCTTATTTTTGAAATTCCGAATTTCTGCATTTCTGAGTTTCTGAATTTCTGATTTCTAAATTTTCAAATTTCCAAATTTTTGGATTTCGAATTTCCAAATTTATTTGAAATAACGAATTTCGATCATAACGAAGGACCCGAAAAAGAAAAAAAAAAACAAATGAAACGAAAACTAACACATTTTTGGCAGTGCACATGTATAAATTATATCACAGAAAATCTCCAAAATTACATTCATAGGCATTCTATTTTTTTCTTTGAAAGGTATTGAATGTTTGTGCTATTTTTTCTTTGATCTAATTTTTTCCCTAAATCTTCCTTTTTCACAGACCTTCCTTAGATTACTACAAATATATCCTTGTGTTTATACTTGCCATAAATGAGATAAACAAGAACCCCAATATTTTACCCAATGTTACTCTGGGATATCACATATATGATTCCTGTAATGACGTGAACAAGGCCATAGAGAGTGTCTTGAACATCCTGTCTGGATGGTTCACAATTCCAAACTACTCCTGTATACAGCAATATAAACTGGCTGGAGTTATTGGAGATTGGTCTTCAGAAATATCTATGCACATAGCACAAGTGCTAAATCTATATGGAATCTCACAGGTGGGAAGAAGTTATTGCCTCATAATTAGTCCATATAATTTACATGGTTTGCAAATGAATTTACTGTATGTACTCAGGTTACATTAAAGCAGAAATAAAGTCCGCTATTTGTTTATTTTTTTTCAAGCCCCCCCAGGTGGGTTATCCCATAATGTACTAGTATACACAGCATATTAGTACATTATGGCAGACTTACCTGTCATATGGTGTCCTCCCAGTACTGCACTGGGACTGATGCGGCGGGTCCCCAGTGCTTCCATCTTCACCCGGTCTTCCTTCTGGGTACCGTGTCTTCAGCCACCTGATAGGCCAGGCCGCGATGATGGCGCAATGACGCCACTCCTCCGCATGCGCACACAGAGTAGTAAACATGACAGCTGACAGGCAGAAGGATGCATTTATGGCAGAGGAGACAAATAGGGTCTTGTCTGTCATAAATACCCTGCTTGTCAGAGGATTTTAAATAGTAAGAGTTTACTTCCTCTTTAACCTTTTCTATACAGGGCACTTTTGCCCCTTTATGCCCAGGACAATTTTCAGCTTTCAGCGCTGTCACACTTTGAATGACAATTGCGCAGTCATGCAGCACTGTACCCAAACTAAATTTTTTCATTTTCTTCCTACAAATAGATCTTTATTTTGGTGGCATTTGATCGCCACTGGGGTTTTTATTTTTTGCTAAACAAACTAAAAAAGGCCGAAATTTTGGGAAAAAAAGGTTTTCTTTGTTTATGTTATATTTTGTTTTCTCCCTTACTAATGGGCACTGATGAGGCGGCACTGATGGGCACTGATGAGGTGGCACTGATGGGCACTGATGAAGAGGCACTAATATGTAGAATTGATGGGCACTGATAGGTGGCACTGATATAGGTGTATTGAATTGTATTGTACTTGTACTGTCTGCCCTAATGTTGTAAAGCGCTGCATAAACTGTTGGCACTATATAAATCCTGTATAACAATAATAATATGCAGCACTGATGGGCACCGATAGGCAGCACTGATGGGCACTGATAGGTGGCACTGATGGGCACTGACAGGCAGCACTGATTGACACTGATGGACACTAATAAATGGCACTGATGGGCAGCATTGATGATGAGGTACTGACAGATATTACTGATGGGCACTGAAGAACCGAGAAAAGCCGTTTACCGTCACTTCCTGGTTCACACGATGATCAGCTGTGATTGGGTCACAGCTGATCACGTGGTAAGGAGGCTCCACGATCGAAGATGTGGTGTGTCAGACTGCGCACGCCGGCATGTTATCCTGAAAGACGTCATATGACGCCCAGTCAGGATGACAGAACCACCGCCCGGCCGTCATTCTGCTATAGGTCAGGCAGGGAGTGGTTAAAGCATAACTAAAGGGATAACTCTCACCTTTCCGATGGTCCCTCGCTTTTGCCAACCTCTTCTCCTGGGTCCCTCGCTGGCGCCAACATCTGTCTTTGGCCGTCTTCATTGGCCAGCGTGGGATGATATCACTCCTGCGCATGCACAGGAGGCCATCATTCCGGCACACAGAGGGTGGCACATTTGCAGCTCAGTTTACAGCGCTGGAGAAGATGGCGAGCAGACAGCTATGGGCATTTTATTGCAAAAGAGACATTGCATGTAGACATGTGCAATACGTTTTGTTCCAAACTATTTTTTTAACGAATTTCGACAAATTTGTTAATTCACAAATATTCGAATTAACGAAAACCCATTGAATACATTTTTCCGAATATTTGTAAATTTGAATATTCGTAAATTAGAAAATTTGTAAATTCATAAATTCGTAAATTCATAAACTCGAAAATTTGAAAATCTGAAATAATAACTAACTAATAATAATGTAACTATTACTAACTATTAAATTATAGGTATTGGAATTTCCTTTCAAATTTGGCTGTTAGTGAACAAATACAAATTTATCCTAAGTTATGAATTATCCGAAATAACGAATGCTGTATCTAAACAAATGGAATGGAATGAATTAATAATAATAAACAATAATAATAATACAAACTTTTTATTATTTTTATTATTAATTATTAATTTGTTCTGTTCGATGTGTTTAGATGCGGCATTCGTTATTTCGGATGATTCGTAACTTTGGATAAATTTGTTTTAGTTATGTTCACTAACAGCCAAATTTTAAAGGAAATTCCTATACCTATAATTTAATAGTTAGTTATTATTAGTTAGTTAGTTATTCTTTCAAATTTTCTTTCTTATTTTTTGGATTTTTGAATTTACAAATTTTGAAATTTTTACGAATTTATGAATTGCGATCATAACGAATGACCCGAAAAATGAAAAAAAAAATAAGGAATGAAACGAAAATGAAAATGAACTAATTTTTCGGCAGTGCAAATGTCTAATTGCATGTCTCTTCTGCAATCAAAGCCTACCTGCTTACTGTCTGTTGCACACTGATACATTACATACACTACATATATGGTCTTTGCCGACAGAGGAGTTTGCAATCCTATTGAGCCAGTCAGTCACATACTTCTGCAATCCTGCTTGTCCAGGAAGTAGGATTGCCGACCGTCAGTAAATTTACGGACAGTTTGTAAAAATCAGTGATTTTCTACAGCTGTCTGTACATGTCAAGGGCTGATAATTTGTCATGCTGTGTTGACTTTTTAAGGGTAAACCAGACAAATGTTAATTTGGCACCATCATCCCTTTATAGAAAGAACAAAGAAAAAAACAAATTGGCAGTGTGGGACTTTGTGAGTGCTTGGTATACTAAAATGAATATGTGACAACAAAGTTTGAAAAAATTTATTATTTTATTGCAACAACATGAAAAAAAGGGGACAAAGACAATAGTCACATAGAAAGGGACAGACGTCACTTATTCTATGTAGTGTATCCACATGTCTGTTCAGTTTTCCACACATGAATTCAACATATTTCGCCATGTGGCTTCCTCAAGAACATGCATGAACATTTTTCTCTATTAAGTAGATACAAATGTGTATATTAATTATACAGATCTCAACTTTGAAAAGATACAAAAAATAATAATTTGAACTAAATACATACTTAGGTGCATCCAAGAAGGGTAGCAGAAAATTCTCAACTGGTGGGCTCTGACTCCAATACTTAGGAGATTCAGAAACCAATCTATATTGAGTGATGTCAGAGCAAACCATTGGGCACCAGAGCCCTCACGGGAAGAAACACAGACCTATGCCTGATCCCAGACAAATTACTTGATATGGGTATTGTCGGTGTTTCCTTATTGTAATTAAATATCAATTGTCTTTAATATTGTTTTTAATAGGAGTTCTGTCATTTTTCAGGTTGTCAGTAAAAAAATTGTGCTCTGCCAGTAAATTTTCCATGTTTTGTCAGTAAAAAAATGTTGCAGGAGGTTGGCAACACAGCCAGGAAGATTACATTAATTTTCCTAGTTTGGCCCCACAGCTTCTTGGGCCACCTGTCTTTACATTGGGAAAAGACATTAGATGATTATTAATTGTTCAATGAGCAGAAGCAGAGAGATGATGTCAATCTTTCAAATTAAAAACAGAAAACGTCAGGTTTAGGGTTCTGGGGATGCAGGTTTCTCATTTATTTATTTTGTCAGAATTTTTTGGTTGAACTTGAGAGGGGTGTGTGAATCACAAGGTTGACTGAATATACATTCACAAGTTTAGCAATTACCTTGTAGCTTCAATCTATCGGGGTGCCCCTATACCAGCACAGATTCAGATGCTGTTTCCGGCAATATTCTTGGCTACCAAAGGCCCCTGGCAGGGCCAGGAAAAGGCAGAGATTTCTCCTGGTGGAGCTGGTGAAATGTGGAGAGATGGGCACCAGTAGTGTTGCTAGCGCTGGGCATCCAGTGTGGCATATGAACAATAAGGGATGGGAGGCTGGGGGTAGACATGTGCACTGCTGAAAAAATGTGTTTGTTTTTGTTTCATTTGTTATTTAGCTTTTTTAATTTTTCAGGTCATTCCTTATGATCGCAATTCGTAAGTTCGTAAATTCGAAAAATCTTGAATTCATATATTCGAAAATCGGAAAATAAGAAAGAAAATCCAAAAATTCAAAAGAATAACTAACTAACTAACAAACCAGCTAATTATAACTATTAAATTATAAGTATTGGAATTTCTTTTCAAATTTGGCTGTTAGTGAACATAACGAATACAAATTTATCTGAAGTTACGAATTATCCAAAATAACGATTGCCACATGTAAACGAATGGAACGTAACAAATTAATAAATAATAATAATAAAAAGTTTTGATTATTATTATTATTATTAATAATAATATTATTATTGTTTATTATTATTAATTTGTTATGTTCCATCAGTTTAGATGCAGCATTTGTTATTTTGGATAATTTATAACTGCGGATAAATTCGTATTCGTTACGTTCACTAACAGCCAAATTTGAAAGGAAATTCCAATACCTATAAGTTATAAGCTATAATACCTAAGTTTTTATTAGTTAGTTATCATTTCAGATTTTTTAATTTTCAGGTTTTCGAGTTTCAAATTTTCAAAATTCTGAATTTCGAATTTCCTAATTTTCATATTTCCAAATTTTCAAATTCCTGAATTTCTGAATTTTCAAATATTCGAATTTATGAATTTACAAATATTCAAATTTACGGATATTCTGCAAATTATGTTAAACGGGTTTTTGTTAATTCAGATACTTACGAATTAACACATTTTTCGAAATTTGTTAAAAAAATTATTCAGAACGAAACAAATTACACATGTCTAGTTGGGGGTGGAAAGGATCTGTGCTTGGGGAAGGGGGAAATAGGAGGATTTGTACAGGAAGGAGGCGTTGAGGAGGAAGAATTTATGCTGGTAGGGAAGTTTAGGGAGGGGTAAAGATGATTTATTGTGGCATTTGTAACAGAAGTAGTGGAGGATTTGAAAAAGAGTGGATAGGATCTGTGCTGGGCACAGGGAGATATAAGTGGATTTGTGCAAGGAGGAGAGGTTGGGTAAATAAGGATTTATGCTGGGAGGGAGAAGAGGACTTGTACTAGAAGAGGTATTTGGGGGAAAGACAGGTTTTATTTTGGAGGGATTGGGGTGGAAAAGGATTTGTGCTGGGGCAGATTTGAAGGAGACGAAGATTTTTACTAGAAGGGTGACTGGGAGGGGGTTGTGCTGGGAGAGGAAGAGGATTTATACTGGGTGGGGTGCTTTGTGCTAGAAGGTAAAGTGTTTTTTTTTCTGGCAGGGGGAATTAAGCGAAAATCATAGAGGATTTGTACCAGGAGAGGGCTTTGAGGGTGAAAGAGGATTTGTGCTGGGAAGATAGATTGGAGGAAGATTTTAAGGGGAGGTTTTGTTCTAGAAGCAAAATTTTGTGGGGAGTGGGTTTATGCTGAGCGGGGAATGGGATGGAGAAGATGTGTGCTGGCAGGAGAGATTTAGAAAGGGGAATTTGCAATGGAAGGGTAGAATAGGGGATTTGTGCTAAACTTTTTCATTTTCTTTCAAAGTTTTTATTAATTTCAAAAACGAAAAACAAGATACATGTGATACATCAAAATCAAGATACAATGTAACATAACATAAAATACCTCCTTTAGGCTTGGAATGGGCATACTCACTTACAGATATGAAAAGCAATTGAGATATGTTCAGGGTAATAATTCTGAGGCGGTTCAGAAGGTACCTCACAGTACACATGCCTTGCAATACCTGGTTCCAGAAGTCCTTGGGAGCTGCCCTGACACCCCTAAAGGGATTATACTGTGCTGGGACAGCCACCCCGGGATACCCAGAGTGTAGCCAATTCCATTGGTGGGCAAAGAGCACTGCGTATGTTGAGTTGATATGTGCGCCTAACCTATGAGCCCCTAGGGGGGGCTCCAATAATTGAGAGCCTGGAGGCACTTGTACTTCACTGACAAACAGAGTGTAGTATAGGGCCACATCGTACGTAAGCAAGGTGGGTCCAAAAAAGTAAATAGGGGAAGAAGAAGAGAGGGGGGAAGAAGAAGGGAAAGAACGAGGAGCTATTCAGCAGGAAGTGGGTTGGAGAGAAAGTGTTGAAGCTTACTTGTTATGCTTGCATCCCGGGGATGAGGGAATACCCACGTGTTTGGCCCAAGGTTCCCAGGTGTTTTCAAACTGTGCTTTTGCGTCTAGCAAAACACTGCTCAATTTCTCTTGGAACATCATCCAAGATATTTTACGCTTGGCAGCTGAGAAAGAGACCCCGGGCTGTTTTCAGGCCTTGGCAATTGTCAGCTTAGCGCCCAAAAGAATGAAGTGGATTAATTTGCTATTCCATTTAGGAGTCTTTGGGATATTAGCATTCAGGAGGGCTACTGCGGGGGTTCTAGGTATCTGGAGGCCCGTCACTGTTTGGATTAGGTTAAACATCCTCTTCCAGAATGGCCTGATTTTGGGGCATTCCCACCAGATATGGGCCACGGAGCCATTCGTTTCACATCCCCTAAAGCACTGGGGGTTTGCAGAGGGATACATGTGGGCTAATTTAGTAGGTGTGAGATACCATCTGGTCATAACTTTGAGGTTAAATTCTATTAGGGATTGCAAAAGGATCGGTGAGAGTATGGGGAGTCTTTCCTTGGAGGGGATCCATAGTAAATAGTCGAGGGTATAAGTGGGTGCCGCCTGTCTCTCTATTTGGATCCAGTCTGGTTTTTCGGTTCTGGAATAGACTGTAGAAAGTTGAGCAAGTCTCACCGCTTGATAGTACCAAAGTAGTCTTGGCAGCCCTATTGCACCCTTTTTGAGATTGCAAATGGTCTTTCCTTAGGTTAATCGGGATAGCTCTGAATAAGTATAGCAGTCTGGGGAGGAGTGTCATTTTTATTGAGTGGACCCTACCCAGCCAGGATAGTTCTTTACTGGCCCAGGTCTTCAACTCTGACTCAAGTCTCTGGTAGGTGGGTGGGAAGTTTGCTAATACAATTGGTCTATTTTGGCGGTAAGGTTAATCCCTAGGTATTCTATTGAGGAGACATCCCATCTAAACTTAAAGGAGCTTTGCAGCTTCTTCACTGTGGCTGGTTTCAGAAATATGTTGAGGGCATGGTATTTGTCATAGTTTACCTGGAGACCTGATGCCATTGCAAAATCGTTCAGGAGTTTACAGAGGGTGGGCAGGGACGTGATAGGTGAAGTTATGAATAGTAGCATATCGTCTGCGAAAAGGCCGCATTTGTGTATTTGGGAACCACAGGAAATTCCTTGGATATTGGGATTGAACGAATCGCAACTGCCAGTGTCTCAATGCCTATGGCGAATATTAAAGGGGATAGGGGGCTTCCCTGTCTAGTGCCCCTTGCTATATTGAAAGGTTTAGAGTGGTGCCCGCTGAGGCGAATCAGTGCTGTTGGTGTAGATTAGAGGGAGTGTAGAATGCAGGAAAGCGAATAGATAAGGCCATTTGACTGTGTCGAAGGCCTTGTGCAAGTCCAGGGATAGAAGCATCCCTTCTTGTTTGGGGCCCCCGTCCCATCCTGATTGTAGAAGGGAGACTAGATCAATGGCCCTTTGGAGGAGCCAGTAACCCCAGTTCTGTGTGAGCAGGAACAGCCAAGTGAGGAGATTTTCTTTGAATATATGCAACTGACCTTCTTAAATGCAATCTTTTTGCGGGGCATGTGTGAGTGCAACTGTGTTTTATTACCCACATGTCATTTTTAGTTTATTTATTTGCTCAATGAGGTATGTCCTTTCTTTTGTTTGAGCAATATCGATCTATGAAGGATTGAAAGCAATGAAGGTTTGAAAGCAGTCCACCACATGTGAACATCATAAGAGACTACACATCTGATCATTTGGGTATCGTTGTCCTTTTGTGTTTTATCTTACAAATGAGTGGTATTCACTCTTTTGTGATATCAGCACATAACACAATAATAGCAGTCACTATCATTTGTTCATCTTAATATAATTTTTGGTTCACAATTTGATACAATCATTCACATCAGCACTTTAGTAATTGCCATAAAAAGTATATGGGGACCCGGGTACTGCCCCAGGGGACATGTACAGTATCAATGCAATTTTTTTAAAACGGTTTTTCAGGTGATTTTAATAATGCCTAAAGTGAAACAATAAAAATGAAATATTCCTTTAAATATTGTGCCTGGGGGGGGGTCTCCTTAGTCTGCCTGTAAAGTAGCGCATCTTTCCCATGTTCGTATCAGTACCACAGCAAAATTAAATTTCTAAAGAAAAAAATGTCATTTTAAACTGCTCGCGGCTGTAATGTATTGTTGGATCCCCGTAATATAGATAAAAATCATTGAAAAAAATGGCATGGGTTTCCCCCACCCAGTCCATAACACGCCCTTCGGGTCTGGTATGAATATTAAGGGGAACCCTGTGCCAAAAAAATAAAAAATATGGCGTGGGGGTCGACCCCCAAATATTATTTCCCGGCCCTTCAGGTCTGGTATGGATATTAAGGGGAACCCCGTGCAAAATAATGGCGTGGGGGCCCCCCAAAATCCATACCAGACCCTTATCCAAGCACGCAACCTGGCAGGCCACAGGAAAAGCTGGGGACAAGGGCCTCATCCCCACAACCCTTTCCCAATAGTTGTGGGGGTCTGTAGGCAGAGGGTTTATCAGAATCTAGAAGCCCCCTTTAACAAGGGGGACCCTAGATCCTGCCCCCCATGTGAATAGGTATCGATTACATTGTACCCCTACCCATTCACCAAAAAAAGTGTCAAAAATAAAAAATGACAGGAGACAGTTTTTGACAATAGGAAGGTGGAATAATACTGCGCAAAGTTATAAACTAAATATAGCAGCTGCTACACTAAAATGTGACAAAATTCAGTACAAGCAGTGTGGAAAAATGTAGCACTAACAAAATATGTGCACAAATAAAAAGTGCAATAAAGTGAAAAAATATATAGAGTCCAACATATAAATGAAAAATGAACAATGGTGTGACTGTGAGTGTCAGAGAGCTCACCTTGCTGGTCGCGGTGCTGGCCGCCCTGGTGCGCGCTGGTGTGCGCCGGTGCGCGTTGGAGCGCACATCCCTGTGCGTGCTGCTGTGCATGTCCTGGCAGGCGCTGGTCTGTGTACTGGCGTGCGGGCACGTGTGTGTGCGCGCGTGGGTGTGCGCGCGCGCCTGTGATCATAGGCGTGCACGTGCGCGCACCGTTTGACGTCAGCCGGCCTATTTAGGTTTGACATGCACTTTGCTCGGTGCTGCCCGATCAACAGCTTCCGGTTCCTTTTTTTTTAAAGATATTTTTATTGGTTTTAGGTTCAACACAAACCAACAGACACAAAACAGTCACAAATAAAATAAAATAAAAACAAAAACAAAACACACATGAATATCTGATCCATTCAGTATACACAAGCGATATTCAATTAGTAGGTAGATCACACAAGTCATTGTAAGCATGTCATTTCGTTTCAAGAGAGTTGAGAAATTGGTAATCGCAACAGTCGGGTATATGCACTTTTACACAAAGCTTCCGGTTCCTTAGTTCCCACTACCTGTTCCAGTGTTCCTGTGTTCCAGATCCCCTGACGAGATCTATAATAAGGCTTACCTGTAGCTACATGCATGGTTTAGGAGATACCCCCTGTATCAACATGTAACGTTGTCATCGGCACATGCCCACTGAAGCAATGGCACATTTGTGCCATTGCTTCAGCTAGTGTGCTGTTACAATAGGTTCCTGAGCGCATGCGCAGGAGTGACATCATCGCGGCTCCAGCCAATCACAGTGCCGGAGCCTGCGATATCGAGAAGTAACCCAGGGAGCGATGTCATCAGCCAGAGCAGTGTACGAGGACTGCTGCGGTGGCTTTAATCTAAGGTAAGTAATTCATAATGAGCTAGTATGCTATGCATACTAGCTCATTATGCCTCTGTCTTGCAGATTTTTCTTTTTTTTTTTTGTTAGTGGGTTTACAACCACTTTAAGAGGACGGAGAGGAACTGATAGCTGCATGGTAAATGTCACAGGATCCCCATAGAAAGGATATTTGTGCCACACTATGAATTTTCTCTCAGAATCTCTGGAGTCACATTACTTTATTATCTGTCCATCTCACCCAAAGTTAAAGAGTTTGTTAAGCCATGCGGCCGTACACGTGACCACTGATTGGTGCTCTGAAAGCAGGTACACAGTGACATTTAAAAAAAAATACACTGGGGACATTGTTTAACATAGCAGAGTGGATTGTTGAAAGGTTGTTGTATTATGAGAGCATAGGGAGGGGAGGATTGTGGAGTGGACAGAGCTGACAGGCAGGGAGGGTAGGGGGGGGACACAGGAGAGGACGGAGCAGGGCTGTGGATGACAGTGGCACGTAAACTGATCACAGTGTCAGGGCTCAGGAGCCATGATATACTGTGGCCAGTTTACAGGGGGGAGGGCAGAACCAGGCAGGATCAGCCAAGTTTTTTAGGTGATAGAAGGGAACAGGGTCCAAACGTTTTTTTTAGGGTAACAAACACTTTAAGCAAGCCACAGACTATGCAATTTCCCTTCCTTCAACCATGGGTCAGTGTTGATTGGGGAATCCCTCATGGTGCGTTATTGTATTTTTACAGTGGAGGGTGATCTCATGAAAACAAAATCTGACAGGCTGGTTGTACTGAAGTCAATCACTCAAATCACTTGTACATGAAGGGCTGGTTGCACTGAAGTCAATCACTCAAATCACCTGTACCTGATGGGCTGGTTGTACTGAAGTCAATCAGTAGATCAACTTCAGAACAACCTGCCTGACAATAGATGCAGAACCAGCTTAATTTCTATCTGTCTGTGGCTTTAGTGTGACAGACTACGATGTATAAGGAAAGATTGTCAGCTAAACACAGAGGATAAATAGAGATAACTGATACAGTAGTCTCTGCTGGATAATGTAAGATGACTTTAAGGTGGATCATTGTAAAGGGACAATTGTTTCTTCCAGCATGCAGTATATTAAAGGGTCCATAGATCAGTTTCTACTTTGTCATTTAGGAAAGCTATATTTTACCCACATATTTATCAAAGGTAACACCTACGGGTGGGTGTGCTTCATTTAAAAGAGAACAGCAAATCATTGAAAAGTGTAGACTATTCAGAAAGCATAACAGACATCTTTACAACATCCAATGACCTCTACTGAGGGTGAAACAGACTTATACAGAAAACTGACTTAAGGCAGGTTGAATTGGAAAGATTATTTCCTATATTCTGATGCAGCAGCTCTCCTTATCCCTAAATAATTAAATTCCTGGATATTCAGACTGGGTAAAGCTCTGACATCTCTTTATAATGTCAGAGATTGCATACTTCCTCCTGCCTCCCAAGCATCCCTTTCGGTTCATCAATACTATAGGTTGCCTCAGTGGCTATTAGGAATGCAGGAATTAGGAGAGGGCAGGGCAAGAAACGGCTTTGCCAAAATGTGATAAAGCTTTGCCAATACTGAACATCTGATCTGCTCAGCTGGGACAAGAAGGGCTTCTGCTCTCATTTATAATTACATTTCCTGTATAGTTAATACTGGAATTTTAATATCACAAAATTCTCTATTTGATGTCATATTTAGATCAGCTATGGAGCACCATATGCTGCACTGACCAACAGACAACTCTATCCATCCTTCTTCCATACCCTGCCCAGTGATCACATTCAGTTTCTGGCAGTTGTTAAGCTACTCAAACACTTTGGCTGGACATGGATTGGTGTCATTGCATCCGATGATGACTATGGAGATAGCCAGACTCAGGAGTTGATGTTGAGTGCTGCCAGCCATGATATCTGCATTGAGTTTATTATTAAAATAGCCACTAATGTAAAAGGTCACATCAGAAATGTATGGGATCGGAAAGCAGAGATTCTAAACAAATCAACTGCCCAAGTTATTGTACTTTGTGGGAAATCTGTATTTGTCATTAAGTACTTCATAGAAGTGAAATTCAAAGCTCAGAATAAGACATTTATTATGCCAGTAACATGGACCTTTGACAGATTTCTCCAACCACATAAAACCCCATACCATGGAAGCATATTATTTACACCGCCTAGAAAAAATATTCCACACTTAAAGGAATCATTGCAAAATATTACCACCACAAATTGTACCAATAGCTTTTTGCTGGAACATGTTTTAGCATCCTGTTACTATTGTTCAACATCAGATTCATATTTCAATAGGATGTATGAGGATTATTGGCAAGTCAAACTTCATAAATGTAATACTACTCCTGACATCTGGAAAGATACTACAAAGTTTGGAACTACATATTATGTGTATAAAGCTGTCTATGCTTTGGCACATTCTTTGCACAGTATGGATTTTTTATTGTCCAGAAATTCCAGAAACACCCTTATGAAAAATCAGAAGCTCATGCAAGAAGTAATTGAAAAAATTTGCTTTGCGAATGTCTCATCACTTGCATAAACATGTCAAACATTGCTTGTAATGTTTGTAATATGTCTATAAATGTTTCATTGTTGCCTATTTACCAATAGATAAAATGGCCTAACACTATTGGCTAAGTACTTTCAGCCAGTAGAGAAAATATTATGTCCTGTGTACATATATAGAGATTCCTGTGCAAAAGGCTGAATAAATGGGTGTACCTCCAGTCAAGTGAACCTCCAGCTGCAACGTGAAGTGAAATATCTAGCAGTGGTATTATTACCACTTTTAAACATGACAGATTTCACCAAAAAAATCTATGCCAGGCCTACAAGTTCTACAAATTCTTAAGAAAAATGGCCCCCAATGTTAAGCCACCGTCAACAACATTGTCCTGTAATAGAGATCCATGTCATTTATGATGTCCACCAACCCACTGAAAGAAAAAAAACATCTACCACTAACATGTTGAAACCTGTCACTTGACAACCGCCAATGTCCAAACCGCCACAATGCAGCCTTGAAGTATATATACAGTATCTCACAAAAGTGAGTATACCCCTCACATTTTTGTAAATATTTTATTATATTTTTTCATGTGACAACACTGAAGAAATCACACTTTGCTAAAATGTAAAGTAGTGAGTGTACAGCTTATATAACAGTGTAAATTTGCTGTCCCCTCAAAATAACACAACACACCCATTAATGTCTAAGCTGCTGGCAGCAAAAGTGAGCACATCCCTAAGTAAAAATGTCCAAATTGGGCGCAATTAGCCACCCCCCCAGTATCATGTGACGTGTTAGTGTTACAAGGTCTCAGGTGTGAATGGGGAGCAGGTGGGTTAAATTTGTTGTTATTGCTCTCACTCTCTCATACTGGCCACTGGAAGTTCAACATGGTACCTCATGCAAAGAACTCTGTGAGGATCTGACAAAAAGAATTGTTGCTCTACATAAAGATGGCCTAGGCTATAGGAAGATTGCCAAGACACTTAAACTGAGCTGTAGCACGGTGGTCAAGACCATACAGCAGTTTAGCAGGACAGGTTCCACTCAGAACAGGCCACGCCATGGTTGACCAAAGAAGTTGAGTGCACGTGCCTAGCATCATATCCAGAGGTTGTCTTTGGGAAATAGATGTATAAGTGCTGCCAGCATTGCTGCAGAGGTTGAAGAGGTGAAGGATCAGTCTGTCAGTGCTCAGATCATATGCTGAACACTTCATCAAATTGGTCTATATGGCTGTTGTCCTAGAAGGAAGCCTCATCTAAAGATGATGCACAAGAAAGCGCGCAAACATTTTGCTGAAGACAAGCAGACTAAGATATTGATTACTGGAACCATGTCCTGTGGTCTGATGAGACCAAGATAAACTTATTTGGTTCAGATGATGTCAAGCATGTGTGGTGGCAACCATGTGAGGAGTTCAAAGACAAGTGTGTCTTGCCTATAGTCACGCATTGTGGTGGGAGTGTCATGGTCATTGAGGGAACCATGAATGCCAACATGTAATGTGACATACTGAAGCAGAGCATGATCCTCTCCCTTCAGAGACTGGGCCGCAGGGCAGTATTCCAACATGATAACGACCCCAAACGCACCCCTAAGATAACCACTGCCTTGCTAAAGAAGCTGAGGGTAGAGGTAAAGGTGATGGACCGGCCAAGCATGTCTCCAGACCTAAATCCTATTGAGCATCTGTGGGGCATACTCAAATGGAGGGTCGAGGAGTGCAAGGTCTCTAACATCCACCAGCTCCATGATGTCATCATAGAGGAGTGGAAGAGGACTCCAGTGGCAACCTGTGAAGCTCTGGTGAACTCCATGCCCAAGAGGGTTAAGGTAGTGCTGGAAAATAAGGGTGGCCACACAAAATATTGACACTTGGGGCCCAATTTGGACATTTTCAACTAGGAGTGTACTCACTTTCGTTGCTAGCGGTTTAGACATTAATGGCTGTGTGTTATTTTGAGGGGGCAGCAAATTTACACTGTTATACAAGATGTACACTACTTTACATCTTGTCATTTCTTCATGTTGTCACATGAAAATATATAATAAAATATTTGCAAAAATGTGAGGGGTGTACTCACTTTTGTGAGATACTGTGTGTGTATATGTATATATATATATATATATATATATATATATATATATATATATATATATATATATATATATATATATATATATATATATATATATAGATATATACGCACACATACACAGTATATATACATGTCACATAATCAAAAAGTTTTTGACCAGTGTGGTGTATGTGGTGTTTACCAGCTACCTGTAATTAAAACTCTAGAGAAATCTACAATATCCTGGTTGATTGTTGCATGCACTAGAGAAAAATTATTAATGTGTATTTCATACAGCATAAGTTAAAGGATAAGTTCATCTTTCATAACATGTTTCACGTTACAACAATATTCAGGGTGTAACATGTTATGAACAGACCACCCCCCCCCCGCACCTCCCTGATTACCCGATCTGACAGCAGGGATCTTCTCCCCGCCCCCCTAACTGTCACAATTTAAAAAAAAAAATGTGGCCAAGCGGGTCTCCATCCACCCAGATGCATCACTCATTAACAGTGTCCCGGCCTTTATGGCTGTCAGCTTGTAATTTTCAATAAACTACCACGGTGCTGTGTAGGGTCGTGTTAGTTCATTCTCTCTTCCTGTCAGATTGGATCTGCTTGCCTGTACAGGATGTGTGGACACACAGATACACTGGCAGATCTGCTGGAGACCTGTGTGACACCAGTGATCTGCTAATCTCTTGTGCAATGATTTACAGTCTCCAAAAATAAATACATTTTTTACTGACAAAAACATGTGCATTTATTATGTTTTTCTAGAAAGTGAACTTACCCTTTAAAGTTGAGTTAACATTTTGAACAGTTGTATAGTCTTTGTATAGACTTGTTCAATACATTTTTTCCCCAGTTTTTAAGAAGAGTCCATTTCCAGGATCCCACCAGAGAAGAAGTATATTTTAATGAGAGAGGAGATATGTGCATATTGTATCATATTTACAGTTATGGAGTAATTGATCTTCGACATGTAATTGTACCCATTGGAAGCTACAATACATCTTCTCCTGATGGAAAGGAGCTTGTTTTAAATGGAGCTCCACCGATCTGGAAATATGATGAGGTTCATATTTCTCATAAGTACTGGTACCTACATACAGTAGATGTGTAGATGAAGTAGTGTAGGAGCTTGCTGCAAATACCCTCCCACTTCTACATTCCTATTGCACTATCACTAAGATAAGTACTAAGTACTAAGTACTTTGAGAAAGTGTTGGGCGTTTGCACTTTAATTATGGGATATTTAGGACTAGTGATGGGTCGAACATACCCCCAGTTTTCACCAGAACTCCCGAACAAAAAAGTTTGGACCCGAGTTGGGAACCCTATTAACCACTTACGGGCCGCCCACCGCCGTTATACGTCAGCTGTTTGAGGGGGAATATCGTTGTTATGGAAGCAGATAGCTACCATAACCCTGGTATCCTCTTCTTCAGTGGGCGGTCTGCTTTCAGATAAAAGTGGTCTCTGCGGCAGATTTGCCGCAAGATTACTTTTATGGCCCCCCCGCCGCTCTCCGGTGCCCTCCGGCGCTTGCCGGAGCCGCCGGCAGTGGGGGAGGCGATTGCGTCCGCTCCCGTGTGTGGTATGGAGCTGAGTGAGGGAAAGATGGCCCCCACCCATCTCCATATCATTGCAGGGCAGAAGCGACGTCAAAACGTCACTTCTGCCCATAACTCTTAAAGAGACTTTTTTTTTTTATTCTTTCAAACCATTTTTTTTTTGTTTTTTGGTTTTTTTTAACTGCATTTTTGTGTAAATATGAGATCTGAGGTCCTTTTGACCCAAGATCTCACATTTAAGAGGTCATGTCATGCTTTTTTTTCTATTACAAGGAATGTTTACATTCTTTGTAATAGGAATAAAAGTGACACCATTTTTTTTTGTAAAGAACAGTGTAAAAATAAAAACATTTTTTAAACGCGCCCTGTCCTGCCAAGCTCACACGCAGAAGCAAACCACACATGTGAGGTATCACTGTGATCGGTAGAGCGAGAGCAATAATTCTAGCCTTAGACCTCTTCTGTAACTCAAAACATGCAACCTGTAGAACTTTTTAAACTTTGCATATGGAGATTAAGGGTAAAAGTTTGTAGCCATTCCACGAGCGGGCGCAACTTTAAAGAATGACATGTTGGGTATCAATTTACTCAACGTACAATCATCTTTCACAGTATAAAAAAAATGGTCTAACTTTACGGTTGTCTTATTTTCTAATTCAAAAAAGTGAATTTATTCCAAAAAAAGTAAGACTGCTGCGCAAATACGGTGTGACAAAAAGTATTGCAACAACCGCCATTTTATTCTCTAGGGTGTTAGAAAAAATATATATATAATTTTTGGGGGTTCTAAGTAATTTTCAAGCAAAAAAAAATATTTTAACTTGTAAACAACAAGTTTGAAAAATAGACTCAGGCCTGAAGTGGTTAAAGTTTATGGCACCCGAACATGAAAAATCAAAAGTCCCCATTTTAAAGGCTTTTAAGCAAATTATTTACTGCTACAGGGCAGCCACGCTGCACGGGATCACATATATATATACGTGATGAGCAGTGCTGGCCACTCGCTCCTGTCCTGATTTTATACAGCAAGAGCTGATCAGCGGGCCCCACCGACCCCATGTCTGCAGCACCCGCTGATCATTTGGTACACTAACAGAATGGCGGTATCCCTATGTGAACAAGGCAGATTGCCATTCTGTCAGTACAGAAAGCATGGAGGCCCCCTCCCTCCCGCTGCGATCCGGTGCCCTCCGCCGCAATCGCCTCCATCTCCCTCCTGTGCCTGGAGACGAGTGAGGCTAAGATGGCACCCACTCGTCTCCATGACACTGCTGGGCGGAAGCGCCGTCAAAACGTCACTTTCGCCCACGCCTCTTAAAGGCATATTTTTTTCAATGTCATTTTTTTAAATCATCATTACACTGTATACACTTTAACCACTTCCGGACCGCCGCACACCGATATACGTCCTAACTTTGAAGAGGGATATCCTTGTTAGCTGCCATAACTCCGGTATCCTCTTCTTCAGCGGGCAGTCCCCCCCCCCCCATTCAGCCAGTGATGCTCTTCTCGGCAGCTGCTGGGGGATTGTTACAATCTTTATTTATTGTCTTTATATGATTGTCTTCTAGATTCCTGTGTCTACATGCTCTGAAGACTGTCCTCTGGGATACAGAAGAGTGATAAAGAAAGGCATTCATCGCTGTTGCTTTGAGTGTGTTCAGTGTCCAGAGGGGGAAATATCTAATGAGACAGGTGAAAAAAAATGAAGATTTCTTTACTTCTATAGTTCAGGAATGCACAATCCAATTATCTAACTGAGTAGGCTGTTTACACCTTTTCTTCTATTTATTGATCAATGTGTGGTCAGGCAGTAGGAAAACATAATAGATTGCGGTGCACATCACAGCAGGAGGAAGGCGGTCTTGATTCCTCTACAGAGTTCTACTAAGACCTAACTTAGAATACTGTGTCTAGTTCTCAAGACCTTACCTGCCATAAGATGTTGATAGTATGGAATGAGTTAAGAGCTGGGGAGCAAAAAATGGTTAAAAGTCTAAAGGAATAAACATATTAGGATAGAAATTCTAAATGTACAGCCTCAGGAAGGGAAAAGGGAAGGGGGAACATGATTGAAACTAACAAGGGTCAGGAGGGCAAAATTTATAATATGGAGCTCAGATAGAGAACACGAAGACATGACCTCAAACAAAGAGGATAAAAGTTCTAACCTTAGAAAGTATTTTTCTTTTGTTAATAACATTTTTGATTGAATATTTTAACAATGCAGTACAAATATTATGATGGAGCATAACAATTTAACCAGCATTGTGGTTGTGAAGATAACATCACAGTGTATGACGTAATTAAACTAGTAAGCAAAGAAGTAATACAGCAGTAAAAGTTGTGTATACATAAAAAAAACACTAGAAAATTAATGATTACACCAATTAGTCTAGGGTTTCCACAATTTCAAAAGGGAGACCTGAGAGGCAGTACTTAGAGAAAGAGAGCGGTCATATATGTAGTTGGTTTGCAAAAAGGATACAGCTTCTGACACATTGGGCACCCACTGTGACCTCCAGTGCCTAACTTTTGTAAGTCTAGCTGCTATTAATATAAGGGTAACTATAGTGTGAAAACTAGTTGGAAAAGTATCAATACCCAAGCTAAGAATGGCTAGTTACCTCAGATATAAGCTGGAAAATTCTCCACTAAAAGCTAGTCAGGCTCTTGCATAACCATAAAACATGAAGTAAGGTTCACAATGTCCACAAACCCTCCAACAAAGAGGGGGTGGAGGAAAAAATAGCGTAGGATTGTTGTACCAGTGGGACAGGATTTTGAATGCTAGTTCCCAGTGATCCACACAATGTGATCTTTGTATGTGAAAAGTGTGGCGTGCATGTGTATTCAGCCCCCCTGAGTCAATACTTTGTAGAACCCCCGTTCACTGCAATTCTTTTTGGGGATGTCTCTACTAGCTTTGCACTTCTGGACTAGTGACATGTTTGCCCATTCTTCTTTGCAAAATAGCTCAAGCTCTATCAGAATGGATGGATACCATATGTGAACATCAATTTTCAAATCTTGCCAGAGATTCTCAATTGGATTTAGGTCTGGACTTTGACTGGGCATTCTAAGACATGAATATGCTTTGATCTAAATCATTCCATTATTGCTCTGGCTGTATTTTTAGGGTTTTTGTCCTGCTGGAAGGTGAACCTTTGCCCCAGTTTCAAATCTTTTGCATACTCTAACAGGTTTTCTTCTAAGATTGCCCTGTATTTGGCTCCATCCATCTTCCCATCAACTCTGACCAGGTTCCCTGTCCCTGCTGAAGAAAAGGATTCCCACAACATGATGCTGCCACCACCATGTTTCATGGGGGGCATACTGTAGTGTGTTCAGGGTGATGTGCAGTGTTAGTTTTCCACCACACATAGCGTTTTGCTTTTAGGCCAAAAAGTTAAATTTTGGTCTCGTCTGACCAGAGCACCTTCTTCCACATGTTTGCTGTGTCCCCCACATGGCTTCTCGCACACTGAAAACAGGACTTCTCATGGCTTTCTTTCAACAATGGCTTTCTTCTTGCCACTCTGCCATGACTAATAGTTATCCTGTGGACAGATTCTCCCATCTAAGCTGGGGATCTGTACAGCTCCTCCAGAGTTACCATGGGCCTCTTGGCTGCTTCTCTGATTAATGCTCTCCTTGCCTGTCAGTTTAGGTGGACGGCCATGTATTGGTAGGTTTGCAGCTGTGCCATCTGCTTTCCATTTTCTGATGATGGAGGGAACAGTGCTCTGTGAGATGTTCAAAGCTTGGGATTTTTTTTATAACCTAACCCTACTTTAAACTTCGCCACAACTTTATCCCTGACCTGTCTGGCGTGTTCCTTGGCCTTCATGATGCTGTTTGTTTGCTAAGGTTCTCTAACAAACCTCTAAGGGCTTCTAAGTAAAAGGGGCTGAATATAAATGCATGCCACACTTTTCATATATTTTTGAAGGAGGCTAGTCTACCCAACCATGAGAGGTCAAATTTGTCAATGAGGGGTTTCTAATTAGCTTCAGCTAATAGAAAAATTACACCATAGCAGAACAAAATAGTGAGTTGCCACATCCCTATATGAATGGAAAAGAATGAAATACCCCTTAAGTGGGACTTTGAATGGCAGCAATAATGAAAGGTATTTAAAATTAGTGTTTTTTGAAAAATAGGTGAAAATGTTAAGTTGGTAGCAGGAACTTGGAAACTCAGAAAAAGGTTTCTCAGTAAGGGCCAGGTTAGGCCTTTCCACAATCTTGTAGACACTTCCAGGGCAGACGGCGTGCTCCACTGACCCCCATACACAGAACAGGGAGTGTGAGACACTGCCCAGTATACTCCCTTTTCCCTCTTAATTGAAGGATTGTGGAAAGGCCTGACTCGGCCCTTACTGAAAGACCTTTTACTGAGTTTCCAAGTTCCTGCTACCAGCTTAAGATTTTCACCTTGAGGGAGAGTAACACTGCATTATCCGTGGGGCATTATAGGCTGAAACAGAGGCTAGACCAAACCTCCAACTATGCCATCCACTGACAGTAATGATTAAATGTAAGTGTTACACCATTCACCTCATACCGAATACAGATTCTCCTATATAAATACCCCTGATGAAAGGGCTTTGAACCTGAAATGCGTCGGGTACCAAAGAAGTTTTCTGAAACATTGGAGAGTAACTACTAGACATTTGAACAAATTTTCTACTGCAAGAAAATATGTGTTTTTGTTAACTGTTCATGTGTTTTATTAATCATCACATATGTAATTGATGAGTTTTTTATCTCTCGTTTTTTAATAAACACTAATTTTATATACCTTTCAGTGTTGTTGCCATTCAAAGTCCCACTTAGGGGGTATTTCTTAGCTTTAGCTAAGGACGCTGTGTTTGAGGTAAGGTTGATACCTAAATGAGGAATGCCCTTGTCACTCCAGGAGTAAGTATGCTCCTTCTTCAGACGGAGTTTGGTTTTCTCTTGGATTCCCAGGGCCAAGATCAAGGACTTAGTGTAGTTTACTTTGTAGTATGTTAAAGTGCTAAAGTAAGTTAGAACTCAATGTGCAAATGACAATGAGGTTTGAGAATTAGTCAGTAGCAGAATTACATCATTTGCAAACAATTTGCATTGATGGTGATTTGAAATTGAAAACCTGTTATCGATGGGTGTGACCAAATAGCTTCAGCCAAAGGTTCAATCATAAGATTAAAAATGGAGGGAGACAGTGGGCATCCTTGGCTTGTTTCATTGGTTATATAGAATTGTTTCAAAAGTATGTTTGAGGTGTATACCTGAAGATCAAGAGTATAAAGCCAAAATGGTTGTCAATGTTGCTCTGGAAGCCAAATTTTGAAAGCACCTGGTACATGTAGGCCCAATGTGCCCTGTCGAATGCCTTCTCTGCTGCGATAGATAGCAGTATATTGATTATTCAGCTACCATTATTCAACCAGTGGTAAATGCCATTTGATCTGATTGCACCAGAGTGGGCATAATGGTCAACAGGTGTTTTACGTAAAACTTTGCATATAGTTGAGAAAAAAATGCTTCGCCTCCTAAGAGGCTACCCCCGTCACCCGGTGGCATTGCCCCCTTCTGATGTCATGTGACATCATGTGTGATGGTGATGTAAACGGGTTGGCCCGCCCCTTGCCTATATAAGAGCTGTCAAAGCCAAAGAGAGCGCATATGTCGGGAGGCCTCTTAGAAAGCAAAGCGTTTTTTAGAATTTTTTTATTTTTCGGGTAACCATGATTGATGATGAATCTACATTGAAGGACACTATTTCTTTTTCTTTTAATAAATGACTTGTTTCCTGAACTCCCCATGTTGAGGGCATGTGACCTGGTATGGTTCAGGAGGTGGGGGCGCTTGCTCAACCCCCTTTCCTGACCTGCCAAGCTCAATAAGACAGTATAGCCAGCCCTACTCAGTAGGTGCCCGGGACCCCCTTTTTAACTGATGGGGCCCAGCCAAGTACAGAAGGGCTGGCTGTACTGCCTTATCAGCGGCTCTACCTGCAAGGATCACCAAAAAGGGAAGGGAGCCCAGCTCCCAATATGGCCACATATCTACAAATAAAATTAGTATATGCAAAGTGACAAGAATAATGGCAAAAAAAAAGGGAAAAAATTAACTCCACGTGTTAGCCAAAACCATGCATATAATCATGGATGGCTAATAGACACCAAATAAGGAGTGACATTCTGAGGGGGTATGAAAAAGAAGAGTACTATAACCTGATGGACATCACACTTGTTAGGGAGAAGTAGTCAAATGGTCTGTACTTACATGCAGTAATAGTGCTGAGCAACCATGTGTCACTGCCAAATCCCCCTTATATATGAGACAAACTGCAAATTCCTCCTCTCCTCCTCTGATGTAAGGGGTGGGTGAAGAGGAATGTGGAACCAGCAGTCTCTCCACATGTTTGGGCTTGGAGAGGACGGGACCCCTTATATCCCAAGCAATCCCCCGGCTTGCCCGCGTCTGGTGCGACAACGCACAAAGTGCGCAATGATGTCAGGGGGCCGCCGACACACATGAAGAGGATGCGTCACCTGTGGATGGCTAATGGGAGAGAGCGCACAGAAGCATCCTGATGCCAGATTGTCGGCGCACAAAGAGAGTCTGTATCTGGCAGGCACCTACAGCTCACAAAGTGGTGAGGAGCCTGTGTGAGCCAGGATGCAATTCATTAACTCTAGAAAACAGATACAGCTACGAAATGGCTGTACATTTCACCCAAAACACTTTGTGTACTACAGAATCCCAGAAATAATCTACTTGTTGCAATACAAATGTGGATGTTTTTACTTCGGCAAGGCCTTCCAGGAGTTCTGGAGATGCATTTATCGCCACGTGCACAGCATGTGACAAAGTGACCCTGAGCAGCCTCTTGGCAGACATGTGGGTTTAGTGCATGCTGGGTCCTTTCCAGGAGTGTCCTTCTTGGTCTTAGATTGAATCCACCAGAACCCCCAAGGTGGAGACCTTAACAAACGAATTCAATGGGAATTACAGTGGATCTCTGATATCCATGCCACCAAACCTCCTGGCCTGAATGAGGCCTTCAACTTTAAGCCCTTTCTCCAGGGCTTTACATCAAGAAGCTATGAAAAAGACCTTTGAGCTGTTCCACCACCAAGACACATTGGACTATTCATAGGGACATGCATCTTTGAGGTCTCTGTATCAGGCAGCCCTCTCTTTGTTTTATTTATATGATCTAAGATGTCACATTGATGATAACATTATCTATTTCCCTATTGCAGGTATATTTTTGGTGTGTCATCTCAGTATTGTATCATATTTTTGATCATTTACATTGTACAGGGACCTCTTTTCATTCATCCCATACTCCTTTCATATCTACTCCTATGTGATATTTAATGCAATACTTGTGTTATGCTCTGCTTTACTTCTTTAGCCTTAGACGTGCCTTCTATAATCTGATCATTCCCAACACATACAGGCTCCCCGGCACTTCATGAGCTGTGCCAAAGCACAGGCGCCACTGGTTGGTGCCAGGATACATCTGCGCACTCTCTCCCATGTGCCATCCATGCGTGACGTGGCTACTTCGTGTGTGTTGGCAGCCCGCCGACATCTGATGTCATTGCACACTTTGTGCATGGTCGCACCAGATGCCGGGTGAGCCAGGAGTCTGCCTGAGATATACAGCCTCCCATCCCCTACAAGCCCAAATATGTGGAGAGATTGTCGGCTCCACCTTCCTCTCCTCCCGCCCTGGGGAATCAGGGACAGGGAAGAGGAATATGCAGTTTTTGTTCATATATAAGGGGGATTCGCCAGTGACACGTGGTGGCATCTATCCCCAGACATGACTGACCACAGGCTGCTCAGTGATATTACTGCATGTAAGTACTTGTGTCTGGATATAAATATAATTTTTTTTTCTTGCATGGAGATAGCATCATGCATTGTATACTTCTTCCATATGGGAAAAAGGCCCTTCATGGTGAATTATTGAATTTAGTTGAGGGTCAACAATCAAACTGAAATCTTCACATATGATGAGATTACCAAAGAAACGTAGTTGTCAGGTGTTGGGTGCATATACCCCTACTAATGTATATGGTTTACCAATAATGTCAAAGAGAAAAATAATGTAGCGTCCATCTGAGTCCAACACAGAATTTCGTGGGGTGAAAGACACCCTTTTAGACACCCCGTTTTTAATACTGAGGAGTACGCCTTTTCTCTTCAAGGGTCAATAAGTCAAAAAATATGAGGAAACTCTTGTAACTACATTTGGGTATAGCATGAAGATGAAAGTGGGTCTCTTGAACACATGCAATGTCAGCATAAATATTGCATGCCTCCTGTCACAAGGGAAATTGCTTAGCTGGGTGGTTTAGGCCCGGCATTGATGGACATAATTTTGAATCTTATTGTTGAAAAAAGGTAAATATTGTGGGGCATCACTTCTGTTATCCTGGGGAGTAAATAAAGCACAAAAGTTGGGGGAAAGTGGTCTCTATTGGATCTTGGAGCAGACTGGTTAATAGCGAATGTTGGGTAAAGAAAATGGCAAACAAGGGAGCAGTAGAACATACAACAAAAGTAAAAAACTAGGTCCTGAGAAAGAACTGGGTCTAATATAGCTTACAGCAATGCACATGGGGAAGGAGTAAGATGGAAAATGCACTCTTGACTGGGGAGTAAAATGTTGTGCATATACAGTACTTGTAACAAACACCAGAGTTCAAGAGCCATTTGTAAAGTGCTACTTATGCCCCATACACACGGTCAGACATTGATCGGACATTCCGACAACAAAATTCTAGGATTTTTTCCTACGGATGTTGGCTCAAACTTGTCTTGCATACACACTGTCACACAAAGTTGTTGGAAAATCTGATCATTCTGAACGCGGGGACGTAAAACACGTACGTCAGGACTATAAATGGGGCAGTAGCCAATAGCTTTCATCTCTTTATTTATTCTGAGCATGCGTGGCACTGGATTTGTGTACACACAATCGGAAATTCCGACAATGGATTTTGTTGTCGGAAAATTTTATAGCCTGCTCTCAAACTTTGTATGTCGGAAAATCCGATGGAAAATGTGTAAAGGAGCCTACACACGGTCGGAATTTCCGACAACAAGGTCCTATCACACATTTTCCGTTGGAAAGTCCGACCATGTGTACGGGGCATTAGACTGATGTTTATGTGTCACTACCGGCCAGTAAGGGTTTATCGGTGAGGGAGAAGTATGGACAGGCATAGACAAAAGAGAGTCTGGGATGATGCCCCATTTGTACAGAAGCTGAAGAATCTCTTCTACCGTAGGAACAGTCAATGTTGTTTCATTGTGAGTGATCTCCAGTTTGGCAAGGTAACACCATCTGTGAAGGATTTTGTTGTTGGGCAGGGCATGGTTATAGTTAAGAGGTTCCTGCACCTCTAAATTGTGTGTTGGAATAGGTCTGGAAGTAACTGTAACTTGGTGAATTGTTCAGAGTGTTTCAATGTTTGCTGTAAAGCTTACAGTAATTTTTCTTTCTAAAAATATACTTACAGTAAGACGTCATATGGAACATTGTGTGGTAAAAATTTGGGTTTGGGAACACAGCGCATCCTGTCTACCGTGAGGTCAGCTGGTGTAAGGGATGGTAAAACCAACAAGGAAAGCTTGTGCGGCAGCTGGGAACAGACCTATCCTCCAGGTCCTCAAGTTTAGTCTTAACCCAGAGTGGCAGTATCAGGAACCATGAATCAGACCGAGACAGAAGTATAGTTAAATCACACTTGTTTAATAATAATGATAATAATAAGGTAAACAGAGTAAGCGTAGTTAAAACAAGGCAGAGTTCAGTACCCGGAACGGGTAGTCAGCCAAGCAAATGCCAGAGAGCCAGAGATAAACATAGTAGTACAGCCAGCAGGATCAGGAGCCAGAAGGAATGTCAGCCGAGCAAGTCTTCAACAGGAATGCAGGAGAAAGTCTCTGTGGTGTTGACAAAGGCAAAGGCAGAGATCAAGTGAGCTGGACGGCTTTAAGTAGGCAGGACTGATGAGCAGAATCATCAACAGCTGGGTAACAGTGGAGAGAGATGGGAACTGGCAATTAGCCGACAGCTGAGCGACCAGCTCAGAGAAGGAAGAGCTGAGCCCAGCCCTGACAGGCAGCAGCCACCACCACTTTGTTGTATCCCCCATGTCATGCTCGGGAAAAACCCCTCCAGCTTTTGTGGCTGCAGGTGTTCTCTGCATCTCCATGGCATGACTAGTCTGTACCCTAGTTAAGGAAGTGGCAGGTGGCATGGTGTCGGTGTTAAGTCTCAAGATCATCAGATCTTCCTGGCTACAGAGCAGAGCTCTGAGTTTATACAGCCATTAGCTAGCGTGGTTGCCATGCCCCACAGAAAGTATTATTTTAATGAAAGAGTAGTGGAGGTCTATATAGGTTGCATAGCTCTCAAAATAATTTTTTGACCTACAAAGGGAAACCTTCATTGCTGTTCAATAAAAAAAATATACATTATATGTTTTTATTTTATTTTATTTTTTCACAGAATATTGCTAAATTGCAAAAAAATAACTTTGCTTGTACTGGCTTGAAACACTTTAGCTATTCTTTTTACAGACGCAAAAAACATTTTTTTCTAAAGATAAAATCTTTGGCAGATTGTTATGCCTATTTTTGTCCTTGTTGAAAAGTTTTTTTCTTACTATCTGCTCTGGTATCAGCTATCATCCAGGGCAGGGATTCAGGAGGTATCTCTCTAACCTGACAAAATAATAATAGTGGGGAAAAGCTAAGACTGTTGTAAGATTTTTATTGCCATATCCCTGCTAGGGAGATTTGTTCCACTTTCTGTCCCAGGGTCAATTATTCGTGGGAAAGAAAGTGTGGGGAAATCTCCCAATCAAGGTCACAGATAGCAATCACCACTGACAAAACTTTCCCTATTCTATTTTAAAAAATCCAGGGGACAAGCACATTATTAGAACCTGGAAATTTTAAAAAAACCTCTGCTGCCTATTTTTAATTTACCGTTAGTCATTATTTTAAGTTATTCCCAGAGAATACATATTCACTTCTGCTGGGTAGCATATCTTAATATATTGTGTACGTGTAAGTTATTTTTTTTCCTTGAATTTAAAATAAGCAAATAAACCTTAGCTCATCTCAGAATAATCAATTTAGTAAACATTTTGTTTACAATAAAAAGGTTGTAATCATTTTTCACACTGTTGACTTTCTCTTTTAGGTAAAGGTTTATGTTATAAATGTTCAGAAGATGAGTGGCCAAACGATAACAATAAGTGTGCTCCAAAACCTGTTGAATTCCTGTCTTACATGAATGACCCAGTTGCTCCTACAGTCTCAGTTATTTCTGTTTTACTATTTGTTAAAACATCCTCTATTTTTTGTGTCTTTATTGTATTCCGAGAGACTCCAGTGGTGAAAGCTAATAACCAAAACTTGAGCTTCATTCTCCTGGTCTCCATCATGTTGAGCTTCCTCTGTGTGTTTTTGTTTTTGGGTCGGCCTGGACCTGTCAGCTGCATGTTTCGGCAGACCTCATTTGGAATCATCTTTTCAGTGGCTGTAGCTTCCATTCTAGCCAAAACTATTATGGTCTACATGGCCTTCAAGGCCACCAAACCTGGAAGTTTCTGGAGAAAATATATTGGAGTAAAAATCCCCAACTGTTTGGTTCTTCTGTGCTCCTTTATCCAAGTTTTAATTAGTGTCATTTGGTTATTGACTGCCTGTCCATTTCCAGAAACTAACACTGACCTATATCCTGATAAAATTATTGTTCAATGTAATGAAGGATCTTCTCTGGCATTTTCCATACTCCTTGGTTACATAGGACTTCTAGCAGCTGTGAGTTTCTTTGTGGCTTTTCTGGCCAGAAATTTACCAGATAGTTTCAATGAGACAAAATACATCACCTTTAGCATGCTGGTGTTCTGCAGTGTCTGGATCGCTTTTATTCCAGCCTATATGAGCGTTACAGGGAAGAACACTGTGCTAGTAGAGATATTTGCTATAATATCTTCCAGCTTAGGAATTTTGGGTTGCATATTTATTCCCAAATGTTATATTATCCTGGTGAGACCAGATTTAAATTCAAAAAGTAAATTAATAAAAAACATCAAAACCTGCCAATAGATTGTCTTATTGTGTGTTTTATTATAAATCATAACATTGAATGTGAATGTAAACCCACTTCATCATTCCTATTATCCATACAACATGTGTGCAGAAGTTTCAGCAGGATTAATTAGGCACAGATTTTGGCCACAAAAAAAAGTTGTCACTAAGGTTTATCATTGTTAATTATTTCTATTTATTTTATTGACAAAATAAAAATATGGAAAATAAAATGTTATTTTGCTCTCTTATTTTCACCGATGAAAGAAAAATAGGCAATACTTAAACATTACGTTACATGAACAGATTATAGACAAAAAAGAAAATGCTGGCAACCAGTGACGACCGGTCCATAAGCGGTGCAAGGGTACCGCACCCCCCCTAAGTTCCCAAAGTTAGTTTGCCAAAGAAGAAAGCTACTTTAACATGTTGAAAACTGTTAGGCTACTTGCACACTGGGGCACTTTACAGGAGCTAATGCGCTAAAAATAGTGCCTGCAAAGCACCTGTAAAGCGCCTCTCCTGTCGCTCCAGTGTGAAAGCCGGTGCGCTTGCAGGACATTAAAAAAAGTCCTGCAAGCAGCATCTTTGAGGCACTATAGGAGCATTGTATACACCGCTCCTAAAGCGCCCCTGCCCATTAAAATCAATAGACAGCGCCACCGAAGCGTCTGCAAAGCGGCGCAGCAGCACTGCTTTTTGGGCGCTATTAACCCTTTATTTGGCTGCTAGTGGGGGTTAAAAGCGCCCCGCTAGCGGCCGAAAAGCATCTCTAAAACTACGATAACAACAGTAAACCACTGATGCCCCCATGCCTCAGTGTGAAAGTTCCCTTATTAATATTCTCATTTAAAAAAAAAAAAAGGTTCATATGTGTCACATAATGTGTGTGCACTGTGCGGGGTGCCCGACTAATGGGTGTCTATTAGGTCCATAAATGTAATGTGAGCATGTGATTTCAGGCTGACGCTCTAATTGGCTTGATTCAGGTTGTCCTCTGGGTGTAGAGTACTGCGCTCCAAACCCTCGCACTTTTGATTTTAGCGAATCAATATTGGTCATCGCATCACTTCTGGTTTCTGGCTTCTCATCCCATGGAGATAATACTGCCGGGAGAAAGTGCTGGGCAAGGTAATGCGGAGGGGGCAGCTATGGATTGTATTGTCTGTGTGTATTTTAGAATATATATACAGTGCCTTGAAAAAGTATTCATACCCCTTGCAATTTTTAAAAATTTTGTCATGTTACAACCAAAAACATAAATGTATTTTATTATGGGTATTATGTGCTAGACCAACACAAAGTGGCACATAATTGTGACATGGAAGGAAAATGATAAATGGTTTTCAAAATGTTTTACAAATAAATATCTGAAAAATGTGGCGTGCATTTTTATTCAGCCCCCTTTTCTCTGACACCCCTAGCTACAATATAATGGAACCAATTGCCTCCAGAAGTCATCTAATTAGTAAATAGAGTCCACCTGAGTGTAATTTAATCTCAGTTTAAATACAGCTGTTCTGTGAAGCCCTCATAGTTTTGTTAGAGAACCTTAGTCAACAAACAGCATCATGAAGGCCAAGGAACACACCAGACAGGTCAGGGATAAAGTTATGAAGGGTTAGGTTATAAAAAAAAATATCCCAAGATTTGAACATCTCATGGAGCACTGCTCAATCCATCATCCGAAAATGGAAAGAGTATGGCACAACTGCAATCCTACCAAGACATGGCCATCTATCTAAACTGACAGGCTGGGCAAAAAGAGCATTAATCAGAGAAGCAGTCAAGAGGCCCATGGTAACTCTGGAGGAGTTGCAGAGATCCGCAGCTCAGGTGAGAAAATCTGTCCACAGGACAACTATTAGTCATACACTCCACAAATCTGGCCTTTATGGAGGAGTGGCAAGAAGAAAGCCATTGCTGAAAGAAACCCATAAGAAGTCCCATTTGCAGTTTGCGAGAAGCCATGTGGGGGACACAGCAAACATGGGGAAGAAGGTGCTCTGGTCAGCTGAGATCAAAATATAACTTTTTGGCATAAAGCAAAACACTATATGTGGCAGAAAACTAACACTGCACATCACCCTGAACACACCATCCCCACCATGAAACATGGTGGTGTCAGCAAATTTTTAAACTAGGTGAGGGGGGGAGGGCCCAGAGGTAGAGATAGTCAGCGTGGAACATATTCCAGAGGGTAGTATTGGGGGCATTAGTGGTAGGTTGACTAAAGCACATAAACCCAACATAAGTATAGTAACAAGTCCTAGTTCCTAGCAATCTCGGAATACCCAATAAGAGGATAGTATGCGGCCGGTCTAAACTATGTGGCATGTTCACCAATGCAGGAACCTGGCAGACAAGATGGGTGAACTAGAGATACTGTTGTACGAGGAGGATTTGGATTTTGTGGGAATTTCAGAGACCTAGTTCTTGCCAGCTCTTATAATTGGCTGGCAACCTGTCAGGGCTGGCTCAGCCCTTCCTTCCCATCAGGAACAGGTTAAATTCCTGGGAATTTCCACTGCTGGTTTTTCGGTGGACCCAGAGAAACTTTCAGCAGTCCTACAGTGGCCTCGACCTGTGAGGTTACGTCCTCTGCAGCGTTTCCTGGGTTTTGCCAACTATTATCAGAAGTTTATTCGTAACTTCTCGTCTCTGGTCAAGCACCTGACCGATATGACCAGAAAGAATGGTAACCCACAGAGTTGGTCTCTGGAGTCCAGGCCTTTGAAAGTCTCAAGGCTGCCTTTGTTTCTTCTCCTTTGTTGGCACATCCTGATCCTACGTTACCTTTTATCCTTGAGGTTGATGCTTCTGAGACTGGTGTTGGCGCCCTTCTGTCTCAACGTCCTACCTCTGAGAGTGCTATGCATCCTTGTGGCTACTTTTCCAAGAAATTGTCACCTGCCGAGTGCAATTACGAGATTAGTGACAGAGAGCTGTTGGCAATCATTTTAGCCCTGAAAGAATGGAGACATCTCCTCGAAGGTACCACTGTGCCGGTTCTCATTCTTACTGACCATAAGAATCTCACATTCTTGTCTAAGGCTGAACGCCTCTCTTCCAGAAGGGCGCGATGGGCTCTTTTCTTGTCAAGTTTCAATTACATTGTCTCATTCTTACCCTGGTACTAAGAATGGAAGGGCTGGCGCCTTGTCACGACAATTTTCCTCCACTTCCAAGTTGGAGTCGGTTCCGGTTCCTATGATTCCTCCTGATTGTATTCTGGCTACAGTTCGCACCAGTCTTACTTCTCCTTTGAGTGACAAAATTCTTGCTGCTCAGGTCGGTGCTCCTCCTGAGAAACCTTGTGGCCGCTGCTTTATCCCAGAGTGTCTCCGTACTGCCGTGCTCCAGACTTACCATTCTCCCAAGGCAGCTGGCCACCCTGGTAAGAATCAACTCTTTTGGGCCATTTCCCAACAATTCTGGTGGCCTAGTCTACGTGCTGATGTAACTGCCTTCGTAGCTGCCTGTTCTGTGCGTGCTCAGAGTAGGACTCCACGACACCTTCCAGTGGGCCTCCTACAACCCATACCCAATGGAGAGAGGCCCTGGACCCACCTGTCTATGAATTTCATTGTGGAGTTGCCCAACTCCCAAGGCAACACAGTTATCCTTATGGTGGTTGACCGGTTCTCAAAGACATGTCATTTTATTCCACTTAAGAAGTTGCCCACTTCTAAGGAACTGGCTTCCATTTTTGCTCGGGAGATCTTTCGCTTACATGGGCTACCCAAGGTGATTGTCTCGGACAGGGGTAGTCAGTTTGTGTCCCGGTTCTGGCGAGCCTTTTGTGCACAGCTGGGAATTCAGCTTGCTTTCTCCTCTGCGTATCACCCGCAGTCTAATGGGGCCGCAGAACGATCCAATCAGTCCTTGGAGCAATTCCTACATTGCTATATTTCTGACCATCACAACAACTGGTCAGACCTATTACAATGGGCAGAGTTTGCTCACAACAGTGCCTTGAATTCTGTTTCCTGATTGTCTCTGCTTATGGTGAATTATGGTTTTCAACCTTCCATGTTGCCTGACTCGTTTGTTCCGCAGAGTATTCCTGCGCTAGAGGAGCATCTCCGTGGTCTTCGTTCCACTCGGGCACAAGTCCAGGAGGCTTTGCATCATGCTAATGATAGGTACAGACTCCATGCTGACCGCAGACGCCTACCTGCGCCTTCCTACCAGGTTGGGGACAGGGTCTGGCTGTCATCTCGCAACCTCCGACTTCATGTTACCTCACTGAAGTTCGCACCTCGGTTTATTGGACCTTTCCGTATCCTTTGCAGGATTAACCCAGTGGCTTACACATTCTACCTTCCTCCAAGTATGCGCATCTCAAATGTATTTCATGTCTCCTTATTGAAACAGTTGGTGCCACGTCCTCACCCTATACAGGTTGAGAACCATGAGGAGTATGAGGTACAATCCATTGTTGAATCCCGTAGGTTCTGTGGGCATATACAGTACCTGGTGCATTGGAAAGGGTGTGGTCTGGAGGATTGCTCCTGGGTCTCATCCCCGGACGTACATGTTCCTGCCCTCCTCTGTGATTTCCATAGACATTTTCCCCTCAAGCCCGGTGGTCCTCCGAGGGGGAGGGGTCGTTGAGGAGGGGGGTACTGTCAGGGCTGGCTCAGCCCTTCCTTCTCTGAGCTGGCCGCTCAGTTGTCGGCTAATTGCCAGCTCTCATCTCTCTCTACAGTTAACCAGCTGTTGTGGATCTGCTCGTCAGTCCCGCCTACTTAAAGATCTCCAGCTCATTTCATTCCTGCCTTAGCCTTGGTCACATCACAAGAAACCATCTCCTGCATTCCTGTTTAAAGACTGGCTTTGCTGACATCCCTTCTGGCTCCTTATCCTGCTTGCTGTTCCTCTACTTGGATCCCTGACTTCTGGCCTGGCTGATTATCCAATCTGGTTACTTAACTCTAGCTTGGCTGATTACCTGATCTGGTTACTGAAGTCTGGCTTGGCTAACTACCTGATCCGGTTACTGGACTCTGGCTATGCTTTGACTACGCTTACTCTATTTAACTTTTTATTTTTATTAATAAACAAGTGTGATTTTACTGTACTTCTGTCTCGGTCTGGTTTCTGACACAACCATTCAAGGGTATACCCTTTATCATAAGGCATAGAGAGGGTAAAAAAGGAGGAGGGGTATGCCTATATATTAAGAATAATTTACAAGTGAATGTGAGAGATGACATCACTAAGGGAGCTAGAGAGGAGGTGGAATCCTTATGGGCAGAGCTCCAAATGGATGAAGCTAAGGGGAAAATAATACTGGGAGTATGCTATAGGCCCCCTAACCTGGGGGAGGAGGGGGAGACGGATCTCCTATCACAAGTTGGATTAGCAGCAAGAATGGGAAGTGTTATCATTATGGGGGATTTTAATTATCCAGACATAGACTGGGCAGAGGGAACCACACATTCGTCTAAGGCTCGCCAGTTCCTAAATGTCTTACAATTTCATGGTTCAGATGGTAGACGCACCAACTAGAAATAAAGCATTACTAGATCTATTGATTACCAACAATACAGACCTATTCACGAATGTGGAAACATGGGGCAATTTGGGAAGCAGTGATCACAGGTCAATTGGCTTCAGTATAAATCACACAACTAGAAAACATTAGGGAAATACAAAGACACTGAATTTCAAAAGAGCCAACTTCCCTAAACTACGAACCTTGCTAGAAGGCATGAATTTGGATAAAATATTAGAAACAAAGAACATGGAGGAGAGATGGGATTGCTTTAAGAGCATATTAAATAAGGGCATTAGCCAATGCATCCCATTGGGTAATAAATTTAAAAGAGCGAACAAAAGTCCTGGCTTAACTCCAATGTAAAAATGCATATAAAAGCAAAGGAGAAGGCCTTAAAAAATTACAAGGCTGAGGGATCATCATCAGCAATCAAACTTTATAAAGAATGCAACAAGAAATGTAAGGGTGCAATTAGGGCGGCTAAGATAGAACTTTAAAAACACATAGCGGAGGAGAGCAAAAAAAAATCCCAAGAAATTCTTTAAGTATGTAAACAGTAAAAAAGGGAGGACAGACCATATTGGCCCCATAAAGAATGAGGAAGGACATCTGGTTACAAAGGATGGGGAGATGGTGAAAGTATTGAATTTATTCTTCTTCTCAGTCTTCACGAGGGAATCGGGGGCTTCAGTAACCAAAACTGCAGTGTTTATCCTTATGACACCTCACAGGAAGCACTTCCATGGTTAACAGGGGACAGAATTAAAATTAGACTTGGGAAACTTAACATTAATAAATCACCGGGAGCAGATGGCTTGCATCCGAGGGTACTTACGGAACTTAGTCAAGTAATTGCCAGACCATTGTTCCTAATTTTTACTGACAGTCTGCCTGGAATGGTACCAGCTGATTGGAGAAAAGCCAATGTAGCACCAATATTTAAAAAGGGCCCAAAATACAACCCTGGGAATTACAGACCAGTTAACCTAACATCAATAATATGTAAACTCTTGGAGGGGATGATAAGGGACTAAATACAAGATTTTAGTAATGAGAATGGTATCATTAGCAGTAATCAGCATGAATTCATGAATAATCATTCTTGCCAAACCAATCTATTAAACTTCTATGAGGAGGTGAGTTGCCATCTAGATAAAGGAAGGCCCGTAGACGTGGTGTATCTGGATTTTGCAAAAGCATTTGACACAGTTCCCCATAAACATTTACTGTACAAAATAAGGTCCGTTGGCATGGACCATAGGGTGAGTGCATGGATTGAAAACTGACTACAAGGGCGAGTTCAGAGGGTGGGGATAAATTGGTAGTACTCGGAATGGTCGGGGTGGGTAGTGGGGTCCCCCCAGGTTCTGTGCTGGGACCAATCCTATCATAAATGACCTAGAGGATGGGGTAAACAGTTCAATCTCTGTATTTGTGGACGATACTAAGCTAAGCAGGGCAATAACTTCTCCACAGGATGTGGAAACCTTGCTAGAAAAATCTGAACAAATTAATGGGGTGGGCAACTACATGGCAAATGAGGTTTAATGTAGAAAAATGTAAAATAATGCATTTGGGTGGCAAAAATATGAATGCAATCTATACACTGGGGGGAGAACTTCTGGGGGAATTTGGATGGAAAAGGACCTGGAGGTCCTAGTAGATGATAAGCTCAGCAATGGCATGCAATTCCAAGCTGCAGCTAACAAAGAAAACAGAATATTGGCATGCATTAAAAAGGGGATCAACTCCAGAGATAAAACGATAATTCTCCCGCTCTACAAGACACTGGTCCGGCCGCACCTAGAGTATGCTATCCAGTTCTGGGCACCAGTCCTCAGGAAGGATGTACTGGAAATGAAGCAAGTACAAAGAAGGGCAACAAAGCTAATGAAGGGTCTGGAGGATGTTAGCTATGAGGAAAGGTTGTGAGCACTGAACTTATTCTCTCTGGAGAAGAGACGCTTGAGAAGGGATATGATTTCAATTTATAAATACTGTACTGGTGATGACCCCACAATAGGGATAAAACATTTTTGTGGAAGGGAGTTTAACAAGACACGTCACCACTTATTAAAATTAGAAGAAAAGAGGTTTAACCTTAAACTACGCAGAGGATTCTTTACTGTAAGAGCGGCAAGGATGTGGAATTCCCTTCCACAGGCGGTGGTCTCAGCGGGGAGCATCAATAGTTTAAAAAAACTATTAGATAAGCACCTGAACGACTACAACATACAGGGATATACAATATAATACTGACATATAATCACACACATAGGTTAGACTTGATGGACTTGTGTCTTTTTTCAACCTCACCTACTATGTAGCATCATGTTGTGAGGATGCATTTCTTTAGCGGGGACAGGGAAGCTGGTCAGAGTTGATGGGAGGATGGATGGAGCCAAATACAGGACAATCTTAGAAGAAAACCTTTTATGCCCTGTACACACGGTCGGATTTTCCGATGGAAAATGTGTGATAGGACCTTGTTGTCGGAAATTCTGACCGTGTGTAGGCTCCATCACACATTTTCCATCGGATTTTCCAACACACAAAGTTTGAGAGCAGGATATAAAAGTTTCCGACAACAAAATCCGTTGTCGGAAATTCCGATCGTGTGTACACAAATCCGACTGACAAAGTGCCACGCATGCTCAGAATAAATAAAGAGATGAAAGCTATTAGCTACTGCCCCGTTTATAGTCCCGACGTACGTGTTTTACGTCACCGCGTTTAGAACGATCGGATTTTCCAACAACTTTGTGTGACCGTGTGTATGCAAGACAAGTTTGAGCCAACATCCTAGGTTTTGTTGTCGGAATATATATATAAAGTGTGGCGCTAGTGATGATGCCTCGTGAGAGGTAGTGTTAACCTTATCAGGTGTGTATAAAAAAAGAGAGAAAGGAGAAGGGGAGGGGTTAGGGTGAGGGAGATATCACTTTACCCACCCACACTTCCCCATAGGTGAATTCAACAATAATAAGAAATACGTGCAAAGATATATCTATATCTGTATGCTAAATAAGTGAGGGTATTAAAAGATAGATGCTCCGTATCCTCACAGATAGGGAGCGCCTATCAGGCTGGTACCTGGAGGTTCAACTCCAGGTTCTAATCAAACAAAAAAAAAGGAAAATCAAAGCACAAAATGTTGTTGAGGCTAATACAATGATGTATACCGGGTATTCTGCCTCCCTAAATGCAAGCATATTTAAAGTCCACCATCTTAGATATGGGATGACTGGATGTCAATCTAGGTATAAAGAGTTCAAAAGGCTGTAGTAAACAGGGACTGTTGAACGTATCCCTGTTCAGAGGTAGGTTCTTCCCTTAGAGTGGTGACTTTGGCCCAAAAGGAACAGATATATAATGCCCTTACCAGATCAGGTGGACTCACAGGCCCTTGGCGGTGAGTCAAACGAGCTTTGTACCGTCAAGCGGTGTGGTGCTGTAAAGCTGTATGTCGTTCCTGGATAGGAATTCCCTGGTGGCACCGGAAGGCACGCCTCTGGCTCGATGAATTTTCCCAGATGTCATCTAGTGGTGCGTCCTTGGCAGGGCACGGCTGGAAGCCAGGGTCAACAAAAAATCTTCAGATGATGAAAACCTATTTCTCAGCAGCCAGCACCATTTTTGTAGGTGAAACCAGGAAAAAAGAAAAAAACTTCCACATAGTGTGAATCTTTCTTAAACGTGGCGACGTTTATTAAAATAAGCTTTTTGCAGTAATATACAAAAAAATGGGGCGGTAAAAGCTAGGCTCAAAACATAGTAAAGAGTCCCAAGATTAAAAATTTGCGCAGTAGGTGATGGTGAGGGTAAAATCCACAGAAACCCGACGCGTTTCGTCCTCAAAGACTTCTGCTGGGGTATGGAATTGCCCCCCATCTACTGCGCTTATATGTGTAGGGGCAAACAATTAAACTTTAAATATGCTTGCATTTATGTACTTATCACTTTGATGGACTTTTGATTACACATTTTTTATTTTAGCCCCCCTCTCCTTTGGGAGGCAGAATACCCGGTATACATCATTGTATTAGCCTCAACAACATTTTGTGCTTTGATTTTCCTTTTTTTTGTTTGATTAGAACCTGGAGTTGAACCTCCAGGTACCAGCCTGATAGGCGCTCCCTATCTGTGAGGATACGGAGCATCTATCTTTTAATACCCTCACTTATTTAGCATACAGATATAGATATATCTTTGCACGTATTTCTTATTATTGTTGAATTCACCTATGGGGAAGTGTGGGTGGGTAAAGTGATATCTCCCTCACCCTAACCCCTCCCCTTCTCCTTTCTCTCTTTTTTTATACACACCTGATAAGGTTAACACTACCTCTCACGAGGCATCATCACTAGCGCCACACTTTATATATATATTTTTTCACATATACACGGGTCAAGTTGTTGTGTTGGCTGCTTTATTTTCTGAGAGTTGGCGCAAAAAAATTTTTTTTTTGTATATACAAGTTTTAATTATCTGACTATATTTTTGCAGCCTCTCTATCTTTTTTGCCATTCACTTGGGAAGTTTATTAGATATGGATGTGTTTGAGTATCGAACCAATCGCACCTTTAATACAGAAGGGGTGTTCATAGCCCTCAATGTTGACTCAGAGATGGGAGGCCTATTTCTAAGGCTCAAGAACCTGATGGTCTCTGAGCTACATTTAGAATGGGACATTGCTTTCTTGGAGCAGTATTGCAAAGAACGCATGGTCCCAAGAGGGCTTAGATGGACAATCCATCCACAACAGGGAGATCTCGATGTAGAATCGTGGTTCCATTATTTTAATGAGGCAGGGATCTCACTATTAGGGTTCCTGATTGATAGAAAACGAACCAGAAGAACTATTATAGACAAGGAAATCAAGGAAATCAGAGAGAAACTTCTCCCACATAAATCCTCTATGGAATATAATAATCTTTCCACCAACTTAAAAAATCATTTGGAAAAGGAAGAACGAGAACAGAAGATTAAGAAACAGAAAAAATACAGCAGAGATCTTAGTGACTATAAAAATGGAAATGTCTTCAGCTGGCAAACCAACGATCCGACTAGAAATACACATGACAGTGAACACCCGCCTATGGAGGTGGGGGGTCCATCTGAGTCCAGACCACCACATTCTCCAGCGGCCCCTCTCATGTCTAATCCTAGAAACGGAATGAACACTCGCTCTACCAACCCCCCCCCTATCCGCACACCCCAATATAATGGTCCCTCCTCCCATCCAGGGAACAAAGGGAGAAACAATAGGGGAAAGGGGAAAGGTAATAGAGATCGTACAGTGCATTATGAACAATACAGACAGGACCACTCACCTAGGAGACGTAAGACCAGCCAAAGCGATTACTATCAATACCAACCATACCCGCAAAGAACTCCAATCAATACTAGGAACCGATTTTCACCCCTAAGGGACGAAAGATCTGATGAGTATCGCAACTCCCATCATCGCTACGATGTCAGGGATAGGGACTACCCCGAGAGATCACCGTTTAACTACAACCAGGATGTACCAAGATATCCATACTCGGGGGATTTTCCCAGACAACAAGAATACCCCAAACGAAACCAAGAACAAAACGCGGTACCCGAGGGGGGAGGAGTACCAGTAAAAAGAAAGCGGATATGAAGGATAATGGCATCTTCAATTTAAGTAAAGCCAGTTTCACTTCAGCCGAACTTGGCATCTTAAATAAAGGATTAAAATTCGCTCCCCCCAAACAACTTAGCAAATTCTCTACATTCATAGATGTACACAAATTTGTGCGCAAATTGAATGTACAAAGGTACATTGCGTCCAACCCAGTTAGGCCTTCAAATCCAACTATTAATTCACACGCTGTTCACTCCGGCCTAGCCAACCCTTCCTTATTTAACCCCCCAGCACCTATGGCCCCTTCCATCAGAGTGTTTCGCGATCTAGTGCTAGATGATTTGGAAGGACTACCAAAGAAGAAATTCTACACTGATCCTAATATCAAAATCGGACTAAAATCACTCTGCGAGCGCAGGGACCTTGTTATCCGTCCAGCCGATAAGGGTGGAGGGATTGTTGTGCTCGATAGAGAGGATTATCACACTGAGATGACAAGAATCCTCAGTGATACTGAAACCTACCTACCTCTCAGAACAAATCCTACCACGGACTTTAAAAGAACTTTGGTGGATTTGATCGATACAGGTTCACAGTTGGGCATCTTGGACAGAAAGGAGAGGTCCTTCCTAGTCCCCGTCACTCCACGCATCCCTATAATATATTACCTGCCCAAGGTACACAAAAAGGCCTCCCGACCTCCTGGCCGCCCGATTATCAGCGGGATTAACTCTGTAACATCACGCATAGGGAAATATATTGATCACTACTTGCAGCCTATAGTTAGAAATATACCGTCTTTATACACCAACATCCCCCATGACCTCGGCTTAGGAGCCGTCGATCTGTTCCTGTCAAGAGATAAGACCATTCCTAGGACCCAAAAAAGGTTCATTATGGACCTCCTATGTTTTGCCACGAAGTCTAACTACTTCTGGTATGACAATCAGTACTATCTACAGATCAAGGGCGTGGCTATGGGGGCGAAATTTGCCCCCAGCCTGGCCAATATTTTTATGGCCAAATGGGAGGAGGATGTCGTCAGAGCCTTGAACCCTCCCCAACTGGCCTTTTGGGCTCGATATATTGACGACATCCTCCTCCTATGGAGAGGCACCTTGGACTCACTAAACAATTTTATGCTTCATCTCAATGAGAACAACATTGGAATTCATTTATCATATGAAGCTAGTACTTCCTCAATACATTTCTTGGACCTTGAAATTACAGCTGTCGATGGCCATTTGGAAACGAAAACGTTCTTTAAAGTCACCGATCGCAATGGGTACATCCCAACCGACAGCTGCCACCATGCAGCCTGGCTGAAATCAGTCCCCCGCAGTCAGCTAATGAGAATTAGACGCAACTGTTCCCGTTTGACAGACTATTACGCACAGGCTAAGACCATCAAACTCAGATTCCAAGAGAAAGGTTATGATGAAGCACAGATTGAACAGGAAATCCAAAAAGTAGCCCGCATTGATCGACTATCTTTATTGGATGAGCGCCCCCGAAGACCCCCTGAAAACAAACATAGATGGGCGTTCCTCACCAACTATTCCATCCAACATAAACAAATAAAGGATATTATCACAAGACACTGGAAAATATTAAGAAATGATCATATACTGGGCCCCTTACTCCCCGAACGCGCAGGAGTTATCTATAAAGGTGCGCCATCAATAAGGGGGCAGATCGCCCCAGGAGTGATAGAACCCCCGAAAGCCCCCTCTTTCTTTCATGACTTAAAAGGCTTCTACCCTTGCCGAAAATGCTCCGTATGCAAACTTAATACTTGTAAAGCACGAAAGATCGAAACATTCTCTTCATCTACGACTGGGAAGGAATATAGAATGAAAAGTTTTGCCACCTGTACCACAAAATTCATAGTTTATCTCATAACCTGTCCCTGTGGAAAACAATACATCCCGTTTTTTCCTATATAATAGCTTTTTTAATATATTCGGCACACTAATGCCTGATTTATAACATCATACGCACCTTGATTCTATTCATACAGACAGGCACACCCTGATTCATTTTGCATACTTTGAATCCTATAGAGATATCACCACTTTATATCGGTCCTAAAATTGTATGGGTTTGGACAGATATACAGAAAAAATCCCCCCTTTTTTTTGGTGTTATTGTGCTACACATAGATGTTTGTATGATATAATAAATTTTCGATATGTTTCATATGCACTCTGCCCGATATGACACATACATATGCACTCAGGAAGATCCTCCCTAATAAGTATAGAAATGGGAGATGTTTACGATTTGCCTAGCACATATCCGGCGATATGACTTCCGGTTTTTCGATTAGGCTGTTTTCGTTTTAAAACTCCTCCCCTACTTATGGCCGTCACTGTGTTTGCGCTCCACACCTCGTTCTTACAGCCTCGGCTCCTTATTATTTCTGACACGCAGACCTCGAACGGTCTGACGTCACTCCGCACTGAACGGATCACGTGATCACGGCGTGGCCAACGTGTCACATGGGCTGACGCTGTACCAGAGATTGGAGGATGCAAGTGAGGTCTGGCTTTGACCACCCAATAGGGATACAATTGGCCACTCTAACTACACATGGTCTGTTGGCCTGTGCTAGCGCCGCCCAACCCGGAAGTCATGCCCGGTTTCGCTGCCAATCGGATTTCCTGCATTGTTTGCCCCTACACATATAAGCGCAGTAGATGGGGGGCAATTCCATACCCCAGCAGAAGTCTTTGAGGACGAAACGCGTCGGGTTTCTGTGGATTTTACCCTCACCATCACCTACTGCGCAAATTTTTAATCTTGGGACTCTTTACTATGTTTTGAGCCTAGCTTTTACCGCCCCATTTTTTTGTATATTACTGCAAAAAGCTTATTTTAATAAACGTCGCCACGTTTAAGAAAGATTCACACTATGTGGAAGTTTTTTTCTTTTTTCCTGGTTTCACCTACAAAAATGGTGCTGGCTGCTGAGAAATAGGTTTTCATCATCTGAAGATTTTTTGTTGACCCTGGCTTCCAGCCGTGCCCTGCCAAGGACGCACCACTAGATGACATCTGGGAAAATTCATCGAGCCAGAGGCGTGCCTTCCGGTGCCACCAGGGAATTCCTATCCAGGAACGACATACAGCTTTACAGCACCACACCGCTTGACGGTACAAAGCTCGTTTGACTCACTGCCAAGGGCCTGTGAGTCCACCTGATCTGGTAAGGGCATTATATATCTGTTCCTTTTGGGCCAAAGTCACCACTCTAAGGGAAGAACCTACCTCTGAACAGGGATACGTTCAACAGTCCCTGTTTACTACAGCCTTTTGAACTCTTTATACCTAGATTGACATCCAGTCATCCCATATCTAAGATGGTGGACTTTAAATATGCTTGCATTTATGTACTTATCACTTTGATGGACTTTTGATTACACATTTTTTATTTTAGCCCCCCTCTCCTTTGGGAGGCAGAATACCCGGTATACATCATTGTATTAGCCTCAACAACATTTTGTGCTTTGATTTTCTTTTTTTTTTGTTTGATTAGAACCTGGAGTTGAACCTCCAGGTACCAGCCTGATAGGCGCTCCCTATCTGTGAGGATACGGAGCATCTATCTTTTAATACCCTCACTTATTTAGCATACAGATATAGATATATCTTTGCACGTATTTCTTATTATTGTTGAATTCACCTATGGGGAAGTGTGGGTGGGTAAAGTGATATCTCCCTCACCCTAACCCCTCCCCTTCTCCTTTCTCTCTTTTTTTATACACACCTGATAAGGTTAACACTACCTCTCACGAGGCATCATCACTAGCGCCACACTTTATATATATATTTTTTCACATATACACGGGTCAAGTTGTTGTGTTGGCTGCTTTATTTTCTGAGAGTTGGCGCAAATTTTTTTTGTTGTCGGAATGTCCGAACAAAGTCCGACCGTGTGTACGGGGCATTAGAGTCTGCAAAAGACTTGAGACTGGGCCAGAGGTTCACCTTCCAGCAGGACAACGACTCTAAACATTCAGCTAGAGCTACAATGGAATGGTTTAGATCAAAGCATATTCATGTGTTAGAATGGCCCAGTCAAAGTCTAGACCTAAATCCAGTTGAGAATCTGTAGCAGAGCTTGAGCTATTTTACAAAGAAGAATCGGTGAAAATTTCACTCTCTAGATGTGCAAAGCTGGTAGAGACATCCCCAAAAAGACGAAAGGTGGCTCTACAAAGTATTGGCTCAAGGGTGCTGTATACAAATGCACGCCACACTTTTCACATATTTATTTGTAAAACTCTTTTGGGCTATCACTTATACCATAGATGAACTTTTAAGGTGCAATTGTGTCTATGATAAAATCAAGGGATTGATCAAACCAAACATATTTCTAAAATTTACAATGTTTTATTAGAAACATCTTTAACTGCTTCCCACCCAGTCTATTGTCAAATGATGGCTGAGCAGGAGCAATCCCATCCTGAGTGGACTTTGTATGATGTCCTCCCAGAACCGTGCCTCAAGTGCTCCCTATGGGCTGGACACAGTGGATAACGAATCATTGCACTGGGCTTCTGCCAGTAATATGTGATCGCTGTGACCACTGTGGGGAAGCTCTATTTTTTTGAGCTATGAAAAGATCGAGCATGCAGCCAGGATTGCAGATTGTCCTGTGGATCCATATACCCAGTGTAAGATTTGATTTTTGGGATATTGGGAACAGGAGTGTATGTTAACCTATAACCTATATTTTAGTCCTCTATAGGCCCTAATCAATATGGCCTAAAGTGTTTAGTCTGTATACGTTTAAGTGTTAATTTGGTGTCTCAATTGTGTAGTCGGTTTTTGTGGGGAGAAATTTTCTAGTGAAGAAATCTCGGTTTGTGCTGGTTTTGGCATGATTTGCGACTGAATTCCAGTTGGTAGTACCACCATTTTATTGTAGACTGAATTTCATCGGCCATTTTGTTGTAGACCAAATTTCATCGGCCATTTTTTTGTAGACCGAATTTCATCTGCCATTTTTTTGTGGACTTAATTTCAATTGTTACCACTACCATTTTATTTCTGCTGAATTTTGGTTCTGGGTGAAATTATTCTGCTTTTGGGCTAAATTTCAACATTTTGTGAAATGAATTCATCTTTTTGCAGGAATTTCAGTTTTTGGCTTTAGTTGCATTGTTTTTGTTCAATATTTCAAACAGTCTGATTTTGTACTTAATTCTGTTTTCAGTAGTCATTTTGGTTTTTAATTTTAATTTCAGTTGCTTTGTTAAGTTTTATACTGTAATTCAGTTTTGGGTAGAGACAGTCAACTTTCTGTGAGTAGACCGTAGGTGGCATTGTTGCTGTAACATCTAGGTACAGATAGGAAGAAGCCGGGTTTTTATTTTATTTTGAATAGCAAAAAATTTGATTGTCCTTTGTAGTTGTCTGGAGAACATGTTTATAGGGCTGCCGATGCGTGTGTGGGTGTACAGCATACAAACGTGAGGAGTAGATTCTAGTATACCGGGAGGCCGTGTAAAATAATCAGACAGCCAGTGCCAGTACTGTAATTATAGGCACTAGGCAGTACTGCTCTGAAAGTTAGTGCAAGGGAGCCCTGGATGCAGGGACACGTCATAAGCGATTTGAGTCATCATGGGTAATGTTGCCGTCCATGGTGGGAGAAAAACAATTAGGCTCCCCACCAGTGAGACAGCTGCAGAGCCCATGAGGTCTGGGTTTGGGGCTCTGGACATGAGACCCCTTAAAGATTGGCATATATGGTCAGAAGGTGTATTCCTTTGGAAGGTACTTTTTGATACCTGGAGGTGGGAGAAACTTATCACTGAGTTTAGAACCAGACTCCAGTCTACAAAGTAACATACTGTAGCTCAGTTGTGGCTTCAGAATTCTATAATGATGAGTGGGTTGGATGTGTAGTACATGCTTGTCTAGTTAAAATTCTCCCACCTGTTTTTCAACTGTCTGTGAGTGGCTAATGCAAGGTTTGGAGCTGCTCTTGTGTTTTTCTTATTGTATTTTTCTATTGTTAAAAGAGTGAAGGCAGCATTCTGTCTGGTTTTTAATTTTGTTTTGTTTGGTTTTTTACGTATCATGAAAACTATGAAATATCTCCCTCGCATTTGTATCTAAATGTTTGTCTTATGCTTTTAGTCTCCTCATTGTTTGTATAAAGTAATATGTTAGAGCCCACCGCGACGGCCCTCCTACATGTTGTGGCAATTGTATTTTTGTAGGAACGTGAAACTAATGCCACGTACACACGATCGGAAATTCCGCCAGCAAAAAGTCCGATGAGAGCTTTTGGTCGGAAAATGCGACCGTGTGTATGCTCCATTGGACTTTTGCTGGCGGAATTACAGCCAGCAAAAGATTGAGAGCAGGTTCTCAATTTTTCGGTTGGAAAAAGTTTTGATCGGAAATTCTGATCGTCTGTACCAATTCCGACGCTCGGAAGCATTGAACTTCATTTTCTCAGCTCGTCATAGTGTTGTACGTCACCACTAGGGATGAGCCGAACACTCCCCGGTTTGGTTCGCACCAGAACCTGCGAACGGACCGAAAATTTGCACGAACGTTAGAACCCCATTGACGTCTATGGGACTTGAACGTTCAAAATTAAAAGTGCTCATTTTAAAGGCTAATTTGCATGGTATTGTCCTAAAAAGGGTTTGGGAACCCGGGTCCTGCACCAGGGGACATGTATCAATGCAAAAAAAACTTTTAAAAACGGCCGGAGCAGTGATTTTAATGATGCTTAAAGTAAAAAAAAAAAGTGAAATATTCCTTTAAATATCGTACCTGGGGGGTGTCTACAGTATGCCTGTAAAGTGGCGCGTGTTTCCCGTGCTTAGAACAGTCCCTGCACAAAATGTCATTTTTAAAGGAAAAAAAGTAATTTAAAACTGCTTGCGGGTTTAATGTAATGTCGGGTCCTGGCAATATGGATGAAAATAAGTGAGACAAACGGCATGGGTACCCCCCAGTCCATTACCAGGCCCTTTGGGTCTTGTATGGATATTAAGGGTAACCCCGCACCCAAATTAAAATAAGGAAAGGTGTGGGGCCACCAGGCCCTATATACTCTGAACAGCAGTATACAGGCGGCGCAAACAAGACAGGGACTGTAGGTTTGTTGTTAAGTAGAATCTGTTTGTAATTTTGAACAGGTACATTTTTAACGTGTTTAGCTCCAGCCAAAAAATCTTTTTTAAGCTTTTTGGAAAAAATAGGGAAGGGTTATCACCCCTGTGACATTTGTTTTGCTGTCCTTCCTCCTCTTCAGAAGATTTCACCTCACTTTTTGTCCCAATGAAAAATGTTTTTTGAAAATTTGGGTTTTTTTGTGGAACAAGGATTGGAAAGCATCAGTGGAAAGGAGAAATTGTTTTCCCATATTAACTCTTACAGGAGAGAATTTCCCTTCCTAGGGGTACATTTCATCTCACTTCCTGTTGTCGCCTTCCGTTTGCAAGTAGGAGTCGTTTGTAAGTTGGATGTTTGAAAGTAGGGGCCTGCCCTATACTATATACTACTATATATTTGGGCCTTAGGTGTTGTTGTGGCCACAACACTGTAAGCCCTCACAGGGCCCTGCTGTGAAATATTAGATCAAGAATTGTAATTACATGCCCCTGTTGAACAGGGGCAGAAAAATTGGGCCTTTGGTGGTGGTGGTGGTGCTGGTGCCACAACACTGTAAGTCCTCACTCGCTCTTGGTGGGCACAGAAACGGGCCCTGCTGTGAAATATTAGATCAAGAATTGTAATTACATGCCCCTGTTGAACAGGGGCTGAAAAATTGGGCCTTAGGCACTGGTGCTGGTGCCACAACACTGCAACCCCTCACAGATACTCTAGTTGGAACGCAGGAATGAGCCCTGCTGCAAAGTATTGCATCAAAAATTGTAATTACATGCCCCTGTTAAACAGGGGCTGAAAAATTAGGCCTTAGGCACTGGTGCTGGTGCCACCACACTGCAACCCCTCACAGATACTCTAGTTGGAACGCAGGAACGAGCCCTGCTGCAAAGTATTGCATCAAAAATTTTAATTACACGCCCCTGTTAAACAGGGGCTGAAAAATTGGGCCTTAGGCACCGGTGACGGCGCCCAGAACCAAAAATGTTCTTACAAGCTATCAGTGTGATCATTGAGGAGGAAGAGGATAATTACTCAGGATAGTCACTCAGCATCAGCATAGGCAGTCTTTGAAGGGATCTGAGATTTCAAAAAAAATTATTTGGTTACATCAGCATCAGGTGCTTGGTAGCTGGTGGTGATCCAAGACTGATTCATTTTTATGAAGGTCAGTCGATCGACCAAGTCAGTGGACAGACGCACCCTGTGATTGGTTACAAAGCCTCCAGCAGCACTGAATGTGCATTCCGAAAGAACGCTGGATGCAGGACAGGCCAGTAGCTCAATTGCATACTGTGCAAGCTCTGGCCAGTGATCCATCCTCAAGACCCAGTAACCCAGAGGATTTTCGGGGGGGGAAAGGTGTCCAAGTCAGATCTTGACCCTAGGTATTCCTGCACTATGTAAAACAGATGCTGGCGATGGTTGCTGGAACCGATCATACCTTGGGGCTGCGGACTAAAAAATTGTCTGAACGCATCAGTCAGATGGCCACCTTCTCCACCGCTCCTCCTTTGACTGACCGAAGCCTCAGCAACATGTTGTCCAGAAACAGGAGTTTGTAACCTCCCAGTCTCTGGGAATGCGTTGCACAAACCTTTCTGCAAGGCCTCCCGAAGATGTTTCATCCTCTGCTCCCTCTGCGACGGCAAGATAAGGTCCGCAACCTTACCCTTGTAACGTGGATCAAGGAGGGTTGCCAGCCAGTATTGGTCCTCTCCTTGCAGGCTTTGCAGGATCAAGGAGGCCATGAAGTGTAGATTTGCTGAGGCATTCGGTCCGGAGTCCTCTGGGTCACTAAGGATGACATGGTCCACAGCCACCTCTTCCCAGCCACGTACAAGTCCATGTTTTTCTTGGGACTGATCCCTTAAAGACTGCTGCTGATGCTGAGTGCCAGGCTCCACCTCCATACTGACACAATCCTCCTCCTCCTCCTCTTCCTGTGTGATCGGCGGGCACGCAGGAACACTGTCTGGATAAAGTGGGCCTTGAGAGCTAAGGAGTTCCCCTCTTCCTGCCTCTGTTCTGCCTCAAGTGCCCTGTCCATTATTCCACACAGCGTGTGCTCCAACAGGTGGACAAGGGGGACAGTGTCATTGATGCATGCACTGTCACTGCTCACCATCCTCGTGGCCTCCTCAAATGGTGACAGGACAGTGCATGCATCCCTGATCATGGCCCACTGGCGTGGGGAAAAAAAAACAAGCTCCCCTGACCCTGTCCTGGTGCCATTGTAACACAGGTACTCATTGATGGCCCTCGTGTGCAGCCACTGCAGCATGGCCAACATTGAGTTCCACCTGGTGGGCATGTCACAGATTAGGTAGTTCTTGGGCAGGTTAAACTCCATTTGGAGGTCTGCCAGCCGAGCACTGGCATTATATGACCGGCGGAAATGCACACAGACTTTCCTGGCTTGCCTCAGGATATCCTGTAAGCCCGGGTACCTGCCCAAGAACTGCTGCACCACCAAGTTAAGGACGTGAGCCAAACAGGGCACATGGGTCATTTGTCCCTGTTGGAGGGCAGAGAGGAGGTTGGTGCCATTGTCGCAAACCACCATTCCTGCCTTAAGTTGGCGTGGTGTCAACCACCTCTGAACCTGCCCCTGCAGAGCTGACAGAACCTCTGCCCCAGTGTGGCTCCTGTCCCTGAAGCACACCAGCTCAAGCACCGCATGGCATCTTTTGGCACATGCCGGTAAGGAGCCGGAATCACCTTCCGTGAGAAAAAGTGGCATTTGGGTACCTGCCACTGAGGAACCGCACATTCCACAAACTCACGGAAGGGGGCAGAGTCTACCAACTGAAAAGGCAGCAGTTGAAGTGCTAGCAATTTTGCCAAGCTAGCATTCAACCGCTGGGCATGTGGATGGCTGGGAGCAAACTTCTTTCGGCGGTGCAGCAGCTGGGGCAGGGAAATTTGCCTGGTACAATCTGACGTCGGTGTACCGAAAGCAGATTGCCCACAAGTACTTGGCTGTGACACATCTAATTCTACACCTTCATTCCTCTCAGTGCAGGTCTCAGAGAGGACTGAAGGTATAGTGGGGTTGGAGATCTCAGCTGATGAGGAGCAAGGAGAGGTCCTCTTTGTTCTTTGGTGTGGGTCTTTTAGATATGCTTGCCAATGAACTGCATGGCAGGTCAACATATGTCTGGTCAAGCATGTGGTACCCAAGCGGGAGATGTTTTGGCCACGCGAGATACGCTTGAGACATATGTTGCAAATAGCAGCAGTGCGATCTGATGCACTCGTCTCAAAAAAGGCCCACACCAAAGAACTTTTTGAATAACGCGCAGAGACTGCAGCGCCCTGCACATGCGGAGCTTTGGGGTGTGATGCAGTCAGTGTGCTGCCCTTAGGCTGGCCCCTGGAGGGCATCCTGCCTCGTTGGTGATGTGCCGCCTCCTCCTCCTCTCTCCTATCAGACACCCACGTTGAGTCAGTGACCTCATCATCCCCTCCCTCCTCATCACTGGAGCAAACCTGGCAGTATGCTTTAGCAGGGGGAGCATGACTGCCAGATTGCTGTCCTTCTTGGGCACCCCCTCTGTCTGAGCTCACGTTACTGCCTTCATCTAGCTCAGTATCATCATCAGAGCCTTCCAAACGCTGGGCATCCTCCTAGAGCATGTACCCAACACTGTGGTCAAACAGTTCGAGGGACTCCTCAGGCGGACATGGGGGGGCTAGGGAAGGAGTCACTGATGACATTGAGCTGAGGGAAGAGGCCGCTGCTTTGCCAGACAAAGTACCCTGAGCATGGGTGAGAGAGGATGAGGAGGATGAGGACGGCTTGGTCATCCACTCGACCAAGTCTTCCTCCTTGCGGCTCAACATGGCCAGCTGCCGAAAAAAAGGCCAAGCGTGTCCCACGGCCACGTGCTGATGAGGATGCACCGTCTCCACGACCAGCACTAGACACAGAGCCTGCTTGCCCTCTTTTATTGGCTTGTGACTGTCTGCCTCTCCTTGTTGGCCTTCCAGACATACTAATGGCCTGTAGCTGCACTAAGCTGGGATATATATATATATATATATATATATATATATATATATGTACTGATACTGCAGCTAGCAAAATCAACTGCCTGCCTGTAGTATGAGAACACCACCAACCTTCTAGAGGTAGCTTTAGCTGAACACTGTGCAGAGCTCGCAAAAAAAACTAACTTGTAGCTTATTTAGCTGCCTGGGGTAGTGATAGGATCAGGAAAACACCACCAACCTTCTTTAGGTAGCTTTAGGTGAACACTGTGCAGAGCTCGCAAAAAAAATAACTTGTAGCTTATTTAGCTGCCTGCGGTAGTGATAGGATCAGGAAAACACCACCAACCTTCTACAGGTAGCTTTAGCTGAACACTGTGCAGAGCTTGCAAAAAATAACTTGTAGGTTTAGCTGAACACTGTGAGGAGGACGCACTACACTAACTTGTAGTTTTAGCTGAACACTGTGAGCAGGACGCACGACACTAACTTGTAGCTTTAGCTGAACACTGTGCAGAGGTCTCACTACACTAACTTGTAGCTTTAGCTGAACACTGTGCAGAGGTCTCACTACACTAACTTGTAGTTTTAGCTGAACACTGTGAGCAGGACACACTACACTAACTTGTAGGTTTAGCTGAACACTGTGAGGAGGACGCACTACACTAACTTCTAGCTTTAGCTGAACACTGTGCAGAGGTCGCACTACCAATGTACACACATGTTGTATTGTTTGCCTTGTTTGTAGGTCAAAGATAAAGGATAGAGTACTAACTTTTGTTTATAAGCTTATCTTTTACTGGTTACACACATCTAAGAGAAGGTAAAAAGTATTACAGGCTAGGTACTCCTGTTTTGTTTTTTGTTTTTTGTTTTTTTTTGTACCATTCTAAAGCCTGCATCTCTTCCTGTTATAATGAGGAAGAAAATGGGGAGGGGGGGATAATGGTAAGAATGACAATTTTCAAACGAACAATACTAACCTCTCTAATTCTAATCAAGTTTCTGATCTAGTAGGATGACATGTTCCGTGACTGTCTTTCTTTGATAGAACTTGAATCAGCAACCATCAGTCTGGTGAAGGAGGCTTTCATCCTAGACACTAGGAACTTTTTTGTCAATGGTTCCAGATATTACACCCCAGATGGTAAGCCACACACAGGTTATGCAGTGGCCACAGTCGGAGAAATGGTGCAAAAAGGTTCAGTGTGTTCCCACATGTCTGGGTTATCCCCACATGAGGTGTGTTCGTAAGTCAACCAAAAACAGGGTTGTACTTTACTTTCCTCAGCAGCTGTCACGTTTACATTCCCAGCTGATGGGGTGGGTGCAGGCCCTGAAACGTGAACTTCAAAAGTTCCACCACAGGGTTCATGAGTCCCTCCTGGACCCTGACATGATAACTGGTTTATATTCTATCCAACCAGGTGACTGGGTCGTGGTAAAGAAACATCAGAAGATGGGACTAGAACCAAGATACCTTGGGCCATACAGGTTCAGCTGACAACACCAACCTCCCTAAAGCTTGAGGGACGAGACAACTGGATCCACACCAGCCACTGCAAGAAGCTGTTCAACTACACCAAAGAATGAGGAGTATCTTTTTATTTATGTTTTTAGCTTAATGTATTGGCAAGGGTAACGATGAACAACATCCCAACTTATTGTTTAAAGTGCACCTCCAACTAGCTAAGAAAGTGAACAGGACCAATTGCTGGGTCTGCTCTAAATCTCCACCGAGCATTAGTACCCCAGCAATGGCAGTGGTACATGCTAAATATGATGTCCGTATTGATATGAGGAAATTTGAAAACCTAGTAAAAAAAAAAAAAAGAGACACTTGTCAATAGAATTTTACGATACATTTCTAGAGAGTAAAATTAGTTATAGTCTTAACAATAGCTCTGGCTCTTGTCAGTATTGGTATTGGGACAACTAGGTAGCCCACAGGTGTGCTTCAACTTTAGTTTTGGTAAAGGGGATAACTTTGTTGGAACCACTATCTGTTGGACGAAGGGTGTGATGTGTGACTGTGACTGGCCCCTACTTCTTCTTATGCAGTTCTACAGCTTATAAGGTAATGCAAGAGGTACATGCGTCCTAGTGAAACTCGTCCCAGCATCTTATGTCACGGCCGATCGTGAGGATCTGATGGCGCGAGAGAAGGTAAGAAAGGCAGGAAGAGCTAGAAGGGAATTGTTCACCAACTCTGACCAGGTCTGGGCATGGTCTCCTGCTTGGACAGGGGGGAGATTGAACTAAGGAAACAATTGAACAATTTCTCATCCATTGTGGATGGGATGTCCAATGAAACCGTTAAAGCTGTAAGGGATATCTCACAGGAACAATGACAGATCAAGACCCTTCTATTAAAAGTGGACACAGTGGACCAACCCCTCCTCCTCAAAAAACTCCACTCCTTTGGTCTCCGTGACTGTACTCTTCGCTGGTTCTCATCCTACCTATCCCACCGCTCCTTCAGTGTCACTTACAACTCTACTTCCTCCTCTCCTCTTCCTTTCTCCGTTGGGGTCCCCCAAGGTTCTGTTCTTGGACCTCTCCTTTTCTCAATCTACACCACGTCCTTGGGTCAGTTGATTGCCTCCCATGGCTTTAAATATCATCTCTACGCTGATGACACCCAAATCTATCTCTCTACTCCCCAGCTCTCTCCTTCTGTCTCCTCACGCATTACCAACTTACTAGCAGACATATCAGCCTGGATGTCACATCACTTCCTCAAACTCAACCTATCCAAAACCGAGCTCATGATATTTCCTCCCTCAGGTGCCACTTCCCCTGATTTCCCTGTCAATATCAACGGCTCAACTATCAACCCATCTCCCCACGTCAAGGTCCTAGGTGTAATCCTGGACTCTGAACTAACCTTTCGACCCCACATTCTATCGCTATCCAAAACTTGCCGCCTCAATCTCCGCAACATCTCCAAGATACTCCCCTTCCTAACCAATGTCACCACAAAGCTTCTAATCCACTCCCTGGTCATCTCCCGCCTCGACTACTGCAACTCCCTCCTCATTGGTTTACCTCTAAATAGGCTATCCCCACTTTAGTCCGTCATGAACGCTGCTGCCAGGCTCATCCACCTCACAAACCGCTCAGTGTCTGATACACCCCTCTGCCAATCCCTCCATTGGCTGCCGAATTAAATTTAAGATACTAACTATAACTTACAAAGCCATCCACAACCTGGCCCCCAGCTACATCTCTAACCTAGTCACAAAATACCAACCTAATCGTTCTCTTCGCTCCTCCCAAGACCTCCTGCTCTCAAACTCCCTTGTCACCTCATCCCATGCTAGCCTTCAAGACTTCTCCAGAGCCTCCCCCATCCTCTGGAATGCTCTACCCCAATCCGTCCGATTTTCTCCTACTTTATCCACTTTCAGATGATCCCTGAAAACTCATCTCTTCAGAGAAGCCTATCTGGCCCCCACCTAACAACTGTACATTTATCTTCTCAATCAGCACATCACCCACAGTTATTACCTCTTGTATCTCTTGACCTTCCCTCTTAGATTGTAAGCGCTAAGGAGCAGGGCCCTCTGATTCCTACTGTATCAAAGTGTATTGTATTTGTACTGTCTACCCTCAAACTGTAAAGCGCTACGTAAACTGTTGGCGCTATATAAATCCTGTATAATAATAATAATAAAAGATGGCCCTTGATTATCTGTTGGCATCCAAGGGGGGTTTCTGTGAATTCATAGGATTGTTGTACCTGGATTGAAAATACTAGTGACAAAGTTCAGGCCCATATGGATAAGGTAAGATACTTGCAAGGCAAAGCCAGAGCTATAGCTAGTGAATGTTGGAATCCTTTTAAGGGTCTGGGAATCTTTGGGGATTTTTAATTTTTCATCGGATCATGGTTGAAGGAAGTAGGGATATATATACTCATGTTGTTTTTGTTTCTATTTCTTCTATATGCTGTGATGAGGTGCTCCTGTTGCTCGATTGGACAAGTGAACAGAGCCCGAGCAGATGACCACAACTTCCTCACTGAGATTAGACGCCCCGAAGCCCAACCCACATGCAAGATACAGAGGATCCCAGACCGACTGGTCTTCATGTTCTCCTTTAAGTCATGCCTCCTCATTTACAGGTGTAAGAAGAAGATCAAGATTCATCGAGGGACACATGGGAGCATATGACAAAAGTGGAGGGACTGTTGTAGAAATGTTATTTAAGATGTATTCAATATGTATTGTCACAGTGTCTCCCAGTGTTAGTTCTACTTGCGGCTCGCTCATAAGAGTGAACCGGAGCGAACCGACACTGGTGAACGACCATCGGTAGTGAAAAGCTTCCAGTGGACGTGGAGAGGTGTCCGCTCCACGAAGATATGTCCGCCAGCAAGGGCCCCTGCATTATGCGCAGACGTTCATTTGGAGGGGATATGTTCCATCTGCGAAGAGATTATCGGTTTGATACCTATCTGCCTTTGCGGAGGGACACACGCATGTCTTTTCTGTGTGTCTGATCAGCACATTCAGGGACCATGACGTGTCCCTGCAGATAGTCTTACATCCATAGGAATGGTAGTATAATCCGGCTATGCATTGCTCTCTGAACAATGAAAAATAAGGATTTGCATCAATGGTAGAAGCGGGAGTGTGTGCGCGTTTGATCGGAACAGCGTTCACGATTTCTTAGGCGCCAATCTCACTACATGTGGGTCCTTTCGCTAAACTGTAGAGCACAGTTTAACAGGTACAAAGGGTAGGAAATTGTACACACTGGTCTACACAGACATGCCCAGCCACTCCCCTAGTCATTGTTCTATTTGAAAATATACATGTGTCTTCATTGGTTGAGTTTTGTGTGACACCTACTGTTTGAAGGAATGCCTGGGCTTGATTGGCTGAACTGATTAGTCATCAAGCCTCTATTGTTACCCCTGTTCAAAGTTCTCTAAAAAACTGAGCTCCCATAACAACACAGGACTGTCTGAGGAGCTTGCAATGTGATAACAGCTGCTATGTCTGTTTTACTTGGGAAGCACAAGTGCACTCACAATGCATTATACAAAAGAGCTATAAAGTGCGCTTGTTAGCGCAAACGAAATTGGTTTACGCATAGCATACATTAATTTCCACAACAAATCACAGCGTCACAATAGTACACACTGAATGAATAGATACCATTCATAAAAAAATTATTGCTTATAACAGTGATCATCACTGTTATATGTAATCATAGTGTGTTAAAATCCTGATCACTTCACCAGAGTAGTACAGTGTCACTATGGTAACACTGTACTGCTCTGGTCACAGAACGTAAAACAAAATTCCCTCCAAAAAAATAATTAAAAACATTGATTTTTTTTTTTTTTTTTTTTTACATACTGTCACCAGTCGGTGTTTCGGATTACTGCCACACCCTTCATATGGTGACTCTGTACTGCTCTGGTGACAATATGTAAAAGGAATTTGTGAAAAAAACACATTTTATTTAATTTCTTCATTTTCCAAAAAATTGTGACAAAAAATACAACTTCAGAAAACTCACCATGCTTCAGATTAAATACCTTGAACTGTCTACTTTCCAAAAAGGGGTCATTTGTGGGATATCTGTACTGTCCTAGCATTGTAGGGCCTCCAGAGATGAAATAGGCCTGCACTATATCAGGAGTGATTGATTTTCAAATATATATCCCATAGTTTGTTGGCCTGGGCAGGGTGGGGGTGAAAGTGTCCGGTATTGAGGTAGTTAAAAATTAAAATTTAAACCAAACTTAGACTTTTTTTCTATTTCAACATCTAACTTTCAGCTGCCTATTCACCCACATAAATAAATGGGAACTTCTTTATAGCGATACAAAGCTTTAGTTTATGCTTGCTGCAGTACTAGACAGGTGTCATACTGACAAGCAGTTGTACACATACAGTTATTCCTTGGCTCACAGATTTGTCCCCTGTTGCCTGGTGGTGATTGTTCTAGCGCCCTTCATGGTCCTGTCTGGCACGAGGGGCTAAGTACCAGTTACCAGGTACATCAACTCCATATATGTATAAAAATTTGCTTATTGCTCTGTTAACCACTTGAGCCCCGGACCTTTATGCTGCCTAAGGACCAGAGGTCTTTTTCCAATTTGGCACTGCGTCGCTTTAACTGCTAATTGCGCGGTCATGCAATGCTGTACCCAAACGAAATTTGCGTCCTTTTCTTCCCAGAAATAGAGCTTTCTTTTGATGGTATTTGATCACCTCTGCGGTTTTTATTTTTTGCGCTATAAACGGAAAAAGACCGAAAATTTTGAAAAAAAATGATATTTTCTACTTTTTGTTCTAAAAAAAATCCAATAAACTAAATTTTAGTCATACATTTAGGCCAAAATGTATTCGGCCACATGTCTTTGGTAAAAAAAATGTCAATAAGCGTATATTTATTGGTTTGCGCAAAAGTTATAGCGTCTACAAACTAGGGTACATTTTCTGGAATTTACACAGCTTTTAGTTTATGACTGCCTATGTCATTTCTTGAGGTGCTAAAATGGCAGGGCAGTACAAAACCCCCCCAAATGACCCCATTTTGGAAAGTAGACACCCCAAGGAAATTGCTGAGAGGCATGTTGAACCCATTGAATATTTATTTTTTTTGTCCCAAGTGATTGAAAAATGACAAAAAAAAAAAAAAAAAAAATATTTACAAAAAGTGGTCACTAAATGATATATTGCTCACACAGGCCATGGGCCTATGTGGAATTGCACCCCAAAATACATTTAGCTGCTTCTCCTGAGTATGGGGATACCACATGTGTGGGACTTTTTGGGAGCCTAGCCGCGTACGGGGCCCCGAAAACCAATCACCGCCTTCAGGATTTCTAAGGGTGTAAATTTTTGCTTTCACTCTTCACTGCCTATCACAGTTTCGGAGGCCATGGAATGCCAAGATGGCACAAAACCCCCCAAAATGACCCCATTTTGGAAAGTAGACACCCCAAGCTATTTGCTGAGAGGCATATTGAGTCCATGGAATATTTTATATTTTGACACAAGTTGCGGGAAAGTGACACTTTTTTTTTTTTTTTTTTTTTTTTTTCATAAAGTTGTCACTAAATGATATATTGCTCACACAGGCCATGGGCATATGTGGAATTGCACCCCAAAATACATTTAGCTGCTTCTCCTGAGTATGGGGATACCACATGTGTGGGACTTTTTGGGAGCCTAGCCGCGTACTGGACCCCGAAAACCAATCACTGCCTTCAGGATTTCTAAGGGTGAAAATTTTTGATTTCACTCTTTACTGCCTATCACAGTTTCGGAGGCCATGGAATGCCCAGGTGGCACAAAACCCCCCCAAATGACCCCATTTTGGAAAGTAGACACCCCAAGCTATTTGCTGAAAGGCATGGTGAGTATTTTGCAGCTCTCATTTGTTTTTGAAAATGAAGAAAGACAAGAAAAAACATTTTTTTTTTTCTTTTTTCAATTTTCAAAACTTTGTGACAAAAAGTGAGGTCTGCAAAATACTCACTATACCTCTCAGCAAATAGCTTGGGGTGTCTACTTTCCAAAATGGGGTCATTTGGGGGGGTTTTGTGCCACCTGGGCATTCCATGGCCTCCGAAACTGTGATAGGCAGTGAAGAGTGAAATCAAAAATTCACGCCCTTAGAAAGCCTGAAGGCGGTGCTTGGTTTTCGGGGTCCCGTACGCGGCTAGGCTCCCAAAAAGTCTCACGCATGTGGTATCCCCGTACTCAGGAGAAGCAGCAGAATGTATTTTGGGGTGTAATTTCACATATTTCCATGGCATGTTTGAGCAATATATCATTTAGTGACAACTTTGTGCAAAAAAAAAAAAAAAAAAAAAAAATTTGTCTCTTTCCCGCAACTTGTGTCGCAATATAAAATATTCCATGGACTCGACATGCCTCTCAGCAAATAGCTTGGGGTGTCTACTTTCCAAAATGGGGTCATTTGGGGGGGTTTTGAACTGTCCTGGCATTTTATGCACAACATTTAGAAGCTTATGTCACACATCACCCACTCTTCTAACCACTTGAAGACAAAGCCCTTTCTGACACTTATTGTTTACATGAAAAAGTTTTTTTTTTTTTGCAAAAAAATTACTTTGAACCCCCAAACATTATATATTTTTTTAAAGCAAATGCCCTACAGATTAAAATGGTGGGTGTTTCATTTTTTTTTTCACACAGTAATTGCGCAGCGATTTTTCAAACGCATTTTTTGGGGAAAAAACACACTTTTTTTAATTTTAATGCACTAAAACACGCTATATTGCCCAAATGTTTGATGAAATAAAAAAGATGATCTTAGGCCGAGTACATGGATACCAAACATGACATGCTTTAAAATTGCGCACAAACGTGCAGTGGCAACAAAATAAATACATGTTTAAAAGCCTTCAAAAGCCTTTACAGGTTACCACTTTAGATTTACAGAGGAGGTCTACTGGAAAAATTACTGCACTCGATCTGGCCTTCGCGGTGATACCTCACATGCATGGTGCAATTGCTGTTTACGTTTGACGACAGACCGCCGCTTGCGTTCGCCTTAGCGCGAGAGCAGGGGGCGACAGGGGTGTTTTTTTTTTTTTTTTTTTTTTTCTTTATTATTTTTTTGCTTTTTTAATCTTACTTTTAAACTGTTCCTTTCATATTTTTTTTTTTTAATCATTTTTATTGTTATCTCGGGGAATGTAAATATCCCCTATGATAGCAATAGGTAGTGACAGGTACTCTTTTTTTGAAAAAATTGTGGTCTATTAGACCCTAGATCTCTCCTCTGCCCTCAAAGCATCTGACCACACCAAGATCGGTGTGATAAAATGCTTCCCCAATTTCCCAATGGCGCTATTTACATCCGGCGAAATCTAAGTCATGAAATACTCGTAGCTTCCGGTTTCTTAGGCCATAGAGATGTTTGGAGCCACTCTGGTCTCTGATCAGCTCTATGGTCAGCTGGCTGAATCACCGGCTGCATTCTCAGGTTCCCTGTTGAGACAGGAGAGCCAGAGAAAAACACGGAAGACGGTGGGGGGGGGGGCATTCCCTCCCACGGCTTGTAAAAGCAGTCTAGAGGCTAATTAGCCGCTAGGATTGCTTTTACATGAAAGCCGACCGCTGGCTGAAAAGAATGATACCAAGATGATACCTAAACCTGCAGGCATCATTCTGGTATAACCACTCAAAGTCGTGAATGGCGTACCTGAAGACAAAAAAATGGTTAACAATGGTTAACAATAAAGCACAGTAAAGTGTAAATAATTACACACCTGAAAAACAAACATGATAAAACATAATAACAATAACAATAACAATAAAACATTGCAGAATAGAATACAGTAAAAAAGAGCAGAACAATAGAGAGAGAGAATAGAGAGAGAGAGAACAATAAAACAACAACTATTTTTTTTTATTTCATATTTTTTTTTTTTTACACTTTTTTTGTAACTAACTTTTATAACGGTAACCGGTTCCAGGTTCGGGTCTCTCAAAATGCGATGGCATCTTGGGAGACCCTGTGAAAGTGTGCCTAGTCTGTGCAATGCTGTACCCTACGCTAATACTCAACTAGTGAATGGTAGCGTTCAAAACATTCACCAATGCAAAGACCAGGATTGTCAGGACAGGAGGGACAATAATAGCGGGTGTCACGCCTATATCCGCGCTTGCTGCAGACACGACATCTTTTTTGGGGGGTTCGTTGGGTAGGGGTACTCGGGAGGACATAAAAATGCCTCTCATGCAGCCGACTGCATTTGGTTGGGGATGTGAATGGGGGAAGTACGGGCGCTGCAGAAGCGGTGGGTTCCCAATTAGGATTGGCGAATGCAGCAGGAAGGGCATTATGGGCACGACGGGCCTGTGTTTGTCTTTTTGGTGGCAGCGGGACACTACTTGTGCTTGCCACCTCGCCAGCTTGAACTGCACTTATGGGACTCGCCACGTCACCACGTGTTACTGCAGTGCTGGTTTGACTACGACCGGGGTGTACTAGGCCGCTGGCGCTTGCCAGTTCACCAAAACGCTACCAAAAAACTGTTAGCGATCGCAGGGATCAGGCCTGACTCTGCGAACGCTGCAGTTATGCTTTTAGTGTTTTGTAAGTGACAGTGATCGATCGATACTGCACTTGGGTGGGCTGGGCCGGGCGGAGGGGCAAAACGCAGGTGCTAGCAGGTATCTGGGCTGATCCCGCTAACACTGCGTTTTTGGGAACCCTAAACTGCTGGTGACGCTAGTATAGATCTGATCGGATCAGATATTGATGCGATCAGATACTATACCACTAAGGGAGGTGTACGGTGCGTGCGTGGGTGTTAGCGGTACTGGCGCTAATCTGACGCTGCCTGGGGCTGGTGCTTGCCAGTTCACCAAAGCGCTACAAAAAAAACTGTTAGCGATCGCAGGGATCAGGCCTGACTCTGCGAACGCTGCAGTTATGCATTTAGTGTTTTGTAAGTGTCAGTGATCGATCGATACTGCACTTGGGTGGGCTGGGCCGGGCGGAGGCGCAAAACGCAGGTGCTAGCAGGTATCTGGGCTGATCCCGCTAACACTGCGTTTTTGGGAACCCTAAACTGCTGGGGACGCTAGTATAGATCTGATCGGATCAGATATTGATCCGTTCAGATACTATACCACTAAGGGAGGCGTATGCTGCGTGCGTGGGTGTTAGCGGTACTGGCGCTAACCTGACGCCTGGGGCTGGTGCTTGCCAGTTCACCAAAATGCTACCAAAAAAACTGTTAGCGATCGCAGGGATCAGGCCTGACTCTGCGAACGCTGCAGTTATGCGTTTAGTGTTTTGTAAGTGACAGTGATCGATCGATACTGCACTTGGGTGGGCTGGGCGGAGGGGCAAAACGCAGGTGCTAGCAGGTATCTGGGCTGATCCCGCTAACACTGCGTTTTTGGGAACCCTAAACTGCTGGGGACGCTAGTATAGATCTGATCGGATGAGATATTGATCCGATCAGATACTATACCACTAAGGGAGGCGCATGCTGCGTGCGTGGGTGTTAGCGGTACTGGCGCTAATCTGACGCTGCCTGGGGCGACGCATATCACCGCCGGGCGATCGGGGGGCTAAACCTTTATTCGGTAATAAACGGCGGGTGCCCTGACACTATAAAAAATAAACAAACTAACCAGCGTCAACCGTAACGGTTATACGGTGATCAGTGGTGAAAGGGTTAACTAGGGGGCAATCAAGGGGTTAAAACATTTATCAGATAGTATAGGGGGGTCCCTGACGCTATAAAACGCTGACGGCGAACCTAAATATTTACCTCACTAACTAGCGTCACCAGCGACACTAATACAGCGATCAGAAAAATGATCGCTTAGTGACACTGGTGACAGGGGGTGATCAAGGGGTTAAAACTTTATTAGGGGGGGTTAGGGGGGTACCCTAGACCTACAGGGGGGTAACAGTATCTGTCCCAACACTGTAACTGCCACAAACTGACACTATGCAGTAATCAGAAAAAAAAAAAAAAAAAAAACTGCTGGTGTCAGTTTGTGACAGGGGGGGGGGGGGGTGATTGGGGGGGGATCGGGGGGCGATCGGGGGGGGGATCGGGGTGTTTTGTGTGCCTGGCATGTTCTACTGTGTGTGTGTGTGTTGGTGCACTCACATTGATGTCTTCTCTCCTCGGGCCGGAACGGAAAATACCGACCCGAGGGGAGATGACATCATTTCCTTTGCTGCTGTTTAGCATACAGCAGCAAAGGAAGATTCTCATTGGCCGGCGGCGATCGCGAGGGGGGGGCCACGAACGGATGGTCTCCCCCTCATCACCGATCGCCGCTGGACAAAAGACGACCGCCTCGGGCACCGGGGGGGGGTCCGATCGGACCCCCCACCCGCGGAAGGCAAATCACGTACACTGTACGTGATTTTGCCTGTCCGTGCCACTTTGCCGACGTACATCGGCGTGAGGCGGTCGTCAAGTGGTTACGCATTATACAGATATCAAATAGGTATCAATAGTACTAGTTTATTTCTTTAGTCTATTTCTGTATTTGAGTTTCATGTAGCAGACTCCTATTCCCTCAGCATACTCCTGAAGAAGCTGTAAATCCACAAAGCCTGTCGAGATCATTGTGATGCAAGTTGGCACCACATTTTGTGATTATAGTGCAGCCCTAAAAGAGGGTTTTTATATTTATAATTATGTTTTAACATATGTTTTTGTAATAGAAATATGTGTTTTTAACCTGTATTGATTACAATGTCCTTGTTGCTATCAAGAAAAATCCTATCGCCCCATACTTCCTCCCAATAGAAATGTGGCTTGCACATCACTGGTATCTTCCTCCTGTGGCAAGTTGGCTATGGAATGGTTCTACAAACTCCTTAGATTGTGGTGCTATGGTGGGATTAGCAGTGAAGGAGAAGGACATATTAATAAAGACTGAGGATAACTGACTGCTCTGCACCTGGGAGGATGCAGATGTGGGAGGTTTTGGCAACCTGTTAAGTATATGTGGGATGTGCTGTACAGTACTGGTCAGCCACCTTGGGGAAAAAATGGCACACATGCTCTTTCTATACTATGGCCTGTGGTACCTGCTTGCCCCTTACTACAGCTATGGTTGCTTTACCTTTGTATCTCATTGTAGTATTTTGTGGGAGGTAAATGGAATGCCTAACTTTTACTAGTGGTGATGGGGGAGGTGAATGTGTGTGTCACGTACCTGGTAGGTTGTGAGCCTGAAGTGCAGGAAAAGACCTCCCTTACAGCTCCCACTCCCGTTCCCCTGGAATGGAGACAGAGGGCCAGGAGTGAAGAGTGGTATGGGTGCCTGGCAGGATCAACAGTTGCTGAAGGTCCAGTAGTGGTGGCACCCTCTGGAGTCAGTAGCCTGAGGAGTAGACTGGGGACAGAGACTGGAATGCAGGACTGGAACCCAGCAGAAGGTAGCCAGGAACGCTGGGCTGGAACACAGCAGAAGGCAGCCTGGAACGCTGGGCTGGAACACAGCAGAAGGTAGCCTGGAACGCTGGGCTGGAACACAGCAGAAGGTAGCCTGGAAAGCTGGGCTGGAACACAGCAGAAGGTAGCCTGGAACACTGGACTGGAACACAGCAGAAGGTAGCCTGGAACGCTGGACTGGAACACAGCGGAAGGTAGCCTGGAACGCTGGGCTGGAACCAGGAACAACAGCAGGTAATAGCAGACTGGAAGCTGGACTGGAACCAGGAACAACAGCAGGTAGTAGACTGGAACGCTGGGCTGGAACACAGCAGAAGGTAGCCTGGAATGCTGGACTGGAACCAGGAACAACAGCAGGTAATAGCAGACTGGAAGCTGGACTGGAACCAGGAACAACAGCAGGTAATAGCAGACTGGAAGCTGATGAACACAGCGGAGGGTCAACAAGCCGGTAGTCAGTAACGTTCAGACAGCAGAGGTACCAGGGGTAATGCAAAGGGATGGTCAGGCAAGCCAAGAGGGTCTGGTGCAGGTAGATAGCAGGATCGTCAAACAGGAAGCCGGGTGAGATAACAGGAAACACAGATCAGATCAGGTAACACTCACAGAACGCTGTAGAGCAGACAGCGGGGATGGAGTGTGCCAGGCAGGTTTAAATAGCCCGCCTGACACCAGCGGGAGTGCGCGCACGCGTGCCCGTGCGTGACCGCACCCGTGAACGCGCGCGCATGCGCAATGGGACCTGTGGCCGGGTTCCCGTGCGCCTGGGACGCCGATTACTGGCAGGATCTTCGTGACATTGCCCCCCCCAAGGGGCAGCCTCCGGATGCCCCTTTGAAAAAATTTCTCTGGATGGGCTGTTTTAAAGGCTTGTAACAGGTTTTCAGCATGAATATTATCCTCTGGCTCCCAAGAATTCTCCTCTGGGCCAAACCCCTTCCACTTTATTAAGAATTGATCTTGGTTACCTCTTTTCCTGTGGTCCATGATAGCCTCCACCTCGAATTCCTCTTCCCCATCTACCAGGATTGGATCAGGAGGATCCGTACTTCGACCTGGAAATGGGTTAGTAATAGATGGTTTAAGCAAGGACACATGAAAAACTGGATGTACCTTTAGTGAATCCGGGAGTTCAAGTTCATATGCAACTTCATTAATTCTCCTTTTAACAGGAAATGGTCCAAGAAATTTGGGACCCAATTTCTTGGAAGGGCAGGCCAACTTAAGGTTTATGGTGGACAACCATACCTGATCCCCAGGTGCAAGTAAGAGCTCACCTCGCCTCTTTTTATCGAAGGTTGCTTTGTTGTACTCCTGGGTTCTGGTCATGGTGTCCTGTAAAATTTGGTTGTTAGAGGTAAAGAAATCCAATTTCTCCTGGACTGCGGGTACTGTGCATTCTGGAAGAGAGTTTGGTAAAAATGAGGGGTGGAAACCATAATTCGCAAAAAACGGAGTTTGCTTGATAGCAGAATGAATAGAATTATTATAAGCGAATTCGGCCAATGGTAAAACAGCAATCCAATTATCTTGGGCAAAGGAAGAAAAACAGCGCAAATATTGTTCAAGGGTCTGGTTTGTTCTCTCTGTTTGCCCATTAGTCTGGGGGTGATAAGCCGATGAAAATGAGAGTTCAATGTCCAAGGTTTTACACAAAGCCCTCCAGAATCGAGAGGTAAATTGTACCCCTCAATCTGAAACGATGTTAACTGGTACCCCATGGAGCCTGACGACCTCTTTAACGAATGCTTGTGCTGTTTCTGTAGCTGAAGGGGTACCCTTCATTGGGACAAAGTGCGCCATCTTCGACAACCGGTCCACTATGACAAAGATTGAAGTGAAGCCCCCGGCCGGGGGTAGTTCTACAATAAAATCTATTGAGAGCATTCTCCAGGGTCCATCTGGGACAGGCAAGGGTTTTAGTAGACCCCATACCTTTGTTTTGTGCCCCTTGTTCCTAAGGCAGGTGGTACAGGACTCTACAAACTCTTTACAATCTTTGCGCAGCTGAGGCCACCAGAAGGTGCGCTGAACCAAATCAGTGGTCTTAGCTACCCCGAAATGCCCAGCCAGCGCATGATCGTGACAAAGCTCTAGTACTGGAACTCGTAATGTTTCAGGTATAAAGATCCTACTCTCATGCCACAATAACCCGTCCTTGGCCTGGAGCTCTGTCTTAATGGAAGATTCCATTTCTGCGGAGACCTGTTTAATCTGGGAAAGCAGGTTTCCCTGAAGTAGAAGAAAGTTCCCTGGAGACAAAATGGTGTCTGGAGGGGAAATCTCTTGAGGTTTGTGAAACATCCTAGACAGGGCGTCAGGTTTGGTATTCTTGGAACCAGGACGGTAAGTGACATGAAAGGAGAACCTGGAGAAAAAGAGAGCCCACCTGGCCTGACGTGGTTTCAACCTCTTTGCAGACCTCAAATACTCCAGGTTCTTATGATCTGTAAAGATTAAAACTGGATGAGCGGCACCCTCCAACAGATAGCGCCACTCCTCCAATGCCGACTTGATTGCCAACAACTCTCTGTCACCTACATCATAATTTCTCTCTGCCGTGGATAATTTACGAGAAAAGAAAGCCACAGGCCTCGGCCGACCAATGGAAGCGTGTACCCTGTTTGGTAAGCTGTGTGATGGGTGCAATGATGGCTGAGAACCCCTTAATAAATTTGCGATAAAAATTAGCGAATCCAACGAATCGCTGGATTCCTTTCTTATCAGTCGGGACTGGCCAATCTAGAACGGCCGTGACCTTCTGGGGGTCCATTTTAATGCCCTTACTGGAGATGACTAACCCTAAAAATGGAATACTTTCCTGTTCGAATTCACATTTTTCAGCCTTTGCATATAGACCGTGTTGTCGAAGTCGGCCCAATACACTTCTGACGTGCCTGCGATGGGATTCAAGGGAATAAGAGAAAATCAATATGTCGTCTAAATAGACGATGACAAACAGATCTAAAAAGTCACGTAACACATCATTAATAAAGTATTGAAATGTGGCAGGGGCATTACACAGGCTGAAAGGCATCACGAGGTACTCAAAATGTCCATAACGGGTACGAAAAGCAGTCTTCCATTCGTCTCCATCCCTGATACGAACTAAATTGTAGGCCCCACGGAGATCAAGTTTGGTGAATATGGTAGCCGTCCCCAGTCTCTGAAACAACTCGGGTACTAAGGGGAGAGGGTACCGATTCTTCACAATAATTTTGTTTAGGTCGCGGTAATCCACACACGGCCTGAGGGTTTTATCTTTTTTCTGCACGAAGAAGATGCCTGCATCTGCGGGGGACGTGGATGGACGAATGAAGCCTCTTTTGAGGTTTTCGTCAATGTATTCCTTCAATGCCCCTTGCTCCACCTCAGTCAGGGGAAATATTCTTCCAAAAGGAATTTCAGCACCAGGAAGTAACTCAATGGGACAGTCATAGGCCCGGTGAGGGGGTAACACCTCTGCCCTCTGTTTACTAAATACGTCCAGGAAATCATGATAGGCGGAAGGAATGGATTGAAGTAAACTAGGGTCTGTATCTAGGCACAACAGAGTAGGGGTCTCCTGGGTGTTCTGGGTTCTGCAAAACTGTTGGCAGTAAGGAGAGGGGAAGGTCACCTCACCCGTGATCCAATTTATGTCCGGATTATGGGCCTGTAACCATGGCATGCCGAGAATTATGGGAAACAGGGGTGAAGCAATAATGTCCAGACGTAGCTGTTCCTGATGGATGTTGGAAATGAAAACGGGTATTGGCATAGTCTCTTGGGTGACAGGTCCAGACTTGATAGCGGTCCCATCAGCTAGATGGATAGAAAGTCCATGGGCTTTAGGTGACAGGGGTATTTGGTGTTGGCTGGCAAAACGAGAATCCATGAAACAGCTGCAGGCTCCTGAATCAATAATGGCGGTGATTTGTAAATCCTTCCCTGGAAGCTGTAGCAGAAGAGGAAGAGCAAGGTGAGTGGTATTTTTAGCCAGAGATGTCACATAGTCAGTAGATAGGGATAAACACTTACGAAGTTTGAGGGGACAGTTCCTGACAGTTCCCAGTGCCTGGGTTCCCCACAATACAGGCACAAGTTATTTGCTTGACGACGTTGTCGTTCCTCTGGGGTGAGGGAAGGCCGCAGGACTCCTAATTGCATTGGCTCAGGTAAGTTAAGCGTGGAGGCAGGTGGTGTTGAAGATGGGTGATGGGAAACTCTAGGGGTAACCCAAGTTGGACGAGAAGACCCCATAGCTCTTTCAGATCTGCGCTCCCGTAGGCGTCGATCGATCTGAATAGCTAGATCGATTAAAGCATTTAAAGTCTGTGGTGTAACCACCCTGGCCAGTTCATCCTTCAGAGGATCAGAAAGTCCCAACCGAAATTGATAACGGAGAGCCGCATCGTTCCAATTAGTGTCCGCACTCCACTTCCTGAATTCGGCCACATAATCCTCTGCTGCTCTGCGACCTTGTTGAAGGGTGTGTAGAGCCGCCTCTGCAGTTACAGATAGCTGGGGGTCATCATATAACTGGCCTAGTGCATCAAAGAAAGTGGAGAGGTTTGTCAGAGATATGTCTTTTTGCTCTAAGAGGCGATGGGCCCAGGTTTGGGGGTCACCAGAGAGTAAAGAAATCACGTAGCCCACCTTTGTAGCCTCCAGGGAAAAGGTACGTGGCTGAAGAGCAAAAATCAGTTCGCAGGAGTTGCGGAAGGCTCTGAACTTATGGCGATTTCCAAAGAAACGTTCAGGTGGGGGAACCTTAGGTTCCGGAGGGAGCATCACCACCGTTGAGGAAGGCCCAACTGAAGGAGCAGGAGCAGAGGTAGCTCCCTGGGCCCCAATGGGGTTAGACAGGGTTAACACTCGTTCCTCGAGTCTGGTGTATCCTTGCTGCAGATTCTTGACTGCTTCAGTCAATCCTGCCAGGTGTGCGCAGAGTTCCTCCATGGGAGACGTTCCCTGCTCAGGCTCAGACATGGCTGTCTGCTACTGTCACGTACCTGGTAGGTTGTGAGCCTGAAGTGCAGGAAAAGACCTCCCTTACAGCTCCCACTCCCGTTCCCCTGGAATGGAGACAGAGGGCCAGGAGTGAAGAGTGGTATGGGTGCCTGGCAGGATCAACAGTTGCTGAAGGTCCAGTAGTGGTGGCACCCTCTGGAGTCAGTAGCCTGAGGAGTAGACTGGGGACAGAGACTGGAATGCAGGACTGGAACCCAGCAGAAGGTAGCCAGGAACGCTGGGCTGGAACACAGCAGAAGGCAGCCTGGAACGCTGGGCTGGAACACAGCAGAAGGTAGCCTGGAACGCCGGGCTGGAACACAGCAGAAGGTAGCCTGGAACGCTGGGCTGGAACACAGCAGAAGGTAGCCTGGAACACTGGACTGGAACACAGCAGAAGGTAGCCTGGAACGCTGGACTGGAACACAGCGGAAGGTAGCCTGGAACGCTGGGCTGGAACCAGGAACAACAGCAGGTAATAGCAGACTGGAAGCTGGACTGGAACCAGGAACAACAGCAGGTAGTAGACTGGAACGCTGGGCTGGAACACAGCAGAAGGTAGCCTGGAACGCTGGACTGGAACCAGGAACAACAGCAGGTAATAGCAGACTGGAAGCTGGACTGGAACCAGGAACAACAGCAGGTAATAGCAGACTGGAAGCTGATGAACACAGCGGAGGGTCAACAAGCCGGTAGTCAGTAACGTTCAGACAGCAGAGGTACCAGGGGTAATGCAGAGGGATGGTCAGGCAAGCCAAGAGGGTCTGGTGCAGGCAAATAGCAGGATCGTCAAACAGGAAGCCGGGTCAGATAACAGGAAACACAGATCAGATCAGGTAACACTCACAGAACGCTGTAGAGCAGACAGCGGGGATGGAGTGTGCCAGGCAGGTTTAAATAGCCTGCCTGACACCAGCGGGAGTGCGCGCGCGCGTGCCCGTGCGTGACTGCACCCGTGAACGCGTGCATGCCCAATGGGACCCGTGGCCGGGTTCCCGTGCGCCTGGGACGCCGATTACTGGCAGGATCTTCGTGACAGTGTGCTGCTTTTGATGTACAATAGTTACAACATAGAAGACTGATGCATACATAGGGTAGCTCCAACATTTGTGTGTGCTGCATACCCTAACCTTAAAAAAGTAAAACAAAATCAAATATTCCAGAGGGTAGTATTGGGGGCATTAGTGGTAGGTTGACAATAGCACATAAACCCAAGGTAAGTATAGTAACAAGTCCTATTTGCAATCTCGGAACACCCAATAAGAGGACAGAGGCATGTTCACCAATGCCAGGAGCCTGGCAGACAAGATGGGAGAACTAGAGATAATGTTGTACTAGGAGGATTTAGGATTTGTGGGAATTTCAGAGACTTGGTTTACCAGCTGGCTGGCAACCATTCAAGGGTATTCCCTTTATTGCAGGGGTAGAGAGAGTAAAAAAGGGGGAGGGGTATACCTGTATATCAAGAATAATGTACAAGTTAATGTGAGAGATGACATCACTAAGGGAGCTAGGGAGGAGGTGGAATCTTTATGGTTAGAGCTCTAAAGGGATGAAACTAAGGGGAACATAATACTGGGGGTATGCTATAGACCCCCTAACCTGAGGGAGGAGGGAGAGACGGATCTCCTTATCACAATTTGGATTAGCAGCAAGGATAGGAAGTGTCATCATATCGGGGGATTTTAATTACCTAAACATAGACTGGGCGGAAGGAACTGTGCATTCTTTTAAGGCTCGCCAGTTCCTAAATGTCTTGCAGGACAATTTCATGGGTCAGATGGTAGACACACCAACTAGAAACAAAGCCTTACTAGACCTACTGATTACCAACAATACGGACCTGATCACAGATATGGAAATAAGGGGAAATTTAGGAAACAGCGATTATAGAGATCAATTAGCTTCAGTATAAATGACACAAATAGGAAACATAAGGGGAATACAAAGACGCTGCATTTCAAAAGAGCCAACTTCCCTAAACTATGAACCTTGCTAGAAGATATTAATTGGGATAGGATCTTGGGAACAAAGAACACGGAGGAGAGATGTGTTTGCTTTAAGAGCATATTAAATAAGGGCATTAGCCAGTGCATCCCATTGGGAAATAAATTTAAAAGCGTGAACAAAATTCCTGGATGGCTTAACACCAATGTAAAAATGCATATAAAAGCAAAAGAGAAGGCCTTCAAAAAAATACAAGGTTGAGGGATCATCATCAGCATTCGGACTTTGTAAAGAATGCAACAAGAAATGTAATACAGTGTACACACGGGCGGACTTTTCGGCATCAAAGGTCCGACGGTCTTTCCGACAGACTTTTGACGAACTTCCAACGGACTTTTGAGTGAACGGACTTGCCTTTATACGATCTGGAGTTGAGATAAGTCCCCTTGGGCCCTGAGATTGAAGCACTCCTATCAGTGGGTATTCAGAGAAGTCAGTGTCATGAATACAAAATTGAGTATGTAGCACATGTCAAAGTTGCAAATACAGTACCTATAAAAGGTAGATTGGGGCAATTCATATTTCCTTTGCAATCCCTCAAAAGAAGGCAATATATTTCCATCATAGATGTTGTCCAGAGAAACCATTTCCTTATGCTCCCAGAATCCAGAGTCCACAAATTGCTTTAAATGGGGGAACATTGGATTGAGCCAGAGTGTTAGCACTCATTAGTACCCTGAAAATGTGTAATTTTCTTGGTCTCCTTCCACACCGTACAGGCTAATGTCAATATTGGTATATGCCTTTCACCCAGTGCGGCCATAGGTGCATCCAGTGCTATCAACAGATGTTTGATTTTAGGGAACATAGGCGAGATATGACTCAACCACCGCCGGCCTAGCCGGTCCCAACCAGTCTGTCAGATGGCATTGCTGCCCAGCCAAATAATAATAATATAAGTTAGGCAATGCCATGCCAGCATCAGCCTTAGGGCGCTGCAGAGTGGAGAATTGAAGTTTCCGCCTATGGGTAGCCCAAATAAAGGTGATAAGTAGCGTGTCCAGGGTTTTAAAAAATTATTTAGGTACTGAGGTAGGCATGTGAGAAGTCAAGTACAGACACTTGGGCAGAAGGATCATCTTAATAAGATTAATCCTGCCTGCCACAGACAGGGAAAGTTTGGCCCAGACAGTAAGTTTAGCTTTAATCATGGTAACCAGAGGGTGCAGATTCGCTTGGGAGGCCTCTGAAGGATACAGGGTAATAATGATTCCCAAATATTTAAACAAGGTCACTACCTTAAGAGGGAGGGGATGATCACTGCACGGAAGAGCCTGCGAGGAAAAGGGCATCAGGGCTGACTTCTGCCAGTTAATTTTAAGGCCCGAATATGTGCCAAATTTGACTATGATTTGCATTGCTATTCCAAATGAAGCAGAGGTATCCTGCATATATAAAATAATGTCATCTGCATATAGTCCAATATTATCTACTCTCTCACCCATGGTGATGCCTTTAAAGAGAGGAGATTGATGAAATCTCAGTGCCAGCATCTTGATAGCGACCGCAAACAGTGCCTTAGAACCTCTTCGAAGATATATAGATGGGGATAGGAGACCATTTACTAAAAGGTTAGACGTGGGATCCCTATAAAGTATAGTGACCCATTGTTGGAATTTAAGCCAAATGAGCACAATGCAGCCATATTGAGTCGAAGGCTTTCACGGTGTCTAGCGAAGCCAGCGGACAAGACTCAGGCAAAAATTTTATAAGTTGAGCTATTAGTTGCGTCCTACGTATGTTAATGGAAGTAGACTTTCCTGGCATAAAGCCAGTTTGGTCTGGATGAATTCTACTAAGAATGACTGCATTGAGACGTTTGGGCAGGATCTTTGCTAGTATTTTATAGTCAATATTCAATAAAGAAATTGGCCAAAATGGTTTAGGAATAAGGACCATCGTGGTGGCAGTCTCCCCTCTCAAAATGCTGTAGAATAGACCTGTGCCGGAACCGGGGCAAGAGTGTCCAGGTATCTGCAATATATTTCCAAGGGTAGACCATCAGGACCCAAGGCCTTTCCCTTAGCCATAGACGCTACTGCATCCCTGACCTCATCTTCCGTGATATCTGCATCTAAGTCCTCCCCCTGTTCCTGAGTTAATGTAGGGAATATCAAATCGGAAAGGTATGCATCAATGTCTTGACTGGTAAATGTAATTGTAGAGTCATACATACTTGTAAAGAATTCGTGAAAGCAAGTAAGTATATCTCCAGCCAAATGGGCCTCCGTACCATCAGAACGTGTTATTTATTCACTACAGAGCTACCCGACTGCTGTCGAGCCATATGGGCTAGTAACCGACTGGACTGGTTCCCACATTAAAAATATTTCTGCTGGGTATAGAATGATTTCCTTTTTTGTAGCGGCAGACATATGGTCTGAATATAAACGAGACATAAACTCCCAGTGGATACGGTTAGAGTTAGTTGGGGCTGTCAAATAAGTCGCTTCAGCTGTTTGGTACTTTTTTGCTAGATCTTCCTCGTCTTGTCAGGAAGAACGTTTAATAAATGATATAGTGCAGTGATCATCAACCCTGTCCTCAGGGCCCACTAACAGGCCAGGTTTTATGTATTACTTTGGGAAGATGCAGACTACAATACTGCAATCACTGAGCAGCAAATTATATCACCTGTGATGTATTTCAGTTATCTTGCAAACCTGGCCTGTTAGTGGGCCCTGAGGACAGGGTTGACGACCGCTGATATAGTGGACTTAAGAGCCCATCTCAAATACGCCTTCAAGGCATTTCAAAACATTAAACCACTTTCAGAGCCGTGGGCTTCCAGGAAAGCTGCTAGTTAATCTGCTATCCTGTCATTGGACCCAATCAGGGACAGCCAAAAGGTCTGAACCCGCCTGGGTCTGTGGATTCCAGCAGCCCCAGTATCAATCGACAGTGACAAACTGAATTGCCTGACACTTCCCTAGGCATATATGTGGTAGACGACAATTTGGTGAGAAACTTATCATCTAATGCCAAATCAATTCTCGTGAGAGGCCTCTGCTGGGGATGGACCATGAATATGCCCTGGTATTGGGATTGGAAACCCGCCATAAGTCACTCCAACCGAACTCAGAGACCAAGGAACCGAAAGCAGACAATGTCTGGCAATGCGTGGCCGGAGGGTCACCATGTCTATCCATGACGGGGTCCAAGAGCAGGTTGAAATCACCTAAACATAAAACATAGGCTTCTGGATACATTGCAGCAAAAAACATTGCCTCTTTAACCACCTGTAGGTGAGCAGGAGTGGGGTTGTAAATACTCATAATCACAAAAGGGAGAGCATGTAGCTGTGCCCGAATAAACACATAACTCCCATGGGGGTCTGCCTGAACCTTCACACACTCCCATTAGACCGAGCGGTGCACCAATACTGATACCCCCCTAGAATAAGAGGAATGACAAGAATGGCCCGTCCACTGCAGCCAAGGCTTCCTGAGGTGATAAATGTGTTTGGGAGTCAAATGTGTCTCCTGAAGACATATCAGGTGAGCACTGGATTTAAGTATTGTGGTAAACACTTGGGAACGCTTGTGGGGGGTACCCAAACTCCTCACATTCCATGACAAAAAGGTACTCAGATTAGCCATCAAACAATCAAATTGATGTTCAGCATATCAGGAAATAACAATGAGATAGCATGTAATGTGTGTTGAGTTATTTTGAGGGGACATCAAATTTACACTGTTATACACTGTTATATAAGCTACCCACTCACTACTTTACATTGTAGCAAAGTGTCATTTCTTCAGTGTTGTCACATGAAAAGATATAATAAAATATTTCCAAAAATGTGAGGAGTGTACAGCCCTCAAATTTTCCAACTCGTCTACTTGCATTTTGTGAGTGGAAAATGAGAGCTGAAGAGAATGGGCTGCCAGGGAGCAAGGGGGGGGGGGGAGAGCACCAACGGCAGGCGGAATCGATGGGAGTCCTTTTCCCAGGGATTGCAGAGGGGAAGAGAGAAGTGAGAGCTGACCAGATTGTGAGGAACATCACTGTAACAGCTTTAATTTCAATTGCTGTGTGTTCCCCGCACTTGTCGCTGTCACATACAGCACCACCTCCTGGTCCCGGGACTTTGATAGACAGATCTATCTATCCAATCCCCGGACGTGTGATGTGTATCAAAGTTCCCTTGCCAGGAGGCGGGGCTGTATGTGATGGCAAGCAGCGGGAACACATAGCAATTGAAATGAAAGCTTTTCCAGTAATGTTCCTTGGTGCTCTGATCATCCAGCCGGCAATCCTCTTCCTCTCCTCTCTTCCCCTGCACAAGTAGGCTGCATGGTGGGCACATGCATGCTGCATTGTCAGGCTCAGGCATGCTGCCTTGGTGGACACAGGCATGCTGCATTGGTGGGCACAGACATGCTGCATTGGTGGGCACAGGCAGGCTGCATTAGTGGGCACAGGCATGCTGCATTGGTGGACATAGGCATGCTGCATCGGTGGACACAGGCATGCTGCATTGGTGGGCACAGGCAGGCTGCATTGGTGGACATGGACAGGTTTCATTGGTGGACATGGGCAGACTGCATTGGTGGGCACAGGCATGCTGCATTGGTGGGCATGGGCAGGCTGCATTGGTGGACACAGGTAGGCTGCATTGCTGGGCACAGGTGAGGCTGCATTGATGGACACAGTTAGGATGCATTGATGGACACAGGTGAGGCTGCACTGATGGGCACAGATAAAGTTGTTGTTAATATTTATTTTTATAACTTAATTCTGCATAAAACATTTAAGTGTCATTTCATGAGATAATTTATAAGGGCGTGCTTAGGGGCGGAATTAGGGGCGGGGCAGGGTAGGGGTTGGGTGGGGCAACTGGTGGTGAGTAACCTTCGAGGCCTGGCTAGTAGCTTAGGACTTGAAATTTTGAGCCCTGTATATATATATATATATATATATATATATATATATACACACACTAAATAATTGCCTTATTAAGTAAAAAACATAAGTCTAAAGAATGTAGGGTTTGTGCATACTTTTTTTTTTTTTAGCTTACGATGAAGGAATAATTCTAGAGAAATTTTATTACCCTCTTGAATGACTTTCCACTGTTCCAGTGACATTGCAACATTCTTATTGCCTTGAAAAAATAAAGGTGCCAATTTTTCCACAGCACCAATAGTTTTCTTCTTCTTCCCTAAAGACACAGAAGATAAGTTCATTTGTAAGCGAGGGGAAAGGTGGTATTTCTGTGGTGAATATATATGAATGGTAGCAATAGCAATTGCTGAAGTGTGAGTTGGAGCACCGTTTTGTGTAACATTTTGTTTTATTTATTTCCATTATCTTTCTTTCAAGCAGAAGTAACATATTTAACATTCTTTGAAATAGGTGACCAGGCATTTGTCAAGTAATTAATATGATAGCTGTGCTAACTCATAAATAAACAATATTCTGCTTAAATCATCATATAACACAGTACCACTGTGATCAGTGTCAAAGAGACATAAAATACGGTTCACAAATAAGAATCCAATATTAAATCAGTCCATCCGTGCCAATAGAGATTTTTTGCATAGAATCACTCATATAATTAAATGATTCTGTGCTCATGTGCTATTCACCCGAATCACAGTGACTAATCAACCACGATGCAGAGTTCTCACTCACCAGATGACAGATGACAGTATAAAGTCAGTCAGACAGTCAAAGCCTGTTCAATTAGTGGGTCTTATATCCCCTGTTGAGATCTTTCCTTTGGCACCCTACATAAAGCAGTGTTTCACTGGGTCCTGTATCCACTCCAGTAAGCTCCCCTCTCATGCACTCTGTATATTTATTGAGTTAAAATCCATTAAAAGAAGAATATATTCGATTTCACTCAAATGTAAAAGTGCCCTTAGACTGGCACTAATTCTATCCAGCAATCGACTAAGCCCTCCTGCACTTAGCAAGCCGTGGTTTCTATGTGAGCCAGGGACTGGAAGTGACGCCTGTGTCGCTCCACTAGCCTCAACGTGTTTACATTAGTAATGCATCATCAGGAAGCTAGTGGCAACATCTTAGTTGGGGTTTTTATTCCCCTTACTTAATGAGGATCATCCAATCACATTACTGTGGACTAGAAATTCACCTTCTGCCATATTTGCTAATCTATATGCTCACACTTCCAATCAATCTCTTGCCCTTACCTATTCGTAATGTTTTGACTGGTTGTGACCGCAGATCAGAAATAGTCTTCCACTATTTTCACTAATCTGTGAACTAACACATCTGATCTATCAATTGTCCTTACACATGGTGTCTTAATTAGCAACACAGCTATATATATGGATGTTGGTGGCAAGATACACCCTACTTATAATTGCCCTCTTCTTTCATTATCCATACACTTACACCAAATATATGTATGTTAAATGCCTGTGTGATGTATTTACAAAGCGGCTGTGGAATAGCTGGATAGGCTTCCACAATCCTAAAAATTTTATAAACCTCTAAAATATATGCCTCCCGTTTTTTTATGAATATGTAAATAAACTAAAAATAACATGACAAAAATGTGAATGAAATAAAAGTTAAAAATTAACATAGAGATAAAAATACTAATAATATATTTTTTCCTAAATAATTAAAAAAAAAAAAAAAAAGGCTTATTACATGCTATAGCACTCATGTCACCTAAGTACTGCTATGTACTGGAGTGCAGTTGTGGACTCCAGTAAGTAGGGAGAACAGCTAGAAAACTTTCCACCAAGATAGGAGAGCATGTCAACAACATAAAAAAAGGGTTTAGATACCATAGTGTATCTAACCATTTCAGACAAAAAACATAATAGAGACCACCAGTTTTTTAAAATTTTATGGAATAGATAAAGTAAATCAACACTGGAGAAATTCAAATTTGAGAAGAGAAGTCTCATGTAATGAAACTTTATGGATTTTTAATTTAAATAATATGACGCTACATGGGTTGAACTTTTAATTGGACATACATTGCTTTAAAATCGCAGATCGCCACCATTACTAATAAAAAAATATATAATAAAAATGCCATAAATCTATCCCCTATTTTGTAGACGCTATAACTTTTGCGAAAACCAATCAATATACGCTTATTGTGATTTTTTACCAAAAATATGTAGAAGAATACATATCGGCCTAAACTGAGGAAAAGATTAGTTGTTTTATATATTTTTCCAGTGACACCCCCACATGCCTTTAAAAAATGAGGATGCCAATATTTCCACTGCACCAATAATTTTCTTTTTCTTCCCTAAAGACACAGAAGATAAGTTGATTTTTAGATTAGGGATCAGATGGTATTTCTAGGGTGAAGCAGCAATAGCAACTGTTGAAGTGTGGGTTAAAGCACCATTTTAGGGAAAATGTAGTTTTGTTGCCATTACCTTTCAAGCAGAAGTCACAGATTCCACATTGCTAGAAATCAGTGACCCAGCATGTGTCAATTGATATAACAAAAAAATAGCTGCGCTGCAGTTTGTGAAATGAGATCAAACTATAAAATGATGTGATCACCTTAATAAATAAATAAAAATAAACATCCACATATGATAAACTCACAGTGAAAAGACAGTGAAAAGTCCTCTTGATTCAAATAAAACTATTTCATGAAACAAATGAACATATGCAGTCCAATTGCAAAGTACATAGAGTGAAACGTTCATATAAGTGGAGTGTTCTTTTACAAGGGAAAGAGTGACAGTCATCCAAAGCGTGTGTGACATGCAACTTTATCATCCGGGAAATTGTGGTGACAGAAAGTTTCCTCCACCTATGAATACACTGTCCCTTACCGACTCCTTTGATACTGTTAGGAGATCATGCGGGCGAGTGGCTGTCTACCCCAGCCTTGGGTATGAACTGTAAACGGATCCCAAAAAGGCCTCCTTGACAGGAATCTTCTAAATGATCGATGGGTACTCATTCCCCATGGAAATATAGATAAAGAAAGCTCCCATATCGTAACACGTTTAATAAAATTTATTAAAAGAAAAAAGAAATACACTTACAATGTTGAAGTGGAAAATTCATATAAAATCAAATGCCGGCCGGCTACAAACTGCTGCCCGTTGCTTCCGGGATCAGCGAGGTCAGTGGTGACATCAGCACGCCGCTCCTCCCTACGCCGTTTCGTCACAACTGATGTCTTCCAGGGGCCTCTGGATCAAAGGAGTCGGTAAGGGACAGTGTATTCATAGGTGGAGGAAACTTTCTGTCACCACAATTTCCCGGATGATAAAGTTGCATGTCACACACGCTTTGGATGACTGTCACTCTTTCCCTTGTAAAAGAACACTCCACTTATATGAATGTTTCACTCTATGTACTTTGCAATTGGACTGCATATGTTCATTTGTTTCATGAAATAGTTTTATTTGAATCAAGAGGACTTTTCACTGTCTTTTCACTGTGAGTTTATCATATGTGGATGTTTATTTTTATTTATTTATTAAGGTGTTCACATCATTTTATAGTTTGATCTCATTTCACAAATTGCAGCGCAGCTATTTTTTTGTTATATTGTTTACCAAGTGGTTGTGTCTCACATTTATAGTTGCAGCTATTTTCTTCTCATGATTTATTGTACCTTTGGGATAGCGCAGTAATTTTTCTAGTTTTGGATGTGTCAATTGATGTAATTCTAAATAAAAGTAATTTTCCCATATTTCTTCCACAAAACATTGCATTACTGATTATCGTCCCTTTCCTTATTTTCTTGAGATCTCCACATAAAGCTATACTTCCTTATATCTTAAAAATGTAAGTTTTCAACTGAGTTGAGGTATGAATTAAAAGATTACGGAGCAGCCGTTGTAAAACATTTATGAAATTAAAATTTGATAATCAGTAGAGTGTGAAGTCTCCCTGCTATGCACGTAATTCTTGGAAACTTCCCTTTTGATTGATATAAAGATACTGGCTGGGCAACACTTTGAGCTTTATTTCTAACTTAAATGACAACCGGGCTTTCTGTTTTTTTAATAAGGTGGATTGAATTCATATCACTTTATAAAATGCCTTGGATGTCTGGGATTAAGAGTAACATCTAAAGACAGCATAAAAATAGACTTTTTTTTTACTTTACAAAATACAAAGATAGTAGTTTAAGGGTTATGTGCGTTTTGTCCTAGACCTCCAGTTCTTCCTTTGATTATTAACAGCAATATACAAAAGTACAAAAAGCATGTTATTCAATTGCAGATGAACAATGCTTGGAACTAGGATTTTAGTTATGTCACCTATACCATTTAATAAGTAGGCAGATTGGTATGTATTTTAAAACCCATAATTTTAATGTGCACCCCAAATTATCAAAATGCACAAAATCATAAGGAATTAATTTGTGTTTTGGCCAAAATTTATAAACACACCACTCTTGCCAAAGGTCATCATGTCTATGAAGTCTACAAAAAGGGCCTATTCAGAGTAGCCCAAACTGCTGCAATGCATTACACACATGTGCATTGTTTCTCATGGTAATGTGAGGTTTGGTAGGGCCATTTGGCTTGAAAGGGCTTTACAGAGTACAAAAGGCTTACCAGATATGAAATAACAGACAAGTAACCCCTTGTTTTGGTAACAGCGACATATTAAAATATAAAAAATATGAATTTAAAAGTGGATGCATAATGCTTGATACCAGTCTTTTAGTTTCCCTTCTTTTTAGATATGTTTGGAATCATTATACTTGCACTATAGAGTTACTCTACAATCAAGAATGTTCCAGAAAGAGCAGTCAACTTTTTTTTTTCTTATTCAATTTCCTTAAGATTTACCTTCAATTACTGTATGTAGTACAAGGGCCTGCCTCATTGCATACAAAATTCACAAATGTATACATAATTAGTATGAATATGTACAATTTTTTTTTAAAATGTAATAGTGGTTGGTTAAAGAAAATACAATATTCAAACAAAGTTTGACAGTTTTGAATGAGTCGTTATAGCTAACAAGTGGTCGGATACATGAGAATATACAATGAATTTCCAAGATTACATTTACCACTTTAAGCTGACCATACATGGAACAAAGCAGGCTCATCCGAAAACAGCCACAATTCAATTTGTGTGTAGCCCTGTCTGTCTTTTGAATGGCCCTGCTGGAATATCATTATTCAATCAGCATATGCAGATAATTGGCTGCAGGACTGATTAACAGTGTATTTTTATAGCAGGAGAGCCACTGCAACTGCTATGCCTGGTCCTCCCCTCCTCCTGCCCAATAACAGAAGCCTTTGTATTATGTGAACTCAATCACAAATTACAAAGGTTTCTCTGAATGGGCAGCAGAAGGCAGGGGTGGGCCCCCGAATATCCCTGGCAGAGCCATAAACCTGTTGGATATATATAATAGGGATATGTTCAGGAGATGTCATACGCCTCATTGGACTTAACCCATAGTGTGCCTTCACTTTTTATAAAGTCATATTCAAAGCACATACACCAAGTGGGCCTCTGAAAAAAGACCCACAAAACTAGTTGTTTCTGATACCCTGTTAAGCAAAATAAATATAGGTCTGGGAGGGTCATTCCAGCCTTTTCCTAATGTATCTAATGTGTTACATTTTATTTTGGTCTAGTAATGTCCTACACAAAAGCAGAAAACATAGAATTGAGTACTGTAAAAAGCTATTAGCACTATCCTATCACAGGCATATGAGTATACAGAGGCGTAGCAAAGTGTCTATTTACTTACAGGAAGATGCAGTCCATGTTTAACTAATTGTCCTGGACATGCCCAGAGAAAGATAAGCTTCTTTGCTTCCTTCCCTCAGCATGCTTGGGAAGACCACATTTGTTGAGGCAGAGGGAGCTGAGCAAGTGATCTGTGCCAGGAGAGAGGCCCTCCACTGAACTTAGAACTAATTGGCCAGCAGCTAATCCAAAGTCTAATAGCATGCAGATTTTCCAGAAGACCCAGCTACTATGGAAGGCTCTCCTTAATTTCTACCAGAGTAAACTAGTTCCAATGGCGTCCCTTCCTGTGTCTTCGGTCCCTGGAACCCTCTAAATTTTTGCTTCGGGTACCAGAGCTACCCTGGATGCTGTTTATGAGGCTAAGATCAGGTGACTCTTAATGGGTAATGAGTCTCAGCTATACTTTCTTTTGCTCTATAGTTTCATAAAGACAATGATTATGATTCTGAAGCCATGTTTTACTCTCCTAAAGCCACAGAGACCTCACTTCATAGTTGTCCATTTCAGTGTCCAGTTCATTTTCATGTTTGTTTTGACAATCTGTTTTGTAACTGTGACGGGAATCACTTTAATTCATGCATGCTCTTTGCCATTCTGACTCTGTTTCACGTTATTCTAACATTAAACTGCATGGCATGCTTACTTTTTGTCGGGTCATTCTGCTGATTAACCATAATTCTAAGGTGGAATTCTAAGGTGTTTACTCATCGGAATATCCACCAGAACCCAGGGGGATTTTTTCACCGACACTGAAAGCACCTTATTACTAAACTGTATATACTAATTAATAAGTTCATCTGTTCATTCACATCAGCACTTTATATTTACACCATTGTTTTGTGTTATTGATCATATGAATATTGCACTTTATTTACATCATTTTACTTACATTTTTATGGATATATATATAGATACTTTTATGGATCAAGTTAGTGCACACACTGCACTTTATTAAGTCAGGGAGACAGCTTGACCTTATGCACATTTAGGATTTTTATGCACAACCGCACAGTACAGCACTTGAAGACACTCACTGAATAGGCAACATCTTCATACTTTTCCCCACCTAATACCTTCCTTCCACAAAGGGAGTAGCATACACCTGAATACAGCAGGTCTGGAACAGCGCCATATCTACTTCTTTTTCCTTTCTCATATCATACTCCACCTAGTGGAAGTAATTGGTAGTGGCAGCAGTTCCAACAATACTTTATTCCATTGCATGTATCCCATTGCGTGGGTGTTTTTTCCTTTTTTCTTTGATGCAAAAGTAGAGTTGGGTGTCATCAGTGTATAAATGAAAGCAGAGGTCCGATCTTCTAATGATTTGGAGGCGTGGACAGATGTAGATGTTGAAGAGCACTGGTGATAAGGGTGAACCTTGAGAGACTCCACAAGAAATTGCCCGAGTTTCAGAGGTGAAGGCTCCTAGTTTCACAGCCTGTGACCAATTTTGTAGGATTCAGGCAAGCCTGTGTCACCTGCCCGCTACACCTGGACTGTTATGCCACAAGGTCCCAATTCGCCAAGGCAATAGACCTCATTCTGGACACCTGGATGAAGTTACACCCAGACATTGTACTCCTTCAGTATGTAGATGACCTCCTGCTTTCTGCAGATACCCTTGGTGATGCCTCAGTCTTCTCTGAAATCCTCCTCCACTACATGGCTGAGCAAGGATGCATGTTTTGGCTCAGGTCCATGGCAACAGACTCAGACCCATTGATTATTATTCCTGCTAATTGGACTCAGTGGCCAGGGGGGGACCCTCCTGCCTAAGGGCTGTCTTTGCAGCCCAAACCCTTTTGGACAAGACTGCTGACCTCGTATTGGGCCATCCTTTGATCCTTCTTGCCCCTCATGACATAACTGCCATACTGAACCAAGTACAGCCCAACCACCTGTCCTCAGCAAGACACCTCAGACTCCAGTGTGCCTTGCTTCTCTCCCGATAACATCACCATCCTCCGATGTGATACCCTTAACCCATTCACTCTGCTTCCTCTTCTAGAGGGGGGGAACCTCTTTGGAGAATGATCCTCACCTCAGCGCTCATGACTGCTTCGAAGTGATGAAGATGGAAACAACACACTTAACGACAGTCAGTGAAACAGCCCTTGAGAATCCTGACTTGACAATTTTTGTGGGTGGTTCCAGGTATGCAGGAATTACCTTCTTCCATGTCTGCCCAGGAAGCAGAACTCCAGGCCCTAACTATGGCATGCAAATTGGCAGAAGGCAATTTTGGGATTATCCGGAAAACCAGAGGGTTCCTGACAGCAGCAGGAACACCTGTAAAACACAGAGCAGCTATCAAGGACTTAATGGATGCCCTACTCCTCCCAGCACAAGTGGCTATACTTAAGGTAAAGACGCAAGGCAAGCTGGTTTCCCAAGAAGCACGAGGCAATCACCTGACCAAACAATGATTCTGTATATCCTTTTCATAGTAATCATTGCCCAGGCGCAAGAGGTAGCCATCAAACAAAAGATGGTATAACCCAATTCTGGTATAACTCATCCAATACACATGTTGCCACTTTTATATCCTCTTATGAACAGATAATTCCAGGTACTATGTACAAGATCCGGTCCTGGGATGAAGCAGTAAGACCCATGACTGTGTATGTATGCGTTACTGACACCTATTGGGGTAACAACTGTGATTCCTGGGGAGAAGTGGGTTGGAACACTGGGGGTACAAACTGGGGGTACAAACCTGAAAACGCCCAAAATAGGAAAGACAAAAATAGGAAGTCACTCTTAGATAGAATAACAATCAACAAACACACAGATCAGCCTTACACCAAAGAGTTCAGGCTGACCATTGGGAATCCTAGCCCAGGAGACAGTGGGACCTATGTTCTGGGCCTATGGTGGGGAAGTAGATATCCCGGTATTAATAAGCCTTTCCAACAAAAGATATGTTCAATAACCCAGAGTGGGAAGTTCCCCAATCCACATCTAGCTCAAACCCCATGAGGCCCCATATACAGACATTAAAGGACATGGTGGCCATAGCAGACCCTACCTTTGAGGATACACTGGCTGCAGAAACTGGGTTCTCAGATTTCAACTTGTGGCTCGAGTGGCCGAGGTACAGTGCAGTGAAACACAGTAAGACCAATTGTTATGTGTGTGGGGGGGCTAGACCACACTTGGGAATGATACCCCTGAACATATCCCATGAGCATGAAACATGTTTCCTCAGCTTTTTTACCAACACAACCACTGACCACTCCCTGTGTGAACATTGGAAGAAGGAATATCCCATAGTTACCAAGACCCCCAAGCCAGGAGAAGGTATCACAATATATCCTGGCAATTACACATGCTATTGACGTTATCAGGTAGTGGGGAGACCTCTTGGGAATTTCACTAAGGATTACTGTGGATCTTATAGTGAGGTGTCTGCAGATCTAGTGACAAATCAAGTCCAGTCTTTGGGAGACGTGTACTGGATCTGCGGAGGCATGAAAATTAGAAGCAGATTGACAGGTCAGTGGACAGGAGAATGTGCACTGGTCAAGGCCATAATGCCTCTACATATTCTCTCGGAAAACCCAAGGCCAAATACAAACAACACACCCAGACCTAGCATAGGAGTGCCCCAGCAGGAAGCTTTGAACCTCATGTATACATAGATGCCATAGGGGTCCCTAGAGGGGTCCCAGATGAGTTCAAAGCAACCAAGTAGCAACAGGGTTTGAATCTCTGATCCCCATCATCACTGTAAACAAGAATGTAGACTGGATAAATTACCTCTACTACAACCAACAAAGGTTTGTTAATTACACCAGAGATGCACTCCGAGGTTTAGCCGAACAACTAGAAGCCGCTTCACATATGACTTTCCAAAACCGTATGACCTTAGACATGGTCCTAGCTGAAAAGGGGGGTGTGTGTAAGATGTTACCTGAAACGAGTACATGCTGTACTTATATCCCAGATAACACAGGCCCAAATGGTAAAGTGACTTTAGTCATCCAGAAACTTGAGGATTTGTCCAAAGAATTAAGGAAGAATTCAGGGTTCTCCAACCCCTGGGACCAGTACTTCACCTGGATGAAGGGGGGGTGGCAGGGAATTTTAACACAGATCGGAATAGCCATTCTGATAATTCTAGTGACCCTAGCTATTTTGGTCTGCTGTGTTCTTCCCTGCTTTAAGAAATGTGTAGAAAAAGCTATTGACCAATCTACTTCCATGTTTGTGAACCAAGAAATACCAGATGATGATGAAGATTATGTAAGACTTGATGATGATTATGTGTTATGCTCCGTTATAGTCACCTCCTCCCGAGAGGCAACGCCATAGGATTACAGGGACAGACAGCACCTGATTGCCCCTCCAAGCTGTATCGAGGGGGTAGTGAGTTAGTCACTGCTCTTCTCTATATACAGCTAAAAAGAGTTGCAGAGAAGAATGGGCCAGGGGAGTGAGTAGGACTTTTAGTATGAGGGACAGTTTGAAATAGACAGCTTCAAGGGGGGACTGTAATGGATGTGATCATGGTGAACTGTCTATTCCAATACCTGCTTTATATACCTAACATATATAAACTCAGCTTCTGTGCTTATTAAGCCTTAAGACATTTTCAGATATTCTGAAAAGCTCAAAGCTTGCTTAGGAACTGGACTGACTGCAAGAATAAAATGTACTTCCTCAAATGTGCATCAGCTAAAAGCCAAAACTTTGTCACATATTTGCACTATATGTATTTTTATATATTTGTGTTTTTTATGCGCCAGTCTATCTGACATATCTCAGAACTTTAACGAAAATGTATAAAAACCTTGAGAAGCGGAAATATTAAACAGAAGTAACTTTTCCACTGAACTCGTGTCTGTCTCAGTGTGAACTTACTAGAAGCATGCATGCTTTTGTATTCAACAATCTGATCGGGGGTAGATATAATAATATCGGAAATTTTGTTCTGAATCCAAAACAATTGGATAGCTCCTTGAATGCTTAGGGGGTACTGGTGGTTTATAGGACAATTCAGCAGAGGAGGGCATGGAGGAGAAGAAGGGGGTGGAGCTGACAAATTTTGCATCATATCCAGTAGCTGTATGGAGGCATGGTGGCACAACAAGTCCTGTTATGCATCCTTCCAGGTTGCAAGCAGAGTTACCCAGTGTGCTGTGAACGAAATATATCGCCCCTGTCCATGCTCGCTGGACCACGTGTTAGCAGTAACGTGGACTTTGTGACTGACTGCCTTGCCCAACGATGTCACAACATTGCCTTCCATGCGATGGTACAGAGCTGGAAATGGCCTTATAAGAAAAGAAAAATAGACTGGGAGCCTGCCATTGTGGTACAGCACATTCAGCAAAATCACAGAAGGGGGCAGAATCCACCAGATGGAGAGGCTAAAGTTGTAAATCCAGCAGCTTTGACGAACTTGAATTTAGACGCTGGGTATGTGGGTGGCAGTGACCGTATTGTTTTTTTTTGCTGCAGCAGATGGGGAAGAGAAATGTGCCTGCTATAGTCTACAGCTGGGGTTGTGCTACTGGCAGATGTGCTGCAAGGACCTGTGACACCCTTCGCCATATCATCATCCCTGTCAGTGGAGGATGCTGAGAGGTCATGAGGTATAGTGGGGGTAGACCAGAAAGGTAAGGAGTGAGGAGGAGCAGAATTTTGTCCCTTTTGTGTGGCTTTCAGTTGCTCTTGCCAATGGGCTGAGTGGTGGGATTTTAAATGCCTTGTCAAGCCACTCTGGCAGCTGTGGTTTACTGTACACTAGTCTCTGCTTGGGTGACAGTGGATGAGGATGGTTTAGTAAGACAGTTCACCACCACTTTCTCTGCATGCTGTGGCTGGATAGCACAGGCAACATCACTAAACAGAGAAAATTACCTTTGCCTGTGGACACAGACGCTGCTGGCCACCTTTACGGTGTCACAATGAGAACATCAGCCTCTCCTTGTTGTCCTCCTAGACATGATGGGGGGTTATTAACAAAATGTAATAAAGATGGGGATATGTGTACGTGGATGCACTTTAATCAATAAAAAGTGGTGTTTGGTGAACTTTAACTTGAGTACTCACTACACAGACACACTCCACTGACACGCTACAATATACTGCAGTAAAACTGCACTGACGCACTGCAATATACTGCGGTAAATTTGCAATAATGCACTGAAATATACTGCCTTAAACGTGCACTAACGCACTGCAATATACTGTAGTAAATGTGCTACAATGTACTGAGATGTCCTGCTTTAAACATCCACTAACACACTGCAATATACTGCAGTAAACATAAGGTAACACATTGAAATGGTCCTTGTTCTGTAGTAGAGAACAGGGATCTTGTAAATGTAAAGCTTTTAATAATGTACTCACAAATCTCTTTAACTGGGACCTGGATAACTGTAAAAACAAGACAGAGGTTCTAACCTCTAAGCAGGAAAGTTATTCCTATAGTGGTGGTTGTGAATCTAAATGAATATCTTCCAGCTGCAGTAATAGCCTGAGGTTCAGTACAGATGAACAAGCTGATTTACTTAGTCCATTTGGCAACCTTGAAGCCATTCCCTAGTTTCTGATACCGTTCTGATTCGTCAATATCTAAACATGTGGCAATCTTGTGCATGCACATATTAGGTAAATCCTACAACTTTTATTTGCTGAGTTACCTGCTCTGAAAAATAATTAGCCTTTTATTTTGATGACATCAAGATTGTACACCCTAAAGCTGAACTCTAAAAATTCAGCCACTTTGATAAATGTGCAGGCATACTATGAATTGAGTCTGAGGCCTTTTTAAAACATTATTCTCTAGAAAGATATTGCAGAATTTTGTAGATAGAAAAGTATGTATAAAGCATAATCATCTACAAGCCAAAAATATTATGTACCAAAAATGGTTAAGTGTTGTAAAATCATAAAATAATGTATTCATTAAGTTATTTCTTCACACATATTGAAGAGTATAAAGGCTGGCTATAAAACAACAATGCACACTTACAAGCAGCAGGCTGTAATAGATATGACAACCTACAGTAGAGAATAAAACAACAGATTGGCTTGGAATGTTTGGTAAAGCTGTATTTGTTGTATATTATACTTTTATTCTACTAACACAATGTCAAGAAAAAGGCTTTGATCCTCCATGTTTTATTACTAAAAGAAAGCTTTTATTTGGATCTGACAATATTCAGGAAGGAAATATTACTATCGGTGGAATATTCTCAGTCAGCAATTTTTTTAATCTTCAGAACATATGTTTTAACTCAATTTCCTTGCCATTGTGCACCCTGTAAGTACTGTACAGTTTTCATGATAATATATAGAAAGCAGCAAGGGTGCCACAGCAATGGTAATACTGCATTACTTGCTGGGGTCAACTTTTGAAATTGTATTTAAAACATTTTTAAATCTCTCGGAGTCCTGACAGTCTCTAAAGGGACTGTGTGAAGTGTGTGAACCCCCAAAATGCATTGGTTGGTAACTAAGAATTAAAGCACTCTGGATTCTTGTAGCACCCATCTTTGCTTAGGTATATATGGGAGTAGCCTCACCAAAGTGATTTAACTTGATTAATAAGACAGTAATTTAAAACCCTGGACATTAATAATAGGAGACCTAGTGCTTCTGATTCATGTACACCTTTTTACGATGAGGCTATCTGTGTTTTTCAATTAAAGGTAGTCAACACAAATATACAAATTAGTATATGAAGGCAAATGCATATGCTTAGAAAATAGGAATGAAAAGTGCAGAAACTGAAATAAGCAATTAAAAAAAATTTTTTTATCGGTCTTGCTGCTCTAAACTGATAAAGCTGAATGTTATTGCAGCATGCCTATATTAATTTGTAACGTGTTAAATCTTAAAGTGGTTGTAAAGCTTACATTTTTTTTTTCTAAAAAAGCAAACATGTTTTACTTACCTCCAATGGTATTGTACAGAGTGCTCCAAATCTCCTCATCTGGGTTTCCCCTGCCAGCATTCTAGGTACATCCCATTCTTGGTGCACCCCCATAGGTAGCTGTTTCTTAAGGGGTCACACCAGTGGGCACACACAGCCTGGCTTGGCCCCCGCCCCTGCTCTCTGGTCACCGGATTTGACTGGGAGAGAGGACAGAAAAGCTGAAGATGGGCACAGCACTGGATCGATACAGGACTTAGGTAAATATTTGGGGAAGGGGGGAGGGAGGAACAGCAGGGTTTTTTTTTACCTTAATGCATGGCAATGGCAAGTTTTTAGACTCAAATGTCTCCTCTTGCAGGTTAAAAGCCTCTCTATTTTTACACTTTCAATCAGGGCAGACCTGACCCATAAACTTGTATTAGGAGAAATGGACAGTGAAATACAGACACTGTACAGCGCAACTAAGCAGAAATAAGGCTTTTTTATCTAATAAGCCCTGCTGGGTCGGTGCCTTTAAGTAACATGAAGATGTCTCTCCTTTCTCTTACCTGTGAGTGTGAAAAGCAACAAAGTATATAGACCCATGCTCTCTCCAATAGCTATTCTACCAGAAGTTTTCTTACCAAAATGACCACAAGACACAAGAGCAGTGTGTGATATAAACAGATACTTTGTTGTAATGGTGTGAAACGTGTTTGTACTGAGCTTCTACAGTTGGGCAAAGCTTCAGTCCAACAGTGCACTCTGGGGTGGATACACACCAGATTCTCTGGCACAGGAAGCCCATTTATCATAGGAAACAGGTAGTAATTTAAAAAAAAAAGCCTATGTTTAATAAAATCCAAGCAAACAAGGGAACCCCACTTGCCCGCTTGTTTAACCATAATGTTAATTATTACTGTTAATACCTCAATCAGAAACAAATTTGTTTCTTGAGATTGGATCATACGGTTGAATATACTATATGAAATTATCCACAGAAGTTTCAACAGGTGCATAATTAGTGGAAAAGACAAATGACAACAGACCAAAATTGTAATTGCCAAAAGTAGTATCTGAAACAGGAATAATCAAGGTGGCTCTTAGAGAAATGTCGGCTTTCAATCCAATGGAGCATGAAAAAAAACAAAAAAAAAACAAAAAAATAAACATTTGATAGATAGATTCCGGATTCTTTCAAATGAGAGAACCCTTTAGTAAGCCTCCAAGCAGGATGAAGGCTTGTTTTTTTTAAGGTGCACTTTTTTCCTTTATTGCTGAAGTATTTTTTATCTTATGCCGCGTACACACGAGCGGACTTTACGGCAGACTTTGCCCGGCGGACGGGATTTCGTCGGACAATTCGATGTGTGTGGGCTCCAGCGGACTTTGTTTTCTCAAAAGTTGGACGGACTTAGATTTGAAACATGTTTTAAATCAATCCGTTGAAATCGAGTCCGGTCGAAAAGTCCGCTCGTCTGTATGCTAGTTCGACGGACAAAAAGCCACGCTAGGGCAGCTATTGGCTACTGGCTATGAACTTCCTTGTTTTAGTCCGGTCGTACGTCATCACGTACGAATTCGACGGACTTTGGTGGATTGTGTGTAGGCAAGTCCGTTCATTCAGAAAGTCCGTCGTAAAGTACGTCGAAAAGTCCGCCGGGCAAAGTCTGCCGTAAAGTCCGACCGTGTGTACGCGGCATTAGTTTCATACTCAATATAGACAAAATATACTGCAGTGCTTAGACACATATGGTTAGCAACAATGGCAAGAATTCCACCTGTGCAATGCATTTGGGGATATTAACACAGAAGCTGCTTGTTTCACTGTTAAATATTAAAGTTAGTTGTTTCCAGTTTTAGAAAAGGTGTTTACATTGCTAAGAAATCCTTTGCTTACTTGAGCATTTTTTTACATCCCCATATTTTTATGAACAACCCAAAGCCATCTATGACTACTTTATGTGCCACAGTAGCATGTTGTACATAAGACGGCCCTATGAAGGGAAAAAAACATTCTTTATAAGGGAGAACTTCACCATGAAATATAGAACACCCCTTCTCTTTAGGTTTGTATAGTATGGAGAAGAGTTAGAACTCCTGTCAGGTTTTTTATTGCTTTTTGTTTCCCCGATGTGGAGATTCACCCCCAACTTGTCAAGGTGACCACAGTCACTGAGAAAATATAACATTTTTATTTTTAACTAGAATAAGGAGGGTAAAATCTTTATTGGGGGCACCTGTCCAGTGACAAATGCCTAGAAGGGAAGTTCCCTGACTTTGCAGAGACTTCCTTTCACTTCCTGTTGCATTTCAAGGAGAGGAAGTGAAGGAAAATCTTCTCATTCGTATTTAGGCAGCAAAAAATGAAAGAGTAGGGATTCAAAACCCTCCTTCCCTATTCTACTCAAAACAAAAAATGTTTTGTCTTTGCATATAATTTTACCTTATGCTGCCTACATATCTCATACAGTATGTGCAGAGCAGTGGCGGCTGGTGCTCCATTTTTTTTTTTGGGGGGGCACACAAACCCCCCTGCCAGGTCTGCACTTACCCCATTCAGGTTGCAGCTTCCTTGGCTTCTCCTCCCTGCCAATATGGTCTTAAGACCCGCTTAATCTCCTGATTGGCCGGGAAGAGAAGCCAGAAGACAATAGCGAATATTGATTCACTAATGTCACAAGTGGGTGGGCTTGGGGAGCAGAGCCCAACCTTTTTGAAGCTAATTAGACCCTCAGGCACTAATCATGTGCTTCAAAAAAAAAAAAATCATAGAAGTCTATGCATTCAGTGCTCCGCATGGAGATTAGGGGTTGGCGCATGGAGATTAGTGGGGCGGCGCCCCTGCGCCCCTTATGGGCCAGCCGCTGTTGGTGCAGAGGCAAATAGGGTGAGCTTTAATGCCGCACATGTGCATCCATGGGCAGCCAAGGTTTATATGCTGAGAGTGCACTCACTGCATTCTTTCAGCATAGTGACTGACTCCTGGTCTCTTTTTTTTATTTTTATAATTCTTTTTATTTCTTTAATAACAACAGGCAAAACAAAACATCACACACATTGGAGCAAAATATTAAAGCAAGATCAAGATCAAAGCACATTACATGTCAGCCATCAATTCAAAAATAGAAAAAAAAATAACTCAGGAGTATTTTTACTAGACTAGGATCTAAACCATCCTATTTAACAAATTAAATATCAATCCACATCTAATATAGCAAAAAATAAAATAAAAAATAAACTTTAGACCATTTCAACCACAGTGGCCCCAGACATCCTATATATATAAAAGGCTATATTAAATACATTGGTCGGTAACCCTCGTGGGCATAAGATGCCGTATATGACTTATCCAGCCACTTTGCCCAGACTTTGTCAAACTTACTAGGGCAGCCCCTATTCGTGTAAGGGTCTCTATGCAGTGGGAGATTATTATTTACCAATTGTTTCCAATATCAAGCGTAGGAGCAGAGGGTTTCTTCCAATGTAAAGCAATAGCTTTTCTCGCATAAAATAATGTAGTATTAGCAAACACTCACTCTGACACTGTAGGGAGAGTGTCCTCCACCAGACCCAACAAGCATACAGACATTGAAAGCTGTAAAGAAGCGGAAGTAATAGAATTCAACAAATCCACCACTTCCACCCAAAAAATAGGTATATATGGGCCAATACCAGTACCAATTTAAATTGAATCATACAGTCTCTCAAGGATACTGAGGATCGCAGAGGGAAATCTCACACACTCTTCCAGTCTTCTAAGTCAAAATCCGGTATGTCTTGCATCCATCTAGCTCTAAGACCCTCTAATGGCAGGAGGGAAGGTAAAAAGAGAATATAATCTAGAGGTGGACCTCTCCAAACATTCAGAGCTAAGTACTGATTCTAGAGTGGGTTGAATAATTATTAAGCTATAATGTGGAAACTGGGCGTGAAATGTATGAGAAAGCTGAAAATATCTAAAAAAATGAGAACTAGGCAAATTAAAAGTTGAAGCAAGTGTAGAAAAGGTAGACAATTTCCAATCAGTGACCATCTGAGAAAGTAATTTAATATTATACTTAGTCCATGCAAGGTAGGAATAAACCATAACGGAGCATTTGGTGATTTGGTGAGATCGCATCCTTAAGATAATGCTCATATCTAAGGCCAGCCTCCCAACCTTGAATAGTATTGAGCATTGAAGCAGTCAACTGGTAGGGTGCCCTACTGCCCCTACGGTACCTTAAGAGCGTCTATATAACCCACCACCGCTGCTTCCAACCGGGTAGAAAAGTTTGGTATTGAATCTGGATTTAGCCACCATGCGGCCGTAACCAGCTGAGTCGCTAAAATATATTTATATAAATCTGGAAAAGCTAGACCATCTTGGTCTCAAGGGCACATCAGGGTAGTCAATTTATACCTGGGGTTCTTTGATCCCCATAGAAAGGATGAGAAGAGTTGATTTAGTTCTGTAAAAAAGGAGACAGGGAGCCACTCAGGGGAGTGTCTAAAAAGGTACATAGATGTTGGTATAATTTTCATTTTTAGGAGATGAATGCGTCCCAATAAGGATAATGGTAGCGACTTTCACATTTTAAATTTTAACCCAGGATTGGAGTCAAATTCAAGGAGATAACTCAAGGAGATAACAAGGAGAAGCTTGACAAGAAATTACAACTCCTAAGTACTTGAAATTCTCTACCCACTTCAATGGAATATCACTCAAAGCCGTACTGCGGGCCTTAATATCTATTGGGAACAATCAATTTACCTTCAGCCCAGTAACCGTTGAAAAATAGTCCAATATCTGTGAAGCTCCTTGGAGAGAAGGTCCAGCATCATTCAAAAATAATAAAAGATCATCTGCATACAAGGCTACCCTCTCCAACCAACCAATTCACAGCCCCTTAATATTGGGGGAAGTGCGGAAGGTCTCCACCACAGGCTCCATTTCGATAGCGAAGAGGGTCGGAGAAAAGGGGCAACCCTGTCGAGTTCCCATAAATAATGAAAAGGAAGTTGACAACCATCCCCCCATTTTCATTTCAGCTGTGGGATGTCCATATAGTACCTGCAACCATTTTATAAATACCATTGAAAAGCATATTCTACGGATTATCTCCCATAAAAATGGCCATTCAAGAGTATCAAAAGCCTTCTCTATATCTAAAGAGGCAACAACCCTAGATCCTACATTAAGATGTGAAGCATGAATATTAGTAAACAATCTCCGCAAATTCACATCAGTGGCCCTACCGGCCATAAATAATATCAATTATGTTGGGCATCATCGGTCATAGTCATTGGGAGATAAGTTTTGTCAAAATCTTAAAGTCCACATTCAAAAGAGCAATAGGCCTATATGTGCCACAGGATGACGGATATTTTGGGGGCTTATAAATTAAGACTATATGGGCATGACTCATTGAATCTGGCAAATCTCCCTCTTTTAAACAGTTAGAATAAAGGGAAGCCAGTACGGGAGCAAGGAGATCTCCATGGGCCTTATAGAATTCAATGGGAAGGCTGTCCGGTCCCGATGATTTCCCCAAGGGAAATGAACAAATAACTGAAAGGACCTCCTCCAATGTTATAAGGCGTATTAACATCTCCCATTCATAATCTGTTATCCAGGCCAGTGCAACTGAATCGATCCAACCCGCCAATTTCGTTGGCTGGAAATCAGGTGACAACTGGGATGTATATAATATATGATAAAAGTGCCAAAAGATCTCCAAGATTTTAAACTGTGTAGAAGCCATATCTCCTGAGGGGGTACGTATTTCCAAAATCGCCAAACTAGGTTGTTCATGTTTAGCCATCATGGCCAAAAACCGTCCGTTACGAGCCCCTGCTCAAAGGATTTCAGTTTATTTTTAAATAGATCCATCCTCGTAGCCTCAGCCATATGTCAATGCAAAGCCCATTTACCATGAAGTAAAGCATTCAATTTGGCCTCTGATGGATCCGCCACATATTGGGCTGTTTTTTTCATCCACTGTGGCCTGCACAGTATCACTATTTACTTGTTGTGCCCTTCTAACCACCCTAATGGCAGATATATACTGTCCTCTGGTATAGGCCTTAAAGGCATCCCATATCATTACTGAAGTGGAAGACCCCACGTTAAATTACCAATACTCTGCTAAAAGGGGCGGAATTTTATTAGCCACAGCTGAATGTGATATCCAGTGTGTTCCTAATCTCCACTGAGCTGCATCCTGAAAGTGATAGGCAAATATTTAACATTTACCATGTCTGCTAATATATCCGAATTGACAAAGGCTAGATCTATACAGGAAGTAGTCTTATAAGAAGTTGAAAAACAGGAATATGATCTAGTTAATGTGTTTTTCCATCATCAAGCTTCTACCAATCCTACTCCGAGTATAAATTTTTTTTTCATCTTACATGGTAAAGATTTACTAATCAACATTGACACCCCTCTAGAAAACGTAGAATATGTAGCACGGTAAACCTTCTGTACCAAGGCTACTTGAGTGTTAGATGCTTGCTACCCATAAGATGGGTTTCTTGGAGTAGACAAAAAAAGTGTAGCGCTATAAACCTCAAATTAAATTATAAATGAAACACACCAAATATCGTGTATATGAAACTGATATCACAGACTTATGATATATCCTTTGGAATACAAAGTGAAGCAAAGTGAAGTGCTATAAGGTAAAACAGATATGTGATATATCAAATAAAATTAAATGTCAAAATTATTGAATAATAATAAACATATTAGTTGATAAAAAAACAAAAAATAAAATTCAAAAAGTCCAATAGGATATAACACCTTAAAAGTTCTTTTATAGAAAGTCCATAAATGTTGATTGTAAAAAAGTGAAGAAAACACCACCACCAAGGGCCAGTGAAGGCTTACCATAGGCAAAAAATCAAAATCCTCCCAAATTTTATATTAAGAGGGATCAACTGGATCTGGTAGGTAGATGGGAATGTAGAGAAACCACGGGTGAACAGAAGAACTATAAATCGTGCAGGAGCCGTCACCAAAGGCATCAGGAGGCTTACCAGAACATATTGACTTGAAAAGACATACGTCATACAAGTCAAAAAAGGCTTAATAACCAACCGGTCTGGTTAATTCATCTCTTCGGATGTCTTCAATAGTTAGAGAAATGGGAATAGCAATACGACTTCCACAGCATTCATGCACACTCCAATAAAGCCATACGTATATTCATATGCCATGCAAGAAATGAAAAAGCTCACATAGTGTGATAACGTTTTAACACTGGTTTATTAAAACAATAGTAAACACACTCACATGTTAGAAGATCATAAAAGCTCGAATATCAAGTAGCGGTAATCGTGAGGGATCCACCCGACATGTTTCAGCTAAGGAGCCATCATCTGGCACCCCATTTCTCGCATGGCATATGAATATGCATATGGCTTTATTTATTGGACTAAAACCACCAGCACTACTTACCTCTGGAGGTGGCAAAAATACCATCTCACTGAGGATAAAAAGAGTCCCATACGTCAAAAAGACATAGGGGCCCCTTTGTGCCGGATAGAAAAGAAGGGGATTAGTGGGTGTGAAAGACCCAAACCACCATTATCCTAAACAAGGGAAATTAGGGTTATTTCCCTTGCTGGTTACCATATGGGGGATGCCATTCTGTTGTACATATTGGATCAATACCTAAAATCATAATAATAATAAATTAACCTTTCCTTCTCATGTGGCATCCTGATCCTTCTAGGGGGATATCTCCATTGAAGGGAAGGGAACTATAGGAACATATTTGTAATTGTATCAAAGTATAAAAACCCCATATATGTGTATCTCTCTCTGTCATCAACTCTTACCCAGAATCAGTGAACATAGCGTTCCACAGTGAAAAGAGAAAGAAAAAAGGAGATAAAGAGACAGGGGATGCCAGTTGGCCTCAAGAACAGTGCAAAGGGCATATAAAGGAGAGATATCTACCCATGAGGGCCAATACACCTTCAGATTGAAGTAAATGATTGTGTATAAGATGAAAAATTAGGAAAAATATGTACAAATAACTGTAACATCAAAGCAAAAAACTTTCAGAAATCAGTCTGTTTTTCCTGAACTGAAGCCCTCAAGGAATGGTCTAAAACTTTCCACCTCATTGAGGCCTGGGGGGGTAGTGGCTTTTAGATGTCTGATCCAGTGCATTTCACTCTGGAGCAGAACCTTGTTCCAATCACCCCCTCTAATGGGTATATGCAACCTGTCTAGTACCGTAAAATTGACTCTAGGCAGCCTATAGTTATGCCTCTTGGCAATGTGTCTGCCCAAGGACAAATACAAGTTACCTATACGCATGCTATACATGTGTTTTTCAACTCGCTTGTTCAGCTCTTGCCTGGTCTTCCCCACGTAGAAGGCACCGCACTGCCACTGCATGAGGTAGACCACCCCCCTGAGTCCTGCACAAAGCAAAGTGTCTCAGAGCAAAAGTCTCCCCATTGAGCAGTGTCAGTGAGGTCCTCCTACCAATGACTGTGCATTGTGAACAGGACCCAAAGGGGTAACATAATTACCCTGGGGGTCCGAGAATACATCTTTCTCCGTACATGGTAAAGATTTACTAATCAACATTGACACCCCTCTAGAAAACGTAGAATATGTAGCATGGTAAGCCTTCTGTACCAAGGCTACTTGAGTGTTAGATGCTTGCTACCCATAAGATGGGTTTCTTGGAGTAGCACTTTATGTGGAGAATAAACTTTTAAATATCTAAACAGTAATGCTCTTTTAAATTTTGAATTAAGGCCGTGAACATTCCATGACAAAATAAAAAAAAAACCTCTTGGTCATGTGATGTCATCTAAAGAGTAAACAATATGGTACTTCAGTGATAAATTGCATTGCAGAATGATGGATCTTAAAAGCAACAAGCATTTAAATAAACAAATTAAAAAAAAAAAAAAAAGCCACAATGTGTATAAACGAACAACAAAAACACACCCCACGGGTGTTACTATGCCTACCTTGCCTTTCGATAATGCCATCCAAAAAAATAAATAAAACAAGGAGGCATAGTGAAGGCCTTATCCCAAAATAGGCAACTAGAGTCTACTTGTCCTATATACAAAAAACACGGGGCAACCCTCACAGGACAGCTTCACTCCCACCACCCCAGATCTATATTCTGGGGCAGGGAGGGAAAGCTGTAGTTGGTACTATGGGTATCTCAATAAAGTCAGAGGGAATGCCTATTGGAGCTCCTGATAAAGGATAATAATTACTTAGTGTGCATCCAGCCAAGTGGAAGCTGCATCTGGAGTATCAAAGAAAAATATCTGGCCGCCCTCTATAATACGCAGTCTGCTGGGATAATGGGTGCTAAACTGATCTCCGTGTAAGACTTGTGGTGTTGCTGAACTTCATGAGAATAATCTAGAAAAAATAATAACTTAGTGTTTTCCACCTCAGAGACCTTGGCTTTAAACCCATCTAATTCCTAACGAATATGGGAAACATCAGAAGCTTTAAGATCCATCTGCCCCTTAAGAGTCTCTTTGCACTCCACAATGGCTGCCAAAATAGCTGTGCATCATTAGATGACTTTAAGGTAGCGGTCATCCCTGTTTTTACTGTTTTTACTATTTTTTGTTTCTTTGTAGTGGAATAACTGTCACAGCAATTGAGTCTGATTCTAGCTTACTTGATGTCACTGAACGAGTCTGAGGCTGAGACATCTACCCCCAGCCAGAAAAAAATAAAAAAAAATGAATGAAAAATGAATGAATGAAAAAGCGTTCCTTATCCCAATAGATAACAACAGTTTTTAAAGCCCTATTACCAGTGACCCTATCACTATCACTGGCAATTTAAATGTTTGAGATAAGCCAAAAAAAGAAGGAAAAAAGGAGGAATCTGGATCAAAAACACATCAATCAAAAGCCAGAGGAACTGTCTTTACACATAACTCAAGATCCACTTATATATCCAGCCATGTATGCAGCTGAGGAGTCCCAAACCAACAAACTATTATGGGTTGCAGTTACAGTACAGTACAATACTCCTGTAGATTTGGTTTGGTTATAATGTAATTGGGCTCAGTCACAGAGAAAAAAAATTCCATAGACATACCTCAGGCTGTAGCACGATGACCGCTTCTCACACCACTGGGTCAGGAACTGAAGCTCAGCCGTCCATCCACAAAAAGGATATATGGTCAGTCTCTTCCAATTTCTTTTAATGTATATGTCCTTATGTCCTTATGAGACCACAAACAGTTACCAGCAACTGATGAACCAATAGGCAAACAAGCAGCCAACAGGCAGACAAGCTCAGGACAATGCAGGATACCAGCTGAGTGCCTCAGGAGCCAAGAGCCGGGAGCTGGGAACCAGCACCAAAGGACACAGCAGGCTAGCACAGATTAATGCAAATAATGTTGCCTTTATAACTGGCAAAGAAGCCAGGCCGGGCCAGGATCAAGGGACCGAGCGGGAGGCCGGGTAAAACAGGATGACAGGATGGCAGCCCCTCTCCACTCACCACGCGCCGCGCTCCACACTGAAGCCAAGTCACGCTGTAATCTTCCGAAACTTCCCAGTCCTCCGTCTTCCAATCCATCCTCGGCTGAGTCAGCTGAAACAGCAACCAACAGCCTCAGCTTGGCTATCTCCGGCTATCTTCGGCTATTTCCAATCACCACTAGCAAGCGTCACAGGAGCATATCAGGATAACAGGAGCTCTCTCACAGACATCTGCTCAGAACCTCATCCGGATCACACCCCCCTCTCATCCGTCTCTAGAAATGATCAGGAGCTGGTGGGACTGGCTCACAATTACGTGACCGCTGTGACATCTAATCACAGCGGTCATAGTTACATAGTTAGTAAGGTTGAATAAAGACACCAGTCCATCCAGTTCAACCTGAGTGAGTGTGTGTCAACAACCCTGACCCTTGTCCCTAACCCTGTACATCGCACACTCACATCAGCCCCTACCCTCAATCCAAGGTCCCCATTCATATACTAGGGCCAATTTTGGACAGAAGCCAATTAACCTACCAGCATGTCTTTGGAGTGTGGGAGGAAACCGGAGTACCCGGAGGAAACCCACGCAGGCACAGGGAGAACATGCAAACTCCAGGCAGGTAGTGTCGTGGTTGGGATTCAAACCAGCGACCCTTTTTTCCTGCTAGGCGAGAGTGCTAACCACTGCACCACTGTGCCACCCCGTCATGTGATTGGAAATCCCTTTGTGCCCCTGGGCACAAAAAATATGTTAAAAGGATGCCAGAGAGGGTGTAAAGGAGTTAATATGAGGAACATGCTGATATTACTGAAGTAAGGTAAGAAAAAGATGTTTTTTTTTCATTGCCACTGCATAGGGTCCCCGAAAATGAGAATAGTCCTCCTAAATGTATTATCTATAAATATTTTCTGTGGTGTTATACCACACATCAAATATATATTTCCCCAAACCCTGGGCCCCCTTTATTTAACTGTGCCCAACACACCCATCACCCTACACCCTCTGGCAGTAGTCGCAATCTACACAATTTAGTCTCCATTCCTCTTCTTCCCAACACCAGCCTCCCTCTCTCCTGCGCCCTCTGGGACGCCCGCTCTGTCTGCACCAAACTCAGGGCTGTTCATGACCTTTTTGTCACTAATTCCTTTAATCTACTTGCTCTCACAGAAACCTGGCTCCACGAATATGACACCCCTTCTCCTGCTTCCCTCTCCCAGGGTGGCCTTCACTGGACTCACTCCCCCAGGCCTAATGGACGCAAGGGAGGTGGAGTGGGATTCCTCCTATCCCCCCAGAGCACCTTCCAGGTTATTCACCCTCCTCCCTCTTTTTCACTCTCATCATTCGAAGCCCGCTGTATACGTCTATTCTCTCCTACTTCCCTAAGAATTGCTGTGATCTACCGGCCCCCTGGACCATTATCGACTTTCCTTGATGAGTTTTCTGCCTGGCTACCCTACTTGCTCTCTTCGGATATTCCCACAATCCTTCTCGGTGATTTCAACATCCCTGCTAATACAAACACTCCTGCTACTTCTAAACTTCTTAGTCTAACCTCTTCATTAGACCTAAAGCAATGGGTACAGGCTTCTACTCACTCTGATGGCAACACCCTTGACCTTGTATTCTCTTACCTATGCACTCCATGCAACTTCTCAAACAATCCTTTTCCTCTCTCCGACCACAACCTTATTAGTTTCTCTCTCCCCCTGTCTTCCACCACCTTTCCCTCCAATCGCCTAACCATCACCCGTAGAAACTTTCGCAACTTCAACTCCTCTCTCCTCTATTCTGCTACCGACCACCTCTATGACAAAATCTCTCCCCTGTCCTGCCCCAACCAAGCCATGTCCATCTACAATAAATCTCTGTCCTCCACCCTGGACAAGCTTGCTCCCCTCACTACAGGCAGAATCAGGCCTCGACCCCTACAACCCTGGTGTCAGAGAGTCCCCTTGGGCATGCGCGCTGTTGGTGGGCATCGCGGCGCGTCGGCGCGCGTCGGCAGGCACGCGCGCCCGGTGTTTGGCGCCAACCTGCCTATTTAAGCCATCTGCACAGGGGGCTCGGTGCTGTCCGATCTTCAGCTTCCTGTGTTCCTGCTTCCTGTTTCCTGTTTCCTGTTTGATTCCAATCTCCTGACCACCGGCCTGTCTCTGTTCCTCCTTGTTTGCTGCCTGCCACTGATCCCGGACCGTCCTGACTACGAATCTGCCTGCTCCTCTGTACTGCGTTGCCCGCCTGCTACCGACCTCTGCCTGTGACCGACCAACCCGCTCCACTCCTGCTCTGCACCCACTGCCTGCGCTCCAGTTGACTGGTGATCTCCATAACCATCTTAACCGGGATCCTTCCTGCAGCTACCCGCCAGGCTCTCATACCACTCTGTGCTCCCGTGCCTCCTGTCCATACTACCAGGGGCCGGTAACCAGATACGTAAGGGAGGCCTCCCCCTGCTACATCGGGCTCACCTGTCTGCTACGCACAAGTCTGACAGTATCGGACAGCCATGTCCGAGCCCGAGCAGGGAACCTCCCCCATGGAGGAACTGTGTAGACACCTGGCGGGTCTCACGCAAGCTGTGAAGAGCCTCCAGGAAGGCTACACAAGACTGGAAGAACAAGTTCAGGTCCTGTCAGTTCCAACCCATCCACAAGCTGCTTCATCGGCCGGAGCACCCTCAGTAGTTATGCTACCTCCAGAGCCTAAGGTACCCGTACCAGAAAGATTTGCGGGGGACCGCAGTAAATTTCGTGCCTTCCGCAATGCCTGCGAGCTTTACTTCGCCCTGCAACCTCGCACTTTTTCCTTGGAGGCGACCAAGGTGGGCTTTGTGATCTCCCTCCTGTCTGGTGAACCACAGACCTGGGCTCACCGCCTCCTGGAACGGAAGTCTGGAGCACTGGACAACCTTGATGCCTTTTTCACCGTCATGTCCCAGTTGTATGAGGATCCTCAGGTAACAGCGACTGCCGAAGCCGCCCTACACGCCCTTCAACAGGGGCGTAGAGCCGCAGAGGACTATGTGGTGGAATTTAGGCGATGGAGTTCCGACACTAGTTGGAATGATGCGGCTTTACGTTATCAATTCCGCATGGGGTTGTCTGATCCCTTGAAGGATGAGTTAGCACGGGTCGGTGTACCCCAAACCTTGGATGAACTCATCAATCTGGCTATTCAGATCGACCGACGCCTCAGAGAGCGTCGCTCCGAGAGGTCTACCAGCCAATTCCGCCCTACCTGGATGCTACCCAAGGTTCCAAGCTCTCCCAGCCAGTCCTTCCCGGCACCGGCCACATCAGTTCCTGACACCTCTGAACCAATGCAACTCGGGCTATTCCGCCCTTCTCTCGATCCAGAAGAACGCCAACGCCGAAGAGTTAACAATCTCTGCATGTACTGTGGGGAGCCGGGACACTTCGTGAGGTCTTGCCCAAATAAGACACGTAAGTCGCTTAAGTCGCTGTCCATCTCTTCAATTTGTGCACCTGCTTTCTCTAAACCTGTTAATCATCTTGCTCTGTCTATCACCCTACAGCTTCCAGGAAAGATTATTCCAGCTACAGTCATCATTGATTCAGGAGCCTGCAGCTGCTTTATTGACCTGACCTTCGTTGCCAACCATCACATTCCTCTTCAGCCCAAAGTCCGGGGACTCTCGGTACATCTCGCAGATGGCTCCTCTCTTCGCTCCGGCCCTGTCACGCAGGAAACCATTCCTTTGTTGGCCACCATGGGCCCTAACCATCAAGAACTTCTGCGCCTGGATGCCATCTCCTCTCCCCTTTTTCCCATCATATTGGGGATGCCATGGTTACAGGCCCATAACCCCAGCATTGACTGGTCCAGTGGAGAAGTCAAGTTCTTGTCTCATTACTGCCGACAACACTGCTTACATACAAATTCTGCTGAGTCCACCCAATTACTCTGTTTAGACACCGAATCCGAGCTTCAACAGGTGGTCCCTGCACCCTATTGGGACTTTCTGGACGTCTTTAGCAAAAAAGGAGCAGAGGCCTTACCGCCTCATAGGCCTTACGATTGCCCAATCGAGCTATTACCTGGAGCAGAAGTTCCCTTTGGAAGGATTTTCCCACTGACAGAGCAGGAGCTGGATACTCTAAAAATATATATCGACGAGAACCTGAAGAAAGGGTTTATCCGCCCATCTACCTCTCCGGCCGGGGCTGGCATATTCTTTGTGGAGAAAAAGGACCATTCCTTGCGTCCTTGTATCGACTATCGGGAATTGAACAAAGTAACAATCAAGAACCGCTACCCGCTACCCTTAGTGCCCGAACTCTTCCAGAGATTAGGATCCGCAGTAATCTTTACCAAGCTAGATCTCCGTGGTGCCTACAACCTGATCCGCATTCGAGAAGGAGATGAGTGGAAGACAGCCTTTCGCACCAGATTTGGACATTACGAATACCTTGTCATGCCCTTCGGTCTGTGCAACGCACCTGCTACGTTCCAACATTTTGTCAACGACATCTTCCGTGACTTCCTGGATCTTTATGTTATTGTCTACCTAGATGATATCCTGATCTTTTCCTCCTCAGTCTCAGATCATCGCAGGCATGTCGGAAATGTGTTAGCCCGTCTCAGGCAGCATGGACTTTATGCTAAACCAGAAAAATGCCAATTCGAACTTCAAAGCATCCAGTTTTTAGGCCTAATCATTTCTGTTGATGGTATAAAAATGGATCCGCAGAAAGTATCTGCCATTCTGGAGTGGCCCGCTCCCTCCGATAAAAAAGGGGTTCAAAGGTTCATCGGCTTCTCGAACTTCTACAGGAAGTTCATTAGGGGCTTCTCTACAATAATTGCCCCCATCACCGAAATAACCAGACAAGGGAATCGATTCCAGTGGTCCCTTGAGGCACAATCTGCCTTCGAAAAACTCAAGGAGCTGTTCACCTCCGCCTCAATTTTAAAACACCCGGATCCTGCTCTACCATTCGTCCTTGAAGTGGACGCTTCGGAGGTCGCAGTCGGAGCTGTTCTGTCCCAACGGCAAGGCCCAAAGGCCCTTCTCTACCCAGTGGCCTTTTTCTCCCGCAAACTCTCTTCAGCGGAGAGAAATTATGATGTTGGCGATCGGGAGCTTCTGGCCATTAAATCCGCTTTGGAGGAGTGGCGTTATCTACTGGAGGGTGCAGCACACCCTATCCTGGTCTATACGGACCACAAAAATCTGGAGTATCTCCGAACGGCCAAAAGACTGAAACCCCGACAAGCAAGATGGGCTCTATTCTTCTCCAGATTTCAGTTTCATATAACGTATAGACCTGGTTCCAAGAATACCAAGCCGGATGCTCTTTCTCGTATGTTCCCTGATTCTGGTAAACCTGAGCATCCGGACACCATTCTTTCATCCGGAAATTTTCTTTTGCTTCAAGTGGATCTATTATCCCGCATAAAACAAGCTTCTTTTAATTGGACCCCAAGTTCCGGAGAGCTGGTGAGGGCCCAGGATGGTCTTTTTTGGCACAAGGGTAAAATCGTAGTCCCTGAAGATTTGAGGGTGGCAGTGCTGGAGCTCTGCCATGATCATAAGATGGCTGGACATTTCGGTGTGCTGAAGACAACGGAGTTAGTGCAGCGCACATTTTGGTGGCCTTTGTTAGTGAACGACTGCAAGAGCTATGTAGAATCTTGTACCACCTGTGCCCGGAACAAGAATAGCCGGACTAGAGCCTGGGGTCTGTTAAAGCCATTACCTGTCCCGGAAAGACCGTGGAAGATGATATCAATGGATTTCATTGTAGAGCTTCCCCAGTCAGAGGGTTTCTCTACCATCTTTGTCGTCGTAGACAGGTTAACCAAGATGGCTCACTTCCTGCCGATGAAGGGCACACCCTCGGCCATGGAGACAGCAAAGGTCTTCATTAAAGAGATTGTCAGGTTGCACGGAGTCCCATCGAACATCATATCTGATCGTGGTGTTCAGTTCACCTCACGGTTCTGGAAGGCTCTCTGTAATTCCCTGGAAATCGAGCTGGCACTCTCCTCCGCTTATCATCCCCAGACTAATGGGCAGACGGAGAGAACTAATCAAACTTTGGAGCAATACCTCCGCTGTTTCTCATCTTTCTCTCAGGACAACTGGGTCTCTCTGCTGCCAATCGCTGAGTTCTCCTATAACAACTCTCTACATTCGGCCATTAAGCAAACACCGTTTTTTGCCAATTACGGATTCCACCCGTCCTTTCTGCCCAGGTCCTTACCTGAATGTGCGATCCCTGCGGTCTCTGAGACCATGGACTTCTTTCTTTGTAACAACAAACTCTTGCAGGACACCATGGCTAAGACCCAAGAGTATAATAAAAAGATGTTTGACAGGAAGAGGCGGGGAGAGCTCATCCTGGAACCTGGCAACCAGGTTTGGTTATCCACGACCAATATAAGAATGGCCTGTCCTTCAAGGAAATTGGGCCCCAAATTCTTGGGTCCATTTACAGTCAAGAAGAGGATTAACAATGTGGCCTACGAACTCAATCTACCTAGTACCCTGAAGATTCATCCGGTCTTTCACGTTTCATTGTTGAGACCTGTTGTACCCAACACTTTTGCTGGTCGAAGTACTGACCCACCAGAACCCATAATGGTCGATAGCAAGGAAGAATTCGAGGTGGAAGCTATTCTGGATTGCAGGAAAAGACGCAACCAGTTGCAGTATTTGATCAAATGGAAGGGGTACGGACCAGAGGATAACTCCTGGGAGCCAGAGGGCAACTTACATGCCGAAGAGCTTCTGAGGTCTTTTAGGAATACCCACGCTTCCAAATTGGCACAGTTGGACATCCGGAGGCTGCCCTTGAGGGGGGGGCACTGTCAGAGAGTCCCCTTGGGCATGCGCGCTGTTGGTGGGCATCGCGGCGCGTCGGCGCGCGTCGGCAGGCGCGCGCGCCCGGTGTTTGGCGCCAACCTGCCTATTTAAGCCATCTGCACAGGGGGCTCGGTGCTGTCCGATCTTCAGCTTCCTGTGTTCCTGCTTCCTGTTTCCTGTTTCCTGTTTGATTCCAATCTCCTGACCACCGGCCTGTCTCTGTTCCTCCTTGTTTGCTGCCTGCCACTGATCCCGGACCGTCCTGACTACGAATCTGCCTGCTCCTCTGTACTGCGTTGCCCGCCTGCTACCGACCTCTGCCTGTGACCGACCAACCCGCTCCACTCCTGCTCTGCACCCACTGCCTGCGCTCCAGTTGACTGGTGATCTCCATAACCATCTTAACCGGGATCCTTCCTGCAGCTACCCGCCAGGCTCTCATACCACTCTGTGCTCCCGTGCCTCCTGTCCATACTACCAGGGGCCGGTAACCAGATACGTAAGGGAGGCCTCCCCCTGCTACATCGGGCTCACCTGTCTGCTACGCACAAGTCTGACACCTGGAAAACAGATGACACTAAAATTCTCAAAAAACGTAGTCGCGCTCTTGAGCGTCTGTGGCACAAGACTAAGTCTCTCAAAGACTTCAACCAATACTTTCCTCCACACTGCCAAGCAAACCTATTTTACAACTCTTATTAACACCTTCTCATCCAATCCCCGTAAACTCTTCTCTACCTTCAACTCTCTACTTTGTCCTCCACCGCCTCCCCCCACTGACTTACTCACTGCCCAGGAAATCGTTAATCACTTCAAAAACAAGATTGATACAATCCGTGATGAAATCTCCACTCTACATTTATCTCCCCCAGCTAAGACCCCATGTCAACAGGTACAACGGACACTCCCCCTATTCAAATCTGCTACTCCAGACGAAGTTGCTAAACTCCTTTCTATCGCCCACCTAGCCACCTGTCCCCTGGACCCTATTCCCTCTCAAATGCTACGGTCACCCTCTGACCCCATCCTACACTCTCTAACCCACATCTTAAATCTCTCCCTCACCTCTGGCGTCTTCCCCGATGCTCTAAACATGTACTGGTCACTCCCATACTCAAAAGCTGTCCTTGGACCCTACCAATCTTAACAACCTACGCCCTATCTCCTTGCTCCCCTTTTCCTCTAAACTCCTTGAACGCCTGGTTTACAACCAACTGAGTGACCACCTCATTAAAAGCAACCTTCTTGATCCCCTTCAATCTGGATTTCGCCCTCAACACTCCACAGAAACTGCTCTTTTAAAACTCACTAATGACCTACTAACTGCAAAAACCAATGGATACTATTCTGTACTCCTACTTCTGGATCTTTCAGCTGCCTTTGACACGGTTGACCACCCCCTCCTCCTCGAAAAACTTTACTCCCTCGGTCTCCGTGACTGTGCTCTTCAGTGGCTCTCATCCTACCTATCCCAACGCACCTTCAGTGTCACTTACAATTCTACTTCCTCTACTCCTCTTCCCTTCTCTGTCGGGGTCCCCCAAGGTTCTGTTCTTGGACCTCTTTTATTTTCAATCTACACCTCTTCCCTGGGTCAGCTGATAGCCTCTCACGGCTTTCAACATCATTTCTATGCTGATGACACACAAATCTATCTCTCCACCCCTCAACTCACTCCATCAGTCTCCTCACGCATCACTAACTTACTAACCGACATATCTGTATGGATGTCACACCACTTCCTCAAACTCAACTTGTCCAAAACTGAACTTATAATATTTCCTCCCCCACGTGCCTCTTCCCCTGACTTCTCTGTGAAGAGCAATGGCAAAACCATCCACCCGTCCACACATGTCAGGGTGCTAGGTGTTATCCTAGATTCTGAACTCTCCTTTCAGCCCCACATCCAATCACTTTCCAAAGCTTGCCGCCTCAACCTCCGCAACATCTCTAAACTACGTCCCTTTCTAACCAGTGAAACCACAAAGCTCCTGATTCACTCCCTGGTTATCTCTCGCCTTGACTACTGCAACTCACTCCTCATTGGCTTACCTTTAAATAGACTATCCCCCCTTCAGTCCATCATGAATGCTGCTGCCAGACTCATCCACCTTACAAACCGCTCAGTGTCTGCTACCCCCCTCTGCCAATCCCTCCATTGGCTACCACTCGCCCAACAAATTAAATTCAAAATACTAACAATAAGTTACAAAGCCATCCACAACTGTGCCCCAGCTACATCACTAACCTAGTCTCAAAATACCAACCTAAACGCCATCTCCGTTCCTCCCAAGATCTGCTCTCTAGCTCCCTCATCACCTCCTCCCATATCCGCCTCCAGGACTTCTCCCGAGCCTCGCCCATCCTCTGGAATTCCCTACCCCAATCTGTCAGACTGTCTCCAAATTTATCCACTTTTAGGCGATCCCTGAAAACTTTCCTCTTCAGAGAAGCCTATCCTGCCTCCATCTAACAACTGCACTATTTTCTCCATTAGCTCATCCCCCACAGCTATTACCCTTTTGTATAACTTGACCCTCCCTCCTAGATTGTAAGCTCTAACGAGCAGGGCCCTCTGATTCCTCCTGTATTGAATTGTATTGTACTTGTACTGTCTGCCCTAATGTTGTAAAGCGCTGCGTAAACTGTTGGCGCTATATAAATCCTGTATAATAATAATAATAATAATATCTTTTTTGGGGGGTTATATAGTTAGCAGGGCAGCAACTGTAAGACTGCTCACCCTCTGTCACTCTGAGTGTCAAAGCAACCTGGTTATTACCATATAGTTGGATTATCAATATATTTCTTCTATTACAAGTGCATTTGTTTGTACTACTTCATCATTATTTTTTTTTTCATCTCTTTCCCAGACCTTCCTTTCAAAACTACAAATATATAATTGCTTTTATATTTGCCATAGATGAGATAAACAAGAACCCCAATATTTTACCCAATGTGACTCTGGGATATCACATATATGATTCCTGTAATGATGTTAATAGGGCCATAGAGAGTGTCTTGAACATCCTGTCTGGTGCCAAGGCCTCAATTCCAAACTACTCCAGTATGGATCAATATAAACTGGCTGGTGTTATTGGAGATTGGTCTTCTGAAATATCTATGCACATAGCACAAGTGCTAAATCTATATGGAATCTCACAGGTGAGAATAAATTATTGCTACAAATTAGTCAATATATTTAACATGGATAATAGAATGGAAATAAAAGGCATCTGAGATGCAAATTTAGGACTCGTTTACACTAGTGGTTGTGGGCTGCAAAACCATGCGGTAGAGCCACATTTTTACCACCCCTTAACAGCTCCCCCTTTAGCTGGAAAAGCAGTGATGTGGGATGTACACATGCCATGGCCACAGTGCTTTGCCTTGTGGCTGGGGCAGGAGTTATACACCTTGTCGCTCTGTCAAGTGAATGGGATTGCACTGCAATTGTTCTACAACCACGCACAGCATATGAATTTAAGGTATTAAAACGGGCAGTAAGGGGTGATGTAATGCCTCATCACTGCCTGTCAAATGCTGAATGAGGATTGCAAAGCAGGTGTAAATGAGGCCTTAGGGTCCTTTCACACGAGAGGTCTGATCAGGTCCGCTTGTCTGTTTTTCTGGCAGACCCAATCAGATATTCCATTCTCCTCTATGGGACTTGTGTCCGTTTACACTCAGCTACCTCTGATCTGATCCGGCAAAAACAAAAAGGAAGGGGATCTATTTCCATCTGAAATAAAAGCATAGAAAAGTGATGACAGAAAAAAGACTGAGTGGTCCATCGAGCCTGAACTTTTTTTTTTTTTTAATACAAGTTTTGTATTTTTTTCAAAGCCATTTACTGTAGGCTGACTCACTGCCTTTTCTGGAAGTTAATTTCAAGCATCAACTACCCTTTTAGTAAAATAATACTTTCTAGGATTAGTCTAAAACTTTCCTCCAGTTAGCTTGAGGTGATGTCCCTGTGTTTTTGATTTTGGTTTCATATTAAAAACACCGCCCTCCTATATCTTATTCACCCCCTTGGTGTATTTAAAGGATTTTTATGACAGACAATACTCTATTGGTCTCTTCTGCCTAAACTGCTTCTCCCTGCTTCTCCCATTCGGGCCAATTCTGGTATTTCGCTCCTACAAGTAAAAATCATCATTTTTTTGATAGAAAATTACTCAGAACCCCCAAACCTTTTTTTTTTAGCAGAGACCCTAGGGAATAAAATAAACTTGCAACTTTTTATGTCACATGGTATTTGCGGAAAAAAACAGATATAAAGATAGATTATTCCCGCGCTATCATAAATGGAATCGGCTAAAATTGGAAAAGCTGCATGCACTGTTAAAGGTAAACACCTGACCTTGTAAGTAAATCTGAAAAATGGATAGTGCTGCGCTGATCCTAGGTAGTTTATAAAATAGATAAAAATAAATATAGGTAATGGTTCGCTTAAGAAACTCGGATGCGTGATGGTTGTAAAATCAGATAAGCGTGGGTGGTATTAGTTACAGGGTGGGATGACTAAAATAGTAGTGAACGTAAAATAGATAATAACCCCCTGGGGTCTGAGCAGGAGTCTGTATCCAACATAAGGGGGCAGCAATAGTGTTGAGTGAAATCAATATAAAAAAATATAAATCACAATGCTAATAAAGATTAATAAAACAACTAAAGGTGCTATTGGTATATAAAGTGCATAACCATTGGGAATAAATGCATCCACAGTGGGGGGTACACAATATTATTTAGTGCAAATATAAAGTGCAGCGTGAAATGCCTATTAAAGGCAGTGAGGTAGTAGTGAACTGCTAATTCATACAGTGCATAATGTGCAAAAAATATATATAATATAGAAAAATGGATATTACAGTGTCTCAAGTCCTTGTAAAATATTTAGCAGGGAAAAAACTTTTAAACCCAAAACACAAAAGTCCATAAAATTCAACAAAATGTGACGACAACGTCCTGGCATGCACACGTTGCAGTTAAAGTGCTCAAGTGCCTCACATCCAGTGCTTCTTCGTGTAACACCACTCAAGTTAGGTAGTGGCCCCTTACCTTTAGGTAATAGGGCAACAGCATGTAGCCAAAAAGGACTCTTTAAAATCCGCCTATGAGCTCCAGCGCGTCCCTCTCCAGCCTACGTCCTGGGATGGGGTTCCCTCAGGTATAGTGCCGGGGCGGGGGTACAAACGATGATAGGCAAAGAAGAAAGGCCAATAGTGTAATCCCGTTTTTTATAAATACAACCTCTTTTATTAGAAATGTATAGGTACTCACATTTAAAAATAAACAACAGCTAATGTCATCCGACGAGCGGCGAGCTCGTATGCCTCTGTAGTGAATGCAGCCTGTCTCGTCCCTACGCGTGACGTCACACCACACGTGACTTCATCAGGGGATGATTACAGGCTAAATTTGTGTCTTTAAATAGTTTAGAATAGGCCGATATGGAGCGGCCATTTTCTTGGAGTCGCACTCACTTCCTTTAGACTCCAAGAAAATGGCCGCTCCATATCGGCCTATTCTAAACTATTTAAAGACACAAATTTAGCCTGTAATCATCCCCTGATGAAGTCACGTGTGGTGTGACGTCACGCGTAGGGACGAGACAGGCTGCATTCACTACAGAGGCATACGAGCTCGCCGCTCGTCGGATGACATTAGCTGTTGTTTATTTTTAAATGTGAGTACCTATACATTTCTAATAAAAGAGGTTGTATTTATAAAAAACGGGATTACACTATTGGCCTTTCTTCTTTGCCTATCATCGTTTGTACCCCCCGCCCCGGCACTATACCTGAGGGAACCCCATCCCAGGACGTAGGCTAGAGAGGGACGCGCTGGAGCTCATAGGCGGATTTTAAAGAGTCCTTTTTGGCTACATGCTGTTGCCCTATTACCTAAAGGTAAGGGGCCACTACCTAACTTGAGTGGTGTTACACGAAGAAGCACTGGATGTGAGGCACTTGAGCACTTTAACTGCAACGTGTGCATGCCAGGACGTTGTCGTCACATTTTGTTGAATTTTATGGACTTTTGTGTTTTGGGTTTAAAAGTTTTTTCCCTGCTAAATATTTTACAAGGACTTGAGACACTGTAATATCCATTTTTCTATATTATATATATTTTTTGCACATTATGCACTGTATGAATTAGCAGTTCACTACTACCTCACTGCCTTTAATAGGCATCTCACGCTGCACTTTATATTTGCACTAAATAATATTGTGTACCCCCCACTGTGGATGCATTTATTCCCAATGGTTATGCACTTTATATACCAATAGCACCTTTAGTTGTTTTATTAATCTTTATTAGCATTGTGATTTATATTTTTTTATATTGATTTCACTCAACACTATTGCTGCCCCCTTATGTTGGATACAGACTCCTGCTCAGACCCCAGGGGGTTATTATCTATTTTACGTTCACTACTATTTTAGTCATCCCACCCTGTAACTAATACCACCCACGCTTATCTGATTTTACAACCATTGCGGAAAAAAACAGTTTCACGAATAAAAAAAAACAAAAAAAACCCACTAAAGTTAGCTGAATATTTTTGTATAATGTGAAAGATGATGTTACGCCAAGTAAATATATAGCCAACATGTCACGCTTGAAAATTGCACACGCTCGTGGAATGGCGCCAAACTTTGGTACTCAAAAGTCTACATAGGCAACACTTTAAAATTGTTTACAGGTTACCTGTTTAGATTTACAGAGGAGTCTTGGTACACAATTATTGCTCTCTAACGTTCACGACGATACCTAACATGTGTGGTTTGAATGTTATTTACATATGTGGGTGCGGCAAACGTATGTGTTCGCTTCTGCGTGAGAGCATTTGGGGACGGGGCGCTTTGATTTTTTTTATTGTTTATTTTATTTATTTTTTTAATTTTTACACTTTCCCTTTAAGAAAAAAACAATTGCTCACTTTTATTCCTTTTGCAAGGAATGTCAACATCTCTTGTTATAGGAACAGTGCATGACAGGTCCTCTTTATAGAGAGATGTGGGGTCAATAAGACTCCACATCTCTCCTCCAGGCGGGAAAGCCTGAGATAAAAAAAAAAAAAAAACACAGGACGATCTCAGCTTTCCAGCCGGGTATATGGCAGTATTTACAACTCTGAGAGTCATATGCCCTGTACACATGATCAGACATTGATCGGACATTCCGACAACAAAATCCATGGGATTTTTTCTGACGGATGTTGGCTCAAACTTGTCTTGCATACACACAGTCGCACAAAGTTGTCGGAATTTCCGAACGTCAAGAACGCGGTGCCGTACACCACGTACAACGAGACTATAAAAGGGCAGTTCAATACCAAGTGTGCCACCCTTTGGGCTCCTTTTGCTAATCTCGTGTTGGTAAAAGTTTGGTGAGAGACGATTCGCACTTTCAGACTCGTGGTTTTAAGATCATTTTTCTGCTGTTCAGTTTGTGCTTGTGGGTTTGTATCTGGTCTTCAGTGCATGCAGTGAGTTCCCATTGGTTTATTCAGTGTGTTCTTGTCCGCTCGTTACTGATTTTCAGGTCGCTCTTCACAGGCCTTGCTGTTCTTCAGTGCGTTCTGTTACTTCGTTCTGACCAGCTGACCGTTTTGAAGATGTACTCATCGTAGAGTTCATGCTGTGCAGGGGCTTGGTGTTGGAGTTCTTACTTTGACACAAGTCCAGTCCATGAACAGGGTGGGGAGGAGTTCATGGACCAAGAATTGGTTGCTCCAGCGTGACCAATTCTGTTGCATGCCTTTGCTCCGTGAGATCCGTGAGAATAATCCTGACGATTTCAGGAACTTGGATGACGGCCCCCTTATTTCACAGTTTGTTGGCTTTGCTGACCCCTTATATCAGCAGGCAGGATACCTGCATGCGGCAAGCCATCACTCCGGAGCAGAGGCTAGTCGCTTCGTTGCGGTACTTGGCGACGGGGAGAAGCCTGCATGACTTCAAGTTCTCGACAGGCATATCCCCCCAGACTCTGGGGATCATAATCCCAGAGACCTGTTCTGCCATTATACAGGTCCTGCAGAAGGACTATATTAAGGTAAGATTTATCATTTAACATCACATTTTATTGTATTTAATGTTTTATAATATATTGTATTTCTTTCATCATTCCCTAATTACCATGATTGCAATATGCTGTGAATGTCCCCTTTGTCCTCATGCATGCTGGAGTTTTTAAACTTTTTTTTTGTTTTTCATGCATATTTGCCTTTACTTACCTCCTCAGCATGCTCTCCTGGGCCCATATCCACCTCGCCTAGTCACTTAACAATGTATTTTGTCAGCTCCATTGTAGTGATTTACCCTAAACACCCCCTAAAATGTGTAAAAAATGTATTTGTGTCCTTAAATTCTGGCAGAGTGCCAGTTTTTTTGGGGTCCCGAACTCATTTGGAACCCCCCCAACCGCTAAGTCAACCGATACCAATCCTCTATCTGCTGACTTTGCCAAACCCATACACACTATACCTACCTCTTTTGTGGTCATATTTATGGATGAACTCCCCAAAGCATGTAGTGCAAGGGCCTGCTTACCTGTCGAGTGGGCTGCCAATAGTTTAAGTAAGGAGGGGCTGGCCAAAGTAATACACATTATTTAGGAATTCATCTCTCAATGAAGTGGAGAGGGTTACCTGTCCAAAACATCTCCCCCCTAAAATTTTTACAATGGGCCATCAGAGGGGGTGAGGAATCTAATTGGTGGACCTTATACTTTTGTCTTTAAATACTCCCTAAAAAAAAGTTATACTGATGTTGGCCAAGAATGTTTGTGTCTAATCTGCTTTCAATGTTTATGTGCAAAATGACTAATTTTTTTTCTGGTTTGACTCCACAGTTTCCTTCCACGCCACAGAAATGGCAGACTGTGGCCTCCCACTTTGCCCAGCGGTGGGACTTTCCCAACTGCGTAGGGGAAATTGATGGGAAACACGTCCACATCGTCCCACCTCCCAACTCGGGGTCATACTATTACAACTACAAGGGTTTCAATAGTATTGTGATGTTGGAGGTGGTGTTGGCTACTTACGAGTTCCTGTATGTGGACGTGGGGAAAAATGGCTGGATGTCAGATGGTGGAGTCAACACTTAGACAGAGTACTACAGGCGTCTCCAGAAGGGCAGCTTGGGCTTGCCACCTCCAGAAGACAATGCGGAAGGACTCCCATTCATCTTCGTTGCGGATGAAGCGTTTGCGCTGGGGGACCATCTTATGTGGCCATTCCCAATAAGAACCCTCACCCCGGACCAGAGGGGTTTTTTTTGTTTCAATATTGTTTATTGTTATTTTCATAGTTAAACAAAGAACAAAAGATACATTGGTATGCGCATCATCTAATATACATCCTTATATTATCATTTAGGTAATTTCGCAGTTAATCAAAGTCATTTGGGCCAAATAGACCAACAGTTGTCAAACATTTAATAAGTTCATAGAATTAATACCTATGAGACGTTCAAAGATATCATTTCTGTCTACTGTTGTAATGATGTCAGATATGTTTATGGCTTTACTGGATTTCCAGTTACGCAAAATCAGTACGCGTGTTTCTAGGAGTATATGAGTTATGACTGGTCTGAAGGTGTTCTGGAATTTGTCTATGTTTAAGTGTAGAAGTGCTAGAGCTGGGTCTGGCTTTGTAATTATTCCTGTTAGAGAGGAGATTAATTGGAATACCTGATTCCAAAGGCTTGTTATACTTGGGCATTGCCAAAACATATGTAGCAGGTTCCCTATGTGGCCACATTCTCTCCAGCATTTCGGTGAGGCTCCTGGAAAGTAGGCAGCTATTCTATATGGAGTGTAATGCCATCTATTAGCCATTTTAATAAGAAGTTGCCAATGTTTAACACAATGAGAGGCTTTACGGGTTTCTCTAAAGGTGTGTAACCATTGTTCATCAGAGAAAGTGGTACCTAGGTGTAGTTCCCATTTTTTCATTGCTATGGTTTTTGTGAACTGTAATTTATCTCGTATTAGATTATAAAAGAATGATATACCCTTTGTGTCTTGTTTGGCTGTGGAGTAAAATTGCCATACCTTACCCGGAAGGGATATAGTTGGGGGAGTTTGTAATTTAAGGAAATGGGTAATTCTCAGGCATGTGAACAGTTTGTCGTTCGTAAGGTGATAATGTGCCATAATTTGGTTCGCAGATTTGTGTTGTGTTCCCTCATATAGGTCAGATATAAGCGTAATGCCCTGGTCAATCAGGTCTTTGACTTTTATCATTGGTATTTTGTAGGCATGTGCAATTCGTTTCGTTCCGAATTAGTTTTTTAACAAATTTCGACAAATTCGTTAATTCGGGAATATCAGAATTAACGAAAACCCGTTTAAGGAATTTTTTCCGAATATTCGGAAATTCGATAAAATTGGACATTCGTAAATTCGTACATTCGTACATTCGTACATTAGAAAATTAGTGAATTTGTATATTTGTAAATTCGAAAATTCGGAAATCTGAAAAAATAGTTAACTAATAATAACTTAACTATTACTAGTAACTTTTAAATTATAGGTATTGTAATTTCCTTTCAAATTTGGCTGTTAGTGAACGTAACACATACAAAATTTATCCGAAGTTATGAATGATCCGAAAAAACAAATGCCGTATCCAAACGAATAGAACGTAATTAATTAATAATAATAAATAACAATAATAATAATAACAATGTTTTATTATTATTATTTATTATTAATTTGTTCCGTTCCATTTGTTTAGATGCAGCATTCGTTTTGGATAATTCGTAACTTCGGATAAATTCGTATTTGTTAAGTTCACTGACAGTCAAATTTGAAAGGAAATTACAATACCTATAATTTAATAGTTAGTTACTATATCAGATTTTTAAATTTTTGGGTTTTTGGATTTTCAAACTTCGAATTTACAAATTTCTGAATTTTCAAATGTACGATTTTACGAATTTACAAATGTACGAATTTACGAATGTACAAATGTAAAAATGTACGAATGCACGAATGAACGAATGTACGAATGAACGAATGTTCGAATTTACGAATGTACGAATGAACGCATTTACGAATTTACGAATGAACAAATTTACGAATCGCGATCATAACGAATGACCCGAAAAATGAAAAAAATAATAAACTAATGAAACGAAAATGAACAAATTTTTTGGCTGTGCACATGTCTAGTATTTTGGATTCCAATAGGGTTAGGGGTAGATTATAGTTTGTGTCTTGGGTATTCTGATGTTTTTGTTCTAAAATAAATCTCCATGCCTTCATTGAAGTCTGCATTGGAGGTGATAATATGTTTGTGTCCCATGGTGCCCATCTGTCACCCATAAGCAGTAGTGTCAGGTCTTTTGTAGGTGATATAGCCTTTTCAATGTCTACCCATAATGGCGTGTTAGTCTCTTGTAACCAATATTTGATCTGGTCTAAGTGTACTGCCCAGAGATAGTCATAGATGTCCACCAGTCCCATCCCTCCTGCTTTCCTGTGGGAAGTTAGATTGTTTCGTGAACATCTGGCTTTTTTCCCATCCCATATGTATCTTCAATTGAGATTTGTTATGCTCTTGATTAGGGATGAGCCGAACACCCCCCTGCGAACAGGCAAAAAATGTGTTCGAACACACGAACACCGTTAAAGTCTATGGGACACGAACATGACTAATCAAAAGTGCTAATTTTAAAGGCTTATATGCAAGTTATTGTCATAAAAAGTGTTTGGGGACCTGGGTCCTGCTCCAGGGGACATGGATCAATGCAAAAAAAAGTTTTAAAAACAGCCGTTTTTTCGGGAGCAGTGATTTTAATAATGCCTAAAGTGAAACAATTATGCCCCGTACACACGGTCGGACTTTGTTCGGACATTCCGACAACAAAATCCTAGGATTTTTTCCGATGGATGTTGGCTCAAACTTGTCTTGCATACACACGGTCACACAAAGTTGTCGGAAAATCCGATCGTTCTAAACGCGGTGACGTAAAACACGTACGTCAGGACTATAAACGGGGCAGTGGCCAATAGCTTTCATCTCTTTATTTATTCTGAGCATGCGTGGCACTTTGTCCGTCGGATTTGTGTACACACGATCGGAAAAATGGCATGGGAATTCCCCACAGGGGAACCCCGAACCAAAATTAAGAAAAAAAATGACGTGGGGGGTCCCCCTAAATTCCATACCAGGCCCTTCAGGTCTGGTATGGATATTAAGGGGAACCCCGCCAAATTTTTTAAAAAAAACAGCGAACAATCAGAAGAGGAGAAGCGTCACACAGCGGGAGCCTCCCTCCATGCCAGCATGGTTGCGGAGAGGCCCGAAAAGAAGATGAAGAGAAGAAGATGAAGGGAAGAAGATGAAGAGAAGAAGATGAAGAGAAGAGCGGGAGCCTCCCTCCATGCCATGGATGCGGAGCGGCCCGAGGAGAAGAAGGGAAGAAGACGCCGCGGAGGAGATGCTGGACGAGAACACCGGAGGAAGAACCAGAAGATCCAGAAGAACCAGAAGAAGAAGAAGATAAAGGAAGATAGAAGATAGAAGAAAGAAGAAGCATTTAAATAAAGGAATTGTCAAAAACTTTCTCTTGTCATTTTTAACATTTTTGACAGTTTTTTAGTGAAATGGTAGGGGTACTTTTGTACCCTCTTACCATTTCACACAGGGGGGAGGGCCGGGATCTGTTGAGGGCATGTGGCCTGGTACGGTTCAGGAGGGGGGGCGCTCTGTCATCCCCCCCTCTTTTCCTGAGGCCTGCCAGGTTGCATGCTCGGATAAGGGTCTGGAATTGATTTTTGGGGGGACCCCACATGTTTTTTTTTTTAATTTTGGCGCGGGGTTCCCCTTAATATCCATACCAGACCTGAAGGGCCTGGTATGGAATTTAGGGGGACCCCCACATGATTTTTTTTTTAAATTTTGGCTGGGGTTCCCCTAAATATCCAAAATAGACCTGAAGGGCCTGGTATGGAATTTAGGGGGACCCCCATGTCATTTTTTTTTTTAATTTTGGTTCGGGGTTCCCCTTAATATCCATACTAGACCTGAAGAGCCTGGTATGGAATTTAGGGGGACCCCCCACGTCAATTTTTTTTTTCAATTTTGGTTCGGGGTTCCCCTGTGGGGAATTCCCATGTCGTTTTTATCAATGAACTTTTATGTGTATTGTCGGACCAGCAATGCATTAATAGCCGCGAGTAGTTTTAAATGACTTTTTTTCCTTTGAAATGTAATTTTGCTGTCAGACTGTTCTAAACACGGGAAACATGCACCCCTTTACAGGCATACTATAGACACCCCCAGCTACGAAATTTAAAGGGATATTACACTTTTATTGTTTCACTTTAAGCATTATTAAAATCACTGCTCCTGAAAAAACGGCCATTTTAAAACTTTTTTTTGCATTGATACATGTCCCCTGAGGCAGGACCCAGGTCCCCAAACACTTTTTATGACAATACCATGCATATAAGCCTTTAAAATTAGCACTTTTGATTTCTCCCATAGACTTTTAAAGGGTGTTCCGCGGCATTCGAATTTGAGGATTACATCATCTGCGAATAGGTTGATGGTGTGCTTGCTAGAGCCAAACTGGAAGCCCATGATCAAGGGATGAGTTCTGATAGCTTCGGCCAGAGGTTCTATCATTAGATTAAAAATGGTAGGAGACAGAGGGCAACCTTGTCTAGTCCCATTAGAATTTTTGAAAGGTGTGGATAGAAAACCTGCGGAGTAAACCTGTGCAGATGGGCAGGAGTAGAGGGCCATAATTGCTTTCAGTACGGAGCCTTTGAAACCAAACTTAACCAAAACCATTTCCATATAGGTCCAATGAACTCTGTCGAACGCCTTCTCTGCGTCAATAGATAGCAGCAGAGAAGGCGTTCGAGTTCGCTCAGCATGATGTATCAAATTAATGATTCTCCTAGTTGCATCAGAAGTCTGTCTCCCCTTCACAAAGCCCATCTGGTTGCGCTTGATTATTGTGGGTATGATGTTCGTTAGTCTCCTGGCTAGTAACTTTGCATAAACCTTGGTATCTGAGTTGAGAAGGGATATGGGCCTAAAATTGGCTTGTGTATTGGGGTCTTTACCCAGTTTCGGTAGCGTCACTATATGTGCTCTCAGCATCTCTTGGGGTAGGGTTGCGGAAGTTGTGGCTTTATTAAAGACTTTGGACATGTGAGGTGAAAGTATGGTTTTGAACGTTTTAAAGTATTCATTGGAAAATACATCGGGTCCAGGTGATTTCCCATTCGGTAGAGATTGTATAATTTTTTCTATCTCTTGGGCTGTGATTGGTGCGTTTAATATATCTAGGTGAGGTTCTGAAAGAGATGGGAGGTTTTTCTTCTGCAGGAACATTTGTATTTTATCTGCTGTTGGTTAAAGGAATAGTAGTGTCAGTGTAAAGGTTGTACAATGAACTGTAATATGCGGCAAAATGGTTTGCTATGTCTTAGGGGTTGACAACTTTGTGTGTGGAGGTGGGGTGTTTTAAGTATGCGATTCTAATTTTGGTGCAAGCCGCTTTAAGTCTGTTTGCTAGGTATTTACCTGCTCTATTGGCATTAGCGTAGTAGTTTAGATTCAAGCGCCTAAGATGTTTATCATATTGTTGCGTTAGTAGTTCTCTAATTTTTCCCTGAGGGCGGTCAGTTGGTTAGTCAAGGACACTGATGGTGATTTTTTGTTTTGTGATTCTATGTTATGTAAGTCTGAGAGAATCTTATTAAATTGTTGGGCCTGTCTCTTCTTTTCTCTAGCTCCTATTTGTATTAGGATGCCTCTCATAAAGGCCTTGTGTGGGTTCCATACAGGTCTGTAACTGAATCTGTATTCTCTGAAAAGTAGTTGTTAAGATGCTGAGATAAGGATTTTTGGAAGTGTGGTTCTTCGAGAAGTCGTGTATTGCAGCGCCAGATGGGGGGTGAAGAGGAGACTCCTTTTTCCGCAATAGATATAGAAGCATGGTCCGACCATGTGATAGCGTGTATTTTCATTGTTTCAATGTTTTGTAGGAGCCATTTGTCTGTTAAGAACATGTCTATTTGGGAATAGGAGCCATGTCTGTTTGAGAAAAAGGTATAGTCTCTTTCGTTGGCATGAAGGCATCTCCACGCATCGAATAATTCCTCATTTTGGAGCAGTGCCTGAAGGGATAGGGTGCCTTTAGGTTTACCTTAGGAAGAGTCCAATGTCGGATCTGAAGTTATGTTAAAGTTTCCACAGATCAAAAGGTTGCCATATTTCATGGCATTGGCTTTTGTGAGAACTTTCTTTATAAAACGTAGTTGATGTGAATTTGGGGCATACAACGTAACAACCGTGTATGGTTTGGAGTTAAAGTCTCCTGTAACAATGGTATATCTTCCTCCCTCATCTAGAGCAACATCTTTGAGTTGGAAAGAAAGGGAGTTTCCGATGGCCAATAGAATGCCTCCTCTTTTGCTGTTTGGGGTACAAGCCATGTAGATAGTTGGGTAGGCTTTATGCAAACATTGAGGGGTGTTGTTTAGTTGGAAATGTGTTTCCTGAACACAAAGAATGTCTGCCCCTTGTTTACAGGCTTCTTTCCATAGGGAGAATCTCTTTGCCGGGTGGTTTAGACCTCTGGCATTAATTGATAGAAATTTGATCATCATTGTAAAGGTGGGAGCGTTCTCACGGTTGTGTTGTGTAGGTACTAACAGTTTCAGTAGGGTTCTTTCCGAATTACTGCTAATTCAAGTGGGGGTGGTATCTGGTGTGTATCTTTTTCAGCGATTTAATACATGTTACTTCGGAGGATGCCGCGTATATCCAATAAACAAAAGGAAGAACAAAGAAAAACAAAAAGAGTCAACTGGGTTAACATAAGAAATGGATCCACAAACTGATCCTCATGCAGTCGTAGCTGCTACTGGAAGGTTAGGGGTGTAAAGGAGAATCAAATTAAGATATCTCAATCCCGGAGATATTTGAATATGAATGTGGATCAAATTGATGATTGCCCACCGTTTTTTTTTTTCTTAGGAGAGTGTTTCTTGGATACCACCTGCCATTCGTTTTGCATGTGTTGCAGGTTTGTGGGCGGTGGTGGTTGAATGGTTTGATCAGGAAGAATGCCCCATTGACGTAGGGCTTCGAGCCCTTCTTCCAAATTGGACACGGATATGGTGGCCCCGTTGTGAATAATGGATAGGGTTGAAGGGTATTTCCATTTGTGGAGGATATTGTGGTTCCTCAATGCTTTGGTGATCATCAGCAGGTTTTGACGGCATTGTAGAGTGTGCCTGGATAGATCAGGGAGCAGACTGATGTTAGCATATTGCTGAGGGATGTTTTCTTGTTTACACGAGATTTGTAAAATTTGATCTTTAAAGTGATAAAAGTGTATCCTCAGTAAGACATCTCTAGGAGTGTCATCAGGGAGGAATGATGGTTTGGGGACCCTGTGAATCCTATCCACGAGGAGGTCTTGTGCTGTTGCGCCTGGCAGCAGGGTAGAAAATAGGGCCTGGGCAAACTGCAGGAGCTGGCTAGGGAGGATTGATTAAGGTACGTCCCTCAGTTTCAGGTTGTTCCTCCTAGACCTGTCCTCGAGGTCCACCATTTTGTCTTTTAGCCATGCTATATCTTCCCCCTGTTCAGTGTGTGCTTCCACCATCAAATTGTATGAAGAAGTGTATTCTTCCATTTTGGTTTCCACATGGTTAACTCTTTGGCCTAGGGCTTGAACTTCCCTCTGATATTCATTTATCCCCCTGAACATATCCGCTTGCAGTGAGGATCGCAGGGACAGCAGCATGTCCTTTAACGTCGTGTCTGACACTAGCCTGTCTGCTGTGGGAAAGTCTGCTATGGGGTCCCCTCCCTGTATATACTGGCTTGTGGGGGCAGGATGGGGCCCGCTTACCTCCATAGTCGGATCGGTCTGCGGCGTGGGTGGGGATTCCCTTCTCGGTTTAGATTTGGCCGAGCTTTTTGTCATAGGGCTGGATGACCCAGAGGAGGAAGCACTGGAAAGTGTAGTCGGGCGAGCGTCACTGGGTGGTGTCCCGTGGCCTTCTATTTGTGCTCCGGCCTTCGCTCCCATTGTGTGTCCCAAGCATGGCGCTGCCATTTTGTTGTAGCCTGCGCGAGGCTATACCAAAAAAGGAGTCCAGCTTCCGCGGCTGTTGTGGGTGCTTGCAGTTTCTGGGCATCCTCGATACAGTTAGTGGGAAATTGCCGACTTGACGGTGGTGTTTGGAGCCGTGGATGTCGCCGGTGGGCTCTGATGGCTTCGGATTATCTCCAGTGGACGAGTGGAGCTCCTAGGTTAGACGTCCATCTTGGAGTCCGGTCGCCATGTCCCTCGACCAGAGGGTTTTTAATTACCGGCTGGCCAGAGCCAGAAGAGTGGTGGAGAATACGTTTGGAATAATGGCCAGCTGGTTCCGCATATTTCTTACACCGATACACATGCCGGAATATAAACTCAATCACATCATCCTGTCTTGCTGTGTTCTCCACAATTTTTTATGGAGAAATTCTTTGAACTATGCTGCCTCAGTTGGGCCTGAGGCCGGAATTCTGTATGAACCAACCCTGACGGTGCTTGAAACTGGCCGTCCTGGCTTGCCCCCTCAGAGTGCCCGCGAGGTCTGTATAAGATACATGGAATACTTTGCGGGTAGGGGGCCATGGATATGCCAGACAATGTCTGAGACATTTTTTACATAAAAATATCTTTGAAACTGAAGAAATATTTGCTTTGATTTACTGCTTGGCTTTCTTTTAGCTGTCTCCTCGGTTATCTTTTAATGTTATTATTTTTTTGGCCTTTTTCTTCAACAGTGCAAACAAAATTTCTTTGAGACATGGGGTGACAATCTTCTTCGGCTAACTATTATATTATGTTGTGGGTCTGCTACACACACCTTGTTTTTGTTGTTAATGTATGTAATGCATTACTGACAAAAATATTCTGCATTTTCAGCACCATGACAGAACTATGAAGAGTCATGAAAATGGAGTGATTGTGTAAAATTATAAAGCAATGTGGGGTGTTATTTACTAAAGGAAAATCCACTTTGCATTTCAAGTGCACTTGAGACAGCACTGAAACTGCACTTGTATTGCAAAGTGGAGTTGCCTTTAGTAAATAACCCCCATTGCCACGTAAAAAAACAAATTTACTCCAAAAACTGTTTTTGAGCATTGAAAGAAGTAGCCACACATTGTTGATTATCATACTTTTTACTCAAAGCACAATCACATGTGCGTTTCTAAAAGGGTTTTTGAACAAACCAACATGTTTGTTGTATAACATTTTTTTAGGTCACAATAATGATAAATGGACTTTTATAGGTAAAACAGGCATGTTTAAAACCATAAAACAATACACAACTCTGGAACTTACAAAGTTCAACTTTTATAAAGTGAAGGCAATATCAGACATGAGTATGTACAAACTGTGTTTGATACTGTGTTCAGCAGATGGGGTGAATTCACCCCTGTAAAAGCCAAATTTTGAAGCTGCACACAAATTGGGATTCAAAAAGATTTCCCTCCTGATCCCATGCCTAATGTCAACATGTGCTAGCTGCCATCATGGGGGATCAACGGACGTGTTTTGTGGGTGCAACCCCTTCCTCTCACCTACTTTATTATCGAGGAAGGGGTTGCACCCACAAAACGCGTACATTGATCTCCCGTGATGGCAGATAGCACATGTTGACACACTGTGTGCATCTTCAAAATTTGGCTTTTAAAATATGTAAAAAATTAGTCATAAAAAAGAAAAAAAGCTGAAGAAATTTAGGGATTTCTGGGTGTTTTAGATTCTCCCTAAAACATCAGTGATGTTCTTCATTTTGTTTTGAACATCATTGATGTTTTGCTTTAGGTTTTCTAAATCCCTATTACACCCCATTATCTCCCCGATGAGGATCTGGGCATTTTCACTGGTGAAATGACATTCCTCTTCCACAACATTCTGATCACCTACAAAAAAACAAAAAAAAAAAACCACCATGTATTATAAATATGCAGGCATCCATCTATTACCTGAAGCTGTGGTCGCAGACACTCACCTGTTGTGGTGACAATTTCTACAATGTCTCCCTCCTCCTCCTCTGGTTGGGTTTGGGGGATTTCCCCTTCTTCCTGAGGTGGGGGGTCCCTGGTCTCCTCTGATGAGTGGTGTCCTCCGAGACTTTTCTCCCCTATGTGAACAAAAATAGGTATACTTAGCACACAGATATTTGATGGCAGAAATAGGAATATGAAACATTGCTTGGAAGTGGGGTACAATTGTCTGTTTTGGCAGAGTTCCAAGCTGAAGAATTTTTTTTGTCCTTTGTAAAGCTTGAATACTTACCTGTTTTGTGCAAGCTTCACAGATGGAGACACCCCTATAGTATCCACTGGAGCACCTGTGTGGGACACCCTAATAAAAAGTTTTTTCTTTTGTCCCACACTAGTGCTCCAGCGTCCAGATGTGTAAACAGCTGCTGAGTGTCCTCTCCTTACACAGAATCTAATTTGCATTTCATTCTAGTTACAAACCCATCTAGACAACAAACTTTTTTTAATAGAAGTATTGAACTGCATCTGGCCAAAACATCGTATTTTAGTGGCCGAACGAACAATGTTTCCTACGAACGATTAATGTGCCCATGAAGCATGAAAGTTGCCATTTTAAACTGTACAGCAGTAAAAAAAAGCACATGGAGCAGCATGAACGTAATCGAAATAAAGAATAGGAACACAGGACAACTACTTACTTTTTTGCAGCACTCTCCTGATCCTTCTATACTGATAGTGCTCCCTTAATTTGAGGTCTGACCACCGTTTCCTCAGTTGATCCTTGGATCGTTGTACCCCAAAATTTCTGTGCAGACTCTTCACAACTTTAGCCATGATCTTGGCCTTTCTGACATTTGGGTTTGGGTAAGGTCCATAATTCCCATCATAGTATCATTTTCAATATGTCCACCATCTCCACCATCTCTACAAAGGACATAGGTAATGCCTTAAATCGCCTGCGGGATCCTGGCGTTTCTGGCTCCAGGCTTTCCTCCTCCTCCTCATTGCTGGAATTATCATGAACCTGTTGTCTCTCTGCCATGTGCTCTCCCCACTGCCCCAAAAGAGAAGGGGCAGGGAATAGACTAGAAAGAACGTCAGGGGCAGGCGGAGTTTAACGCATGCGCAGTGTATATAAAGCGTGCATTGTACGTATGATCTGTAAGCAGAGGAAGGAGTATCAGAAGCGCCGATCGTGATAATGAATGTACCATTTTAATTTGGGCCTATACTGCTTATAGATTGAGGCCTATATTGGGACAAGATTAGGAGATTAGGAGAGTTTAGCCTGACATTAGGGTTTGTCTTGTGTTGTGTCTTGCAGAGAAAATGGATCTAGTCAATGATCATGACTTTATGCCAATATTCATTGATATGTTCAGGGAGCTGCCCTGTCTGTGGCAGGTAAACCACCCAAATTATAACAATAAAACAAAGAGGAAGGCAGCGCTGGATCAATTGGTGCAATTTGTGAAGCCGGTGATCCCCACGGCAGACATCCCCTATTTGAAGGCCCTAATTGCTGGCATGAGGAGCACCTATCTAAGGAAGCACAAGAAGGTCCAGGATTCCCAGAGATCAGCAGCTGCAGCAGATGACATTTATCTCCCCAGGCTGTGGTACTATGACAGACTGCATTTTCTGGCAGACCAGAGAGAACCCAGGTCAGCACTCTCCAGTCTTCCATCCACACTTCCTTCCCCCCCAGCTGAGGCTTCAGACGCCCAACCTGGGCCTTCCAGGCAGCAACATGTGGAGGCAGGTATAGCATTCTTCTAAATATTTCTGTTTGTCAAATTAATGATGTTAAATATATGTTAGTTTTGATAACTAATTTCTGATTTCACAAAGTGTTTTACATATCAACAGACAGTAGTGGCCACAATTGATTGTGACAAGAATGAAAAAATGCTGGGCTCAGAATGATAGTCTTTTCTATTTATTAACATTCAATTTGCAACAGTCATGAGATGAAAATTGTGTGTGATTGATGAACCAAAAACGAAGTCCCTTTTTCATACACAGGAAAGTCTCAGCCAGAAGGTGGTGGGGGTAAGTGGCAGCCAGGAGGTGGCCGGGCCCAGTAGCCTGCCCGATACCCAGGTCCCTCCCCTTTGCCTTCCACAAAAAAGTCGCAGGAAGAGGAGTAACCTGGAGGAGGCAGCAATTGGCCTATTTTGGAAGGCTACTGCGGCCCTCAGAAACCCCCCCAGTCTTCAAGAGAACTTTGCCTATATTACAGCCTGCAAAATGCTGGAAATGGAGGAGGGCCAACGTCTAATATGTGAGTATCTCATCTTACAAGCCCTAAATCAGGATTTGAGGGGCCAACTCACAAGCCAAAGCCACGTTTGTGAGTTCAACCATGGTCCTCCTCCTCTTCTAGGTCCTCCTCCTCCTCCTCCTGCTCCTCCTCCTGCCACACCTCCAACACCAGAGCCACAGCCTGGAAGGAAGCGTCTAAGGAAAACCAGAGAGTGATAGCCCTGGGTTCAGTCTGGTCTGGCAAAAGATGCAGGCTCTTGTATGACCACAGCTTGGGGACATAGATGTCATCTGCTGCTATTCCTGATCACTTGTAGTCCAGGACCGGATTGTCCTCAGTATTATAAGGACTCCTCAGTCCACCAATTTTGACTGTAAAATAATTGATGTGTGCCCTGGGGTACAAAGGCTTTGCTAACTTCACCAGTTTATCCAGCGTTGCCTTCCTCCTTATTTTGTTATGACCCAGAATAAAATGGCTATTTATTTTTCACAAATACTTGCCTATGTGTTTTACTTCAAAAAGGACAGTTTGTTTGTGAGGAGGCAGGTACATTTCCAAAATACAATGTGAAATTAACAAGGGACACCAACCAATCTACTTGAGATTCTAAAATACAATATAATAATGGTGTTGTGGTAACTTGACACACAAAACCCACAAAAATAATTATGGAGATCACCAAAAAAAAAATTTACAAAAACAAGAGATCTTGATTAAAAAAACAAACAATAAATTATCAAAAATATAAAAACATAAAACCAAAAAATCGGTAGATCTGACGAATACAAATATTATATTCATGAAATCACGAGAAATAGTAAAGAAAGAAGTTTGTGAGAACTCTGTGTGAATATAAGCAGCAAAACAACTTCATTCTTGTAGCATTATAAAGAAGAAGAGAGTGCGTTGCATTAAACAATTTAAAACATTGCAGCGTGACGAAAGTGCTATATCCATTACGAACGCTAATTTTACCAGACTGAGCAGTTCCGTCTCGGAATTTATTCTGAGCATGCGTGGCACTTTGTGCGTCGGAATTATTCACACACGGTCGGAATTTACGAGAAACGGGTTTTGTTGGAAAATTTTATAGCCAGCTCTCAAACTTTGTGTGTCGGAAATTCCGATGGAAAAAGTCTGATGGAGCCCACACACGGTCGGAATTTCCGACAACAAGCTCCGATTGCACATTTTCCGTCGGGAAGTCCGACTGTGTGTACAGGGCAATAGAGATGACCAGGGACCATATGTTCCCCGGAAATCTCTATGGGCAACTTTCGCCACCGGTGGATCACATGGGCGAGCTATTAGAAGCACTGGCCTGTAAGAACAATCAAGCAGCTGAACTGATGCTATGATTGTTCTTATGGTGCAGGGAATCGCTGGCTGAAAAGAACTATAACGGGTTGATTGAGAGCAATAATTATGTTCCAAGATTCCTCTGTAAATCTAAACAATTTTAAAGTGTTGCCTATGTATACTTTTGAGTACCAAAGTTTGGCGCCATTCCACGAGCGTGTGCAATTTTCAAGAGTGAGATGTTAGCTATATATATATTTGGCATAACATCATCTTTCACATTATACAAAAATATTCGGCTAACTTTAATGTTTTTTTTTTTTAAGTCGTGAAACTTTTTTTTTTTCACAAATACCATGTGACATAAAAAGTGAAGGCATCAGCCCGGTATAACCACTGAAACGGGAGGACGTCCATGTACGCCCTCCTGGCGGAAAGTGGTTAATTTATACTGAACTATTCATTCACAGTCTCAGAGTACATTTATGCCACTGTTCTGCAGAGGTGGGGGACTCGAGTCACATGACTTGACTCGAGTCAGACTCGAGTGACCTGTTTGAGGACTTGCGACTTGCTTGATAAAATTAAATAAATGACTTGACTTGACTTTGACTTGTCACTAATGACTTGCGACTTGACTTTGACTTGGGCTATTTGACTTGCAATGACTTGGCACCACCAGTGCTGTGTCTTGGCCTAGGCAAAAGCCACCCCCCCCACAAAAGAAAGCTCCCCTGGAGTCCCGGCTTCTGGGGTAGATCAGTATTTTGACTTAAAGTGGGGTTCCACCCAAAAAACAAAAATACCTGGAAAAATTCTAAAAAAAACCCCCAAAAAATATTTGGATATTTTTTTTTTCACTTACCTCTAAATGCCTGTTGCTAGGTGGTCCCTCGTAGTCTGCCTGTTCCTTTGCCTGGGCTGGTGACATCACTTCCCCCTCGGCACAGGAAGGGCTCCGCTCTGCTCCCTCCCTCCTGTCAATCATCTGGGACCCATTACAGTTCCCAGGTGATTGAGCGGCCAATCACGGCATGCGCAGTGGGTGCCAGGCTGTGAAGCCACAGCCCGGCGCCCACAGTTAAAATGCCGGCACCGACGAGCGGAGGGGGGGCGAGCGGGGCTTCGATACCCCGCATCGCTGGACCCAGGGACAGGTGAGTGTCCAATTAAAAGTCAGCAGCTGCAGTATTTGTAGCTGCTGACTTTTCATTTTTTTTTTTGACGGCCCCCCTGGGTGGAACTCCTCTTTAATTTGTGACTTGACCAAAATAAATGACTTGACTTGACTTGCTTGACTTCTAGCAGGGACTCGACTTGACTTGCTTGTTTTCGCCACAGTAACTTGGGACTCGCTTATGACTTGAAGGTTAAGACTTGAGACTTGCTTGTGACTTGCACATGTGTGACTTACTCCCATCACTGCTCCTCTGTACATGTTCATGTGCATGCATGGGATTGATGCCATTGTGGGACTGCCAATCAAGTGGCCAAAGGGTCCATATCCAGAAGGAAGACCAAGAGATAATGCCCATCAACTGACAACTGACAACTAAGAATGCACCACGGTGCTGGGGGTTAAATTCCACTCCATAAGCCGCAAGTGATATGTGTCCCCTCAAAGACACATAAAACAAGAATACCAAGCAGCTATGAAAAATAATTTTTTTAAATCAGGTTGTCCCTACAAATTACAAGAAAATAATGTAGGAATAAACTAAACGGAATGGTTATTGGAAGAAAAGGGGGAAGGGGTGGCACATATTCTAAGAATTCAAAGCCATGCAGTGCATTATGGATTTAAAAAAAATCTCCTGGTTGCAACTTCTCAAAAATCCACCAGGAATTTGAATCTCAAACCCATAGGATCACATTGTAGTGTTGATCTCAAACTCTATCCCTATCCAACACTTCTGTTTAGTGTCAGAGCTTTCCCACTCTTTTCTACACCCACGCATCCTGATTGGTTGATCATTGTTATAGGTTGCCTCATTTGGTAGGAGTGTAGGAGTTGGGATGGGGCAGGCCAAGCTACTTCCCTGCCAGATAGTGCTAAAGCTTTGCCAATTCAGAATAGTTGGGTCAAGCAGAGCTTATGCTTTTTTTTAAATAAAAGACAGACAAGCAGCGCCAATCTAAGTGCAGCAATATTAATAACACATTTAATTGAGTAGTATTGCACTCACTGTAAATAGGATAAAAGCAGGCACATCTTTATGAGCAGCACATGGACGTCAGGGATCCAGTGTGATATTCAGGCAGCACTGTGGGGTCTTGCTTGGGGGCACCAGTGGTTTACGGTGTCCCGGGCTAGATGTGAAGGGCGCAGAAGGAAGCTGTTATACAGGAGGTCCCTGGTCTCTGGGGGAGGAGGCTGTGACGTGCATGCGTTCGAAGCATGCATGCTCCTTCATCAGGCTTGATCTTTTGTATAAATCCCAGAGTTTCCTCTGCTCTTCAGCATGCTGCCTTCCCTGTGTCAGCTGTACTCCCTGTGGTCATTACCCAGGCTATGGACTTCCTTTTAAAACCCATCACCCCCACCATGAGTCATCCATAACTATATAGCCTTATATTATATTTACAGATACAATTCCAATAGTGACTCTTTGCTCCCCACTGGTTAGAACATGGACTATTTTGTTCAGTATTCTGGCACCACATTTTTCATCATCCCAGATGACACAGCTTTGCCTGCTGGAACACCCTAGAGCAACAAATATTGTGTTTTTGCTTTTTTTTTAATAAAATGTCCTGTATAGTTAATACTGGAATGTTAATATCACAAAATTCTCCTATTATTTATTTAGATCAGCTATGGAGCACCATATGCTGCACTGACCAACAGACGATTCTATCCATCCTTCTTCCATACCCTGCCCAGTGATCACATTCAATTTCTGGCAGTTGTTAAGCTACTCAAACACTTTGGCTGGACATGGATTGGTGTCATTGTGTTTGATGATGATTATGGAGATAGTCAGACTCAGGAGTTGATATTGAGCGCTGCCAGCCATGATATCTGCATTGAGTTTATTATTAAAATTCCAAATGATCAAGATCAAATCAGAAATGTATTTTATGAGAGAGCAGAGATTCTAAACAATTCAACCTCCCAAGTTGTCGTACTTTGTGGGAAATCTTCATATTCCGTGAAGTACTTTCTAGAAATAGAATGCAAAGTTCAAAGTAAGACATTTATTATGCCAGTAACGTGGACTGTTGAGAGGTTTCTTCAACCACATAAAATACCATACCATGGAAGTGTACTATTTACACCACCTCATAAAAGTATACCACGTTTAAAGGAATCATTGCAAAATGTAATCACTGCCAATTGTACTGATGACTTCTTACTAGAACATATTTCAGCATCCTGCTGCTGTTGTTTAACATCAGATTCATATTTCAATAGGATATATGAAGATAAATTCAACGTTAAACTTCATAAATGTAACGCTATTCCCGACTTCTGGAAAAACATTAAACCTTTTGGAACCACATATCATGTGTATAAAGCTGTCTATGCCTTGGCACATTCTTTGCACAATATGGAAACCTATTTGTCTAGAAATGCCAAAGGCACCTTCCTGAAAAATCTGAGGCTAATGCAAGAGGTAATGTGTTTATTACTGTCTTCTACACATAACTACTGCTATGTATTTTTTTTACATCTTATTTTTACCACAACATTTGGTTAAAGCAGAGTTCCACCAAAAAGTGGAAGCTCCGCTTATCTGCCTCCTCCCCCCTCTAGAGTCACATTTGGCACCTTTCGAGGGAGGGGGCAGGTACCTGTTTTTGAGAGGTATTCGTCCCCATTTCCGAGAGATCTCTCTGCAGCAAGATCACTCAGAGATTCGGCCCCTCTCCTCCTGCCCCCACTGCCAGGGAGAAAGTGGAGCACACTTTGCACATGAGCAGCAGGGAACCAGCTGTGAAGCCGCAAGGCTTAAAGAAATGCTGGTTTCCCTGAGAAGCTCTTTGCATTCTGACATGGTATCCTGTATTCACACAGTTAGCAAAGAATTACAGGAGGTATCAGAAAGAGTGACACATGTGGAAGATAAGATGGGGGAGTTTGCTACTACCATTAAAGCATTAGTGGATGCCAACGAAAATAATGAGGATGACATAGACAGTATTAAAGCCAAAATGGTGGACATGGAGGACAGAGCCAGGAGAAATAATACGCGGTATCCCAGAATCTGTCCTACAGCAAGACCTGCGTAATTACGTAACTCAGCTCTTTACCACAGTACTACCAGAATTGTCAGCAATAGATATCACTGTCGACAGGATTCACCGCCTCCCTAAACCCACTCATCTCCCCACCAGCATACCCCGGGATGTCATTCTGCGACTCCACTTCTACCACACTAAAGAAAAGTTGATGTCAGTGTCCCACCATAAAGAGCTAATACCGTCACCATACACAGACCTGCAATTTTATGCAGACTTATCTCAACTTACCTTACAAAAACGCAGGAACCTAGGCACCATTACCAAGGAAACCACAAGCTAAGTTACAAATGGGGATTTCCTACGAAACTAATTGTCAACAAGGATGGAAAGGAGTACATAATGGACTATGTTAACAAAGGCATGGGACTGCTAAGCAAATGGGGCATTATACCTGAACCGTCCACATCTTCACGCTACGATTAATTTTAGTGGATAAACAAATGCTATTCAAATGTAAAACAGCTAAAATTAACAATATCACCTAGTCGGATCATGCATCAGTGTCATTAGCGGTGGGAGACCCCTCCACGCATCGACCTATCCTTGTGTGGAGGGCTAACTCTAAACTGTTTCATGATGATCCTACCAAATCTTACCTAACGAAACAACTTATAGAATTCTTTGAGTTTAATCAGGACTCAGTCTCTTGCCCTTTTGCCATATGGAATGCGCATAAGGCGTTCGCAAGGGGAATCCTGATTCAACAAGGCGCTAGGAACAAAAGGAGGAGGCAGCAAAGTTGATTCACTAATATCCCAGACAGATCGCATTGAGAAACAAAACATGATACACACCTCTCATAAATTGACAGAATCATTATCACACCTTCATAATGATCTGAGACTCCTATTTATGGAGGATTTTGAAAAGGCCAATAGAAGGCTCAAATTATCATACTACACTAGCGGAAATAAAGCTGGGAAACTTTTAGCTAATAAACTAAAAGGCCAACGATATAAAACTCAAAGTCCCTTTATAAAACACCCCATTACACATACTAAACATTATCACCCACAGCAAATAGCAGTCACGTTCAGCCAATATTACAGTTCACTCTATAACATCAAAGATGACACTACAGCACCACAGTCAACATCAGAGATCATTACATCATTTCTTAAACAAATTTTGCTTCCCAAACTTACCCAAGATCACCATCTCACAGAACTTAATTCTCCCATTGCAAACGAAGAAGCGAAAAAAATTATATCAGCTTTACCGACAAACAAATCCCATGGATCTGATGGGTTCACAAGCGAATATTATAAGACGTTTCAAGACATCCTGTCACCACATTTGGTGAGGATGTTTGACTCTGCTGCTGCCTCCTCCTCATTTCTCCCTGACATGTTACAGGCTTTGATAGTAGCTTTGCCGAAGCCGGGTAAAGAACCTGACTCCCCACAAAACTTCAGGCCTATATCTTTACTGAACAATGATATCAAGATATATGCAAAGCTACTAGCAGAACGGTTAGTAAATATATTGCCTTCTCTTATTGTTATAGATCAGTCTGGGTTTACCACGGGCAGACAGACAGCAGACGTTACGAGGCGCCTGATAGATGTCATCCATGTGGTTGGGGAACATCGAACGCCTTCTCTGTTCCTCGCGTTGGATGTGGAGAAGGCGTTCGACAAGATACATTGGAAATTTCTAGCATTGGTGTTGGACAAGTTTGGATTTGTGGGTCCTATCTATAGCGCCATAATGGCTCTTTATTCCACACCATCGGCACAAGTCTACATTTCGGGTGCTCTATCTACACCTTTTTCCATTAACAATGGAACCCGACAGGGTTATCCCCTGTCCCCCTTAATTTTTAATCTCTTAATGGATCCACTTGCTACCTACATACAGTCACACCCACAGATAGCAGGTATACAAATAGGCTCTAGAACTCACACCATAAGTCTTTTCGCCGATGATATAATATTAATGCTTGCTAACCCGAAGGTATCTCTCCCCTCTGTTCATGAAGCACTACTTTTCTTTAACAAAGTATCATATTATAAAATCAACGAAACAAAATCTTACATATTAAACCTAGGTATACCAGATGAGGACAGTCGGGAATTAAAACAAACATTCCCCTATATCTGGAAAAAAGATGGCATTAAGTATCTAGGTATAACCCTGACACCTAGAACAGAAGACCTAATATCGGCGAACTATACATCCTTTTACACTCAATGGGAGCCAGATTAAAAAATTTAGACCAAAATGAATTATCATGGCTTGGCAGATTGGCAGCCTTTAAGATGCAGATACTCCCTCAGTTGCTTTATCTTTTCAGAACTCTACCAATCCCTCTTCCCATATCTTTTTTTAATTCTATACAGCCTATAATAAACAAATTCTTGTGGCAGGGGAGAAGAGCTAGATAATAGACAGATCAAACACAGAAAAGTAGGTGGAATAGGACATGTGCACTTACAGGACTACTATTTTGCAACGATTATCACACAGATTCAACACTGGATGCGAGCAGATTCCAACACAACATGGAAGGATATAGAAAGTACACTAATCCCCAAAGGAAATCTTGAAGATTTCCTTCTAACTACTCATCTCACTAAATCACTACACAAAAAGCTAACCCACCCCCTATACTAGCATCAGTGAGAGCATGGACACACCTCTGCAGTTATCAAAACTGGAGTGACAGAGTAACACTATTGAAGTTTCCCATATCAGCATTTACACATATCATCCCGGACCTCAATCTAACTAGTTGGCAGACAAAGGGAATATATTATCTAGACAAAATTATGGAAGGCCCTTCGGTAAAATCATTCGCTAAATTACAACAAGACTACCATCTACCTCATACTGAGCTCTACAGATATACACAATTAGCCCATCTACTCACAAGGAACCTGTACATGATCATAATACTACCAGAAAAACGAACTCAATTTTATCAAACAAAATTTAACACACGGAAAGGCATATCACTGATATACTCGAGACTACAAGTAAAAAAAGAATATATGTACAAAAACTCAGTCCATGCTAGCATGGGAACAAGAACTAGGGAAGGAATATCACAGAGGTTGGACTTGATGGACTTGTGTCTTTTTTCAACCTCACCTACTATGTAACTATGTAATATACACTCCATCACTGGGAAAAATCGTTCCGCCTTATACATTCATCCACAAGAAGTACCAATTTAGCAGAAATGCAACAAAAAAATACTATTGAGATAGTACCTGACACCACATCGTATAGCAAAAATATTTCCGGGAGCATCTCCAGATTGCTGGAGAGACTGTGGAAATACTGGTACACTGATTCATATACTCTGGTCCTGTCCAAAACTGAGGGATTTGTGGTCACAAGTAGAAAGGTTAATGATGGACATCACAGGTACAAACCACTCACTAGCCCCAGGGATGACACTATTATCCTTGGATTTACACACTATCCCCTCAACATACAGAACAGCGATTTCACATATCTTGTTAGCCACTAGAATATCTATCCTGAGAAAATGGAAAAACATAACTGCCCCTACATTATTGGAAGTAATACAAACCACACAAACTAATGAATCATACGAAGTATTACATGCATCAGCCAATGGGAATTATAAAAAGGTAAAGGAACAATGGTATCCTTGGAAAGATTGGTACAACTGGAAAGTAAAACTTTGAAACAAATAGATATCATCTTGACTGCTCTTTGTTTATGTTTTTGGTTATGTTGAAGTTATTTTTCTACAGTTAGGTTGACTGACTCCTACCAACAATTCAGTCTCACACTCTAAGGATTATAGCATAATGAATGTTTGATATGCACAACTAATAGAACACCCACGGCGACAAACTAGAGTGATCGCAAGTGGGTGTTCATTGATTCTGTACAACACCACAATGTTAATATACTAACTCTTTCTCTCACTTAAATCTTACCAACCAATAGCATTATAAGACCACAAAGCTATACTAGAGTGTATGACACATCGGACAAAGAGAAGTGTTATTGTTACGAAAGATGTCAGATTTGAAAATGTACTGATTACCTTGTTATTTTTCTATTTCTGTCACTTAAAAATCAATAAAAATGATTGATAATAAAAAAGGGTGGGGAATTCTATATTAATGTCCATAGTTTTCAAATAGGATGTCCACCAAGGTACCATGATAAAGGTGGGCTGCATCCCATCAATATTTCAGGTGCATAATGAATTGCTTATCTGAGCACTTTACTCTATTAAAGTCCTGTGTGCAGGTACAGCAACATTGAATATCAACTATACAAAAAAACATAGGCCCCTTATAAGGGAAGGCACCCCATTTGTGTATATTGATCAGAATCCCAAAACTATACCTCTCACATGTGTACAGATAGAGATAGTGGCGCTAATATAAATTGTGTAAAATAATGAGTCAGAGCAGCATGATGCCTATGATCCTCTAATTATACATAAAAATAATAGTATCATGAAAAAAAAAATATTTTTATCATGAAAAAAAAAAAATAATTAACACCCAGTGAAAAGTGTCACTATAGATAATAAATTACAAGAATTGAATGATTAAGTTCAACAGTTGTTTTTCAATCTTCTTGTGTGATAAATCTTCTACTCTTCCACCTCACCACCGTGATAGTGACACCACTCCCTCTGAAGAGCGAACTCACCAGATTTTATAGCCTCCCACTCTCGTGTTCGGCAAAACAGCAATTGAACCACACCTGGGTTGCATGTGATGAACCGTAACTCCAATCAAGCCAGCAGATTGTATAGCCTCCCACTCTCATGTTTGGCAAAACAACAATTGAACCACACCTGAGTTGCATGTGATGAGCCGTAACGCCAATCAAGCCAGCTCCATATGTGAAAAAATGAATAAAGTGCTCCACATAGCATGACACCATTTTGACAGATTTATTAAAATCATTCCAAACACACTTCAATGGTTACACTCACTTTTAAAATGAAACAAAAAAGCCTTTGAACAAAACCACAGCAAGCACAGCAAGCAACAGGATCAGTGATCCAACGGTGCACGGCGGTCACAGCAGACCTGAAGTGTGATTTGGTGTATCTCTCAACCAACCTTCTAAGGCCCAGCAATCCAAACGGTGTAGTCCTCCTCAGACAGCAGTGTCTAATGTCAGTGCGATGGAATACCGTGTAACCATGCCCCAGACATGTTTCTTCGAAAAGACTTCTTTAAATGGGATTTGTGTATGTGTGTTATATTCTAGAAGTGAGGGGTTCCTTACGTGATCTGCTATTTTTCAACTGCTTTGCATGTTGTGTTTTCAAGTTAATTTAAACCCTAGAAGTATCCACAATATCCCCTAATCTGGATTAATGTTTCATGTATTGGAGAAGGAAATAATAATAAATATGTATGTAATTTAAGTTTAAAATATTGAACAGTGGAAAAGACTTGTTATTGTCTTGTGCAATTTCACTTTTTTTTTAGTTTTTAAGAAGAGTCCATTTTCAAGATCCCACTGGAGAAGAAATATATTTTAGTGAGAGAGGAGATATGGGCGCGTTGTATGATATTTACAGTTTTGGAATAAATTTTAATTTTGAACTTTTATTTGTACTTATTGGAAGTTACAATGCATCTTCTCCTGATGGAGAAGAATTTGTGTTTGATGGATTACCACAAATATGGAAACATGGTGAGGTTCGTGTTTTTACTTGACTACGGATTCCTACATAGATGTGTAAGTAGTGTAGGAGCTTGCCGCTAATTCCCTCTAACATTACAATTGACCTATCACCAAGATGGACCTCATAATTAGGCAGAAGGGATGTGCAGGAGGTAGGAAAGGATGGATAAGCTTTAATACTTTGAGAAAGTTTTGGTGTTTGCATGTCAACTGTAGGATATTAAAGACTACTGTATGTGTAGGCATCTCTAGAAGCCCACATAATGCATTTGCAGGCCCCTAGAGATGTCTACAAAATGGTTAACTTAGCAAAGTGCATGTTTTTTTAGCTTAGTTAAGTAAGGTGAAGATATGGTTATTTTAGCCACTGCTTGACTGACTGGTGAAAGTATGTACAAAAACATATTTTTTTTCAATTTTTACCATTTTTTTTCACATTTTGTTTTTTTACATTTTTTTTTAAACTGTGACCAGAGCAGTACAGTGTTACTATAGTGAGGTGGTGATCAGGATTTTTTTAAACACTATGATTATTTATAACATTGATGATCACTGTTATAAGTGTAGCGCCACCCTCATATGAGCTGCTGGAGGATTACTGACCCCAAAGGTTGTGCTGACCTTCCAAACCTCCCAACACCTCTGACACTCTGGGTTCAGACATAATTCAAAGAAAGAATGCAATTGCAAAGACACCAGGCTATCAAATAAATTAGTATTTTACTAAGGATTCTTAAGTAAATAAGAAGAAAGGAACGTTAATGCAGATATCTTTCAATCTCAAACTTTAGTCTTAGCAAGTATACAAACCATAGGCAATGCAAAGAAAGAACACAATAAATGAAAAGGTAATAACCAGTAGGTCCTGGAAGAACCTATGACCCCAGGTATAAAACTGAAGAGAATGACCTGTGTCAAACTGCTCCCCTAAAATCCCGATGTCATGGGCCCCGAAAGGAAACAGCACAATGTATAAGAACACAATATGTAAACAGTGCAGTGAGCAAATTCTGAGTAGAGTAAGGAATCAGGCTGCAGGGCAAGGATCCAGGGATATAGGAACAGAAACAAACATGTTCAGGGTTCAGGATACAGGATACAGGAATCAGGGTTCAGGTCCAGGATCAGGATCACAGATAAACAGGCTGCAGGTCATGGCACAAGGACAATACCAGGGCAAGGTGTGTGTGCACTTGCCGGGTATTTATACTATAGCTGCTATCAAAGTCAGGTGATGCCTAATTGCAGAAGGTAAGGCCTGCTCCAGCACGGACATCACCAGCTGCCATCTCCATGCACTTTGCACCCGCTCTACGGATCGTGCTATTGGATTTTTTGTTGTTTTTTTATTTCAGCACTCATGAGCACCAGTTTTGTATGTTTTAACGTTCCTTGTGAATAAATTTACGGAGTACACTTAGATCGTGTCCCCCTATATATATTTTTTATACATATCGGGACGCCTGTACCACCACATCCATCACCATTGCTGGCCTGGAGGCTTATCATACTGGACCTCTATGCTGGGCTGGAATCCTATCGTGCTGGATCGAAGATCTTTGTAGTAGTATCGGGAGGTACCAATATCCCTGTTATTTGACCTACTGTATTACAGAGGTCCATCATATCCGGTAAGCATAACTTGGATTACACGGTGGAGGATATTGTCATGCATTGTGGAGAACATATTTTATCTTTTATTACAAGGAATCTTCATTTCCATCTGTTTGGATATAGCAGCTTCCTACTTATATGGACTGGACTTGTTCCTTTCTTCTTTTTTCTTATAGGGCGTACACACGGTCGGACTTTGTTCGGACATTCCGGCAACAAAATCCTAGGATTTTTTCCGACGGATGTTGGCTCAAACTTGTCTTGCATACACACGGTCACACACAGTTGTCGGAAAATCCGATCATTCTGAACGCGGTGACGTAAAACACGTACGTCGGGACTATAAACGGGGCAGTGGCCAATAGCTTTCATCTCTTTATTTATTCTGAGCATGCGTGGCACTTTGTCCGTCGGATTTGTGTACACACGATCGGAATTTCCGACAACGGATTTTGTTGTCGGAAAATTTATCTCCTGCTCTCCAACTTTGTGTGTCGGAAAATCTGATGGAAAATGTCCGATGGAGCCCACACACGGTGGGAATTTCCGACAACACGCTCCGATCGGACATTTTCCATCGGAAAATCCGACCGTGTGTACGGGGCATTATATTTAAGTGTGCTGCACTTACCATCGTAACCTACAGTGTTCAGCTTGCAGTTACTGGTATTCTGTTGTTTGTTTGAGCTGATTGCTTTCTGTTTATAGTGCCTGCTCCACACTGCCAGGATCCATCTGCTGGTGGACTCCAGTACTGCGGCCCAAAGATGACATAATACCAGCAGGAAAAAGCTCTGCCAGTTCCAAACTGCCAGGAGACACCTGCTGGTGGACCTCAGTACTGGACGCCAAATGATAAAAATTACCAGCGGAGGGAACCTTTCCTGACAGTACCCCCCCTCAAAGGAGCGACCTCCGGACGCTCCAACTAGCCGTTGCTGGGGAAAGTCCATGGCGTCAAGCCAGGCAGCGAGCAAAGTCACATCAGGTTGGGCAATAAGTATATCAAGCTGGGTAGCAGGCACAGGAACCTCAAGCTGAGTAGCAGGCACATTGAGCTGGGTGGCAGGCACATTGAACTGGGCAACAGGCACAACAAACTGGGCAACAGGTATGGGCGCATCAAGCTGGGCCGCTAGCACGGGCGGATCAAGCGGGGCAGCAGGCACAGGCACATCAAGCAGGGTAGCAGGCACGGGCACATCAAGTGGGGCAGCAGGCACAGGCACATCAAGCGGGGCAGCAGGCACTTCAAGCTGGGCAACAGGCATGGGCACTTCAATCTGGGCAACAGGCACGGGTATATCAAGATGGGTAGCACACAGTGGCCCATCAGGCTGGGCAGCAGACAGTTGCACATCAGGCTGGACAGCAGACAGAGGCTCATCAGACTGGGCAGCGTACAGGAACACATCAGGCTGGGCAGCAGACAGAGGCTCGTCAGGCTGGGCATCAGACAGAGGCACATCAGGCTGGGCAGCAGATAGGTACATATCAGGCTTGGCAGCAGATAGGTACACATCAGGCTGGGCAGCAGACAGAGGCTCATCAGACTGGGCAGCAGATAGGTACACATCAGGCTAGGCAGCAGACAATAACACATCAGGCTGGGCAGCAGGCTCCGCAGGCTCCGCAGGCCAGGAAACAGGCAACGCACCATCAGACTGGGAAGCTGGCTCTGTTTCTTCGGGCTGGAACGCTGGATCTGGTTCTTTGGGCTGGAACCCTGGCTCTGGCCCCTCCGGCTGGTACGCTGGCACCACCAGCTGGAACTCTGGCACCTCCGGCTGGAACTCTGGCACTTCGGACTGGAACTCTGGCACTTCGGGCTGGGATACTGGCATCGAAACTTCAAGCTGGGACAGATTGGTGGGTGTGGAGGCAGGTTGGGTTAATGGCAGGATCATTTTGGTCGGGAAAAACTTTCGTTTTTCTTTGGCTTAGCCTCTGAAGCTATATAGGTGACAGCAGGACTGTAGGTAAGGGGTGCAGCAGACTGGGAAGGAGGATTGGGACAGGGCAGAGAAGAGGTAACAGTAGCTGGGGGAAGATCTTGTGGGTTTGTAGGCAGCGGGGAAGAGGCAGGTGGGTTGAATGCTGGATAGGTACAGGGAGCAGAGACCGGATATGAGTATTTGGTTGGGAGCAGGGTATACTGGGCTGCAACAGAGGTTGACGTGGCTGATGGGGAAACATACATTTGGGTAGGTTGGTGTCTGATGGCAGAGGTGGTTTGTTTGGCTGGGGCTGATTGCACCATGTCAGACAATGCCGAAAGTATAGGTTGTTCAAACTGTAGTTTTAAATCTCCCTGTCTAACAAACAGGCTTAGTAGTGCTCACAAAAATCGGTGGGATCATCTTCAAAAAGCCACACTAGGGATACAACCTGATTCACATTAAAAGGAGGAGTAAAATCATCATGGCCTTCTGGAATGCAGGGCAGGGCCAGCTCAGTACAGGCTGGACCTCCACAAACAATATATAACCCTGATCGACCAGGGAGTGAGCCAAACAGATAGCTGCAAACAATTGGTCACTAGACCATCTCTTCAAAGACTGGTGGCAATAATCACTACTTTCAGATGCCAGCAGAGAAAAATAAATAACCTCATCGGCATTCAACCAAACTGAATCAAAATGGTTCCCCTGTGCAGCCACTTCTGGTCAGGTATTCTGGCCCTGGTATTCTGTCATAAACCAGATGTGAACAGAACTGTGTGACTGTGACAGAGTGAACCAGACATAAGCAGGTGAAAGTAAATAAGTTTATTAAAGTAAATGCATATAAATGTGAACACACCACTAATACAAACAGAGTGAACAAACTGAACAACCAAACAGTGATAATAAACCAACCAGTATATATATAGCAAAAGGGAGTGCCAGAATCGTAGTCAAGCCAGGCCAGGGTCATAAACAGGAGATCAGCAGATGGGGGGCCAGGAGTAAACAGACAGGGAACACGATGGAAGGAATGAGGCTGCAGGGATACAGGAACAGAAACAAACAGGTTCAGGGTTCAGGATACAGGAATCAGGGTTCAGGTCCAGGATCAGGATCAGTATCACAGATAAACAGGCTGCAGGTCAGGGCACAAGGACAATATCAGGGCAAGGTGTGTAATCAGGGCAAGGTGTGTGTGCACTTGCCGGGTAGCAAGTTGCTATCAAAGTCAGGTGATGCCTAATTGCAGAAGGTAATGCCTGCTCCACACTGCCAGGATCCATCCGCTGGTGGACGCCAGTACTGCAGCCCAAAGATGACATAATACCAGCAGGAAAAAGCTCTGACAGTTCCAAACTGCCAGGAGACACTGCTGGTGGCCCTCAGTACTGAACGCCAAATGATAAATATTACCAGCGGAGGGAACCTTTCCTGACAATGGGATTCAGCTGTGTCTGTGTCAGATTCTCACGTACCTGACTGATGAGCCCAATAGTGCAGAGGAAGGCCTCCCTTACGTATCTGACTCACTGCTCCTGGTTGAGCAGACAGGAGGCATGGGAGTGCAGAGTGGTATGAGAGCCTGGTGGGTACGTTGCTGGTAGGGAGGCTCCGGGGGTCCAGATGCTGTAGAGAAGACCACCAACAGGAAGAAAGATCCGAACAGCGGACAGACTGAAAGGTGGAGCACCCGATATCCACACCCAAAAGTAGAAGCAAACAGTCAGTACACAGTTCAGAGGGTTGTGGATTCCAGTGGAAGCAGGCAGGTTGGTTCAGATACAGATAGGTGATGCTGGAGCAGGAGCTAGGCAGACAGGTCAGGTCACAGGCTGAGTCAACAACAGGTGGGCAGCAAGGTATCCAAGGAGCAGGCGGGTTCAGAGTCAGAGGCAAGCTGAGGTCAGATGCGGACGGAGAGCAGGAGAGTCAAAAGGTCAAGCCGGTTCGTTCAGGAGATCAAAACACAAAGGTAGATAAACAGGAGCAGGGGTCATAGGGAGCTACAGATAAGACAGCACTGATCCTGTGTGCATCCCTTGTTTAAACAGACGTGCTCAAGGGCGGTCAATTTTGTTTCTTCCACTGGGACTTTCCTGACAGTCTGTAACGATGATGAGAGTGACCCCCAACAGTCACTTGGCTGACACAGCGGGAGATGGTGGATCCACCTTCAGGTGTATAGCTCACTCACTGAAGACTCTCAATGCCATCCAGGCTGCAGCGCCTGCTCACATTCCCCAAACGGATGGGTCCCTGCTCTTAGCTGAAGCCTATGGTCAAAAGAGAAAGAGCTCCTCCTTGGCTATTTTTGTCCTCATCCAGCATTCTTCTCTCTCCAGTCAGCTGGAACTTGTAGTCTGCAGCAGCACTGGCTCCATAGTAATCCCGGCTGTCTGCACTACATGTCCCCTGATCCCCTGATTTCAGTAGTGGTTTTTCTCTCTCTCTGCCTCCAGAAAATGATGACACAATGTCCAGGCTGAACAATAGAGGGAAACAAACTCAAGGAAACACTTAACAAATGTCCCATGATAACACAGGCAGACTAGCCAGCGCCTGGCTACATCAGCAATCATTTTTATGAATGGCATTCATTCATGTTGCATTGTTTACAACTGTGATAGCTGTGATTGACCACAGCTATCGCATTTTACAGGTGCGCTGTGATTGGCCCTGTTTGTACCATATGATTACTGTGACCAATCACAAAGATCTTAATAGTATACAATGAATGACTATGAATAAAAGCTGTTCATTCTGATCAAAATGATTGGACACAGTGATCCCATGGTACTAGGGTCAGCCAGGTACAATGCACTGTCATCCGCAGGTTCCATATCCTGTCTCTACACGGCCCCTAGGGTGCACACACAGTGCATGACTGGGAGGATGTTATATAATGTCCACCTGGAATAGCAGTGCTCCTGCTTGGTCACCTTTTACTATTGGCTGAATGGGATGTAGTTAAATTCCAAATCATGCGGGGAAAAAATAGAATTGCGGCTTGCCCATGATCAATCACTTGCCTACTGGGCACTTTTACCCCCTTCCTGCCCAGGCCAATTTTTAGCTTTCAGCGCTGTCACAATTTGAATGATAACTACTAAAGCAAAAATGCAAAAGTCTCCGAGCCACATTTTGGGGCAGTGGCTTTGAACATCCTTGCAGAACTCCTGTCCTCAATTCCTGCTAAAGAAGTTCCATACAAGCATGGGGTAGGGATAACTATAGTGTATTGTCAGTAAAAATTGAATTTGAATTATTAATGAACGACTGCAACATACAGGGATATACAATGTAATACTGACATATAATCATACACATAGGTTGGACTTGATGAACTTGTGTCTTTTTTCAACCTCACCTACTATGTAACTATGTAACTATGTAATGCTTTTTTGAAAGTATTTACTTACAGTGGGGACGGAAAGTTTTCAGACTCCCTTAAATTTTTCACTCTTTGTTATATTGCAGCCATTTGCTAAAATCATTAAGTTCCTCATTAATGTACACACAGCACCCCATATTGACAGAAAAAGACAGAATTGTTGACATTTTTGCAGATTAAAAAAGAAAAACTGAAATATCACATGGTCCTAAGTATTCAAACCCTTTGCTGTGACACTCATTTATTTAACTCTGGTGCTGTCCATTTCTTCTGATCATCCTTGAGATGGTTTTCTCACCTTCATTTGAGTCCAGCTGTGTTTGATTATACTGATTGGACTTGATTAGGAAAGCCACACACCTGTCTATATAAGACTTTACAGCTCACAGTGCATGTCAGAGCAAATGAGAATCATGAGGTCAAGGGAACTGCCTGAAGAGCTCAGAGACAGAATTGTGGCAAGCCACAGATCTGACCAAGGTTACTAAAAAAATTTCTGCTGCACTTAAGGTTCCTAAGAGCATAGTGGCCTCCATAATCTTTAAATGGAAGACGTTTGGGACGACCAGAGCCCTTCCTAGAGCTGGCCGTCCGGCCAAACTGAGCTATCGGGGGAGAAGAGCCTTGGTGAGAGAGGTAAAGAAGAACCCAAAGTTCACTGTGGCTGAGCTCCATAGATGCAGTCGGGAGATGGGAGAAAATTGTAGAAAGTCAACCATCACTGCAGCCCTCCACCAGTCGGGGCTTTATGGCAGAGTGGCCCAACGGAAGCCTCTCCTCAGTGCAAGACACATGAAAGCCCGCATGGAGTTTGCTAAAAAACACCTGCAGGACTCCAAGATGGTGAGAAATAAGATTCTCTGGTCTGATGAGACCAAGATAGAACTTTCTGGCCTTAATTCTAATGCCGCGTACACACGGTCGGACTTTTCGTCTACAAAAGTCCGACGGACGCCGACGGACTAAAGCTGGCTGACAATCCGATCGTGTGTGGGCTTCCCCGGACTTTCAGCAGACTTTCAGCTGACTTTTCCAGCCTCAAATCTGACGGACTTTAGATTTGAAACATGCTTCAAATCTTTACGTCGTAACTACGCCGGACCCAGAAATCCGCTCGTCTGTGTGCTAGTCCGACGGACAAAAACCCACGCTAGGGCAGCTATTGGCTATTGGCTATCAACTTCCTTATTTTAGTCTGGTGTACGTCATCACGTACGAATCCGTCTGACTTTTGTGTGATCGTATGTAGGCAAGTCCGTTCGTGAAAAAGTCTGCCGCAAGTCCGCCAAGTGTCCGCCAAAAGTCCGTCGAAAGTCTGTCGGACAGGCTGTCGGACTTTTGTAGACGAAAAGTCAGACCGTGTGTACGCCCCATAAGCGGTATGTGTGGAGAAAACCAGGCACTGCTCATCACCTGTCCAATACAGTCACAACAGTGAAGCATGGTGGTGGCAGCATCATGCTGTGAAGGTGTTTTTCAGCTGCAGGGACAGGATGACTGGTTGCAATCGAGGGAAAGATGAATGCGGCCAAGTACAGGGATATCCTGGACGAAAACCTTCTCCAAAGTGCTCAGGAATGAAAAAAATGAACTTAAATGATTTTAGCAAATGGCTGCAATATAACAAAGAGTGAAACATTTAATGGGGTCTAAATACTTTCCGTCCCCACTGTATACACACACACACATACACTCTGCATTCAGTGTAGCCTATATATGCAGGGCATTCGGTGGTGTACAGTTTCTAATAAACAGTTGGTATACACAGTATATAATACAGTGCAGCCATTGTACAATTTCTAATACAGTTCAGGTGGTATATTTTGTATATACACACACATACACGCACTCTAATATATATATATATATATATATATATATATATATATATATATATATATATATATATATATATATATATATATATATATATATATATATATATTAGTGTGCGTGTGTGTGTATATATATATATAGTCTGAGCCCTACTGCAACCGGGACAGATATGAACCACACAAATACGCCACAAGACTAACAACTAGAAATAGACCTGAAGTGTGCCCTGGTCGGCTGGACGGTATGCCTAAAGAGGGGACATAGCCAAGATAAGTAATGGATGATTGTGGATGGACGGTATGCCTAAAGAGGGGGCATACCCAAGATAAGTAATGGATGATTGTGGAAAGAAATGTGCTAAAAAATTTCCTGAAAATGGGGAATGGGAGGGAGGGTATTATGAACCAGAACCGACAAGGACCACAGGTGAGTGGTGTGCTTTAAATACCCCCCGAGGCTCTTCCTATAAATCCAGACCACCGTACTGGCCTTCTTACTTATGATCGGAGCCATACAACCGGGACAGATATGAACCACACAAACACGCCACAAGACTAATAACATGAAATAGACCTGAAGTGTGCCCTGGTTGGCTGGACGGTATGCCTAAAAAAGGGGCAAGAACACTCGGATAGGGAGGTGACTACTTTATTGAGCTGGTAACGTACTAATGAGCAAGCTTGCTGAAGGCTTGCAACATCTCTCCTCAAGGTTCGGAATATACTGAGCGAAGCAAGTGGATTTCCATCTGCCCACCTTTTTAAAAAGGCATGGACTGGTACCCTGTGCTGAGATGTGGCCGAGGCTGTTCCGATCCGAAAGGAGTGTTCGAAAAAGCGGACAAAAAAAAAAAAACTAAAGCAGCCAGCACAGCAGTGTATAAAGTTGCAAAAATGACAAATTGGGTGAAATGTGCAGTGCTTATGTGATCATATAAACCAAAACAAATAATATGAGTACAAAAAACATGAATAATAAATGATGTGCTCAAAAATACTCCAAGCAGTTCTCTATTATGACATGTGATGTCTATAAACAGAGGAACTTGGACGTGTGATGTCCAAAAAAAGTCAGTGACATACTTCAACTATGTGTGATGATAATCCTTAACCACATGTGGATGTGATATAGTGACAGTTTTTTTTTTTTTAATTGTTTATTTTAACAATTGTAAAACATCATATCATAAGATACAAAGATCATGACATTGAAGAATTCAAAAGCAATATACAAAACAATTTAATAGAACTTGACGAGGATACCCGTATAGGCGAATGTCAGCGGCTTCCATCATGGGATCATTTAAACAAAAAAATATCTATACAGTATCCAAATCTAGATCAAAAATAAAAATGGAATGTGTCAGCTACAAAAACAAACATAAAGGATGGTCAAAGGCTATTGCTAATGGGATTTAAAAGGGCATGTGACTATCAGGTTCAGGAGAAAATATTGAGTCATCCCAAACTTTCCAAATTTTATCAAATAAGGGAAGATTACCTTCAATCTTTGCAGTCATATGCTCCATCCTGCGTACATCTGCGACTATGGAAAGTACATGGCGTAAAGTGGGAGGGGAGGTAGAGAGCCAAATTCTAGGGATGGCTCTTTTCGCTGCCAAAAGTATGAAAGACCCAAGTTTCTGTAATGATTTAGGGATGCCCGGGAAAGGTAGACCTAGAGGGAAGTGTATGGGGTTCAATGGGATAGTTGTAGAGAAAAGTGTTTGCAATAATTTTTGAACCTCGGTCCAATATGTCCAAGATATGGCAATCCCAGAAGATGTGAAGATGAGTACCAACGGATTGACCACATCTCCAGCATAAGTTAGAGAGAGTAGGGTTCCAGGCATTTTTGAAGATGATTCCCAAATTTTACCCCAGTTCAACAGTGAGATTTGGCGGTTTACCATTCTAGACCATTTTGCCATGTAGTTATGTGTGGAATTAGAGGGGGCACTGCGTGGAGCATTTTATACATAGACAAAATGAATTTTGTTTCATATGGGCCATTTGCACATAATATTTCAAAGTCTGTAGGTTTTTCTAAGGACAGTGAAGGTGAGTTGGCATAGAAAAAATGTTTAATTTGTAAATAGGAGTATTCCATAGAGGCGGGGAGGTTATATTTTTCTTGGAGATCAGAAAATAATAGGAATTACGCATAACCGAATGTACCAGGTGAAATATACCTGCTTGAGTCCATGGGAGTGTTCGCAAATAAGACAGTCCATCTGGGATGTCTGGATTGAAAAGGACATTCTGGAGAGGGGAGCATGGTGAGGAAAGAGAGAATCTATCTGCTCATCTCTTCCAAATGGATAGGGTAAAAAGCATCGGGGACAAACAAAGAGACCTCACTTAGGGCATGAATTTGCTTGAGGATGGCCATAACATGTAACAGGGATGCACTGGAGTAGTGATCCCCATTTCAATTTCAGCCCACCTACTTGGGGCTTTCCTTGAGGACCAGGTGGTCAGTATCCTGAGATGGGAAGCGTAGTAGTACTTAATGAGATCAGGAGCAGCCAACCCACCTTTAGTACTAGGGGAAAAGACTACCGATTGGGCAATTCTATGAGAAGCATTGTTCCAAATAAAATTGAGGCATTTTCTCTGGAGGTTTTTCAGCTGCGACACTGGGACTGGGATTGGTAGAGTTTCAAATAAGTACAATAATTTAGGCAGTATTGACATTTTGAGGACATTCTGCCAAGGAGAGAGAGTGGGATGGGGGTCCAGAGCTGTAGAAGTCTAGAGATTTCCGCAAACAATGGAGGGAAGTTGGCTTGATAAAGCGAGTTATATGAGGGGGTAAGATGAATTCCTAGATATTTCAATGAGTTCTGACACCACCTATATTTAAATCTGCTTTGCAAAGAGTTAAGCATATCTGGGGGTACATTAATAGGAAGGGCTTCTGTTTTGGTCTGGTTAATTTTGAAGCCTGATAAGATTCCAAAAGTGGATAGAATATCATGTAAAAAAGGTAGGGAGGTGTCGGGATGGGTGATGGTTAGTAAGATGTCGTCTGCGAAAAGGGACAGTTTGTAGTCCTGTTGTCGCAATGGAACTCCCATGATATCAGGGTGGGATCTGATGGCTGCTGCTAATGGTTCAAGACTCAATATGAATAATAGGGGTGATAAAGGACACCCTTGTCTGGTGCCGTTACTAAGGGTAAACCGTTGTGACAAGTAGGAAGACATCTGGACTTGAGATGTGGGGTGAGAGTAAAGGGTTTGTAAAGCCTGTATAAAGGAACCCGAGAATTAATATTTGGCTAGGACTGCAAACATGAATGGCCAGCTTAAACGATCAAATGCTTTTTGAGCATCTAAGCTCAAAACTATGGTGGGACGTTTGGTTTTGGTTATTAAGTCAATCAAATCTATGGTTCTTCTCGTGTTGTCTCCAGTGTGTTTTGTGGGGACGAATCCCACCTGATCTCTATGAATTAAGGCTGGTAATAGGGGGGATAATCTATTGGCTAATATTTTGGTAAAAATGTTATAATCCGAATTGAATAAAGCAATGGGGTGGTAGTTGTCTGGTAATGCGGGGTCTTTACCCGGTTTAGGAATAACTGTTATGTTAGCATGTAGGAACTGTGAATGTGGGATGGTGCCTTCAAGAAGAGAGGAGTATAGGGATCGTAGATAGGGGGTTAAATTCTGTGAAAAATGTTTTATAATAGATGTAAGGAAGGCTGTCAGGGCCTGGAGATTTGTGAGCTGGTAGATTTTGAATCACTTCTCCTATTTCCTCTATGGTGATCAGGGAGTTGAGAGAGGATATATGTTCAGCGGAAAGTTTGGGTTATGGTAGAGAGGCTATGAATTCATCAAACTTAGGTTGTGAGAATTGAGGGTGTGAATCAGGGCTTAAGCAGTTATACAATCGACTATAAAAATCTCCAAAAACTTTTGACATAGCTTTAGGACAATATGTGGGGGTACCATCAGGCTGCATCAAATGGTCAGGGATAGATAAAAAGGGCCGTGGTTTTAATTTGTTAACTAGCATTTTGTGTGGTTTGTTTGCAAAATCATAAAATTTTTGTTTGGCCCATAACATAGATTTAGAAATTTTGTTCAAATCAAACGATTTGATTCGATTCCGAATTGAGATAACAGTTCTCAATTTTTGCACCGTGGGGGAGACCAACAAGTGCCCTTCTGCTGTCTGCAATTGAGTAAGTAGATCATTTTTGAGTTTTGCAGAGTCCTTCTTCAGGCAAGAGCCTGCAGATATACATTCACCTCTAAAAAAGGCCTTGTGGGCCTCCCACAGGGTAGAAATTTCCAAAACCGAACCATCGTTCATTTGGAAGAATTCAGTTAGCTTCTGTTGTAGTTGAGTTTGAGATAATGGATTTCTAAGCAGAGATTCATTAAGACACCAGTGGCATGTTTTAGTAAATGACGACGTCAGCAGGATATCGAGTTCAATGGGTGCGTGATCCGACCAGGTAGTAGGGTTTATCTCTGAAGAGACTACATAAGGGAGTAAAGGGCCAGTAACAAGAAAATGGTCTAGTCTAGAATACGACTTGTGAGAATGGGAATAGAATGTGTAACTCTTTTGGGTTGGATGTTTTACTCTCCAGGTATCAAAAAGATTGTGGGATCTAGTTAGTTTATAAAAAGAGGCAGATAATTTCTGGGAAGTAGATTGTGTGGTGACTTGGAATAAGGTTTTTCTGTCTATGGTCGGGGACATGCACACATTGAAGTCGCCTCCTAAAATCATAAAAGGCTGGGAAAAGGATTGTAGTTTTTCAAAAACTGTTGTAAGAAAACCGATTTGTATTGTAAGTATAGCATTGAAAACCATATAAAGGTCAAAAAGAAAAAAAAAAAGACCTGCAAATTGAAACAGTAAAACATAACAAAAGAGAAATAAAAAAAATGGATAAAAAACACAACAAAATGAAAATGGAAAAAAAATTCAGGCTACCCAGGCAAAAGCCATGAGTTGTAGTGAGGGGCATGGTAGGCTGCAGGAATTGGTGCAGGGGGGGTCCCCATCTCTGCTTTAAAAAAACAGACAAAAAAAATAGCTCTCGATAAGCTGTAGGAAGAAAAAAAGGAGAAAAAATTCCTAAAAAGGGGAAGAAACGACTTCCAAAAAATGTATAAATGGAACCAACATTCCAACATTGAGAGATATATCTCTCTATATGAGAGAGAGTGACCTAGCAACAGAGAGGTCACTGAGACAGCCATGACACATATTATCTGGTCATGGAGTAAAGATAATAAAGATTAATGGAGAGTGGGTCTCTTCAGGTTGGAAATCTGTGGGAGTTGGCTCGTTGCAGTGTGGAAAAGGCCTTCTGGGATTTTTATTGGACTGGGGTCCAGATCTTGGCTGGTGTGGTGAGTGATTTAGGGTTCGGAGCTTGGGGTGGGAGATCTTCTTCAGGCAGAGGTGGAAGGCCCAAGTTGCGGATGAAAGCTTCACTTTCGTAGAGATCTCTTATGCCGCGTACACACGGTCGGACTTTTCGTCTACAAAAGTCAGACAGCCTGTCCGACAGACTTCCGGCAGACTTTCGGCGGACTTTCGACGGACTTGCGGCGGACTTTCTAACGAACAGACTTGCCTACACACGATCACACAAAAGTCCGTTGAATTCTTACGTGATGACGTACACCGGACTACAATAAGGAAGTTCATAGCCAGTAGCCAATAGGTGCCCTAGCGTGGCTTTTTGTCCGTCGGACTAGCACACAGACGAGCGGATTTCGGGGTCCGTCGTAGTTACGAAGTAAAGATTTGAAGCATGTTTCAAATCTAAAGTACGTCGGATTTGAGGCTAAAAAAGTATGTTGAAAGTCCGGAGAAGCCCACACACGATCGGATTACCAGCCAGCTTTAGTCCGTCAGCGTCCGTTGGACTTTTGTAGACGAAAAGTCCGACCGTGTGTACGCGGCATTAGGGAGTATTGGACGCCATCTTTAGAAGCGGATAAGCGAAAGGGGAATTCCCATCGGTAAGAAACCTGATGATTTTACAAATGTGTAGTGACAGGTTGGAAGCTGCGCCTTTTGGCCAAAGTAATCGGGGATAGGTCACTGAATATCTGGATCTTTTTTTGTTTAAAGTCAATACGTGACTTGTTGCGTGTTGCCGAAGTGAGGGCTTCTTTGCTCTCGTAATAGTGGAAACGGACAATAACATCTCTGGGGTTAGAATTGGGAGGGGGTTTTGAGGCCAAGGATCTGTGTGCCCTGTCCATACGCCAATCTATGTCTGGAATATGTGGAGCCAAAGTAACAAACAGGCCCAAAAGATAGGAACGTAGCTCCTTGTCACTAACCGTCCCAGGAATTCCTCTAATTCTCAGGTTCTGACGTCTTTCACGGTTCTCCAAATCTTCCTGCTGCAGCTGGAGTTGGGAGACTGTATGTTTCATGCAGGCATTATCTTCTTCGAGAACATGCACATATTGAGTCAGTTCATCAAACTAATTCTCCAAAGTGTTAGTACGTTCTCCCAGCTGGTCAATTTCTCCCCGCAACTCGTGTGCTATTTTACCCACCTCTTTGGCGATGCTGTGGGTCAAATCGTTCAGCAATGAGTTCAATTTCAAATCGAGGACAGCCACTGTCACGACATCTGTGGGGTGGTCGGATGGAAGAGAATGTTGGGAATGTTGGGACCTGTTGTCGTCCCGGGCTGTCTTTCCCAGTATCACGCAGGAGTCAGCTGTGTCTGGTGGACCTGACTGTTCACTTGAGGCCGGGGATTGTGGCCTGTATAGGAAGCGCTCCATGCTGTGGGAAGGCCGCAACGGTGGCGGTGGGATAAAGCCTCTATAGATCGCTTTTTGGAAGCCGATCTTACCCATGCAGTGCCAAGGAGGATCGAGTAGTCTGCTGTATCACTCCTAGGGTTAGGGAAGGTCTGTTAGCTTCGTAGGAGCCGCGGGTAAGGAGACAGGGCCCGGAGCTCTCCTCTTACATATCCGCCATCCTTCACGCCGCGCATGCTCCCCCTATAGTGTAAGTCTTTAACTTCAAATATGTATGATGTAATAACAGTTGATAGTAGATCCACCACCAAAGTGGGATAAAGCCTCTATAGATCGCTTTTTGGAAGCTGATCTTACTCATGCAGTGCCAGGGAGGATCGAGTAGTCTGCTGTATCACTCCTAGGGTCAGGGAAGGTCTTTTAGCTTCGTAGGAGCGGCGGGTAAGGAGACAGGGACCGGAGCTCTCCTCTTACACGTCCGCCATCCTGCACGCCGCACATGCGCCCCCTATAGTGACAGTCTTTAACTTCAAATATGTATGATGTAATAACAGTTGATAGTAGATCCACCACCAAAGACACCAGAAGCTGCTTACCAGAGGGATTGAACTCAAATAGGTGTACACCTAGTGAGTCAATCAAGCTTTGTGGTATAATATACCAAGGGGATCAGATGCTCTATCCAGATATGACCTCCAGATGAACCTCCGAACAGGTGCAAGGTATGGATGGACTCAGTATATAGGCAGTCAGCCCCACCATTAAAAGAAAGAGGAAGGCATATTAGACATGTGCACCGTCAATAAATTTGTTTTGTTTTGTTTCGTTCCGTTTCGTATTAGAATTAATTCGTATTTCGCAATTCGTGTCCGAAATTTTGTATGAAATATGAATTTTCGTTAGGTTTGTTGACTTTCGTAACAATTATGAATGTTCGTTATGATGAATTTATCATTATGAGGGGTTGACCCCATCCCTGTGCTGTGCTGACTTTTCTGGGTTTTTAGGAATTTGGATCCAAAATTCATAAATGAAATTTCGTATAAAATTTGGAAGCATAGCATCTCCTATTTCGGATCCTCCCGAATGTACGAATTTTCGATTCGTACGAAACTAATGGCACATGTCTAAGGCATATAGCGTAACTCCATATGGAAATTTTAATACATGAAAAGCAAAGGAAATACACTCAAGTGTTTAGCAGTAAAATCAATTGCTTGTATAAAAGAAGACAGTGGTCTCAGCATATCCTCCCGACGCATTTTGACTTAGAAGTCATCATCTGGGGTGCTGGACCACTGTACTGGCTGAGTATTTATAGATACTGGTTACCCCCAGCAAGTGGCAACTCCATCTGATTGAAAGTGCAAATTATGGAGATTTCTTCCTAGTTCCTCAAAAATGGCGCCCGGGCTTGCATTCCAAGCAGGCACCCGGACAAGAGTTCCAAGCCTCATTTTAACATGTGAAAGAGGATGTGACATCATGTGGAACAGTGACTGGTTTAAACAGCCAAAAACATGGCACCACTATTCTGGGGGACATATAGGAGCGGATGTGGCTTAAAACGGCGCAATGTCAGGTGTATATAACCTACAACATGGCGCCGTTTGTCATAAGGACAAGTATATTAATACACTAAGTCACAGGGTATCGCCCTTATGGCAGCAAAAATGGAAAACAATACAATACATCCAAACATTGCTCTAGCCTAAACATGGGCAGCATGGCGGTGTAGTGGCCAGCACTCCCACCCAGCAGCAAAAGGGTCGCTGGTTTGAATCCTGAGGTTCCATGTGGGGGGAAAAAAAAAGAAAAAAAAAAACAATATAAAAATTATGTAATATATATAAAACATATATGATACTAAGGTGTGACAAATGATGGCACCCCTCAAAAAGGACACTTTATTGGTTGGATTGAGCTGATATTCGTGATAGGGACCAACCGTATATATTCAAATAAAAGATATAAGAAATTCAAAATACATTCTAAAATATATGTTATCAGAAAAATTAATAAAAATACCCTCATAAAAACATTTAAAAATACTTGTAAAAAACCTCTCATAAAGGATATTCTAATAGGTACCAACTGGACCCTAAAGTACCAGAAATAGAGAAAAGGCATCATGCTTGGTTGATAAAAGCAATGATGTCCCATTCTATGCTCAACCTAAAAGGGGAGTATGTCTGCAATTGGTGGATCTAATAAGTCTCCAAGCGAGAGATTCCCCTTGTCTTAGCTCCTCCCCTCCAAGGAGGTGTATATTTATCTATGACAAGACAAGTAGGGTCTCATCTGTGATGCTCTCCATAATGTCGAGGCACATTGTGTTTGACGTCACCACTTTTTATTTTAGCGATATGCTCGCTGACTCTAACAGAGAAAGCTTGAATTGTACAGCCCACATACTGCTTCCCACAGGGGCAGGTAATCAGATAAATGACATGTGGTAGCACAAGTGCAGAAAGTTTTAATAGGATATGTACAGTTTGTAGTGTTCGATTTAAACTCAAGGCTTTTACGTCTACCACAGGAATTGTATTGACATACAGTGTATTTTTTGCAATTCCAGCAATCCCAGCAGTTATTTAGGAACAAAGGAGAGGTCTCATGGTGCAGTAATTAAGTACAAGTTTTATTAACAATCCCTTTGATAAAGTCACGTGGTGTGACACAACGCGTCAGGGTAGGAGGAGTCAGGTGCCGACGCTTCTCGGGGACGGCCGAACCCGGAAGCTCTACACATCCACTGATCGCTGTGATTTTAGATGTAAGTTACTATGTTTGTTAATAAAACTTGTACTTAATTACTGCACCATGAGACCTCTCCTTTGTTCCTAAATAACTGCTGGGATTGCTGGGATTGCTGGGAGCTGCGGGAGGAGTTGCAGAGAGACAGATTCATTGATGTTAAGGAAACGCTCCAGGAAACACATCCTCTCCTAGAATATCTACCCGCTCTACTTGGCCCATTGGGGGCCGCTGCTGGAGGTGAGAGGCTGGGGGAAACACTTGTTATTTGCACCAGAACGTGTAAAGAAGAAAAGCACCAGTCACTGCACACTTTGCACTTTATTCAAAGACTGTTCTTTGTGGACACCACCCATCACAACTGCACTTTTGTATGGACTAGATTGCACTATTGTCACCGTTTGGGACAGCATCTCTGTTGTGGGATTATCTGTCCTATTATATTCAATTTCTTATTTATTTATTTATTAATTATTCACTAATAATGCATTAGAACGCTTAATATGTCATGACTGTATCACTATTTTGGATTTTATTTTAATACTGTGGATTATTTATAGGGAATTTTTGCTGCCCTCAGATTTTCTTGCACTTTATGTCAGTTTTATATATGCTTTTATTTGGTTCACTTTTTAGATTCATTTTTGATATCAGCACTAGAAATTATTTGATTTTCAGCTGTTGCCTGTGACACACTGTTAGCTTTATCTGGTGTTTTTGCCTATGATTAGGGATTTTTTCGTTGTTCATCCAGTTTGGGAAGTCATTTTTTTCCTCACAGGTTCACTCTATATTGTCACTTCCCTTGAGGAGGGGTGGCTGATACAGTTTACATCTATTTTTACTGAGCACTCACACAATATTTATTTTATTGAGCATTTTAATCGTTGGCATTCACTTACTCATTTCCATATTTTAGAACTGATCTCTTCTTTGATGAACTCCTGTATGGTGTTATTTTTCCTAAGGTCATAATATTTTTTCTGGCATTGATTATATGTGTTGGAGTCCACTTTGCCAGCTTTATCCTATATCTCAGATGATTACGGTTATGGTTTCTGATTATCTGATTGTTACTGATTGATAGAGTAGCGCCACATATCTCTATTTTATTATTCTTTTCTGGGGGAACTGAGTGGACCCATCTATGTTGGCAGCTCTTTATCGGGTACCTTACCGTCAGTTTCAGAGTTTTTTGTTTACATTGTGGTTTTTTGCGCACTAGCTCCTATATATTTATATAAATCAGGGTTGGTTTTCGGTTGGCAAAAGACATTGTTAGCGAACACCAATCCTGAAGTCTCTTCTATGGCTGTCGTAAATGGTCCCCATGCTGTCAATAATATGGTGAACACCAGCCATTCCAGTCACACACAACCTAAACCCCCACCTACACCTAGAGGGTACTTACATGAACCTGTAGGTCATTTAGGTCCACAGAGAGGTAGGCATCCCAGTTATCATATCACTCCACCACCACATTGTGGACGGGCCAATAATCTGAATAAGAGGGGAGGTAGAGGTCGCTCCAGAGGCAACCAACACTACCATCAGACTCCTCATTATGTCGATTATAGAAATTATGGATACAACGGGTCCCCTGTGAGAACCTATGATAATCCACCCCCCATGACTCTCGTTATTATGACCATCCATCAATCCCAGTGTACAACAGATTTTCTCCACTCCGTAAAAGAGAGTGATCAATCATATAACAGGAACGAATATAATCGTTCTTCATTAAGTCAAAATCGATATGATTTAAAACGGAAACCAGGATTTTCGTCAGGACACACAGGGAAGAAAAAGGTCTTCGGACCCAAAAGAGGTTCTAGAGGGGGGCGGGGGATTCCTGAGAAGAAAAAAGAAAAAGGACATGATAGGCAATGGAGTTTTTAATGTAAGCACTAAGGAATTGACTACTCAGGAAATTATGATACTAGACAAGGGTTTAAAATTTGCCCTCCAGGGGCGTGGCCTAGCCCATGGAGCCGTAGGACGCACATTGCAGCGGCTCCCAGTCCTGACGGTTTCCACGAGACTATAGCTTTGACACTACTACTCACATCGCCTCCACATCGCACCGATGGGCAAAGGAAAGCCCAAGGATCACCCCAAGCCCTCCGGTGATCGCACACAGAGTGATTTGGGCAAGTTTGTGACATGGGCTTCCGCGGCCTACAGCACACAGGGGAAATCCAAGATGGCGCCGGAACCTCCGTTCTGAGCCCTCAGACACCATGCAGGTACACTCCAGAGGCCACTCTGCCTCACTAGCAGACTTAGAGCCCTTGCTGCATAGCCCCCACAGCCCCCCACTGCCACTCTCAGGCACCCCTGAACTCAGGGGACGGATGGGACATAGAATCGCAGATGCGATCCCTTCAAACGTACCTGTGATCCCTCCCAACCAAAGCTGATTTTGAGCATTACACCTCCCGTATGGAGAAGACTTACAGACAGGAGATTGCAGAGCTTAAAAGAGATATGGGGATCCACATAGAAGATGTGGAACATACCACTGAAGGTATATGCACCCCCTTGCAATCCCATAAGGAAATTTTGAACTCTCATACTTTTCTGATACAACAGCTCATGTACCACCAGGATGACATTGAGAACCGTAACAGATGGAACAATATAAGAATTTGTGGTATCCCAGAAACCATTGAGCATAAAGACCTGGCAGGGGCTGTAACTACCATTTTTAATCAGTTGCTCCAACAACCCAAAGACACCCACATTGAAATGGACAGAGTACACGGGACCTCAGACCCATGAAACCCCGACTCCGCTTTTGTTCGGGACACCCTATGCAGGGTCCACTTTTACAAAGTAAAAGAAAATATCATGCGAGCTGCTAGCACACAGGATTCCACCCGGCTGAATGACACCCCTGTCATGCTGCTCCCGGACCTCTCCCACCAAACGCTAGCCATGAAACGCTCATTGAAGCCCCCAACTTCACTCTTGCAGGAGAAGAAAATTAGGTATCAATGGCGCTTTCCATTTCAACTGAGAGTTCATCATGAAGGCAAGACGGCCCTCTTCCGCACTTTGGGAGACCTGCCACGATTCCTGAGCACCCTGGAGCTACCGCAGGTCTCATTGCCAGACTGGCCTCTCCCAACTACTGAGATTACTAGTCAGGTAATGGTAATCATTAAAGAGAACAGATAACAATTACAGTGTGGATTTGTGAAACCAAAAGCAATTGTTTGTTTTCGGGGGACATCCAAAAGGGTGTATAGAAAATAAATAAAGTAATGATGGAAAGCTTGGGTGTGTGGGGGAGTGAAATGCTCGGTAACAACCTGTAGGGTGGCTAAGAAACAATCATGTATACACAACCATATTTCAAAGTGACATTGCAGAAGGATAGATAAATAATAACATAAGGTATCTTGGTATGCTAAGTATACAGCTCCATGCAAAAATACTGTTCATTGGGGTTGAAACCAAAAAAGGGGACGTGTAGGGTGGCTAAGAAGCAATCATGCATACACAACCATATTTTAAAGTGACATTGCAGAAGGGTAGATGAATAATAATACAGGGTATCTTAATAAGCTAAGTATACAGCTCCACGCAAAAATACTGTTCATTGGGGTTAAAACCAAAAGGGGGGGCATCAGAGTCCCTGTAAAGGGATATGTATAAATGAATGGACAATGTTAATTGGAGGACGGATGGAGTACTCCTAAATAAGTCCCACAAATATCTGGACGTAAGCCGTCTTCCTATGGGATGATTACAGATCCTTAAGTGCGGGAAGGTTCTTGGCTCATGTGGATGGTCCCAACATCGAGAAAGAAAAGACAAAAGAATGCCCTTACCGGATCTGGTGGACTCACAGGCCGTTGGCGGTGAGTCAATCGGGCTTGTACCGTCAAGCGGTATGGAATGGAGATCTGTGCGAAGACTGGTGCGGAGTCTCGTCAGAGGTTCTCGGATGGTGTGCCAGGATGGGATCCAGGGCCCCCAGGATTTAGTTGTGGTCGCCGAATGACCGTTTCCTCAAAAGCCAGCCACGTGAGCCAATAGGCAAAGAAAGGAAAAAGAAAAAAGCTTCCACATAGTGTGAATCCTTAATGGTAAAAAGCGTTGCAGCACTTTATTAGGGAGTATACTTCCAAAAATTTACAAATGAGGGCGGTAAAAGCTCGGCTCAGAGTAAAATTTGCATCAAACAGCATAAAAATGGTATAAAATAGCGCAGTGGATAGTGGTGGGGTGTAATCATAGGAACCCGACGCGTTTCGCCTCCATAGGCTTCTGCTGGGGTATGAATAAGCCCCCCACACAACTGCGCTTTATATATTGTGGCAAAAATGAAGTGCAACAGCTGATTAGCGCTGTTGCACGAGATGACTTCCGGGTTCGGCAGCATCATTAGTGACACAACGTCACATGGTGTTTCTGTGGCCAATCGGAAAGACAGGAGGTGGTCAAAGACCAAGCCTCACTCCTGGTATCCAATCGGCAGAGCGGCTATCCCATTCGTCCTCGCGGTCACGTGCCAGTCACATGACGTGCTTTCCGAGGGAGTGGCGATAGGACGCTCTCTGCCTGCGTACCAAAGGAGACAGGAAGTGAGGACTTGTCAAATCGCGCCGTGGACCGCAAACATAGCGGCAATCCATGGTGATTACTGTCTCATTTAAACATGTATTGAGCGGTCCAATAATGTGGGCTTGATCCCGGAAGTCCTCACAGACTATCCTCATAGGCAATCATCAGACAATAAAAAGTGAGATTTTAAACAATAAACAATTCTGCATATTGTGCAAAAATTAACAAAAAAGTTCTCCATATGCGGACAGGTAATAAGGACTAGTGACTATACAACATATCATTCTAGTAGTGGCAATACCTGAATAAAAGAGAAACAGAGGAAGAGTGGTGGAGAAACTTGACAAAATACCTAAAAGTGTACAGATGGGTCATATAGCAGAGGCCAATGTAAAGTGATGTAAGTGAATCATGAAATCGTTAGTGATGGTGGCATCTGGGTGTGGATCAGGTGACAGACATCATAAACGAAAACATCTAGGAGAAAAGCATCAAAATGCAACTAAAGGGGTAGTGTATATAGAAGAACAAATTGTACTCCATATTCAAAGTAGGAGTACAGTTCAATAAAAAGGATACTAGTGTGTTATATGAGATCAAAGAGAGCAGTATGGATTCGGACTAGTTTCAACCTGCGTATAGATTCCACAAAAAATAATTTGTGAAAGTGTATATTCTGTTTAGGGAGTGTACCTCCAAAAATTTACAAATGAGGGCGGTAAAAACTCGGCTCAGAGTAAAATTTACATCAAACAGCATAAAAATGGTATAAAATAGCGCAGTGGATAGTGGTAGGGTGTAATTATAGGAACCCAGTGTAAGGATAAGGACATCAAAAAGGGGTCTAATGGAAAGAACTCAGGATCTTGGACAAATTGCGTGAGATAATGTCCACTATTACAAATAGAGATGGTGAATGTAGAAGAAGTTCATTGATCTACGTGGTCTAGGGGGGGGGGTTACCACGCGAACCCTGGGTCATCAAAGGATAACCGCCATCTGGGGGACATCAACGCCTAAGATTGATTTATAAAGGCGTTGATGTCCCACTCGACGTTGAGTCCGTGTGGCACATAGCACTTCAAGAGGTGTATCCAAAAAGTTTCAAGTTTGGAGACCCCCCTGGTGCTAGGTTCACCCCTCCAATGTGGAACAAATTTGTCAATAATTTGGAACTTCGTTCCAGATGGATTTTGGTTGTGGTGGTGTAAGTAGTGTTTTGGAACGCTATGGTTGGTGCGCCCTTTTAGTATGGCTGTGATATGCTCGTTCACTCGTATAGGAGAGCCCGGAACAGCAGCATGCAATGCCTAGGTGCAGGGCGTGCATGACTTTGGGAGCAGTAGGGTTAACCAAGCTGGTAGGAGGGGTTGGAGTTAGCCGAGGGGGAGGTATTAAGGTAAGCCTTAAATTGGTAATCCCGCCCTGGGGGAGTAACAGTAGAGTGGAGGAAAGTTCCCGCCCACCCTCCCCTTTTATCGGTGAAGGGAATTTGCGTTTGGAGGATTGTGTTTTTATTCTCTTACAGGTGGAGGACGAGGAGAGATCCTGGTGGAGCGGGCGTTGGTCTGTGCAAAAGAAGGAAAATGACTAAAGTAAGAGTTGGTTTGGGAGAAAAAGTTGATATGGGTCCTTATGGTGGTTCCCGGTTAACGGAGGTTAGCCGGGAAGTGATAATGGGGCACTGCGGTCATTGGTTAGTCTCTGTGCCAGCTTGTCGGCTTGAGGCCTATGGTATATATTTGATGGGGCCGCAGTGCAAGTGTGTTATGGACATGTTTTGATTATTAAGAGATTGTGCAGACCAACGCTTGAGATATTCAGTTGCAGTTAATGTTAATATGTTTATATTTCTAATTAAAAGATTTATTTGTTTAAATAAAGTAGGCTGCTAAGGCCTTTTATTACTCCAATCTTGGTGTGGTCTTAGTTATTGGGGTAATGGGTAAAAGATGGGGGTAAAAGGGTATGTTAAGCATATCTGTTATCCAACAGTCAAGAAAAATTACGGATAGTTCGACCTATATACTGCTTGCCACAAGGGCAAGTGATGAGGTAAACTATGAACTTTGTGGTACATGTTGCAAACTGCTTCATCTTGTATTCCCTTCCAGTTGTGGATGACCTGAAAGTTTCAATTTTGCGGGATTTGCAGACATTAAGTTTGCATACTGTACATTTTCTGCAGGGGTAGAAGCCTTTGAAGTCATGGAAGAAAGATGGCGTCTTCGGAGGGTCTACTACCCCTGGTGCGATTCTACCCCCTATCGATGGTGCACCTTTATAGATTACTCCAGCCTGGTTGGGGAGTAATGGGCCCAATATTCGGTCGTTCTTAAGTATTTTCCAATGTCTTGAGATAATACTTTTTATTTGTCTGTGTTGGATGGAGTAGTTAGTGAGGAAGGCCCATCTGTGTCTATCATCAAAAGGTCTTTTGGGCTGTTCCACTAGTAGAGATGAACGGTCGATATGGGCTACTTTCTGGATCTCCTGGTCGATAAGTTCTCCATCATAACCCTTTTCTTCGAATCTGGATTTAATGATCTCTGCTTGTGTGTAATAGTCCGGCAGAAGAGAGCAGTTGCGTCTGATTCTCATCAGTTGGCTTCGAGGGACTGATTTCAGCCATGCTGTATGGTGACAGCTGTCAATCGGGATGTAACCGTTACGGTCAGTGACCTTGAAGAAAGTTTTCGTCTCCAATCGACCGTTGACAGCTGTGATTTCCAGATCCAAGAAATGTATTGCAGAGGTACTCGCTTCGTAGGACAAGTGGATGCCCACCTCGTTCTCGTTGAGAGTGGACATGAAGTGGTTCAGGGATTCCATGGAGCCTCTCCATAGGAGGAGGATGTCGTCGATGTACCTGGCCCACAGAACAAGCTGTGGGGGTTGCAGGACACCGACGACATCCTCCTCCCACTTGGCCATGAAAATGTTGGCCAAACTGGGGGCAAACTTTGCCCCCATGGCTACCCCCTTTGTCTGCAGATAGTAGCGATTATTGTACCAGAAGTAATTTGACTTCGTGGCGAAATGTAGCAGATCCATGATGAACCTCTTTTGGGTCAGAGGGATATTTTTGTCCCTTGATAGAAAAAGTTTCACCGCTCCTAGGCCTAGTTCGTGGGGGATGATAGTGTAAAGGGACGTAACGTCCGCGGTTACTAATATGAAATCGTTGCTATAGGTAACCCGTTGTAATTTATTGATGGTATCCCGGGTATCCTTCAGAAAAGATGGTATCATTTTCAATAGTGATCAATGTATTTCCCTATGCGAGAAGTTACGTCCCTTTACACTATCATCCCCCACGAACTAGGCCTAGGAGCGGTGAAACTTTTTCTATCAAGGGACAAAAATATCCCTCTGACCCAAAAGAGGTTCATCATGGATCTGCTACATTTCGCCACGAAGTCAAATTACTTCTGGTACAATAATCGCTACTATCTGCAGACAAAGGGGGTAGCCATGGGGGCAAAGTTTGCCCCCAGTTTGGCCAACATTTTCATGGCCAAGTGGGAGGAGGATGTCGTCGGTGTCCTGCAACCCCCACAGCTTGTTCTGTGGGCCAGGTACATCGACGACATCCTCCTCCTATGGAGAGGCTCCATGGAATCCCTGAACCACTTCATGTCCACTCTCAACGAGAACGAGATGGGCATCCACTTGTCCTACGAAGCGAGTACCTCTGCAATACATTTCTTGGATCTGGAAATCACAGCTGTCAACGGTCGATTGGAGACGAAAACTTTCTTCAAGGTCATTGACCGTAACGGTTACATCCCGATTGACAGCTGTCACCATACAGCATGGCTGAAATCAGTCCCTCGAAGCCAACTGATGAGAATCAGACGCAACTGCTCTCTTCTGCCGGACTATTACACACAAGCAGAGATCATTAAATCCAGATTCGAAGAAAAGGGTTATGATGGAGAACTTATCGACCAGGAGATCCAGAAAGTAGCCCATATCGACCGTTCATCTCTACTAGTGGAACAGCCCAAAAGACCTTTTGATGATAGACACAGATGGGCCTTCCTCACTAACTACTCCATCCAACACAAACAAATAAAAAGTATTATCTCAAGACATTGGAAAATACTTAAGAACGACCGAATATTGGGCCCATTACTCCCCAACCAGGCTGGAGTAATCTATAAAGGTGCACCATCGATAGGGGGTAGAATCGCACCAGGGGTAGTAGACCCTCCGAAGACGCCATCTTTCTTCCATGACTTCAAAGGCTTCTACCCCTGCAGAAAATGTACAGTATGCAAACTTAATGTCTGCAAATCCCGCAAAATTGAAACTTTCAGGTCATCCACAACTGGAAGGGAATACAAGATGAAGCAGTTTGCAACATGTACCACAAAGTTCATAGTTTACCTCATCACTTGCCCTTGTGGCAAGCAGTATATAGGTCGAACTATCCGTAATTTTGCTATACGAGTGAACGAGCATACCACAGCCATACTAAAAGGGCGCACCAACCATAGCGTTCCTAAACACTACTTACACCACCACAACCAAAATCCATCTGGAACGAAGTTCCAAATTATTGACAAATTTGTTCCACATTGGAGGGGTGAACCTAGCACCAGGGGGGTCTCCAAACTTGAAACTTTTTGGATACACCTCTTGAAGTGCTATGTGCCACACGGACTCAACTTCGAGTGGGACATCAACGCCTTTATAAATCAATCTTAGGCGTTGATGTCCCCCAGATGGCGGTTATCCTTTGATGACCCAGGGTTCGCGTGGTAACCCCCCCCCCCCCCTAGACCACGTAGATCAATGAACTTCTTCTACATTCACCATCTCTATTTGTAATAGTGGACATTATCTCACGCAATTTGTCCAAGATCCTGAGTTCTTTCCATTAGACCCCTTTTTGATGTCCTTATCCTTACACTGGGTTCCTATAATTACACCCTACCACTATCCACTGCGCTATTTTATACCATTTTTATGCTGTTTGATGTAAATTTTACTCTGAGCCGAGTTTTTACCGCCCTCATTTGTAAATTTTTGGAGGTACACTCCCTAAACAGAATATACACTTTCACGAATTATTTTTTGTGGAATCTATACGCAGGTTGAAACTAGTCCGAATCCATACTGCTCTCTTTGATCTCATATAACACACTAGTATCCTTTTTATTGAACTGTACTCCTACTTTGAATATGGAGTACAATTTGTTCTTCTATATACACTACCCCTTTAGTTGCATTTTGATGCTTTTCTCCTAGATGTTTTCGTTTATGATGTCTGTCACCTGATCCACACCCAGATGCCACCATCACTAACGATTTCATGATTCACTTACATCACTTTACATTGGCCTCTGCTATATGACCCATCTGTACACTTTTAGGTATTTTGTCAAGTTTCTCCACCACTCTTCCTCTGTTTCTCTTTTATTCAGGTATTGCCACTACTAGAATGATATGTTGTATAGTCACTAGTCCTTATTACCTGTCCGCATATGGAGAACTTTTTTGTTAATTTTTGCACAATATGCAGAATTGTTTATTGTTTAAAATCTCACTTTTTATTGTCTGATGATTGTCTATGAGGATAGTCTGTGAGGACTTCCGGGATCAAGCCCACATTATTGGACCGCTCAATACATGTTTAAATGAGACAGTAATCACCATGGATCGCCGCTATGTTTGCGGTCCACGGCGCGATTTGACAAGTCCTCACTTCCTGTCTCCTTTGGTACGCAGGCAGAGAGCGTCCTATCGCCACTCCCTCGGAAAGCACGTCATGTGACTGGCACGTGACCGCGAGGACGAATGGGATAGCCGCTCTGCCGATTGGATACCAGGAGTGAGGCTTGGTCTTTGACCACCTCCTGTCTTTCCGATTGGCCACAGAAACACCATGTGACGTTGTGTCACTAATGATGCTGCCGAACCCGGAAGTCATCTCGTGCAACAGCGCTAATCAGCTGTTGCACTTCATTTTTGCCACAATATATAAAGCGCAGTTGTGTGGGGGGCTTATTCATACCCCAGCAGAAGCCTATGGAGGCGAAACGCGTCGGGTTCCTATGATTACACCCCACCACTATCCACTGCGCTATTTTATACCATTTTTATGCTGTTTGATGCAAATTTTACTCTGAGCCGAGCTTTTACCGCCCTCATTTGTAAATTTTTGGAAGTATACTCCCTAATAAAGTGCTGCAACGCTTTTTACCATTAAGGATTCACACTATGTGGAAGCTTTTTTCTTTTTCCTTTCTTTGCCTATTGGCTCACGTGGCTGGCTTTTGAGGAAACGGTCATTCGGCGACCGCAACTAAATCCTGGGGGCCCTGGATCCCATCCTGGCACACCATCCGAGAACCTCTGACGAGACTCCGCACCAGTCTTCGCACAGATCTCCATTCCATACCGCTTGACGGTACAAGCCCGATTGACTCACAGCCAACGGCCTGTGAGTCCACCAGATCCGGTAAGGGCATTCTTTTGTCTTTTCTTTCTCGATGTTGGGACCATCCACATGAGCCAAGAACCTTCCCGCACTTAAGGATCTGTAATCATCCCATAGGAAGACGGCTTACGTCCAGATATTTGTGGGACTTATTTAGGAGTACTCCATCCGTCCTCCAATTAACATTGTCCATTCATTTATACATATCCCTTTACAGGGACTCTGATGCCCCCCCTTTTGGTTTTAACCCCAATGAACAGTATTTTTGCGTGGAGCTGTATACTTAGCTTATTAAGATACCCTGTATTATTATTCATCTACCCTTCTGCAATGTCACTTTAAAATATGGTTGTGTATGCATGATTGCTTCTTAGCCACCCTACACGTCCCCTTTTTTGGTTTCAACCCCAATGAACAGTATTTTTGCATGGAGCTGTATACTTAGCATACCAAGATACCTTATGTTATTATTTATCTATCCTTCTGCAATGTCACTTTGAAATATGGTTGTGTATACATGATTGTTTCTTAGCCACCCTACAGGTTGTTACCGAGCATTTCACTCCCCCACACACCCAAGCTTTCCATCATTACTTTATTTATTTTCTATACACCCTTTTGGATGTCCCCCGAAAACAAACAATTGCTTTTGGTTTCACAAATCCACACTGTAATTGTTATCTGTTCTCTTTAATGATTACCATTACCTGACTAGTAATCTCTATATCACCGTTCACTAGCGGCACACTTTTTTATTTTTATTTCTACTTGCAACGGTCAAATTGCTGTGTTGGCTGCCCTACAAGAGTTGGCGCAATTTCTACACCTTTTTTCCACTCTCCCAACTACTACTCATGGCCTTCCATTCAATTCGCAGTGGCAGAAGTCCGGCAAATAGAAGCGCTCCAGATCTTCATCCCAAAAACCGCCTGATGATTGACATCCCTGTGAATACAGTACTCTAACTCTTTTCTTTTTTTGCTCCTTCACTGGAGTAGAGCTTGTTCTCTTACCCCCAGAATAGGGCCCTGACCCTAACACCAGGTTTTATGGTCTGAAGACCTAGAACTGCCCATATGCGGTGCACACAAACTTTTCTATTTTTACTGTGCATTTTTCCATGTTTTGTTCCTCGCAATATTATCCCATTTCTCACCATTGTGTATTAACTGTTCTTGCTGTGGGGTGGGGGTGGGGGGGCAGGGTGGTAACAGTGAGGGAGGGTTGCTTTTCTTCACATTTTTGGTTTATTCTTTATTATAACCATTATTTCTTTTCAGGTGTATGTTTATTAAGCTAGTGCTTTCCTTCCTTCCATGAAGTATGGCCACCTCCTTTTGTCGCCCCCCCCCCCCCCCTCTATAACACTGCATATACTACCTATGTATGTGAGTTACCCTCAGGCCCTCTTGGACACCTCAGTAATAGCGTGGAAGAAAGGCAGATATGTCAGACAAAGCCTAATACACAAGACGCATGGTTAAGGTTGTATGTGATTGTTGTCACTAGGTTACTACTGTTATTTTTACCTCAGGGACCCCTGGACCAGGAGGCGCTCCGTGCGCTTACAACGTTTAAATCCCACATAGGACCAATAGTGCTTATTCATACATTGTTTATGTTACTTAGCATGTTCTCTCTATTTGTTTTATAATTTTATTTCATGATTGCTTTCATGTTGCCACCTAGTGGCTTCAATCCTCTCTTTCATTTGTGCCTTTCACAGTGGCTCTTTCTGTCCAACCTACTGACAAACTCCGTCACTACACACTGGGAACGGATCCCACCTACCTTTTCTGATTTCCTTTCCTCTTCCACTCCCTCTCCTTCACTTTACTCTCCCTTCCAGTCTCCTGCTCCCCTCTTCCCTACCCCCCTCCTGGGCAGGCCTTGGTGCACGCACAGGTCAATACAACACAAGCTGAGGAATCCGGGTACTCCTCTACTCCACCACCACAATGTCCTCACTGGATCACATAACTTTAGCCTCCTTTAACTGTAGGGGCTTTAACACCCCAGAGAAAAGGAGCCAGGTATTATATCACTTTCACAAAGCTAAATCTCAAATCTTACTCCTACGCATTTTAAGAGCTCGACTATACCGATCCTAAACAGCCCTTATTACCGCCAATGCTACCACGGTACCAACCCACATGCTAAGTCCAAAGGAGTGTCAATAGCCTTCCACAAATCTTTTCACCCGGAAGTTATGGACTCATTGATTGACCCCGCAGGTCGTTTTCTCCTCCTCAAACTAGAATCTAACTCTTCTATTTTCACAGTTGCTAATGTGTATGTCAGGGAAATGGCCGTGTTGTGGGCAATTCCGCCAGTAACCGTCATGGTGGCAGGCGAGTCTAGTGAGCACGCCCTGATCTTGTAGGCACACCCCTCTGGCCTATTTAAACCTGCCACTGACACTTGCAGTTTGCTGGATTATCAAACAGCTCCTGTGTTCCTGTGCCTTGTAAACTCTGAAGACCTCTGCTTGACCTCTGCCCGGCTTGACCAGTGTTCCTGTTTATCTCCTCGCTCTGACCCCGGCTTGGCTGACTACTCTCCGATCTTCTGCCCCCTGTGTATGATCCGGCTTGTTCCTGTACTTCTCTCGGACTGTCTTTTGGTATCTGATCCCTGGCCTGGCTGCGGACCCTGTTCCTGGTTTACCCTGCTGTTACCGTTCAAGACTTCTCTCCGCACGGCTGCCACAACGCACTCTAGCTACTTACAGCCAACCAGCCAGCTTGCAGTATTCCTGGCAACCCGTGCACCTCTGTGCATCGCATTCCCTGTACCCAAATCCAGGGACGTGCTGCACTCAGCCGCAAGGGGCGCCCTCTCAGCAACCCGGCCTCACACTACAGACTTGACAGTATAATCCAGCCATGACTGAGGCCGGTGGAGGTGCGTCCCCATTAGAGACTTTGTGCCAACAAGCCATCACTCTGACCCAAGCAGTTCAGAAATTACAGGAAGGTTATCTGCAACTAACGGATAAGTTGCAACACCTGTCAGAGTCACCTGCTCATGAACAAACCTCTGCGGCTTCCTTGATGATGTTCCCGCCTCCAGAACCCCGAGTTCCCATTCCGGAGCGATTCTTCGGAGACCGTAAAAAGTTCAGATCATTCAAGACTGCCTGTCTATTGTACCTAGCCCTGCAACCCCGGACTTTTGCTTTAGAGACTGTTAAAGTCGGGTTCCTCATCTCTTTGCTGTCCGATGAACCTCAGGCCTGGGCCCATAACTTATGGGAACAAAAGAGTCCCGTCATTTGCACGGTGGATGCATTCCTGGCAGCTATGGCACAGCTTTACGAAGATCCCCAGCGTACTGCCACCGCTGAAGCCGCTCTGCACTCTCTGCAGCAGGGTGGGCGACCAGTAGAGGACTATACCCTGGACTTCCGGCGGTGGTCCGCAGACACAGCCTGGAATGAGGCAGCTTTACTACACCAGTTCCGTCTAGGACTCTCCGAATCCCTCAAGGACGAGTTGGCCAGGATCGAGATTCCCACTACACTTGAGGGTCTCATCCAATTATCCATCCAACTGGATCGACGTTTGCGGGAGAGACAGTCCGAACGATCACGAACCTGCAGACCCGCCAGTACACCCACCTTTGGATCAGTTCCCAAGCAGATTGGCCTGTTACGTTCCGCACTAACTCCTGATGAAAGACGTCGTCGTATCCTAGCCAATCTTTGCCTCTATTGTGGAGGAAATGGACATTTTCTATGCAACTGTCCCAGGAAGTTCAAGAAGCCACCTACCTACTCTCCAGCATATTTCCAGGTTTCTGGGACTTCTCCCTCACAACTCGTTCTTCCCATTTCACTGCAGTTGGGAGAAGAAGAGGTCCGGCTCCAGGCTATAATCGACTCTGGAGCATGCAGTTGCTTCATGGACTTGAACCTGGCAAGGAACCTTAGGTTGCCCCTCCTCCACAAGAAACGGGGTCTGGAAGTCCGTTTAGCAGATGGCACCCTACCTAACTCTGGCCTTGTTACTCAAGAGACTTCTCCTCTCCTTATTACCTCTCCCGATGGCCATCGGGAATTCATACGTTTTGACGTTTTGAGTTCACCTATGTCTCCAATTATCTTGGGTATCCCTTGGCTCCAAGCCCATAACCCCCAGATCGATTGGATTAAGAAGGAAGTCCTGTTCACTTCCCCCTATTGCCAACAACATTGCCTCATCCCTGAATCCAGAGATACCACCAGTTGTCTGACAGTCCAGTCGGTATCCTCCACCAACCAGGATGTACCCCAGGCGTACCATGAATTCCTGGACGTTTTTGATAAGAAAAAGGCAGAGGTTCTACCACCACATCGACCATATGATTGTCCTATCGAGCTGCTTCCAGGGGCCGAAGTTCCATTTGGACGTATATTCCCCCTCTCTGAAGTGGAATTGGGGACACTACGACAGTACATAGATGAAAATTTGGCAAAGGGCTTCATTCGTCCATCTTCTTCTCCTGCCGGTGCCGGCATTTTCTTTGTCGAAAAAAAAGATAAGACTCTAAGACCATGTGTGGACTATAGGGAATTAAATAAAATCACCATAAAGAACCGATATCCACTCCCACTGGTCCCCGAACTCTTCCAGAGACTTCGTTCAGCTCAAGTGTTCACCAAACTCGACCTCCGTGGTGCCTACAACCTCGTTCGCATCCGTGAGGGCGATGAGTGGAAGACGGCATTCAGAACGAGGTTTGGGCACTTTGAGTATTTGGTGATGCCGTTTGGGCTCTGTAATGCCCCGGCTACTTTCCAGCACTTCATAAACAACATCTTCCGGGAATATCTTGACTACTTCGTCATCATCTATCTGGATGACATCCTTATCTTCTCAACCACCTTGGAGCTCCATCGGACTCACGTAAAGACAGTATTACTCACACTAAGAAAACACGGACTTTACGCGAAAGCAGAAAAGTGTGACTTTGAAAAGAAATCCATACAATTCCTAGGGCTCATCATCTCTACCGGTGGTGTAGCTATGGATCCACAGAAAGTGCAGGCAATCCTAGACTGGCCAACTCCGTCAGACAAGAAGGGTGTACAAAGGTTTGTAGGGTTTGCAAACTTCTATAGAAGGTTTATAAGGAACTTTTCTTCCATCATCTCGCCCATAACCCAAGTAACCCGCCTACATGTTCGCTTCCTGTGGTCCTCCGAAGCCCAATCTGCCTTTGAGAAACTGAAGTCTTTGTTTACTTCTGCACCAATTCTTCGACACCCCGATCCTGCCCTGCCCTATATTTTAGAGGTCGATGCCTCAGAGGTAGCTACAGGAGCAGTACTTTCACAGCGCCTGGGACCCAAGTCGCTGCTGCACCCTGTGGCCTTCTCCTCCCGGAAAATGAGCCAACCCGAGAGGAATTACGACGTAGGTGATCGTGAGCTTCTGGCCATTAAGACAGCCTTAGAAGAGTGGAGATACCTTCTTGAGGGAGCCACGCACCCAATAATGATATTCACCGATCACAGAAACCTCGAGTACCTCCGCACTGCCAAACGCCTGAGACCCCGTCAAGCTCGCTGGGCTCTGTTCTTTTCACGATTCAACTTTCACATCACCTACCGCCCTGGCTCCAAGAACGGCAAGGCCGATGCTTTATCCCGAATGTTTCCTGATACCCCAGAAGAAACAACATCCAGTACAATCTTGTCTCCACAGAACTTCCTTTTGATTCAACCTGATCTAAGGTCTTCTCTTGAACAGGCCTCCCGCCAATGCCAGGAACCAGAGACTTCCTCTTTAAGAAGCCAGGGGGGGTATCTCTGGTATCAGGACAAGATCTTTGTCCCACAACAAGCAAGAATCCAGGTCTTACAAACTTTACATGACCATCAACTTGCTGGCCACTTCGGTGTACGGAAAACTATAGATCTTGTTCAGCGATCCTTTTGGTGGCCTACCTTGAAAATTGATTGCAAAAAGTATGTAAGCTCCTGCACTACCTGCCAGCGAAACAAGGGGTCCAACATTAAGTCTTGGGGTCTGCTACGTCCTTTGCCGGTACCAGAACAACCATGGAGGAATATATCTATGGACTTCATAGTAGAGCTGCCACCCTCTGAAAGATTCACAACGATTCTAGTTGTTGTAGACCGTCTTTCCAAGATGTCACACTTCGTGCCTATGATAGGTACTCCTTCAGCTGCAGACACAGCAAAGGCCTTCATAAGAGAGATAGTCAGACTTCACGGCCTTCCTGACAGCATTGTGTCTGATAGAGGAGTCCAATTTACTTCCCGATTTTGGAAAGAGCTCTGCAAAGTTTTGTCTATTGAAGTTTGCCTATCCTCTGCCTATCATCCCCAGAGCAACGGTCAGACTGAAAGGACTAATCAGACCTTAGAACAATATTTACGCTGTTTTTGCTCCACTTCCCAGGATGACTGGTACTTGATACTCCCCTGTGCGGAATTCGCATACAATAACTCAGTACACTCAACCACCGATCAATCACCGTTTTGGGCCAACTATGGGTTCCATCCTTCATTTCTACCTAATGTCATTCCAGAGACCTCAGTTCCAGCAGTTCAAGACAGGATAAAATCCATTCAGACTAACTTTCAAACTCTCCGGTTAACCATGCAAAAGGCCCAAGAGGACTACAAGGAACAATATGACAAAAAGAGGGGGGAGAGTCCTAGCTTTAAGGTTGGAGATGAGGTTTGGCTCTCCTCTGCAAATCTTAAACTTCCTTGTCCCTCCCGGAAATTGGGACCAAGATTTATTGGCCCATTCAAGATTAGACGGGAGATCAATCCAGTAGCCTTTGAACTGTCACTCCCGAGTTCTTATAAAGTGCACCCTGTGTTTCATGTCTCCTTACTTAAAGCTGTTATCTCTAGTCCTTTTTCAGGAAGGAAAGAAGATCCTCCACCTCCAGTTTCTGTGGGAGATGAAACAGAGTATGAAGTTGAGGCCATCCTGGACTGCCGCCGGAGAGGTAGGATCATTCAATTTCTTATAAAGTGGAAGGGTTACCCAGCAGAAGAAAGTTCTTGGGAACCTGCAGCCAATATACATGCTCCTAGACTTTTGCAGAGATTCCGAGTTCGTTACCCCGAAAGATGGGCCAGGTTGGGCATCCGGAGGTTGCCCCTTGGGGGGGGGCAATGTCAGGGAAATGGCCGTGTTGTGGGCAATTCCGCCAGTAACCGTCATGGTGGCAGGCGAGTCTAGTGAGCACGCCCTGATCTTGTAGGCACACCCCTCTGGCCTATTTAAACCTGCCACTGACACTTGCAGTTTGCTGGATTATCAAACAGCTCCTGTGTTCCTGTGCCTTGTAAACTCTGAAGACCTCTGCTTGACCTCTGCCCGGCTTGACCAGTGTTCCTGTTTATCTCCTCGCTCTGACCCCGGCTTGGCTGACTACTCTCCGATCTTCTGCCCCCTGTGTATGATCCGGCTTGTTCCTGTACTTCTCTCGGACTGTCTTTTGGTATCTGATCCCTGGCCTGGCTGCGGACCCTGTTCCTGGTTTACCCTGCTGTTACCGTTCAAGACTTCTCTCCGCACGGCTGCCACAACGCACTCTAGCTACTTACAGCCAACCAGCCAGCTTGCAGTATTCCTGGCAACCCGTGCACCTCTGTGCATCGCATTCCCTGTACCCAAATCCAGGGACGTGCTGCACTCAGCCGCAAGGGGCGCCCTCTCAGCAACCCGGCCTCACACTACAGACTTGACAGTGTATGGACCGAACCAGGACCAAGGGAGCTTCTTTTCCATGGTCATAGACAAATTACTCTCTTTTGGGGGTCCCTGATTCATTCTAGGTGGAGATCTCAATGTGACCCTTTCGCCGGCCGTGGACACCTCCTCTGGTTAGTCCTCCACCCCACACTCCACCCTCACACACATAAAATCACTCTTCCACTTTGCCTAACTGGTGGATGTTTGGCGAGTGCAACACCCATTTGAGAGAGACTACCCATAATTCCTATAGTCATATTGACTATTTTCTGGTGTCCCAATGCCTACTGGATATCCCCCTACAGGCTTCCCTCGGTAATATCCTCTGGTCAGACCACGCCCCCGCACACTCAAGTTTTGCCTATCCACCCAAATCCCACAGGACATTCTCCTGGCGCTTAAATGACAACTTATTAAAAGACACCCTTTGTGTGACAGGTATTGAGCAGTCGATCCGGGACTTTGTACAGGATAACCGCTCAGACGACACCAACCCACTCACTAAATGGGAAGCCCTGAAATGTGTGCTCAGGGGGATCTTACTCCAACACGGCTCCCGACTAAAGAAAGCCAGGTCGACTGATAATACCAGACTGCTGTCCTCCATCCATTCCTTAGAAATAGCACACAAGAAGGACCTTGACCCTGGTACCTTTGTAGACCTCTCCAACGCCCACAGGGAATTGCTCCTCATCCTAGATGCAAATACCCTTATAGCTAGAGATAAAGGACGGTGCTGACACTACATACTATCAAACAAATGCGGGCAACATCTAGCTAAGGTTCTTCATCCCCGTCCTCCACGGCGCCCAATACCATACATTTGCACAGCCAACCAACAAAAAATGTGAACTCCCCGAGGCATTGTGGATGCTTTCAAACAATATTACTCGCAACTATATAATCTCCCCACACGACCAGAACAGACTCACGAGCATGGTACACAACAGCCCGCCATGAAAACTTACATCTCAGAAACTGCCCTACCGCAAATAGATCCTTCTGATTCTACGGTCCTAGATGACCCCCTAAGGACATCAGACTTCTTATTGGCTATCAAAGGACTGAAGCCAAGAAAATGCCCAGGAGCCGGTGGCTTCTCCCCCAGATTCTACAAATCATTCGCCCATTCCCTATCCCCACTTCTCACAGCGGCGTTCAACTATTTAGATGATGCCCACCCCACCTCTAGAGACCTTCTCTCTGCCACTATCTCAGTTATACCCAAACCAGGGAAAGACCCCTCCAAATGCAGCAGTTACAGACCTACCTCTCTCCTTAACCTAGACGTTAAACTGTTTGCAAAGATCTTAGCGAATCGCCTCTCACCCCTTCTACCCTCCATCATACACAGAGACCAAGTGGGATTTGTCCCTGGCAGGGAGGACAGGGACAACACCACAAAAACTTTCCACCTTATTTCCTACATACGTAGACACAATCTAAAGGCATACATCCTCTCTTTTGACGCCGAGAAGGCATTTGACCTGGTCAACTGGCAGTTTTTGCGCCTTTCCCTGGAGCAGATAGGACTTGGTCCCATGTTTGTATCTGGGGTGATGGCACTATACTCTCACCCCACAGCCTCTGTCCTGGTCAATGGCTCCTCGTCCACCTCGTTCCAAATCTTGAACGGAACCCGACAAAGATGTCCCCTATCCCCCCTACTTTTTGTTTTGGTGATGGAACACCTAGCAACAGCTATTAGACAAAATGACAATATAACGGGGATACAGACACCATCATCCAAACATAAACTCTCGCTCTAAGCAGACGATCTCCTCATTTATGTTTAACAACCACATACATCCCTACCCTCTCTAATGCAGGAATTTCATAGATTTGGAGAACTTAGCAATTTTTAGCTTAATATGACCAAGACAGAGGCCCTCAACATATCCCTACCACCCTCCATCCTTACCCAAGTACAGACCAACTTCTCCTTAACAAGGAGATCCCCAGATCCCGCCCCCCGTGTGAATTGGTAATGGGGTACAAATGTACGCCTACCATTTCACAAAAAAGTGTCAAAAAGGTTAAAAAACACAAGAGACAGTTTTTGACAAGTCCTTTATTAATTTCTCTTTTTTTCCGCTTCTCTTCTGTCTTCTTTCTTCTGGTCTTCCTTCGATGTTCTTCACCTTCCTCCATCTTCTTCTTCTTCTTCTTCTCCATCTTATTCTTCCTCCGCTCTTCTCGTCCCGCATCTTCCTCCGGCTTTTTCTCTGCTCCATCCGCATGATCCGCCTCAGTGGGAGTCTTCCGCCGTGTGACGCTTCGATTCTTCTGACACTTCTTATATAACGGAGGGCGGGACACCCAGGGACATCCTCTGATGCAGGGGGACTTCACGGGGACTTTCCTGTGGCTTTCCCCGTGTTGTCAGAGGGGGGCAGGGTCACCAGGTGGCCCCGCCCTCCGTTATATAAGAAGTGTCAGAAGAACTGTGTCATGGTTATGCATTGATGTGTGTCTGTCAGATTACCTCCTCCATGTGTTTCTTTAGAGACCAGTCACCCTCACCTGACTGTTTAAATAACCTTCCCTCAGCATAGCTCCACCCCAGCTTCTAATTAGGAACATTATATTAACCTGGGCATTGCAAGCCAACCTTGCTGATCGACCATTGTGTATGCATTGTGTGTTTGGCTTCCTGTTTGCCATGTGCTCTTCGTTTGCCTCTGTTACCGACCTTGGCGTGTTCTCAACTATTCCTTATATAGGGAAAAAAACGCACTTAGATATATGTAAACTTAGTAAGAAATAAAAAAAAACTATTGATGTTCAGAAAAAACACAGTCCAAAAAGCAGCACCATGTAGCAAATAAAGCATGTAATACATTTGGAAAGGGAAAGCTGCGCTATATAAAAATGCAGGTCAGCAGTACGTTGCATGATCCAGAATATTGAAGTACATTTCAAACAAACGACACCCGGGTGAGCTATATTCTTAGCAGTGCCATCACCTGATAAAAAACACGCTTACCAGATAGTAAGCAAGGGAAAGCGGGTGGCTATAGCCCAGCCAAGGCCTTTGCTTGTCCTGAAGGAGCGTCCAGGCAGGGGTAGTCACTGGATGTGAGTGCGTGCTCCAGTCCCTTATGCCATAAATAGCCCTTAGACCTCAGTGGTAACAGGGTATGGAAGAGAAACGACCATAGCGTAATCTCACTTAAATACAGTTTATTTTAAAAACGAGTAATGCACTTACATATTAATTGCAGGTAAATCGCGTTAAAAGAGCAGAGCTGGCCGGCTACAATAAAACTTCCCATCCTCCTAAGACAACTGTGTGGTGACGTCAGCACGTATCCTTCTCCAGACGCGTTTCGTTATAGGTTGACGTTGTCAATGGGGAACGGGTGCGTGCTGAACCACCACCTCATAAATACACCGTTCTGAGTCCCGTGAAAGGAGCCACAAAAAGCCATCTTAGGTGTGGGCAACACCACAGATAACTTAACCAATGTGTTGGAAAACCATGACGGCTTGTAAGAATGTGTCAACGGACACATAAAAAAATTGCCTATAATGTAAATTATAATTAATAATGAAAAAGAGAAAACTTATAAACATAATGAACACCCCTAAAGTGGAGAAAAAAAATTATATAGAGAAAAATCTATATAATAAAAATAAGATGAATTAAGAATTGTGATAATAACCTATAATTATTTAATTTTAGTGGTGTTTGATATATAAGTATGGTTTTATGTAATGTACCTTTGTGGGTACATTCATTATTTCACATAAACTATACTATTGGTCAGTCTTGTTGGTAGACCGAAATTAATGGGATTGGGTTACCCTGATGTTTGATTGCACTGGGATTAATTATAGGTTATTATCACAATTCTTTATTCATCTTATTTTTATTTTATAGATTTTTCTCTATATAATTTTTTTTCTTCACTTTAGGGGTGTTCATTATGTTTATAAGTTTTCTCTTTTTCATTATTAATTATAATTTACATTATAGGCAATTTTTTTTGTGTCCGTTGACACATTCTTACAAGCCGTCATGGTTTTCCAACACATTGGTTAAGTTATCTGTGGTGTTGCCCACACCTAAGATGGCGTTTTGTGGCTCCTTTCGCGGGACTCAGAACGAGGTCTGGTGTGTATTTATGAGGTGGTGGTTCAGCACGCACCCGTTCCCCATTGACAACGTCAACCTATGACGAAACGCGTCTGGAGGAGGATACGTGCTGATGTCACCACACTGTTGTCCTAGCAGGATGGGAAGTTTTATTGTAGCTGGCCGGCTCTGCTCTTTTAACGCGATTTACCTGCAATTAATATGTAAGTGCATTACTATTTTAAAATAAACTGTATTTAAGCGAGATTACGCTATGGTCGTTTCTCTTCCATACCCTGTTACCACTGAGGTCTAAGGGCTATTTACGGCATAAGGGACTGGAGCACGCACTCACATCCAGTGACTACCCCTGCCTGGACGCTCCTTCCAGACAAGCGAAGGCCTTGGCTGGGCTATAGCCACCCGCTTTCCCTTGCTTACTATCTGGTAAGCGTGTTTTTTATCAGGTGATGGCACTGCTAAGAATATAGCTCACCCGGGTGTCGTTTGTTTGAAATGTACTTCAATATTCTGGATCATACAACGTACTGCTGACCTGCATTTTTATATAGCGCAGCTTTCCCTTTCCAAATTCTCAACTATTCCTGTCTGCTCATGACCTTGACCTTTTGGCATGTCCCCGACTATCCCTGTTTGCCTGTGACCCTGAACCTTTGGCAGGTACTCTGTTGTCCTTGTCTGCTTGTGGCCCCGACCTTGGCTTATTCCCTTACTATCCCTATCCTCCTGTTGCCTACTGTGGGTGTGAGCTAGGGGACCTGGGGGTCGCGACCTGGAGCCAGTTGCAACCCAGTCTATCCTCACCACTAGAGGCTCTGGTGAACACCTGCTGGCTCTTAGACTCCGCGCCCTAGGGAATCTTACGCTCTAACCCCGGTGGGATCTGTGTTGGTGTTTCAGCGGCCCTGCCTTCCTTACCACCCTGATTCCCATTCGCAGCAGTCAGCCGTAGGGTCCACTACCTTGCGGTGCACTCCTGATCCCAACGGTGTGCATCTGTCACCTAGCCTCAAGGTGACCTGACAAACCGAAGAGTCACACGGCGGGAGACTCCCACTGAGGCGGATCGTGCAGACTGAGCGGAGAAGAAGCCGGAAGAAGATGCGGGATGAGAAGGGCGGAGGAAGAAGAAGATGGAGAAGAAAAGGATGGAGAAAAAGAAGATGGAGAAATAAGAACACAGAAGAAAAACCAGAAGAAAGAAGATGAAAGAGAAGCGGAAAGAAGAAGTAATTAATAAAGGACTTGTCAAAAACCGTCTCTTGTGTTTTTTAACCTTTTTGACACTTTTTTGTGAAATGGTAGGGGTACATTTGTACCCCATTCACATGGGGGGCAGGATCTGGGGGTCCCCTTCCTAAAGGGGGCTTCCAGATTCTGATAAGCCCCCCGCCCGCAGATCCCCACAACCACCGGGCAAGGGTTGTGGAGCTGAGGCCCTTCTCCACATCAACATGGGGACAAGGTGCTTTGGGGGGCTACCCCAAAGCACCCTCCCAATATTGAGAGCATGTGGCCTGGTATGGTTCAGGAGGGGGGGCGCTCTCTTGTCCCCCCTCTTTTCCTGTGGCCTGCCAGGTTGCATGTTCAGATAAGGGTGTAGTATGAATTTTTGGGGGGACCCCACACCATTTTTTAAAATAATTTTGGCGCGTGGTTCCCCTTAAAATCTATATCAGACCTGAGGGGCCTGGTATGGAATTTAGGGGGACCCCCAAGCATTTTTTTTTTAAATTTTGGTTCGGGGTTAACCTGTGGGGAAATCCCATGCCGTTTTTATCAATTAACTTTTTGTGTATTGCTAAACCGGCAATTCATTATAGCCGGCGCTAGCGATAGTAGTTTTACAGTAGTTAGTAGTGATAGTAGCGATAGTAGTTTTACATGACTTTTTTTACTTTAGAAATGTCATTTTGCTGTCAGACTGTTCTAAACATGGGAAACATGTGCCCATTTACAGGCATACTATAGATACCCCCCAGGTACGAAATTTAAAGGAATTTAAAGGAATTTTATTGTTTCACTTTAAGCATTATTAAAATCACTGCTCCCGAAAAAATGTCAGTTTTTAAAACTTCTTTTTGCATTGATACATGCCCCCTGGGGCAGGACCCAGGTCCCCAAACACATTTTATGTCAATAACTTGCATATAAGCCTTTAAAATGAGCACTTTTGATTATTCATGTTCGTATCCCATAGACTTTAACGGTGTTTGCGTGTTCAAACAAATTTTTTGCCTGTTCGCATGTTCTGGATGCGAACCGAACCGGGGGGTGTTCAGCTCATCCCTACACCTGACATTGCGCCATTTTAAGCCACATCTGCTCTCATATGTCCCCCAGACTAGTGGTGCCATGTTTTTGGCTGTTTAAACCAGTCACTCTTCCACATCATGTCACATCCTCTTTCACATGTTAAAACCAGGAAGTAATCCTCCTCTGCATATGAAAACAAGGCTTGGAATGCAAGCCCGGGTGCCATTTTGGAGGAACTAGGAAGTAATCTCCATAATTTGCACTTTCAATCAGACGGAGCTGCCACTTGTTATGGGGGTAACCAGTATCTATAAATGCTCAGCCAGTACAGTGGTCCAGCACTCCAGATGATGACTTCTAAGTCGAAACGCGTCGGGGGATATACTGAGACCACTGTCTTCTTTTGTACAAGCGCTTGATTTTACTGCTAAACAGTGAGTGTATTTCCTTTGCTTTTCATGTATTAAAATTTCCATACGGAGTTACGCTATAAGCCTTACTCTTTCTTTTAATCGTGGGGCTGACTGCCTATATACTGAGTCCATCCATACCTTACACCTCTTCGGAGGTCCATCTGGAGGTCACATCTGGATAGAGCATCTGATCCCCTTGGTATATTATACCACAAATCTTGATTGACTCACTAGGTATACACCTATTTGAATTCAATCCCTCTGGTAAGCAGCTTATGGTGTCTTTGGTGGTGGATCTACTATCAACTGTTATTACATCATACAAATTTGAAGTTAAAGACTGTCACTATATCATATCCACATGTGGTTGAGGATTATCATCACACATGATTGAAGTTTGTCACTGACTTTTTTTGGACATCACACGTCCAAGTTCCTCTGTTTATAGACATCAAATGTCATAATAGAGAACTGCTTGGAGTATTTTTGCGCACTTAATTTATTATTCACGTTTTTTTGTACTCATATTATTTGTTATGGTTTATATGATCACATAAGCACTGCACATTTCACCTAATTTGAAGAGCTTGGCTTACCTGGCTGGGGCTGGGTAGGGAACACCCCTGCTCTGCAGGTGGTGCATTGTCCATCCCCTGAGGGACTGCAGGCTGCCGTGCTCTGAACCCGCAAAGGGTGACAGAGGGGCGGAAGTGCGGTCTTCGCTATCGGCCTGCGACATGGCTCCAGCTATAAGACAAGGTGAAGGAGCTGATGAACCACTATAGAACCCCAAGATACCTGCTCACATCCCAAATGCAACTAGAAGGAAACTGCCGATTGCAATCTCCCTCTACCAGCCATGAAGCAAGGAGAGGGGGGTGCATGTGTAAGAGGAGTCATAAAAGGTAGGATAGTGAGCGGAGTTGTATACAGGAAAAAAGAGATAAGAAGGAAAAGGAGAAGGACAGAAGAAGGAACGTCAGGTGTAGTGAAAAAGCTGGTTTGCATGCGAATGCTGTTGAGTGGAAATTTAGAAAACTCAAGAGTGCATGGCAACCGAGGTGAGCCAGGAGGGGACTGGCCAGGTAACCGATAGCTGGGGTGCCCGTCTGTGCTTGGCACAAACCTGTGAACCAGAGCCCCGGGGCATACTGGGGCATGAAGATGAAGTCTGGTATGACCTAAGTACAAATGTTTTGTTCTGTAGTTCATGACGTGTGCTCGGACTGCCAATGATTGCACTGTCAGCAAACTCAACGTTTTGACGGCCTTGTCTGCGTAGGTGAAGGGTCACCCTTCGAAAACAGAATGTAATGCAAAGAAACCTGTGACAGTAACTAATGCCCAATTAGCAGCCCAAATTTTTGAAAGAGTGAGTCAAGGTTTATGTGACACCTGACTGGTGCGATCCCTGTGTGTGTGTGTGTGTGTGTGTGAGTGTATTTGTATGTGTATGTGTGTGTGTATATATATATATATATATATACACAAAAACACAGTATCTCACAAAAGTGAGTACACCCCTCAAATTTTTGTAAATATTTCATTCTATCTTTTCATGTGACAACACTGAAGAAATTATACTTTGCTACAATGTAAAGTAGTGAGTGTACAGATTGTATAACAGTGTAAATTTGCTGTCCCCTCAAAATAACTCAACACACAGCAATTAATGTCTAAACCGCTGGCAACAAAAGTGAGTACACCACTAAGTTAAAATGTCCAAATTGGTCCCAAAGTGTCATTGTTTTGTTTGGTCACCATTATTTTCCAGCACTGCCTTAACCCTCTTGGGCATGGAGTTCACCAGAGCTTCACAGGTTGCCACTGGAGTCCTCTTCCACTCCTCCATGACGACATAACGGAGCTGGTGGATGTTAGAGACCTTGCGCTCCTCCACCCTCTGTTTGAGGATGCCCCACAGATGCTCAATATGGTTTAGGTCTGGAGACATTCTTGGCCAGTCCATTACTTTTACCCACAGCTTCTTTAGCAAGGCAGTGGTCATCTTGGAGGTATGTTTGGGGTCGTTATCGTGTTGTAATACTGCCCTGTGGCCCAGTCTTGGAAGGGAGGGGATCATGCTCTGCTTCAGTATGTCACAGTACATGTTGGCATTCATGGTTCCCTCAATGAACTGTAGCTCCCAGTGCCAGCAGCACTCATGCAGCCCCAGACCATGACACTCCCAACACCATGCTTGACTGTAGGCAAGACACATTTGTCTTTGTACTTCTCACCTGGTTGTTGCCACACATGCTTGACACCATCTGAAATATGGTAAAATAAGTTTATCTTGGTCTCATCAGACCATAGGACATGGTTCCAGTAATCCATGTCTTTAGCGTGCTTGTCTTCAGCAAACTGTTTGCGGGCTTTCTTGTGCATCATCTTTAGAAGAGGCTTCCTTCTGGGAGGACAGCCATGCAGACCAATTTGATGCATTGTGCGGCATATGGTCTGAGCACTGACAGGCTGATCCCCACCCCTTCAACCTCTGCAGCAATGCTGGCAACACTCATACGTCTTTTTCCCAAAGACAACCTCTGGATATGATGCTGAGCATGTGCACTCAACTGCTTTGGTCGACCATGGCAAGGCTTGTTCTGAGTGGAACCTGTCCTATTAAACTGCTGTATGGTCTTGGCCACCATGCTGCAGCTCAGTTTCAGGATCTTGGCAATATTCTTATATCCTAGGTCATCTTTATGTAGAGCAACAATTATTTTTTTCAGATCCTCCAAGAGTTCTTTGCCATGGAGGTGCCATGTTGAACTTCCATTGACCAGTATGAGAGAGTGAGAGCGATAACACCAAATTTAACAAACCTGCTCCCCATTCACACCTGAGACCTTGTAACACTAACAAGTCACATGACACCGGGGAGGGAAAATAGGGAAAGTAGCATTATCAGGAAGGCCGAAAAAACAAGGATAGCAGAGAACTGAGTATGTAGGAATGATCGACCGTATTCAAACGTACGAATAGATGAAGTGAGATGTGGATGCAGTGTGCATGAATTGTGTCATGTTAAGCCGAGGATTCGAATCGTTGTGCCGCCGACATGACTAGATTTGGATCAGGCTGTGAGGTGAGTAAATGGCAAGGTTTTGAATTGTTAAGCCGCCAACGTGACTAGATTCGAACTGGCCTGCGGAGTGTATGAATGGACCCAGGTTTTGGTATTCCGGCATGGGGCTCTGTAGTTTGGAGATTCCACAGGTGAAGTGAAGGTCCCAAAGGGGATAACTGCTCAACTGTGTGTTGTCCCTCCTTGAGCCTGGCCCTAACAAACCCTGAGAAAGAACTGATGGTATTGGTAATTGTAGAAATGGTTATTTATTACTGAATGTTAATGTAAATAATGGCCTTGATATGAAAATGAATAATTTCTTGGTAAATGAGTGTGATAAACAGATGTGGAGCTCTGGGTATTTGTTGGTCAAGGGTAACGGCAAAGGCGTTGGTAAACCTAAGAGACCAACTGTGATGATGAAACCGGGTACCAGTGAAGGACCAAGTGGTTCCTCATCAGGCATAGTGTCAGGAACAGGTTCCCTACAGAACCCAGAAAGTGTGTTGAAAGGCAAGGGGACACCAGGAAAGACATGGGAGCTCAGGAACCCCAAGAACAGAGGGAGTAGGCTGAGGATACAAAAATGTAGGACCCTGTTCAGGTTCAGGCTAGGACGTGCCTGGAAACGAACCCTAAGAAAATATTGGGCCTACGCAGCTGATAGCTGGTGCAGAGGTGCCTCAATCATGAATTTGGGCTGATATGTTCTGCTCCCTACTGGGTCAAAACAAGGGGGAGGATATGTGATAGGATGAGATGCTGTCACTGTGAATTTTGTGATTTAAAAGAGAGAATGTGCACATTGTGCAGGATTACAGAGTGTAGCTGTGGAGTGGAGAAAACTGCTTTTGCAGCTTTCTCCAGGTTTTGTTATACCTGGATGGGGCTCTGTAGTTTGGGTGATTCCATAGTGTCTTGGGTGGGACGGAATCTCCAACCCTGTGTCCAGGTTTTGTGGAGGACCAGCAGGGTGTGCTCAGGTGAGCACACCCCTTATAATGAAGGTATGGGAATACCTCATGGCTCCCAGTTCCAGACATCTCCACCCAAGAGAGACAGGAGGTCTCCAGGAGTCAGAGGCTGTAGGTGGCAGCCAGAGCGTGTGTGTGTCTGCAAGAGGCAGTAAACGGCCTGAGGACTAAGGCCAGAGTGGAGCTGTGGGCACTAGAGTAAAGCCGTCCACATTGAAGAATCCTGTGGTCTGTCTGACCAGCATAAAGAGCAGACGTACTGCTAAAGAGAGCCAGGTGGGCTAGCATTTTTGTGAATTTACTGGAGAAGAACTTCTGCGAGGGGAAAGCTTTGTTACTGACTTTTTAGTGGCCTTTTAATAAAAATGGGCTACCAGGTCCTTAAAATATAGTTCCTGACTACAGTGAATCACTAGAAAATGCATCTACCACTAGAGCTAATGGTCCCCCATGTCAATATATATATATATATTTATATATATATATATATATATATATATATATATATATATATATATATATATATATATATATATAAAGAGAGAGATCTACAGTATCTCACAAGTAGTGAGTGTATAGCTTGTATAACAGTGTAAATTTGCTGTCCCCTCAAAATAACTCAACACATAGCAATTCATGTCTAAACCGCTGGCAACAAAAGTGAGTACACAGCTAAGTGAAAATGTCCAAATTGGGGCCAAAGTGTCATTATTTTGTGTGGCCACCATTATTTTCCAGCACTGCCTTAACCATCTTAGGCATGGAGTTCACCAGAGCTTCACATGTTGCCACTGGAGTCCTTTTCCACTCCTCCATGATGAAATCATGGAGCTGGTGGATGTTAGAGACCTTGCACTCCTCCACCTTCCCTTTTAAGGATGCCTCACAGATGCTCAATAGAGTTTAGGTCTGGGCACATGCTTGGCCACTCCATCACCTTTACCCTCAGCTTCTTTAGCAAGGCAGTGATCCTCTTGGAGGTATCTTTGGGGTCATTATCATGTTGGAATACTGCCCTGCAGCCCAGTCTCCGAAGGGAGGGTGTTCTGCTTCGTGTTATTGAACTGTTGTATAACACTAGTCAGACAGCTTAACAATAATTCAGAAGTCAAGAAACGTGAGACATCAGATCTGTATGTATTCTTTATCCCGAAAAACTTTGTAAAACTACAACATAAGCATAAACAAACATATGTGTCAGTACATTAAACATTATACAGCAGCCTCACTCTCTATCAGTAAGAGTACTCACAGACAATTCCATCATTAGTACAGGAATAGTTTAAGAGCTCTTCTACATGCAGTGTATTAGATACAGGAGCAGTAATGAAATGAAGGAAATACAGTTCCAGGTTAAAGGTTACTGCCTTTTACTATGAGGAGAATCTTACTTCCTTCAAGCTCTGGCAAAGTAATACCATCTCTGACCACTAGATGGCAACAACATAAACTAACATTACAGTATAAACTGTAACAGCAAATAGCACATATTAATATGAACAATATGGGCAGAACACTCCCTGTCTGGCATAATTTATTATGTCATTACCTAAATAACTACTGCTATGCAGAAAAAACATATAAACAGGAAAATGGAATCCTAGCTAGTCCAAGATCAAAACTATAATGTCAGTTATAGGTCTGAGATAAATTCTGGCGGTCTCATTTTTTACAGTTTTGACCTCCACCTTTCTAACCTTGCCATCCCTGCTTGGTAGAGCATTGACAATAAGTCCTACCGGCCACTCGTTCCTGCCCTCTCGGCTGTCCTTCAACAGAACAACATCACCCACTTTTATGTTTGGGCGATCTTCAGTCCATTTCCTATGGCGTTGCAGATTTGACAGATACTCTCTCTTCCATCTTTTCCAAAAGGTGTCTGCCAAGCATTGTACTTGCTTCCATTGTTTTGCATGAACTTGTGTTGTACTTATGGTCCCAGATGGAGCAGACAAAGAGTTCATCTTTTGAGTCAACAACATTGCTGGGGTAAGGACCATAGGTGTATCTGGGTCTGAGGACACAGGAACTATAGGCCTGGCATTCATAATAGCCGTAACCTCTGCCATAAAGGTGCTTAAAGTCTCATGGGTCAAGTGAGCAGGTTTGGTTTGTAGCAACATAGCGTCCAAGATTCGCCTGGCAATACCTATAAGTCTCTCCCAGACACCACCCATATGTGAGGAGTGTGGGGGATTAAAGACCCATGTACATCCTCTGTCTTGGAGAAAGTCATGCAATTGTGATTCGCTGTCACAAATGTTAAGTTCTTTGCAGGCTCCCACAAAGTTTGTCCCTCTGTCAGAACGGAGCAGTTTTGCTGGGCCACGAATTGAGAAAAATCTCCTCAAGGCATTAATAAAGCTTGATGTTGACATGGCTTCAAGTAGCTCTATGTGTACAGCTCGGGTGGACAAACAAGTGAAAAGGACTGCCCATCGTTTACTGTCCGCGCTGCCTCCTCTAGTGCGACGGGTTAAAACAGACCATGGACCAAATACATCTAGGCCCACATTGGTGAAAGGTGGTTGAGCAATTACTCTGTCCTCTGGTAGCTCTGCCATCTTTTGACTTTGTAATTTTCCTCGTAGTTTGCGACAGATGACACATTTGTGTATAACAGCTGATACCAAGCGTTTGCCACCAAGAATCCAGAGACCTGCGGATCTAATTGCACCTTCTGTGATGTGTCGCCCTTGGTGAACTACTTGTTCATGATAGTACCTAACAAGCAGTGTCGCAACGTGGTGATCATAAGGTATAATGACAGGCTGTTTCTCTTCTTCTGAAAGTTCAGCAAGAGACAAACGTCCTCCTACTCTCAACAACCCATTCTTGTCTAAAAAGGGGCTAAGCCTCCTAAGACGGCTTTGTTTTGGGAATGTCTTTTGTTTTTTGAAGCAGTCAATTTCCTTCTGGAAATGTTTGTTTTGAACAGAAGAAATTATAACAGACTTTGCCTGAGCAAGTTCTACTAGATTGACCCGTTCATGGAAACTTTCCCACCTCCTGACCTGATCGCTATTGGTTTCTCTCCGGAAGGTTTTAGCGACATGGATGAGTCTGGCTAGGGTCTTAACTAATATCTTCCAGCAAGAAAATCTATCAAAGCAATGTGAGTGAAGTGTGGCTTCAGAAGCTTTGGTACTGAAACTTGTAATTTCTGATCTGATTTCAGGGTCAGCTTCGGGCTCTATGAGTGGATAAACATTAGCAGTGTCTGTCTGCTCACAGTGTGGTTGGTAAACACCGAACATTGGTAGATACCAGTGTTCCCTGTCTGTTTCAAGTGGTCCTGCAACTTCAGCGTGATCATTATCTAGCATCCCTTTAATGAATTCAGTGAAATCTCTTTTCACTTCTGGCTTCCTCTGCAGAGTTTTGCTGAGTGAATGCAAACGCTTCATGGCTTGTTCCCTGTTACTAGGCAAAACACGTCTGGGTGTGCGAAAGGGAAGAGGGGCCACCCAACTGTGATTGTCATCTTGGTAAGCCTCTCTATCCATAATCTGCAAGAAGGTCTGATCCTCTATAGAGAGGGCTTGTTTATCATCATCTTTAGTTTTCTGGAACACTGTAATCCCTAGATTGTCTGTCTCAATGTTGGAATTGACTTCTTCTTTACCATATAGAGTAGAGGAGTCACAGTGTTGTGTCGACCTGCCAAAGCTTTCCTTGACAATGAAGCTGTTGTGACAGGGACTGAGAAGGGATGTGCGTCCATTTGTTAACACCGATGTCTTCAAGGTGATAATATTGTCAGGCTGGTGCACTGTCCCCAGGCAAACTTCTCCTACAATGACCCACCCCAGGTCCAGTCTCTGTGCATAGGGGGCATTATAAGGTCCATTGTTTTGCTGGCACACCTTGTGAACCTGAAGGATGTCTCTCCCAAGAAGTAGAAGGATAGATACATCTGGCTCAACAGCTGGGATAAGGTGAGTAATTGAGCGGAGGTGAGGGTGGTGATGGGCTACTTCTGGAGAGGGAATCTCAGTTTTGTCGTCAGGTATCATGCCACACTCTATTAGGGTAGGAAGTGGAAACTGCACTTTCTTATTGAAGGATTCAATGGTAAAGTCAGAAGCTCTTCTCCCTGTGGTTTCAATTGTCCCCGCACATGTCCTTAGAGTGCATGGAACTGCACTTGCCTTAAGATTAAAGATATCAAAGAAGTCTGACTTTGCAAGGGATCTGTTGCTCTGTTCATCTAGCACTGCATACATTTTCACTGCCCTTTCTCTCTTGCCAGTGGGATACACAGTCACTAAACAGATTTTAGAGCATGAACGTGCACTCTTGCCTTGTCCACATACTTCAGTGCAATTAGACATTACTGAGGAGAGTGGGGTCTCTTATTGCTCCCTGCCCTGATCTTTCCTGGGTTCTACAGTCTCTAGCGGGGCAGGAGCAGGGCCTGGGTGCAACGCTGCAATATGTCTCTCACTGCCACATTCTGTACATTCTACTGGTATTTTGCAGTCTTTAGCAACGTGATAAGTAGACCCGCAGCACTTGAAACAGATGCCGTTCTGTTTAAGGAAGGACATCCGCTCTGCAATAGGTTTGCTTCTAAAGCCTTCGCATTTCTTTAGTGGATGTGTTTTTTTGTGTATTGGGCAATGTCTATCAGGGTTTTCTATGGTATGTACCTTGTGGGTGCTTTGATAGTCTGTGACTTCTGAAGGTACAGCTGTTTTGTGTGTGGATACAGAGGTCCTACCGTGAGGTCTGTGAGGTTTCTCAGGTCTGTGTGATTGATTGCCGCTGGTGGTGAAGGCGAAACTGGGATCACTTCGGATTTTTGCTTGCTGTCTGACAAACCTAGAAAACACAGAGAAAGGGGGAAAAGCGACTCCATAATCTTCTTTGAATTTACCTCCCACAGACATCCACTTGTCTTGCAGATTTGAGGGTAGTTTCTCTACTATGGGATTAGTGCCTCTAGCTGTATCTAGGTATGAAAGTCCTGGCAAGTAGCCATCCTCTTTGGCATATTCTATCTCTAGTAGAAGATCACTTAGTTCTTGTAGCCGCACGTTGTCTCTGTAGCCCACTTTGGGAAAGACTTCAAGTTTTTTTCAGCAGTGCTTCTTCGATTACCTCTGGGGATCCATACGTTTCTTCTAGTCTTTTCCAGGTCATGTTGAGTCCTGCTGCAGGGTTGAACAGGTTTGCTCTTCTCATCCTCTTAGCATGCTCTGCTGACTCTATACCAAGCCATTTTATCATTAAATTAAGCATTTCTGCTGGTGAAAAGTTCAGACCTTCAGTGGCATTCATGCCATTTCCATGCCCAATAGTTTTCAAGACAGTCATCAAATTGGAGAAAGCCTGAGCTTACCATTTCTTTGCAGATGAGATATTTGGTGACATCCACTGCACATTGTTGTTCACACATGTAATCTAGGGATGAGCCGAACACCCCCCGGTTCGGTTCGCACCAGAACCCGCGAACGGACCGAAAGTTCGCACGAACGTTAGAACCCCATTGACGTCTATGGGACTCGAACGTTCGAAATCAAAAGTGCTCATTTTAAAGGCTAATTTGCATGGTATTGTCCGAAAAAGGGTTTGGGGACCCGGGTCCTACCCCAGGGGACATGTATCAATGCAAAAAAAACTTTTAAAAACGGCCGTTTTTTCGGGAGCAGTGATTTTAATGATGCTTAAAGTAAAAAAAAAAAAAGTGAAATATTCCTTTAAATATCGTACCTGGGGGGTGTCTATAGTATGCCTGTAAAGTGACGCGTGTTTCCCATGTTTAGAACAGTCCCTGCACCAAATGTCATTTTTAAAGGAAAAAATCTCATTTAAAACTGCTTGCGGGTTTAATGTCATGTCGGGTCATGGCAATATGGATGAAAATCAGTGAGACAAACGGCATGGGTACCCCCCCAGTCCATTACCAGGCCCTTTGGGTCCTGTATGGATATTAAGGGGAACCCCGCACCCAAATTAAAATAAGGAAAGGCCCTATATACTCTGAACAGCAGTATACAGGCGGTGCAAACAAGACAGGGACTGTAGGTTTGTTGTTAAGTAGAATCTCTTTGTAATTTTGAACGGGTACATTTTTAACGTGTTTAGCTCCAGCCAAAAAATCTTTTTTAAGCTTTTTGGAAAACATAGGGAAGGGTTATCACCCCTGTGACATTTGTTTTGCTGTCTTTCCTCCTCTTCAGAAGATTTCACCTCACTTTTTTGTCCCAATGAAAAATGTTTTTTGAAAATGTGGGTTTTTTTGTGGAACAAGGATTGGAAAGCATCAGTGGAAAGGAGAAATTGTTTTCCCATATTAACTCTTACAGGAGAGAATTTCCCTTCCTAGGGGTAGATTTCATCTCACTTCCTGTTGTCTCCTTCCGTTTGCAAGTAGGAGTCGTTTGTAAGTTAGATGTTTGAAAGTAGGGTCCTGCCCTATATACTCAGCAGAAATTTGGGCCTTAGGTGTTGCTGTGGCCACAACACTGTAAGCCCTCACAGGGCCCTGCTGTGAAATATTAGATCAAGAATTGTAATTACATGCCCCTGTTGAACAGGAGCTGAAAAATTAGGCCTTAGGCACTGGTGCTGGTGCCACAACACTGCAACCCCTCACAGACACTCTAGTTGGAACGCAGGAACGAGCCCTGCTGCAAAGTATTGCATCAAAAATTGTAATTACACGCCCCTGTTAGACAGGGGCAGAAAAATTGGTCCTTAGGCACTGGTGCTGGTGCCACAACACTGCAACCCCTCACAGACACTCTAGTTGGAACGCAGGAACGAGCCCTGCTGCAAAGTATTGCATCAAAAATTGTAATTACACGCCCCTGTTAGACAGGGGCAGAAAAATTGGGCCTTAGGCACTGGTGCTGGTGCCACAACACTGCAACCCCTCACAGACACTCTAGTTGGAATGCAGGAACGAGCCCTGCTGCAAAGTATTGCATCAAAAATTGTAATTACACGCCCCTGTTAGACAGGGGCAGAAAAATTGGGCCTTAGGCACTGGTGCTGGTACCACAACACTGCAACCCCTCACAGACACTCTAGTTGGAATGCAGGAACGAGCCCTGTTGCAAAGTATTACATCAAAAATTGTAATTACACGCCCCTGTTAAACAGGGGCTGAAAAATTGTGCCTTAGGCACTGGTGGTGGCGCCCAGAACCAAAAATGTTCTTACAAGCTATCAGCGTGATGATTGAGGAGGAAGAGGATAATTACTCAGGGATAGTCACTCAGCATCAGCATAGGCAGTCTTTGAAGGGATCTGAAAAAAATTATTCAGTTACATCAGCATCAGGTGCTTGGTAGCTGGTGGTGATCCAAGACTGATTCATTTTTATGAAGGTCAGCCGATCGACCGAGTCAGTGGACAGACGCACCCTGTGATCGGTTACCACGCCTCCAGCAGCACTGAATGTGCGTTCCGAAAGAACGCTGGATGCAGGACAGGCCAGTAGCTCAATTGCATACTGTGCAAGCTCTGGCCAGTGATCCATCCTCAAGACCCAGTAACCCAGAGGATTTTCGGTGGGAAAGGTGTCCAAGTCTGATCTTGCCCCTAGGTATTCCTGCACCATGTAAAACAGACGCTGGCGATGGTTGCTGGAACCGATCATACCTTGGGGCTGCGGACCAAAAAATTGTCTGAACGCATCGGTCAGACGGCCACCTTCTCCACCGCTCCTTCTTTGACTGACCGAAGCCTCAGCAACACGTTGTCCAGAAACAGGAGTTTGTAACCTCCCAGTCTCTGGGAACGCGTTGCACAGACCTTTCTGCAAGGCCTCCCGAAGATGTTTCATCCTCTGCTCCCTCTGCGATGGCAAGATAAGGTCCGCAACCTTACCCTTGTAACGTGGATCAAGGAGGGTTGCCAGCCAGTATTGGTCCTTCTCCTTGATACCACGAATACGAGGATCCTTACGCAGGCTTTGCAGGATCAGGGAGGCCATGCAGCATAGGTTTGCTGAGGCATTCGGTCCGGAGTCCTCTGGGTCACTAAGGACAACAACGTCCGCAGCCACCTCCTCCCAACCACGTACAAGTCCATGTGTTCCTTGGGACTGATCCCTTAAAGACTGCTGATGCTGAGTGCCAGGCTCCACCTCCATACTGACACAATCTTCCTCCTCCTCCTCCTCGTCCTCTTCCTGTGTGATCGGCGGGCACGCAGGAACACTGTCTGGATAAAGGGGGCCTTGAGAGCTAAGGAAGTCCTCCTCTTCCTGCCTCTGTTCTGCCTCAAGTGCCCTGTCCATTATTCCACGCAGCGTGTGCTCCAACAGGTGGACAAGGGGGACAGTGTCACTGATGCATGCACTGTCAGTGCTCACCATCCTCGTGGCCTCCTCGAATGGTGACAGGACAGTGCATGCATCCCTGATCATGGCCCACTGGCGTGGGGAAAAAAAACCAAGGTCCCCTGACCCTGTCCTGGTGCCATAGTCGCACAGGTACTCATTGATGGCCCTCTGCTGCGTGTGCAGCCGCTGCAGCATGGCCAACGTTGAGTTCCACCTGGTGGGCATGTCACAGATTAGGCGGTTCTTGGGCAGGTTAAACTCCTTTTGGAGGTCCGTCAGCCGAGCACTGGTATTATATGACCGGCGGAAATGCACACAGACTTTCCTGGCCTGCCTCAGGACATCCTGTAAGCCCGGGTACCTGCCCAAGAACCGCTGCACCACCAAGTTAAGGACGTGAGCCAAACAGGGCACATGGGTCAGTTGTCCCTGTCGGAGGGCAGAGAGGAGGTTGGTGCCATTGTCGCAAACCACCATTCCTGCCTTAAGTTGGCATGGCGTCAACCACCTCTGAACCTGCCCCTGCAGAGCTGACAGAACCTCTGCCCCAGTGTGGCTCCTGTCCCCCAAGCACACCAGCTCAAGCACCGCATGGCATCTTTTGGCCTGCGTACTTGCGTAGCCCCTTGAACGCCTATGGAGCACCGCTGGTTCCGAGGAAGAGGCCATGGAGGAAGAAGAAGAGGAGGGGGTGGAGGAGAGAGGTGTGTCACAATCAGCATTTTGGAGGCGTGGTGGCGGAACAACCTCCAACACTACTGCACCTTTTCCTGCATCCTTCCCAGCTGCCAGCAGAGTCACCCAATGCGCCGTGAAACTTAAGTAACGTCCCTGTCCATGCCTGCTGGACCATGAGTCAGCGGTAATATGCACCTTACCGCTGACCGCCCTGTCCAGCGAGGCATGGACATTGCCTTCCACATGCCGGTAGAGAGCCGGAATCGCCTTCCGTGAGAAAAAGTGGCGTTTGGGTACCTGCCACTGAGGAACCGCACATTCCACAAACTCACGGAAGGGGGCAGAGTCTACCAACTGAAAAGGCAGCAGTTGAAGTGCTAGCAATTTTGCCAAGCTAGCATTCAACCGCTGGGCATGTGGATGGCTGGGAGCAAACTTCTTTCGGCGGTGCAGCAGCTGGGGCAGGGAAATTTGCCTGGTACAATCTGACGTCGGTGTACCAAAAGCAGATTGCCCACAAGTACTTGGCTGTGACACACCTAATTCTACACCTTCATTCCTCTCACTGCAGGTCTCAGAGAGGACTGAAGGTCTAGTGGGGTTGGAAATCTCAGCTGATGAGGAGCAAGGAGAGATCCTCTTTGTTCTTTGGTGTGGGTCTTTTAGATATGCTTGCCAACGAACTGCATGGCAGGTCAACATATGTCTGGTCAAGCATGTGGTACCCAAGCGGGAGATGTTTTGGCCACGCGAGATACGCTTGAGACATATGTTGCAAATAGCAGCGGTGCGATCTGATGCACTCGTCTCAAAAAAGGCCCACACCAAAGAACTTTTTGAATAACGCGCAGAGACTGCAGCGCCCTGCACATGTGGAGCTTTGGGGTGTGATGCAGTCAATGTGCTGCCCTTAGGCTGGCCCCTGGAGGGCATCCTGCCTCGTTGGTGATGTGCCGCCTCCTCCTCCTCCTCCTCTCTCCTATCAGGCACCCACGTTGAGTCAGTGACCTCATCATCCCCTCCCTCCTCATCACTGGAGCAAACCTGGCAGTATGCTGCAGCAGGGGGAGCATGACTGCCAGATTGCTGTCCTTCTTGGGCACCCCCTCTGTCCGTGCTCATGTTACTGCCTTCATCGAGCTCAGTATCATCATCAGAGCCTTCCAAACGCTGGGCATCCTCCTGGAGCATGTACCCAACACTGTGGTCAAACAGTTCGAGGGAATCCTCATGAGGACATGGTGGAGCTAGGGAAGGAGTCACTGATGACATTGAGCTGAGGGAAGAGGCCGCTGCTTTGCCAGACAAAGCACCCTGGGCATGGGTGAGAGAGGATGAGGAGGATGAGGACGGCTTGGTCATCCACTCGACCAAGTCTTCCGCATGTTGCGGCTCAACACGGCCAGCTGCCGAAAAAAAGGCCAAGCGTGTCCCATGGCCACGTGCTGATGAGGATGCACCGTCTCCACGACCAGCACTAGACACAGAGCCTGCTTGCCCTCTCTTATTGGCTTGTGACTGTCTGCCTCTCCTTCTTGGCCTTCCAGACATACTAATGGCCTGTAGCTGCACTAAGCTGGGATAGAACACCTGTAATTTTCTTCAGGTAGCTTTATATACTGTAACCAGACAAGCCTGCCTGTCAGTAGGAAGATAACAGGAACGGATCTAGCTGAACACTGTGAGCAGGACGCACTGCACTAAATGTAAATAGCAGGAACGGATCTAGCTGAACACTGTGAGCAGGACGCACTGACTGCACTAAATGTAAATAGCAGGAACGGATCTAGCTGAACACTGTGAGCAGGACGCACTGACTGCACTAAATGTAAATAGCAGGAACGGATCTAGCTGAACACTGTGAGCAGGACGCACTGCACTAAATGTAAATAGCAGGAACGGATCTAGCTGAACACTGTGAGCAGGACGCACTGACTGCACTAAATGTAAATAGCAGGAACAGATCTAGCTGAACACTGTGAGCAGGACGCACTGACTGCACTAAATGTAAATAGCAGGAACGGATCTAGCTGAACACTGTGAGCAGGACGCACTGACTGCACTAAATGTAAATAGCAGGAACAGATCTAGCTGAACACTGTGAGCAGGACGCACTGACTGCACTAAATGTAAATAGCAGGAACGGATCTAGCTGAACACTGTAAGCAGGACGCACTGACTGCACTAAATGTAAATAGCAGGAACGGATCTAGCTGAACACTGTGAGCAGGACGCACTGCACTAAATGTAAATAGCAGGAACAGATCTAGCTGAACACTGTGAGCAGGACGCACTGCACTAAATGTAAATAGCAGGAACGGATCTAGCTGAACACTGTGAGCAGGACGCACTGCACTAAATGTAAATAGCAGGAACAGATCTAGCTGAACACTGTGAGCAGGACGCACTGCACTAAATGTAAATAGCAGGAACAGATCTAGCTGAACACTGTGAGCAGGACGCACTGCACTAAATGTAAATAGCAGGAACGGATCTAGCTGAACACTGTGAGCAGGACGCACTGACTGCACTAAATGTAAATAGCAGGAACAGATCTAGCTGAACACTGTGAGCAGGACGCACTGACTGCACTAAATGTAAATAGCAGGAACGGATCTAGCTGAACACTGTGAGCAGGACGCACTGACTGCACTAAATGTAAATAGCAGGAACGGATCTAGCTGAACACTGTGAGCAGGACGCACTGCACTAAATGTAAATAGCAGGAACGGATCTAGCTGAACACTGTGAGCAGGACGCACTGCACTAAATGTAAATAGCAGGAACAGATCTAGCTGAACACTGTGAGCAGGACGCACTGCACTAAATGTAAATAGCAGGAACAGATCTAGCTGAACACTGTGAGCAGGACGCACTGCACTAAATGTAAATAGCAGGAACGGATCTAGCTGAACACTGTGAGCAGGACGCACTGACTGCACTAAATGTAAATAGCAGGAACAGATCTAGCTGAACACTGTGAGCAGGACGCACTGCACTAAATGTAAATAGCAGGAACGGATCTAGCTGAACACTGTGAGCAGGACGCACTGACTGCACTAAATGTAAATAGCAGGAACGGATCTAGCTGAACACTGTGAGCAGGACGCACTGCACTAACTGTAAATAGCAGGAACAGATCTAGCCTAATCTATCTAACTCAAATCAAATGACACTGTCTGTCTCTCTCTCTATCAGCACACCGGAACACACTACACAGGGCCGCCGTGCAGGCGGCCTTATATAGTGTGGGGCGTGTACTAAATCCCCTGAGCCATAATTGGCCAAAGCCACCCTGGCTTTGGCCAATTACAGCTCTCTCTACTGACGGCGCTGTGATTGGCCAAGCATGCGGGTCATAGTGCATGCTTGGCCAATCATCAGCCAGCAATGCACTGCGATGCCGCAGTGAATTATGGGCCGTGACGCGCCACACGAATTTGGCGCGAACGGCCCATAACGTTCGCAATTCGACGGACGGTCGAACAGCCGATGTTCGAGTCGAACATGGGTTCGACTCGAACACGAAGCTCATCCCTAATGTAATCTATAGGTTGAGGTGATGGGAACACTTGTTTTTTGTTCTTAGGGGTTTCTGGTGCTTCATTCTTTATTTGCTGGCAACCGCTGACCTCATGTGGTTGATTGGGCCTGCTCAGGGGGCTTATTGATTTCGGTCTGAATTCCTTTGCTTCAGGTTTAGGAGACTGTTTCTTTGCATGCGCAGTAGTAAGGTTCTGGATGTACTCACTTGTACGATCTGCAGAGAATAGAGGTTTTCCTGGAACCTCTGAGTCTTTATATGATTTTTCACTTCCGGAACGACTTGTTCCCATGTAGGCAGCGGCCTCTGCTTCAGCAGCTGCAGCAGCAGTCTGTCGCTGCAGGATGAGCAATTTTGATTCTAATTCCGCTTCTTCTTGTGCGATGGCAGCTTTCTTTGCTGCTAACTCCTGCATCATCATGGCTTCTTTTTCTGCGTACTGTAGCTGGATGGCTTCTGCCTTGGCACGAGCTTTAACCGCTGAGGACATCTTGCTAGCCCGTGAAGATCTGGACACATGCGAATGTGCATCATCTTGCTGGGCACTGGGAATATTCTCCCTGCCTTGCTGTGTCTGCGGTAGCATGTCATCAGCCTGGTACTTTGTTCCTGATCTGAGACTCATGCTGCAGTAATGGTGTCTCAGTTTATTCCAGACTGCCACGTGGATGTCTTTTTACTGTTCTGCTTCATGTTATTGAACTGTTGTATAACACTAGTCAGACAGCTTAACAATAATTCAGAAGTCAAGAAACGTGAGACATCAGATCTGTATGTATTCTTTATCCCGAAAAACTTTGTAAAACTACAACATAAGCATAAACAAACATATGTGTTAGTACATTAAACATTATACAGCAGCCTCACTCTCTATCAGTAAGAGTACTCACAGACAATTCCATCATTAGTCCAGGAATAGTTTAAGAGCTCTTCTACATGCAGTGTATTAGATACAGGAGCAGTAATGAAATGAAGGAAATACAGTTCCAGGTTAAAGGTTACTGCCTTTTACTATGAGGAGAATGCTACTTCCTTCAAGCTCTGGCAAAGTAATACCATCTCTGACCACTAGATGGCAATAACATAAACTAACATTACAGTATAAACTGTAACAGCACATAGCACATATTAATATGAACAATATGGGCAGAACAGAGGGGATCTTGCTCTGCTTCAGTATGTCACAGTACATGTTGGCATTCATGGTTCCCTCAATGAACTGTAGCTCCCTAGTGTCGGCAGCACTCATGCAGCCCCAGACCATGACACTTCTACCACCATGCTTGATTGTAGGCAAGACACACTTGTCTTTGTACTCTTCACCTGGTTGCCGCCACACACGCTTGACACCATCTGAACCAAATTTGTTTATCTTGGTCTCATTAGACCACAGAACATGGTTCCAGTAATCCATGTCCTTAGTCTGCTTGTCTTCAGCAAACTGTTTGCGGGCTTTCTTCTGCCTCATCTTTAGAAGAGGCTTCCTTCTGGGATGACAGCCATGCAGACCAATTTGATGCAGTGTTCTGCGTATGGTCTGAGCACTCACAGGCTGACCCCCCCACCCCTTCAACCTCTGCAGCAATGCTGGCAGCACTCATACATCTATTTCCCAAAGACAACCTCTGGATATAAGGCTGAGCATGTGCATTCAACTTCTTTGCTCGAGCGTGGCGAGGCATATTCTGAGTGGAACCTGTCCTGTTAAACCGCTGTATGGTCTTGACCACCGTGCTGCAGCTCAGTTTCAGGGTCTTGGCAATCTTCTTATAGCCTAGGCCATCTTTATGTAGAGCAACAATTCTTTTTGTCAGATCCTCAGGGATTTTTTTGCTCTGAGGTGCCATGTTGAACTTCCAGTTACCAGTATGAGAGAGTGAGGGCGATAGGACGAAATTTAACACACCTGCTCCCCATTCACACCTGAGACCTTGAAACACTAACAAGTCACATGACAATGGGGAGGGAAAATGGCTAATTGGGCCCAATGTGGACATTTTCACTTAGGGGTGTACTCACTTTTGTTGCCAGCGGTTTAGACATTAATGGCTGTATGTTGAGTTATTTTGAGGGAAAAGCAAATTTACACTGTTATACAAGCTGTACACTCACTACTTTACATTGTAGCAAAGTGTCATTTCTTCAGTGTTGTCACATGAAAAGGTAGAATAAAATATTTACAAAAATGTGAGGGGTGTACTCACTTTTGTGAGATACAGTATATCTATTTATTAGACTTAATGGGGCACTTGGTCTTTATACTGCTATCAGTCCTCTGGTTCCTTGTTTCAATTTACTGCTTTATAAATATCTCCTTTAAGTTTTATGAATGAGCATATATAATAAAATACAATGTTTTCTCTTTCTTTTCTTAATTTGTTCTCTAGGTTCCAGTGTCAAGGTGCTCTAAAGAATGTCCTTTGGGTTCCAGAAGAATGATGAAGAGGGGGATTCATCGTTGTTGCTTTGAGTGTGTTCAGTGTCCAGAGGGAGAAATATCTAATGAGACAGGTGAAAAAAATTAAAATTTTCATAGTTATGTAGCGTTCACCTACATAGATACAAAATAATGGAATGTGGTGCAATACTATGGACTTTGTGTTGTAAAGCTAACTGTGTGTGAGTGTATATATATATATATATACACACAGGGGCGGACTGACCATTCTGGCACTCGGGCACTGACCGAGGGCCCCATGCCACTAGGGGGCCCCATCAGGGTTGCCAGCCTCAGTAAAACCAGGGACAGATTGTAAAAATCTGTGTATTTTTACATCTGTCCCTGAAATGTCTGACACTGACATCATTTTGATGTAAAATTTTGGAGGCTATAGCTGCTCCGCCCCTCCACTACCTCCTCAGCCAATGGGAACACAGTGTACACGCCCCCTTCCCCCGCGCGGCTTCTTTGAATACAGAGCAGGATATGCCGACATCTGGAGGAGAGGAGAGGGAGGCGGGGACACAGCCTGCAGTGTGGGATGGACTTCAGGCTGATGCAAGGTAAGTTGACTAACTTGGCTAAGTTAAATGTCATTTTATTAGTGCTTTCTCTGGTGAGCAGAAGGGGGAGGCTGTGTTTCCTCTAGCAGAGCTCCTGTTACTGAGCCTGTTAGATCGTTGTTCTGTGTGTGAGAAGTGCACTTCTCCTGGGGGAATGATGTTCTGAAGTTCTCCCCCAATCTCTGCTACACCTCCCTACTGATTACCTGCCCACCAATACACAGACACATCATCCTCCTCTCCTGTATTACCACTGAATGTGTCTGTGAGCTGCTGGGGCACTACAAGTCCCAGCATGTCAGGAGATGGGGCAGCAGCAGAGTGTTAGACTGATTTCTAAATGAAATGTGCTGGTGTGTATATACTGTGTGGGTATGTATATGCCTAATGTGTATGTGTATGTAGTCTGTGTGTATACTGTGTCTGTATACTGTGCGTGTGTATACTGTGTGTATACTCTGTGTGTGTGTATACCGTGTGTGTGTCTGTGTGTATACTGTGTGTATACTCTGTGTGTGTATACCGTGTGTGTCTGTGTGTGTTTACTGTGTCTGTATACTGTGTGTCTGTGTGTATACTGTGCGTGTGTCTGTGTGTATACTGTGTCTGTATACCGTGTGTGTGTCCATGTCTGTATACTGTGTCTGTGTGTATACTGTGTGTGTGTCTGTGTCTGTGTGTATACTGTGTCTGTATTCTGTGTGTGTATACTGTGTGTGTCTGTGTGTATACTGTGTGTGTTTGTATACTGTGCATGTGTCTGTGTGTATACTGTGCATGTGTCTGTGTGTATACTGTGTCTGTATACTGTGTGTGTCTGTGTGTTTATTCTGTGTGTGTGTCTGTGTGTATACTGTGTCTGTATACCGTGTGTGTGTCCATGTCTGTATACTGTGTCTGTGTGTAAACTGTGTGTGTGTCTGTATACTGCATCTGTATACTGTGTGTGTGTCTGTGTGTATACTGTGTCTGTATACTGTGTGTATACTCTGTGTGTGTATACTGTGTGTGTATACCGTGTGTGTGTGTGTCTGTGTGTATACTGTGTCTGTATACTGTGTGTGTGTTTGTATACTGTGCATGTGTCTGTATACTGTGTGTGTGTCTGTGTGTATACTGTGTCTGTATACTGTGTATGTGTCTGTGTGTATACTGTGTCTGTATACCGTGTGTGTCCATGTCTGTATACTGTGTCTGTGTGTATACTGTGTGTGTGTCTGTATACTGCATCTTTATACTGTGTCTGTATACTATGTGCGTGTCTGTGTGTATACTGTGCGTCTGTGTGTATACTGTGTGTGTGTCTGTGTGTATACTGTGTATACTGTGTGTGTGTGTGTATATATACTGTGTATACCGTGTGTGTGTTTGTGTGTATACTGTATCTGTATACTGTGTGTGTGTCTGTGTGTATACTGTGTGTGTCTGTGTGTATACTGTGTATACTGTGTGTGTGTGTGTCTGTGTGTATACTGTGTATACTGTGTCTGTATACTGTGTATGTGTCTGTGTATACTGTGTATGTGTCTGTGTGTATACTGTGTCTGTATACTGTGTGTGTGTCTGTATGTATACCGTGTGTGTGTCTGTGTGTATACTGTGTGTGTGTCTGTGTGTATACTGTGTGTGTGTCTGTGTGTATACTGTGTGTGTGTCTGTGTGTATACTGTGTGTGTGTATACCGTATGATCCATGTGTGCCCACTGCCGCTCGACAGAAATCGCTCTAACAATCCCGTACCCATGAAAAATGCACTTAATGCCATTTGGAGCCTTTTGATTGGTGAACTGCTGAGCTCGGCCTCGGAACCGGCAGCAGGTCTGGGTACACACCTGTGCAGTGACAACTTGCGCAGTTCAGAGGCTGCAACAAGTGGATTTTTTTTAAAGCCTTTTCCCGCCAGCTGCCTACCTCCCCAAGCAGTAAGGTGCAAAGGTGTGTGTAAAGGGACACCGATAAAAGGCGATACTCTGGGGGCTCTGCCATAGGGTGCCACTGTGGGGGCTCTGTCGTAAGGGGAGATTCTGATGTAAGGGAGGACTGACTCTGCAGACTGTCATGTATAGGGAGAATGTTGGGACTTTGGTGTAAGGGAAGACTCTGATTTGAGCGTGGCGCTCATCCCGACTGCTGTACTCTATATGTTGTTTTGTTTGTTACTTACTCAGTACTAACCCATGTACTCTGTACATTATACTGTACATAGACCTGACCCAGCTGTTCTCTCAACAGTTGCTGGTTTTAATTAAAGGGATTGTTATTTTATTTATTTTTAAATAACAAGAATTTCATACTTACCTCCTCTGTGCAGTTGGATTTGCACAGAGCAGCCCAGATCCTCCTCTTCTCGGGTCCCTCTTCGCTGCTCCTCGCCCCTCCCGCCTATGGAGTGCCCCCCACAGCATGCAGCTTGCTGGGGGGCCCCAAAATCTCCTATTGCCCGGGGGCCCCATGAGTTGTCAGTCTGCCCCTGTATACACACACACACACACACACTATAAGGAAGGGACACGATCTCCAATGCAAAAAGTTTTACTGAAATGTCTTCCTCCAATACATGTGAAAAAGCTACTGTACAGTTTCAAGCATACCATGCTCTTCATCAAGCTCTGTGTAACTATCTAGAACAAAAATCCTACCTATATACCCAAATCACAAGGTGTGGCCACACAGGTGTATCCCACATCGCCCTTCCTATCGAAATTAACCCTCTCAGTTCACTATATACACACAGGTCTATCCAACTATCTAAAGCCAGTCATCAAAGAACATACAAATTTTACCGCTCATATGCCGCCCATAATTTTACTTATCAACTACACTAATTATACATATTTACATAGTATCCTAATTCATCACATCTTTGTTATTTCTTAATTATTTTTTCCTGTGTAATCTTCTTCAAGTATAGGCAGTATCTTTCTTAAGCCTCGTAAACACGATTGGATTTTCTGCTGGGAATTGTGTGATGACAGACTGTTGGCTGAAAATCCGATCGTTTGTATGCTCCATCAGACAATTATTGTTGGATTTTCACAAATGGAGGGCAGGCTTATAAATTTTCCTCGGACAGATGTCTGTTGTCAGATTTTCCGAGCGTGTGTACACAAGTCCATCAGACAAAAGTCCAAAGTACAAACATGCATGCTCGGAAGCAAGGACGAGCCAGAAGCGTTCGGTCTTGTAAACTAGCTTTCGTAATGGGGAATTAACATTCGTGACGTGGCAAATTATGAAATCTCGTAATGCAGCGCACATTCTCTTCTTCTTTAATGGGATAATAATGAAGCTACTTTGCTAGTGATACTGATGGAGTTCTGCCAAACGTATTTTAAATGGCTTTTATTTTCTAGTAATATCAAGAATAATATTATTATGCTTGTTTTTTTTTGTTTTTTTTGGGGGGCAAGTTACCACAACACCATTATCCAGTAGTTTTTAAGATCAAAGATACAACTGTATTGGTGTCCCTTGTTAATTTTACAATGTATTTTTTTTAAATATAACTGCCAAATCCCAAACTGTCATTTAAAGTAAAACACATAGCCAAGTATTATTCTCCACAGTTTTTTATGGTGCGTTAAAAAAAGAAAACAAGGGGGCGTGGCCTGCCAGCGAGCTTGATGGCAGCTTAGACTCAGAGCTCTGTATCCTGAGGAGTGCTCCGGAGCGACGACGGCCCGCATCCACGGACAATACACTGCCATCCATCTTTCTAACAGCATGTCCCGCAAAAGAAAAGAAGATTCCCGGCTGAAAAAATTGACAGCCTTCTTCCTGAAAACATTACCTCAGGTCAGTGCTGCCCAAAATGGCAACTGCGCGGCCGCAGCCGCAGCGCGGACATCATACACGGATCTCCCTGATGAATTGCAGGGAGATCAGGAGCCACAATTGCTGCCCCTGTCCCCTGATCACTCGGCCAGCGGAAGCCCACACTCAGGGAGCCCAGCAAAAGCTGGATGACTTCTCATCCCCAGCACAGAGTGAGGCCTACCAGATTAACCCCCTCCAGTCAAACCAGGCCCTGCAATCCTCGGTGGCTGCTTTTCCTACATCAGGACAACCAGTACTGGACACAACTTTAAAAGGACATGCTCCTTACACTACAGACATCATTGATGTCAGATCTGTCATCCCTGCTTAACAAATTCTCAGCTGACATTAACAACCTGGATAACAGGGTTTCATATATAGAAAACAAAATGGAAGAAAGTACCACAACTGTGAACGATCTGATAGATGCCTACGATGACGTGAAAGAGGAGCAGTCATGGATCAAAGCTAAATTAGTGGATTTAGAAGACCACTCTTGCCGCAACAACGTCAAAATTTGCGGTATACCTGAATCAGTTCCGCCTGCTGAACTCCCTAAATTTTCCAATGACCTCATGCAAGCTATCCTTCCCAGTGCCACTCCACTTGAAATCTCAGTTGACCGCATACATAGAATCTCCAAACCGCCTCATCTAGCTGTATCAGTACCTAGAGATGTGCTAATGAGAGTACATTTTTTCAGAGCTAAGGAAATGTTCCTGGTGGCCGCCAGATCAGCTGGAACACCTTACAACAGCGCAGACAACTAAGTCCCGTCACAAAAGCCATAAACATAACCATAAAATACAATACAAATGGCGTTACCCAGCTACCCTCCTGATCACAAAACATGGTGCTGATCACACTGTATCCTCCCTCACAGGAGGGCTGAAACTCTTATACACCTGGGGCATTATTATTGATCAGCCGCAAGACTCCAGTCTTCCTTTGCCGCAACGTAAATCTCCATACAACCACCACAGCCAACCTAAGAACTAAGAATGATACGCACGGCATTAAATTCCGTGGATGGGCCTCTCATATATACACTTTTCTCTCCCAGGTTACTGAAGTGTTGAATTACTGAATTACCAAATTATTGTTATCTCATTGATATGTTCAACAATTGTTGATACTGACTTTTCTCCCCTCATTGCGGATTCGATATCCCCAGGCTATTCGATCCGCCACCGGTTATTTTAGGTTAACACACCTTCGTTACTTTCCAAATCGTTTCAGTCGACTCTGCGTTTTATTTTTATTTTTTCTTTCTCCCCTTTTGCCCTTTCCTTTTGTTTTATCTATACGCAGCTCAGCTACCCAGCATCAAAGTGAAGTTCCACGGACACCCCTCATCCAGATCCACTTCATCATAGCAGGAGATCTGAAAATATCAATCGGAACTCCTCCGCTGGTACCTACTAACTGTAAGTCCCTGCACTCTTCACACTGACCATTTCCACAAAACATGCCACTCAACATCCTTTCAATCAACGCAAATGGACTTAACCATCCTGCCAAGCACCATTCTCTATGGATATCTGCCCACAACACAAATGCCCTGTACACACGATAGGATTTTCCGATGGAAAATGTGTGATAGGACCTTGTTGTCAGAAATTCCGACTGTGTGTGGGCTCCATCACAAATTTTCCATAGGAATTTCCGACACACAAAGTTTGAGAGCTTGCTATAAAATTTTCCGACAAAAAAATCTGATCGTGTGTACACAAATCCGACACACAAAGTGCCACGCATGCTCAGAATAAATTAAGAGATGAAAGCTATTCGCTACTGCCCCGTTTATAGTCCCGACGTACGTATTTTGCGTCACCGCGTTCAGAACGATCGGATTTTCCGACAACTTTGTGCGACCGTGTGTATGCAAGACAAGTTTGAGCCAACATCCGTCGGAAAAAAATCCATGTATTTTGTTGTCGGAATGTCCGATCAATGTCCGACCGTGTGTACAGGGCATAATGCTCTGTACACACGATAGGATTTTCCGATGGAAAATGTGTGATAGGACCTTGTTGTCGGAAATTACGACCGTGTGGGGGCTCCATCACACATTTTCCATAGGAATTTCCGACACACAAAGTTTGAGAGCTTGCTATAAAATTATCTGACAACAAAATTCGTTGTCGGAAATTCCGATTGTGTGTACACAAATCCGACACACAAAGTGCCACGCATGCTCAGAATAAATTAAGAGATGAAAGCTATTGGCTACTGCCCCGTTTATAGTCCCGACGTACGTGTTCTACGTCACCACGTTCAGAACGATCGGATTTTCCGACAACTTTGTGTGACCGTGTGTATGCAAGACAAGTTTGAGCCAACATCCGTCGAAAAAAATCCATGGATTTTGTTGTCGGAATGTCCAATCAATGTCCAACCGTGTGTACAGGGCATAACTGTGACTTTCTATGTGTCCAGAAGACACACTTCTCCTCATCCGTGACCCCAAAATGTTCTAACAATCGCTTCCCACACATCTTCCAGGCTTCCTTTTCTTGCAAAAAAAGAGGAGTCCTCATTGCAGTCAAACACTCAGTGAACTTCCAATCCCATCAGGGGACTCTAGACCTGAATGGTCGATATATCATTCTACAATGCACTATTAACACGGTCGCCTACACCCTGATAAATCTATATGCACCCAATGTCCACAAAATGCGCTTTTTAAGGCGCCTCATGAAATCCATCAAACCTATCCAAAGAGGCCATGTGATTATGTGCGGTGACTTTAATTTGGTACCTGATATTCACATGGATTCATCCACACCGTCCAAGAGAAGGGAATCCCCTCTGAAGAAATTTCTATTCGAACAGGACTTGTTTGACATCTGGAGATGTCATCATGGATCTGAAAAAGACTACACATATCTCTCTCCATTACACAAAACGTATTGATCTTTTTCTTCTTCTTCAGAAAGCCACTTCCTCGACTATCCATACCATGTTGTGGTCGGACTATGCACCCATCAGCATATCAATTGCAGACTCCTCACCACAATCTAAAACCAATCTTTGCCGCGCCAACAATTTCCTACTGTAACAGCCAACATATTCTGCAGAGATCGCCACTTTACTCTCTTAATTTTTTAAGAACAACGTGGGTTCGGTACCCGACCACAGCACGGTGTGGAATACACATAAAGTATTTATAAGGGGTGTATTAATGCAAATGAACTCTCGTATGAAAAAAACTAAGACGCAGCGCCTGGACTATCTCACGACTACCATAGCAGACCTGGGAAAAAACAACAAATCACACCCACAGGCCATACATTCAGTGAAGCTTCTATCCCTGAGACAGGAGCTTAGAACCCTCCTCTTACACTCTTTTGAAAAAACACAGCACAAATTCAAAGCTGTGGCTTACTCCACCTCAAATAAGGCGGGGAAAGCTCTAGCCAGACGCCTAAAGGGATACCAGGCTAAAACCAAAATAGCCTACCTTATTCATCCCCACACACATGAAAAAATGCTAGATCCCCAAGATATTGCTGATGCCTTCAGCTCATATTATGGTGACCTTTATAACCTTAACCTTGATGCCCTGACCCATCAACCCTCTATTGACGACATTGAGGCCTTTTTAAACCACATCAACCTCCCAACTCTAAATGAAACACAACTTGAATTCCTGAACGCATCTTTCATGACCTCAGAACTACAATCTGTCATCAAATCTCTACCCACAGGGAAAGCCCCAGGTCCTGACGGACTGACTAGAGAATATTACAAACAATTTTTCTCCATACTCACCAACCACATGACCACCTTATATAATGATACAGTGTCCTCATCTTCATTTCCTCATGAAATGCTACAAGCCCTGATAATTACCTTACCAAAACCAGGGAAAGAACCAACCACCCCCCAAAATTTCAGGCCAATTTCTTTATAAAATCTTGATTTAAAAATGTACGCAAAAGCCATCGCCATCAGACTAAATAACAACCTGATTCACCGCGACCAATCTGGTTTCACCATGGGTCGCCAAGCACCTGATACCACTAGAAGGCTTACAGACATTATCCATCACAACGAGTCCAACGGAACGCCTTCTCTGCTTCTATCTTTGGATGCAGAGAAGGCGTTCGACAGGATTCACTGGACTTATCTACATAGAGTCCTCCTTAAGTTTGGTTTACAAGGCAATATACTACAAGCTGTTCTAGCACTATACACAACACCCTCCGCTAAAGTATACTCCTCTGAAATGATATCCCAATTATTCCAAATAACCAACGGTACGTGCCAGGGTTGCCCATTGTCGCCCTTGATTTATAATCTTCTTATGAAACCCCTAGCGGAACACATTAGCACTAACCCACTTCTCTCTGGTATTACAATCAATAGAGCCCATCATAAAATCAGTTTATTTGCTGATGATGTCATCCTAATGGTCACTAACCCATCCTCCTCTCTAGCTGCAATTCAGGACACTCTTATGATGTTTAGCCAGATTTCGTATTACAAAATTAATGACACCAAATCATTCATACTCAACCTAGGTATAGATGCTACGACTACACATCTACTACAAGCTAAGTTTCCTTATACCTGGGCAGAAAAAAAGTATCTCATATCTTGATATCCAGCTCGCAAAATCAGTTAAACAACTTTTCGCAGTTAACTACACATCATTTACCATAAAACTGCAAACTGATTTACAAAAACTAGTGCGTCACGAACTTTCATGGTCAGGTAGACTAGCATCATTCAAAATGATCCATCTCCAACAATTGCTCTACCTTTTTAGAACATTACCCATCCCGATACTTCAATCCTATTTTAAGACACTACAAATTATTCTAAGTAAGTTCATTTGGCAAGGTAAGAAACCACGTAGTGCCCATTCAAAACTTATTAAACACAGACTAGCAGGAGGATCAGGATACACAGACTTCGCAGACTACTACCAAGCCACCATACTAACGCAAATACAAGAATGGTTTAGCCCTACCCCTAACAACCACTGGAGTCAAATAGAATCCTCTTCAATTATACGTTCAGACCTAAAAACTTGGTTTCTAGGGATCCCTCTAGGCATCAATATACCGACCGCTCTTTCCCCTACAATGAAAGCCTCTGCACGTGTATGGAAATCAATTACAAACATAGAACTACTCCACATCTTATGGCATGTCCCAAAATACAGCCTTACTGGGCCACTATATTCCAAATCCTACAAAGCGTTTCCAAATGTCACATCCCCTTATCTCCCGCACTGGCGCTCCTAAATCTAACAATTGAAGGTATCCCTCGTTTATGGAAATTGGTCATAACTCCCACTATTGTCAACACCCTTGAAATGGTACACACACATTGTAGCTACGAACTCATGATGGCCTCTAGCAGAGGTAACTACCTCAAAATGCTCTCTTCGTGGCAACCCTGGCTGCTATGGTCAGAAGCAGCAAAACACCTGCAACCAAAGAATACCTCCTGACATGTCTCTATCACAGACAGCCCTGATGTACTTATACGCAGTCTGACTACCCCCAGCTAATTCGGACTATGACTCATGGGTCCTCCTCACGGACCAGGCCACTAGAGAAATAAACTCGCAGGAAGATTTTACCTCCCTTTGATTTGCTTCCACTACCATAAACCTTAGGTCTTATGCAACAATGACAAGTTCACTCCAGAAACCTCAGACAATGATCCTGAGATAGCTACCAGCACCTGTCTCGCCAGTTTGCTCCCAGAGGGGTGGTGAGACGGAAGCAGTTGTCCATCCCTAACTTTATTTCAAGGAGTAAGATTAAACTACCCCTATAGGAAATCACTCACTAATAGGGCGTACACACGGTCGGACTTTGTTCGGACATTCCGACAACAAAATCCTAGGATTTTTTCCGACGGATGTTGGCTCAAACTTGTTTTGTCTACACACGGTCGCACAAAGTTGTCGGAATTTCCGATCGCCAACCACGCGGTCACGTACACCACGTACGACGAGACTAGAAAAGGCCGGTTCAGAACCAAGCGCGGCACCCTTTGGGCTCCTTTTGCTAATCTCGTGTTAGTAAAAGTTTAGTGAGAGACGATTCGCGCTTTTTCAGACTCGTGGTTTTCAGATCGTTTTCTGCTGTTCAGTTTGTGCTTGTGGGTTTGTATCTGCTCTTCAGTGCGTGCAGTCAGTTCGTATTGGAGTTTTCTGTGCGATCTTGTCTGCTCGTTGCTGTTTTTCAGGTCGCTCTTCACAGGCCTTGCTGTTCTTCAGTGCGTTCTGTTACTTCGTTCTGAGCAGCCGACCGTTTCCTAGCCATGTTGCGTATGCGTACTCCTCGTAGAGTTCGTGCTGTGCGGGGGCTTGGTGTTGGGGTCCTGACCTTGACACAAGTCCAGTCCATGAACAGGGTGGGGAGGAGTTCATGGACCAAGAATTGGTTGCTTCAGCGTGACCAGTTCTCTCATATGCCTTTGCTCCGTGAGATCCGTGAGAATAATCCTGATGATTTCAGGAACTTTCTCAGGATGACGGACCCCATGTTTCACTGTTTGTTGGCTTCGCTGACCCCCTATATTAGCAGGCAGGATACCTGCATGAGGCAAGCCATCACTCCGGAGCAGAGGCTAGTCGCTACCCTGCGGTACTTGGCGACGGGGAGAAGCCTGCAGGACTTGAAGTTCTCGACAGGCATCTCCCCCCAGGATCTGGGGATCATTATCCCAGAGACCTGTTCTGCCATCATCCAGGTCCTGCAGAAGGAGTATATGAAGGTAAGATTTTTATCCTTTTATATCACATTTTATTGTATTGAATGTTTGCTAATATCTTGTATTTCTTTCCTCATTCCCTAATTACCATGATTGTAATATGCTGTGAATGTCCCCTTTGTTCCCATGCATGCTGGATTTTTATGTAATTATTATTTTAGGTCCTTCATACATATTTGCCCTTCAATAACCTCCCCAGCATGGTCTCTCCTGGCCTATATTCACCGCATGTAGTCACTTAACAATGTATTTTTTCTGCTCCATAATAGTGCTTTACCCCAAACACCCCCTAAAATGCTTTGAAATGTTATTTTTGCTTTAAATTCAGGCAGAGTGCCAGAGGCTTTTTTTTGATGGTGTCCCCAAATAATTTTTAGTAACCCTCCCTCCCCCCAACTGCTAAGTCAGCTGATCCCAATTCTCTATCTATCCTCAATCATCTATCTGCTGACTTTGCCAAACCCATACACACTATACCCACCTCTTTAGTGCTCAGATTTATGGATGAATTCCCCAAAGCATGTAGTGCAAGGGCCTGCCTGTATACTTTCAAATGGTACTGTTTCAAGTTTTTGTATCCTATTATTATCTTGACAGGTAATAGCAGAATGTCCAAATGTGCTCAAATGTGTACAGTGTGTATTTATATCTTTGTATTATGACACTTCTTACCTGTCCAGTGGTCTGCCAATAGTGTAACTGAGGAGGGGCTGTTCCAAGTAATACCCTGTATTTAGCCATTCATCTCTCAATGAAGTGAAGAGGGTTAACTGTCCAAGATTTCCACACACCCCCTATAATGTTAGAAATGGCCCATGAGAGGGTGGGGAGGGGGAATATGATAGGTGTACCTTATAGTTTGGCGTTGTTAAATTCCCCTTAATAAATACTATCTGGAGGTTGCCCCATAATGTTTGTGTCTAATCTGCTTGCCATGTTTCTGATAAAAAATAGTAATGTTTATTGTTTTTTCCTCAACAGTTTCCTTCCACGCCACAGGAATGGCAGACTGTGGCCTCCCACTTTGCCGAGCGGTGGGACTTTCCTAACTGCGGAGGGGCAATTGATGGGAAACACGTCTACATCGTCCCACCACCCAACTCGGGGTCGTACTACTATAATTACAAGGGGTTCAATAGTATAGTGATGTTGGCGGTGGTGTCGGCTAATTACGAGTTCCTGTATGTGGACGTGGGGAAGAATGGCCGGATGTCCGATGGTGGAGTCATCGCCCAGACTGAGTTTTACAGGCGTCTCCAGAATGGCAGCTTGGACTTGCCAGCTCCAGAGGACAATGTTGAAGGACTCCCATTTGTGTTCGTTGCTGATGAAGCGTTTGCGCTGGGGGACCACCTGATGCGGCCATTCCCAATGAGGACCCTCACCCCGGAACAGAGGGTTTTTAATTACCGGCTGGCCAGAGCCCGAAGAGTGGTGGAGAACACATTTGGAATCCTGGCCAGCCGGTTCCGCCTATTTATGACACCCATCCATATGGCGGAGTATAAACTGAACCATATTATACTTGCGTGCTGTGTTCTCCATAACTTTTTAAGGAAACATTCGGCCAACTATGCTGGCTCAGTTGGGCCTGAGGCCGGAATGATACATCAAACCACACTGACGGCGCTTGAAAGTGGCCGTCCTGGCTTGCCCTCCCTAAGTGCCCGTGATGTCCGGTTACGATACCTGGAGTTCTTTGCGGGTAGGGGGGCTATCAATATGCCAGCAAATCTGTGAAGCCTTTTTATAATAAACCAAAAAAGAAATTCTTTGTGGACATTTACTGCTTGTGTTTGTTTTAGCTCACCCTGACAGAAATGTGTTGAGTCCAGAAAATGTCGTGATTGTGTAACCTTATTATACAAAGCACCGTTGGCTGTTATTTACTAAATGCAAAAACACATTTCACTACAAGTGCACTTGCAACTGCACTGAACCTGCACTTGTAGTGCAAAGTGGATTTGCCCTTAGGAAATAACCCCCATTTTCGCAGAAAACAGCAATTACATCACCCCAAAAGTGTTGTAGTGTTGAGACAATAATCCACACATTCTTGATTAACAAATTTTTTTATACCTGCACAATCACATGTGCATTTACCAAAGTTTTTTTAAACAAACCAACATGTTTGTTGTATAACAATTTTTGGAGTAGCATTATCAAAAATCGAAATGTCCATTTAAGATAAAACAGGCCTGTGTAAAACCAACAAGAAAGCTAAAAAACTTGAACTTACATTAGGTAAAACCTGAAGGCTATATCAGACATCAGTATTTAGGAACTGGGTTTGATATAGTGTTCAGATGGGGGGAAATCACCCCTGGAAAAGCCAAATTTGGAAGATGCACAATAATTTACGAATGTCAACATGTGCTATCTGCCATCAGGGGGGATCAAGGGACGTGTTTTGGGGGAGCAAGCCCTTCTTCACCGCTACTTTATAATTGAGGAAGGGGTTGTACCCCCAAAACGCGTCCATTGATCTCCCGTGATGGCAGATAGCACATGTTGGCACACTGTGTGCATCCTCCAAATTTGGCTTTTCAAAACATTGCAAAAATATTTAAAAGATTGGACCACAATCCAAAAAGTGATTTTGTGGGGTTTTAAATTCGCCCCAAAACATCAATGATGTTATTATTTTTTTGAATCACATCATTGATTTTTTGCTTGATGTTTTGCAATTCGACATTACACCAATGATGTCTCCGATCAGGATCTGGGCACTTTCTGATGTGAAAGGATCTGGATCACGATCACCTAAAAAGGGAGAAACCAAACAAAAACAGGTATCAAAAATCTGCCAGCATCCATCTTTTACCTGAGCCTGTGGTCGCAGACACTCACCTGTTGTGGTGCCAATTTCCACCACATCTTCTTCTTCCTCCTGCTCTTCTTGGGTTGGTGTTATTTCCCCTTCTTCCATAGGTGGGGGGTCTATGGTCTCCTCGGATGAGGGGTGTCCTCTGAGTCTTTTCTACGCTATGTAAAACAAAAATGTTATAATTAGCACACAGATATTTGATGGCAGAACTAGAAATAGGAAACATTGCTTGGAAGTGGGGTACAATTGTCTATTTTAGCCGAGTTCCAAGATGTATTTTTTTCATTGCCCTTTGTCAAGCTGCAATACTTTACCTGTTTGGTACAAGCTTCCCAGATGGAGACACCCCTATAGTATACACTGGAACACACCACAACTACTTACTTTTTTGCAGCACTCTCCGGATCTTTCGGTACTGCTCTGGCTCTCTTAATTTCAGGTCCGACCATTGCTTCCTGAGTTGATCTTTCAATCTTCGTACCCCGAAATTCTTGTGAATACTTTTGACCACTTTCGCTATGATCTTGGCCTTTCTGATATTGGGGTTGGGGTAAGGCCCATACTTTCCGTCATAGTCGGACATCTTCATGATGTCGACCATCTCCATCATCTCCCCAAAGGACATATTTGTGGCCTTAAAACGTCTCCTTCTGGATCGGGACGTGTCCGGATCCAGGCTTTCCTCCTCCTCGTTCCTGTAATTAGCATGCACCTGCTGTGACTCCGCCATGTGCTCTTTCCCAACTGCGCCGAACAAAAAGGGGCGGGGAATAGAATAGAAAGAACCTCAGGGGCGGGCGGAGTTACACGCATGCGCAGTGTATATAAAGCGTAACACACGTGCGTATTACGTACGATCTGTGAGTGGAGGAAGGAGTATTGGGCGCGCCGGTCGTAAGAACAAAGGTAAGAGACAAACTTGTGCCTAAACTGCTTCTACATTGAGGCCTATATTGTAACAAGATTAGGAGAGTTTTGTCTGACATTAGGCTTTGTCTTGTGTTGTGTCTTGCAGTGAACATGGATATGCTACTGAAAGACAATGACTTCATGTCAGTATTCGTAGATATGTTAAGGGAGCTGCCCTGTCTGTGGGAGATTAAACACCCCCATTTCAAGAACCAAGCAAAGAGGAAGGCAGCACTGGTGCAATTGTGTGAAATTGTGAAGCAGGTGATCCCCACGGCAGACGTCACCTATTTAAAGATCTTAATTGGTGGCCTGAGGAGCACATATCTAAGGAAGCGCAAGAAGGTCCTGGATTCACAGAGATCCGGAGCAGCAGATGATATCTATGTCCCCAGGATGTTGTACTACGACAGGCTGCATTTTCTGGCAGGTCAGACTGAACCCAGGCCATCCCTCTCTAGTCTTCCTTCCACGCTTCCTTCCCCCCGGCTGAGGCTTCTGACGCCCAACCTGGGCCTTCCAGGCCACATGTGGGGGAGCCCAGATTGAGCCAGGTATAGCATTCCTCTAAATATTTCTGCTTGTACAATCAATGATGTTAACTAGATGTTAGTTGGGAGTACTAATTTATGATTGTGATTGATGATGCAAAACATTACAACCATGTCCCTTTTTCATACACAGGGAAGTCTCAGCCAGGAGGTGGCCGGGCCGAGCCGGCTGGCTGATCTGCAGGTCCCTCCACCCCCCCTGAAAAGAGAAAGTGGCAGTAGGAGGAGTGCCCTAGAGGAGGCTGGCAGAGGACTCTTTTGCAGGGCTACAGAGGCCCTGGGAGCACGACAGACCGTGGAGGAGGACATTGCTGCCACCATTGCCTATAAAATGCAGAGGATGGAGGAGGGCCAACAAGTCATGTGTGAGTCGCTCATATTGGAGGCTCTTAACAAAGGTATGAGGGGCCAAATTACAGCTCAGACACACCTTTGCGATGGTCCTCCTCCTCCTCCTGCAGGTCCTCCTCCTCCTCCTCCTTCTCCTCCAGGTCCTCCCAGTCCTCCTCCAGGTCCTACTCCTCCTCCTGCCACATCTCCAACTGCACAGCCCGGAAGGAAGCGTGGAAGGAAGACCAGAAAGTGAGGACCCTGGATCCAGTCTGGTCGGCCAAAAAATGCAGCCTCTTGTGGTACCACAGCCTGGGGACACAGATGTCATCTGCTGCTATCCGGATCTCTGCAAATTCTGGACCAGACTGCCCTCCCTTACATATGGACTCCTCAGGTCACCAATTTTGATGTTCAAGAATTGATGTCTACCCTGGGGGTCCCAGGCTTCGCTAATTTCTCATGTTGATCCAGTGTTGCCTTCCTCTTTGTTTGGTTCTGAGCCCTTAATAAAGGATTTTTGTTTTGAATTATACTCTCCTATGTGTTTTACTTCAAAAATGACAGTTTTTTTGTGCGGATTCAGGTACATTTCAAATATACAATGTGAAATGAACAAGGGACACCAACAACAAACAATCTCCTTGAGATTAAATAATAAAAATATCAATGGTGTTGGGGTAACTTGACACACAAAACACACACAAAAATATTCTGGAGTAAAAATAAAAATAACATTGAACAAAGATCAGCCTTTGAAAAAATACAAACATTAAATAAAAAAAAAAAAAAAGGCTTGAAATCCCAAAAAAATTTAACTAAAAAAAATAAAAATATGTCAGATGTGACAACTAATAGCAATATATTCAAGGAATACCAATAAAAAAACAAAAATAAAACTTTGTGAGAAGTGTGTGTGAATATGAGCAGCAAAACGTCTTAATTCTTGTCACATTATAAAGAAGAAGAGAGTGCGCTGTATTACACCATTTTTAACATTGCAGCGTGACGAAGGTGCTGTATCCATTGCGAACGCTAAGTTTACCAGAACGAGCTGTTCCGTCTTGGAATTTCTTCTGAGCATGCGTGGCACTTTGTGCGTCGGAACAGGCCACACACGGTCAGAATTGACGCGATCGGATTTTGTTGTCGGAAAATTTTATCTCCTGCTCTCCAACTTTGTGTGTCGGAAAATCCGATGGAAAATGTCCGATGGAGCCCACACACGGTCGGAATTTCCGACAACACGCTCCGATCGGACATTTTCCATCGGAAAATCCGACCGTGTGTACGGGGCATTAGACTAATAGTGTATAGTACAACAATTTTTACCCCCTTTATGCTTTCTATTTTTATTTTTAGTTTTGGATAGAATCCTCTCGGCTTTTATTGTTGTTATTGTTCCTGTTTGGCACTCGAGACAACTTGATGTACCACTGTTTATGTTCAAGCATAGCCAGTTTTCTCAACTGGACATTGCATATCAGTATGCTCAATTATTTGATTCCCAATGTTTTGTATTTTTCTGTAAAACACTCAATAAACACTTTAAATAAAAAAAAAAAAAAAAGAAAGAAAACAAATAAAATTAGACATGCTATCTGCCAATAGAACTTAACCAAAAAGTGCATTCTATGCATCCAAAAATATAGAAAATATAACAAATCAAATCATTATTCAACCAAAAAATAAAATAAACGTCTCATGCATGTGTCCTGCTTCTTAATATAGGGGGTCAACAATGCCAAGAGTTGGTGAAAACAGGGGTCCATCATCCGGAGATAATTCCGAAAATCATCCGGATTATTCTCCTGGAGCTACCGCAGCAATGGCATATGATATAATTGGTCATGATTAATAAAGCAACCAATTTTTGGTCCAAGAAATCCTCCTCCTCCTGTTGCTGGACTGGACTTGGGTCAAAGCAATAACTCCAAGGCCAATAATAAATAACACGTTATCTCCTCCGATTCTGCAACATGTCTGGTTGACGAACGGCCATTCGGAAACAAAATGAAAAGCACAAAATGAAAAGCGTGAAATGATAAGCACAAATCAACACTCGCCAAACTTCTCTTAACACAAAATTAGAAGAAGGAGCTCAAAGGGTGGCGCCTGACAATTGAACTTCCTCTTTATTGGTTTGTAGTACGTCTAGTACGTCACTACTTTCGTGTTTGTTGGCAGACAATTGTGTACCATTTTATGCAAGACAAGTTCATGGCACACGTCCTTCAGACAAAAGTCTGATGATTTGTCTGCGGAAAATCCAATCACGTGTACGAGGCTTTACTGTAAATCTGTTCACTTCTAGAAAAAGACACAGCAATCAATCTTCATGTCTCCCATATGCCGACTGGCACATCTGGAAACCTTTTATCATAAATTTTTGACCATTTCCAGGATATATATAATTATCCCCTTTCATTATCAATTTACACTATATGCAGTTAAGACAGGGAAAGCATCCTTTCCTGTCTTAAAATGATGATTGCTTGATGAAGAGCATACCATGAAACTGTACAGTAGCTGCTATTTTCACATGTATTGGGTGAAGAAATTTCAGTAAAACTTTTTGCATTGGAGATCATATCCCTTCCTTTCTTCTGTTGAATATTGGTGGATTAATTGGAATATATAGGAGATGGGCGGAGCCTAGCGGAGCAGACATGCATTGTTAGAGCTCCACACCGCTGAGGAGAGAAGAGAAGGACAAAGCGGAGCCTGCAGGCGCAAAAGGTATCCATTTGAACCTTTTTGCCCCAGGGAACAAACTGTGAACGTTTGGGCAGGAAATATGGTACTGGGAGGAAACCGTGGCAGAAATAAAAATCACCTCACAAAGAGCTCACAGGCACTCACTGCAACTAAAGCAGCTCCAGTCACCTCACAATATACAGCATCAGGGTGCTCTCACAGACAGAAAATGTCACAGCAAGACTCTCCATTTGAGTCAGATACAGAACAAATCCTCTCACAAACTTCTCCACAAGACTCCTCAGCATCCCCAGTAATATTATTACAATTTGAAAAGATGCTTCATAAGGCTTTAAAACAAACCTCAGACCAAATAACAAAAAGCCTAACCAAAGAAATAAGAGAGCTGGGAAACCGCACTGCAGCCCTAGAAATAAAAATGGATGAAATTGAAATTACAACCCAAGTAAATATAACAGAATTGGAACAATTAAAAGAAGAGAATTTAATACTTCAAACTAAGCTCGAAGATTATGAAAATAGAGCCAGACGTTCAAACTTGCGCATAAGGGGAATACCTGAAACTGTGACAGACCTGCAATCTACTATTACTGCTCTATTACAAGAACTAAAGCCAGATATCCCTATTGAACGTTTAGAACTGGACAGAGTACACAGAGCCCTCACAGCCAAAAAGAAAGATGGACCCCCACGTGATATAATCACAAAATTTCATTATTACAGAACGAAAGAACAAATACTAATTGCTGCAAGAGGAAAAAAGGAACTTAATTTTCAAGGACACAATTATCAAATTTTTGCTGACCTATCCCAACTTACTATTACTAAAAGACGATCCATGAAACCCCAACTAATGGAACTGCAACGTCACAACATTATGTATCAATGGGGCTTCCCCTTTTCAGTCAGATTTAACTACCAAGGTACAATTTACAGAAGCAGATCAGCAGATGAACTACAACAAACCCTTTTAAAATTAAATCTGACAGAACCCACAAGCAGCAACTCTCCCACACACAGAAGAATGGCATCATCTTCACCTTCAGGCAGCACTCAGAAAATTTCAGAACAAAATGGGAATCATCATTCTCACAAAAGAGGCCGTTATGCCACATCATCCATGGACCAAGAAGATTCAATGGACTGACATCCTAATTCCTGATATCTTTTCATTTATTATACTAAGAGATGGTTCTCTATAAAAAACCTGTATTTATAACTGAATGTAACTGTATTCTGATAGTCACACACTGTGTGGCATAATGTTACATTCCAGTTATATTTCTTATTACTTCTGATTCATATAGCCTTAGAATATATAAGTGAAATAAGGAAATTCTTGTTCAGTTATATATTATCAGGTAATAACAATAGATTTATTACTTTTTAGGACAAATATGTTCAATAATCCAGAAGTAATGGAAGCTTTTTCTTTCTTTTCTTAAAACAAATATATTATTACCTAACTAGTTCCTAGAATTATGTTTTAGTTTATTCTAATCTGAAGCAATACAACCTCAATTTTATGAGTTAACATATCTAAACAGTTACATATGAATAAAATATGTAATTGTTTACTCTAAAAGGGTTAAAATCCCAAAATAATTCAAACTATCTTCATCAATACCAAAGTTATTAACAGTACCTTTCTAACTGAATTATTTAGCCTAGGGCAAGACTAACCATATACAACCACCCTGGAATAAATAATTTCAACAAAAACTATATTCTGCACTCCAATTAATGAAACATCATTTTGATGTCTTTTGACATAGCACTTCTCTCCTGTAAGCGGAAGATCCGTGTACCCCCATTAGCCCTCCTCATTTTCCTAACCATATTATGTGGGAGTGTGACGAAGGCACTTATTCCCCTGAGAGAGATATTTATTCTCTTTGACGGGTAAATTGTGATTACTTGCAAAAAATAATTTATACAATGTATCATCTAATCTCATATGTTTTTTGTTTACTCTTTACTCCAGAATTCACTGGTTTCTTTCTTATCTATTCATCTCTTCAGTCCACACAGGTTGATCTGCGCAGTCAGCTCTGCATAACAAAAAGTAAGTCAAAACTATTTGATCTGTTGCCATGGCACCACTGAATATACTTTCCCTGAATGTTCAGGGAATAAATGTCCCTCAAAAAAGGACCAAAGCCTTCCGTACTTTCCATAACAAGAAGGCTCACATAGTATGCCTCCAAGAAACACACTTCACCAAAGATTCTACTCCAAAATATATTTCTCCTTTTTATCAACAAATTTACACGGCTTCTGCCTGTACCAAGCAAAGGGGAACTCTAATTGCATTTCACCGATCCACACCATTCACCTTATCATCAGAAATTAAAGACCCAGAAGGTAGATACCTGATACTCATGGGTTATATAATGGATACAGCAATCACGGTGATTTCCTACTACGCTCCTAACAAACAACCTACACCATTCCTCTCACATATATTACAAGTGATTAATACACACAAAATAGGAACAGTGATAATGTGTGGGGATTCGAACCAGGTCCTCCTCCCATTTCTAGATAAATCACCTTTTACACCATCCAAAATAACCTCTAGATTACCTTTTTCTCAACTTCTTTCCAAATACAATCTGGTAGATTCGTGGAGAGAAAGTAACCCAATGAAAAAGAAATTCACTTATTTCTCACACCCTCATCAAACCTTCACCAGAATAGATCATATTTTTCTAACAATAGGAATGATACCAGAAATTATTGCATCAGATATAATTCCGATTCCGTGGTCTGACCATAATGCAGTATACACTACTATAGCCTCAGCCATACCAAAAGCGCATGACCCAACGTGGTACTTACCGGACATAATGCTCAAACACCCACTACATCAGATGGCCATTTAACAAGCTTTAAAGGAATACATATCAATTAATAATACAACAGACATCTCCCCAACAACACTGTGGGAAGCTCATAAGCCTGTCTTGCGTGGTACAATACAACGACAAATGGCACTATTTAAACGGGAACGCAAAAATCTAGCAAAAAAAACTAGAACTCAATTTTAATGCAGCCTACATATCATTTCAAGATAATCCATCTCAGAGTACAAAATCTCATCTGGAAAAATCTAGATTGGAATACGATCTATTTCTCACTGAGTCAGTTGATAAATCCCTCAAACGCTCCAAACACAATTTCTACATGAATACAAACAAACCAGGTACATATTTGGCTCGGGCATTAAATTCAACTAACAAATCTTTCAAACCAATACGTTTGAAATTATCAAAAAATGTTTACACTTGTAATCCAGTTAAAATAGTCCATAAATTTCACTCACATCTCGCAACTTTATACAAGACAAACAATGAATTTAATCCTACAGAGGCTGAATCCTTCTTCTCAAAAATAACCTTACCTGAGTTATCTCAGAATCAAAAAAGCAGTTTGGATGAGCCTATAACTATAGATGAAGTTGCTAACGCCATAAAAGACCTAAAACTTAACAAAAGACCAGGCCCAGACGGCTACTCGGCTTTATACTATAAAACATTCTCAGAAATACTCTCTCCCATTCTCACTGAAACTTTTAACAAACTTCTAGATGGACATTCTTTTCGGCAAGAAACACTAATGGCAATTGTTTGTATGATCCCAAAACCCCTTTCTGATGATACTTCCTGTGTGAATTATCGGCCTATCTCTCTGTTAAACCTCGATATTAAATTATTAGCAAAAATAATAGCAAAACGCCTCAATAGCATTATAGGAAAATTAATACATAGAGATCAAGTAGGCTTCATGCCAAATAGACAGGCAGGCGATAATATACGCAGGGCAGTGTTATTGGCACATATTGCTAAAAAACGGAAAATCCCTTTATGTTTTCTATCTCTCGATATTAAGAGGGCATTTGACACAGTATCCTGGCAATATATGCAATATTCATTACAAAAATGGGGTTTTGGACCCCACTTTTTAACATGGATCAAAGCATTATATAATAAACCCAAAGCCTATATAAAATATGCTGGATACAAATCTGAAGCCTTTAATATCAAAAGAGGTACCCGACAGGGTTGCCCATTATCTCCCTTATTATTTGCCCTTATACTCGAACCCATGGCCCAATACATCAGAACAAACCAAACCATAACTGGCATTGAAGTAGGAGGTATTACACACAAATTATGTATATTTGCAGACGACATATTACTTTTTCTATCATCACCACAGGTCTCTGGTCCTAACTTAATACCAGCTCTTGATGGATTTGCAGCCCTATCCGGCCTTATGATTAATCCTAAGAAATGCCTAGTACTTAATATTTCACTCACAAACATGGAATTGATCCCAGCTAGGGCTGCACTCCCATTCACATGGGCAGAAAAATCAATCCCATATCTTGGAATTCATTTAACAGCATCTCATTCTGACTTATTCTCAACCAATTATCCTCCTGTATTAAGACAGATCACAAATCTAATAAAACAATGGTCGCAACTTCCTTTATCCTGGATAGGGAATGACTATTCTACCCAAATTGCTTTATCTATTCAGAGTCCTCCCTATTCCAATTCCTTCCTATTTTTTGAGAATAGTACAAAAAAGAGCAACTTCGTTTATATGGGGCTCTTCTAAACCACGTATACCTATACACACACTACATCTCCCCAAAAATAAAGGAGGCCTGGGATACCCTAATTTTACTAACTACTACAGAGCAGCACATTTGGCCAGTCTGTCCAAATACCATGCAAAACAGGAAATCCCATTATGGGTATTTATAGAGGCTTCAGAAAATGACCCTCTATTAATATCAAACTTATTATGGCTTGATCCTAAAGACCGCTTTAAAATTCATAATCCCATAACTAAACACTTCTTATCTCTCTGGGATAAACTAAAAACCAAATATCAGTTACAATCTCCACACAATCCTCTCCTTTCTTTTATCAGAAATACGGCCTTTTATCCGGCATGGATCTACCCAAATTCTTTTAAGTCATCTTCACCCAACATCTTAGCACTGGAGACAAATTATAAAGTCCTAACTCGCTGGCTAGAGTGGCAAAATATTCACCTAATACCTCAGCTCTTTGTTTTCGAGGATGCCCAGAAATAGGCACATATTTACACATATGGTGAACGTGCCCAGTAATCCAAACCTTCTGGAAGGAAGTCTTCGTGATTGCATCTAAAATATTTAAAAAAATAATACAACCAGATCCATATTTAACTTTACTTAATCTAAAACCGGAATGGTTAACACTCTCTCAATTCAAACTTATGATCCAACTAATAACGGCTGCAAAACAAACAGTGGCCAAGGCATGGAAATCTCCTACATTGGTACTAGCAGAAACAATTCACAGAATGAATAATACAATGTCCCATGCTAAGATGGTAGCCATCGATCAAAATCAAATTCCAAAATTTGAAAAACTTTGGCATCCTTGGATAAAACAACAGTTCCTGTCAAACTTCAATGACTCTGTCCTGTTGCCATGGTAACAGATTAAATGACTTACAGAGACACCCATTCTAAGGCTTCAAAGAGAACTAAAAAGAATAATAAACTGACGAGCGGGACAACCTTGTGGACCATACCTCTACCTTTCAACCCTTTTTCTTCTTTCTCTTTCCTTTTCTCCACCTTACGATTAAAGCTCATTATCAGAATTAATTTGACCTATATACACTCTACTTGTAAACAATATGTATAGTAGGTATAAATCATTTAAATACCTACAAAAGTAACTAAGGAAATGATATATATCTTTAATTTAGGTTTACGTGAACCCAATGTTTAATATTTGAAATTTCATGATATTTACCTATATAAACCCTACTGTAAAACAATGAGCTTACTTTATAGATCCTTGTAAACTTACTTTATGTATCTTTATAACATTGTATACTCAATAAACTTCTTTTGACAAGGAATATATATATTTCACAAGTAGCTTCTAAGAGTCTATGAGTAATAGGTATGAGTCCATCTGAGGATGGAATACTTCATATTCCCATCGCACACGTTCCTGGTATAAGCTCTCAAGGTTTGGGTGCTGCAGCCACAACCAGCTGGATGCTGGTTCAAGTCACAACGTAGATATTTGCCAGCACACCAAGGATTGACACAAAGTGGCATCCAAACGGGTAGTTTATTGCATGATCACAATACAAGAAAGCTGCAACTTTCTTGTGTTATGATCATGCAATAAACTACTCGTTTGGATGCCACTTTGTGCCGATCCTTGGTGTGCTGGCAAATATCTACGTTGCATCTGAGAATGGAGTCACAAAGCCAGAGGTGTGTTAATATATTAGGGCAAGCCTCTTGTTAGGAGCAGAAGAAGTCTCCAGGATACACGCAAAAAGGAGAGATATAAAGGCACCTCTAAGTGCAGACTGTAAACCATTTATTCAATAAAAGAAAGGTATATATCAACTCACATTAGATAGAATAAAAACAGGCACTGGTTAGTTTTTGTCTGGTGAGATGGGGAACAGCGCTCATGCTGTTGGTGTAGCCACCACCACTCAGCTGGGTCCAGGAAGCTGGCTAGTCTGTGGAAGAGAACCAGAACGAGGGGTGGAGTGCAGCATGGAACTCAATGACATCACCAGACATATCGCAATGTGTTTCAGAGCATGCGCACTGAGGATCCTGAAAACAGGTGAGTTCTTTTGTCAATCTACTAGAATAGGACTAAAAATGCCATTACCGTATATACTCGAGTCTGCCCTGCCACAGTCAGGGTGGCAGGGCAGACACAAACACTCCTCCAGCCTCTTCTCACAACCCACACACTCCCCCTATCAACAGCTCACCTCGGGCTCTCAGCTTCAGCTGGGGAGGTCCGGACTCCAGAAGACTGTGTGGACAGAGTGTGTAACAGCAGCCGCCCCCATGCTGAATGATGACACATTCAGCTCAGCTGCTCAGCAGTGGTGGGTGGAGCTAGCAGGGAAAAACAGTAATCAGGCCATACTATTTTGGGGGTATTCCAGCTGACAAAAAAACTGCTAAACAGAGCATCCAGAGGCAGGGATGCCCTCAGGATTCTGTCAGATAGTGTCACCCGACCTGGGTGCAGAGCGCACCCCCAAAGAAATGCCACCCGGCCACTGACACCCCCCAATGTGTGGCACCCGGGGCGGACCACCGCCCCCGCCCCTGGAGCTGTCAAATCTAAGCACTGATGTCGGGGATGGACGGGCCCCATCCATTCCCGACATCAGTGCTTAAATTTGACAGCTCCTCTCTCACTGCGGCCACACGCACCCAGCTTGCCCATCAATCACTGGATGTTTACACTCAGAGCTAATGAGAAATACAAGACCCGGGGCTTTTTGATGATTCTGGGCAGGTGGGGCCCCCCAGGCAACTGCCCAGCGTGCCCATGTGAAAAGACGGCCCTGGCAGATTGGCTGGGAGAGAAGATGGCTGATAAGTTAGCGGGGCTTTTAAACTAGGTGATGGGTCCAGATGTAGAGTTAGCCAGCGTGGAACAAATTCCAGAGGGTAGTATAGGGGGCATTAGTGATAGATTGACTAAAGCACCTAAACCCGAGGTAAGTATAGTAACAAGTCCTATTTGCAACCTCAGAACACCCAATAAGGAGATAGTATGCGACCGTTCAAAGCTGCGTGGCTTGTTCACTAATATCAGAAATGATCTACAAGCGAATGTGAGGGACGACATCACTAATGGAGCAAGGGAGCAGGTGGAATCTTTATGGGTAGAGCTCCAAAGGGAGGAAACCAAGGGGAAAGTAATACTGGGAGTATGCTATAGACCCCCTAACCAGAGAGAGGAGAGGGAGGTGGACCTCCTATCACAGTTTGGAATTGCGGCAAGGATGGGAAGTGTCATTATAATGGGGGATTTTAATTATCCAGGCGTAGACCGGGCGGAAGGAACTGCGCATTCGGGTAAGGCTCGCCATTTCCTAAATATCTTACAGGACAATTTCATGGGTCAGATGTTAATTGCACCAACAAGGAACAATGCACTACTAGACCTATTGATTATTAACAATACAGACCTGATCACGGATGTAGAAATATGGGGCAATTTAGGAAACAACGACCACAGGGCAATTTGTTTCAGTATAAATCACACAAATGGGTAACATAAGGGGCATACAAATACACTGAATTTCAAAGCGCCAACTTCCATAAACTTCGCTCCTTGCTAGAAGATATTAAATTGGATAAAATTCTAGGAACAAAGTACACAGAGGAAAAATGGGTGTGCTTTAATAGCATATTAAATAAGGGTATTAGCCAGTGCATCCCAATGGGAAATAAATTTAAGAGAGCTAATAAAAGTCCTGGGTGGCTTAACTCCATCGTAAAAATGCATATAAAAGCAAAGGAGGAGGCCTTCAAAAAGTACAAGGCTGAGGGATCATCATCAGCATTCCAACTTTACAAAGAATGCAACAAGAAATGTAAGGGTACAATCTGGGTGGCTAAGATAGAACATGAAAGGCACATAGTGCAGGAGAGTAAAAAAAAATCCCAAAAAAATCTTTAAGTATATAAATAGTAAAAGAGGGAGGTTGGATCATATTGGCCCCATAAAGAATGCCGGGGTCAATGTTTCGTCATACGTAGCATCTTCCAAGGGCATGTGACCCCGGATGTGCGGGTGTTTGAATTTTATTGCCGGCAAGTGCTTTTATGATGTATGTACATCAAACCAGAGTTTTTTAGTAATAAAACAGTTTTAAATATAACGCACTATTGGAGCCTTTATTCCTTTCACACTCTGTGCGACCTCTGAGGATTGGGATCTCGAGGAAGGGAGAAGGACGGTGACTCTGTACTGGGAAGGACGCCCTCAGATCGCTAGTGTATCCTGGAGCCAGAATCCACCGTAGACCCAGCAGATGGCTATATCTGCATGTGTGTGTGTGTGTCCACGCCGTACGGTAATGCCCCGTACACACGGTCGGATTTTCCGATGGACAATGTCCGATCGGAGCGTGTTGTCGGAAATTCCGACCGTGTGTGGGCTCCATCGGACATTTTCCATCGGATTTTCCGACACACAAAGTTGGAGAGCAGGAGATAAAATTTTCCGACAACAAAATCCGATCGCGTCAATTACGACCGCGTGTGGCCTGTTCCGACGCACAAAGTGCCACGCATGCTCAGAAGAAATTCCGACACGGGACAGCTCGTTCTGGTAAACTTAGCGTTCGCAATGGATACAGCACTTTCGTCACGCTGCAATTTTAAAAATGGTTTAATACAGCGCACTCTCTTCTTCTTTATAATGTGACAAGAATTAATTGCTGCTCATATTCACACACTTCTCACAAACTTTTCTTTGTGTTTTTTTATTGGGATTCCCTCAATATATTGTTATTAGTTGTCACATCTGACAGGTTTTTTTTTTTATATATTTTTTTGTTTTTTATTTGACGCCTTTTTTTCTGTAATGTTTGGATTTTTTCCAAGGCTGATCTTTGTTCAATGTTATTTTTATTTTTACTCCAGAATATTTTTGTGTGTGTTTTGTGTGTCAAGTTACCCCAACACCATTGATATCTTTTATTATTTAATCTCAAGGAGATTGTTTGTTGTTGGTGTCCCTTGTTCATTTCACATTGTATATTTGAAATGTACCTGAATCCTCACAAACAAACCATCATTTTTGAAGTAAAACACATACAAAAATCATTTATTAAGGGATCAGAACCAAACAAAGAGGAAGGCAACACTGGATCAACATGAGAAATTAGTGAAGCCTGGGACCCCCAGGGCAGACATCAATTCTTCAACATCAAAATTGGTGGCCTGAGGAGTCCATATATAAGGGAGGGCAGTCTGGTCCGGGATTCGCAGAGATCCGGATAGCAGCAGATGACATCTGTGTCCCCAGGCTGTGGTACCACAAGAGGCTGCATCTTTTTGCCGACCAGACTGGATCCAGGGTCCTCACTTTCTGGTCTTCCTTACACGCTTCCTTCCAGGCTGTGGCTGTGCAGTTGGAGATGTGGCAGGAGGAGGAGTAGGACCTGGAGGAGGAGGAGGACTGGGAGGACCTGGAGGAGAGGGAGGACGAGGAGGAGGACCTGCAGGAGGAGGAGGAGGACCATCACAAAGGTGTGTCTCAGGTGTAATTTGCCCACTCATACCTTTCTCCAGAGCCTCCGATATGAGCGCCTCACACATTACTTGTTGGCCCTCCTCCATCCTCTGCATTTTATATGCAATGATGGCAGCAATGTCCTCCTCCACAGTCTGTCGTGCTCCCAGGACTTCTGTAGCCCTCCAAAAGACTCCTCCGGTAGCCTCCTCTAGGGCACTCCTCCTCCTGCCACTTTCTCTTTTCAGGGGGGGTGGAGGGACCGGCAGATCAGCCAGCCAGCTCGGCCCAGCCACCTCCTGGCTGAGACTTCCCTGTGTATGAAAAAGGGACATGGTTGTAATGTTTTGCATCATCAATCACAATCCTAAATTAGTACTCCCAACTAACATCTAGTTAACATCATTGATTGGACAAGCAGAAATATTTAGAAGAATGCTATACCTGGCTCAATCTGGGCTCCTCCACATGTGGCCTGGAAGGCCCAGGTTGGGCGTCAGAAGCCTCAGCCGGGGGGGGGAAGGAAGCGTGGAAGGAAGACTGGAGAGGGATGGCCTGGGTTCAGTCTGGCCTGCCAGAAAATGCAGCCTGTCGTAGGACAACATCCTGGGGACATAGATGTCATCTGCTGCTCCGGATCTCTGCGAATCCAGGACTTTCTTGCGCTCCCTCAAATATGTACTCCTCAGGCCATCAATTAAGATCTTTAAATAAGTGATGTCTGCCGTGGGGATCACCTGCTTCACAATTACCAACAATTGCACCAGTGCTGCCTTCCTCTTTGCTTGGTTCTTGAAATGGGGGTGTTTAATCTCCCACAGACAGGGCAGCTCCCTTAGCATATCTATGAATACTGACATGAAGTCATTATCTTTGAGTACCATATCCATGTTCACTGCAAGACACAGCACAAGACAAAGCCTAATGTCAGACAAAACTCTCCTAATCTTGTTACAATATAGGCCTCAATGTAGAAGCAGTATAGGCACAAGTTTGTCTCTTACCTTCGTTCTTACGATCGGCGCCTCCAATGCTCCTTCCTCCGCTCACAGATCGTACGTAATACGCACGCGTGTTACGCTTTATATACACTGCGCATGCGTGTAACTCCGCCCGCCCCTGACGTTCTTTCTAGTCTATTCCCCGCCCCTTTTCGTTCGACGCAGTGGGGGAAGAGCACATGGCGGAGTCACAGCAGGTGCGTGCTAATTGCAGGAACGAGGAGGAGGAAAGCCCGCATCCGGACACGTCCCGATCCAGAAGGAGACGTTTTAAGGCCACAAATATGTCCTTTGGGGAGATGTTGGAGATGGTCGACATCATGAAGAAGTCCGACTATGACGGGAATTATGGGCCTTACCCCAACCCGAACATCCGAAAGGCCAAGATCATGGCGAAAGTGGTCAGGAGTCTTGAGAGGAATTTCGGGGTCCGAAGATCAAAAGATCAGCTCCGGAAGCGGTGGTCGGACCTGAAATTAAGAGAGCCAGAGCAGTACCGAAAAATCCGGAGAGTGCTGCAAAAATTAAGTAGTTGTGCTGTGCTCCTATTCTTTCTGTCTTTATTCCGTTCGTTCTGCTCCATATGCTTTTAGTAATTGTAACGTTTAAAAGGGCAACTTTAATGTTCATGGGCCCATTATTCGTTCGTATCAAACATTTTTCTTTGGGCCTCTAAAACACTATTGTTTAGGCCATATGCATTTTCCCACATTTTTTTGGGCCTACTTGGATGCCAAATATTTGTTTGTGTATATGGGTTTGTTACTAGAATGAAATGCAAACTAGATTGTGTGTAAGGAGAGGACACTGAGCAGCTGTTTTCACATCTGGACACTGGAGCACTAGTGTGGGACACAAGAACACCATTTTTTTCAGGGGGGCCACACAGGTGCTCCAGTGTATACTATAGGGGTCTCCATCTGTGAACTTTGTACTAAACCGGTAAAGTATTGCAGCTTGACAAAGGGCAATAAGAAAATTACATCTTGGAACTCGGCTAAAATAGACAATTGTACCCCACTTCCAAGCAATGTTTCCTATTTCTAGTTCTGCCATCAAATATCTGTGTGCTAAGTATACCATTTTTGTTTTACATAGGAGAGAAAAGACTCAGAGGACACCCCTCATCCCAGGTGACCACAGACCCCCCACCTATGGAAGAAGGTGAAATACCCCCAACCCAAGAAGAAGAGCAGGAGGAAGAAGAAGATGTGGTGGAGATTGGCACCACAACAGGTGAGTGTCTGCGACCACAGGCTCAGGTAAAAGAGATGGATGGTGGCAGATTTTTGATACGTGTTTTTGTTTTCTTTATCTCTTTTTAGGTGATCATGATGTGAGGGAGAGAGAACGCTTTACTTCTGAAAGTGCCCAGATCCTGATCGGGGAGATCATGGGGTGTAATCTCGAATTGCACAACATACAGCAAAAAATCAGTGATGTTATTAAAAAAAATAATAACATCATTGATGTTTTGGGGCGAATTTAAAACCCCACAAAATCACTTTTTGGATTGTGGTCCAATCTTTTAAATATTTTTGCAATGTTTTGAAAAGCCAAATTTGGAGGATGCACACAGTGTGCCAACATGTGCTATCTGACATCACGGGAGATCAATGGACGCGTTTTGGGGGTGCAACACCTTCCTCAATTATAAAGTAGCGGTGAGGAAGGGCTTGCTCCCCCAAAACACGTCCCTTGATCCCCCCTGATGGCAGATAGCACATGTTGACATTCTGAACTTGGTGTGCATCTTCCAAATTTGGCTTTTCCAGGGGTGATTTCCCCCCATCTGGACGCTATATCAAACACAGTTCCTAAATACTCATGTCTGATATAGCCTTCAGGTTTTACCATATGTGAACTTTGTAAGTTCAAGTTTTTTTGGCTTTCTTGTTGGTTTTACACAGGCCTGTTTTATCAGAAAAGGACATTTCGATTTTTGATTATGCTACAGCAAAAATTGTTATACAACAAACATGTTGGTTTGTTTTAAAAACCTTTGGTAAATGCACATGTGATTGTGCAGCTATAAAAAAGTTGGTTACTCAAGAATGTGTGGATTATTGTCTCAACACTACAACACTTTTGGGGTGATGTAATTGCTGTTTTATGTAAACATGCGGGTTATTTCCTAAGGGCAAATACACTTTGCACTACAAGTGCAGTTTCAGTGCAGTTGCAAGTGCACTTGTAGTGAAATGTGTTTTTGCATTTAGGAAGTACCAGCCAACAGTGTTTTTTATAAGGTTACCCAATCACGACATTTTCTGCACTCAACACATTTCTGTCAGGGTCAGCTAAAACAAACACAAGCAGTAAATGTCCACAAAGAATTTCTTTTGGTTGTTTTTTATTTGAAAAAGGTTTCACAGATTGTCTGGCATATTGATAGCCCCCCTACCTGCAAAGAACTCCAGGTATCGTAACCAGACATCACGGGCATTCAGGGAGGGCAAGCCAGGACGGCCACTTTCAAGCGCCGTCAGTGTTGATGGATTTTGGATTCCGGCCTCAGGCCCAACTGAGCCAGCATAGTTGGCTGAATGTTTTCTTAAAAAATTATGGAGAACACAGCAGGCAAGTATTATATGGTTCAGTTTATACTCCGCCATATGGATGGGTGTCAGAAATAGTCGGAACCGGCTGGCCAGGATTCCAAATGTGTTCTCCACCACTCTTCGGGCTCTGGCCAGCCGGTAATTAAAAACCCTCTGTTCCGGGGTGAGGGTCCTCATCGGGAATGGCCGTATCAGGTGGTCCCCCAGCGCAAACGCTTCATCAGCAACGAACACAAATGGGAGACCTTCAACATTGTCCTCTGGAGGTGGCAAGTCCAAGCTGCCATTCTGGAGACGCCTGTAGAACTCCGTCTGGGCGATGACTCCACCATCGGACATCCGGCCATTCTTCCCCACGTCCACATACAGGAACTCGTAATTAGCCGACACCACCGCCAACATCACTATACTATTAAACCCCTTGTAATTATAATAGTACGACCCCGAGTTGGGTGGTGGGACGATGTGGACGTGTTTCCCATCAACTGCCCCTCCGCAGTTAGGAAAGTCCCACCGCTGGGCAAAGTGGGAGGCCACAGTCTGCCATTCCTGTGGCGTGGAAGGAAACTGTTGAGGTAAAAACAATAAAAATTACTATTTTTTCACAGAAACATGGCAAGCAGATTAGACACAAACATTATGGGGCAACCTCCAGATAGCATTTATTAAGGGGAATTTAACAACACCAAAGTATAAGGTACACCTATCATATCCCCCCCCCCTCTCATGGGCCATTTCTAACATTGTGGGGGGGGGGGGACTCTTGGACAGGTAACCCTCTTCACTTCATTGAGAGATGAATGCCTAAATAATGGGTATTACTTGGAACAGCCCCTCCTTAGTTACACTATTGGCAGACCACTGGACAGGTAAGAAGTGTCTGAATACAAAGATATAAATACACACTGTACACATTTGAGCACATTTGAACATTCTGCTATTACCTATCAAGATAATAATAGGATACAAAAACTTTAAACAGTACCATTGGAAAGTATACAGGCAGGCCCTTGCACTACATGCTTTGGGGAATTCATCCATAAATGTGACCAGTAAAGAGGTGGGTATAGTGTGTATGGGATTGGCAAAGTCAGCAGATAGATGATTGAGGATAGAGAATTGGGATCAGCTGACTTAGCAGTTGGGGGAGGGAGGGTTACAAAAAATTTGGGGACACCACAAAAAAAAGCCTCTGGCACTCTGCCTGAATTTAAATCAAAAATAACATTACCAAACATTTTAGGGGGTGTTTGGGGTAAAGCACTACTATGGAGCTGAAAAAAAAACATTGTTAAGTGACTACATGAGGTGAATATAGGGCCAGGAGACACCATGCTGGGGAGGTTAGTGAAGGGCAAATATGTAAGAAGGACCTAAAATAATAATTAGATAAAAATCCAGCATGCATGAGGACAAAGGGGACATTCACAGCATATTACAATCATGGTAATTAGGGAATGAGGAAAGAAATACAATATATTAGCAAACATTCAATACAAGAAAATGTGATATAAAAGGATAAAAATCTTACCTTCATATATTCCTTCTGAAGGACCTGGATGATGGCAGAACAGGTCTCTGGGATAATGATCCCCAGAGCCTGGGGGGAGATGCCTGTCGAGAACTTCAAGTCCTGCAGACTTCTCCCTGTGGCCAAATGCCGCAAGGTAGCGACCAACCTCTGCTCCGGAGTGATGGCTTGCCTCATGCAGGTATCCTGCCTGCTGATATAGGGGGTTAGCGAAGCCAACAAACGGTGAAACATGGGGTCCGTCATCCGGAGAAAGTTCCTGAAATCATCAGGATTATTCTCACGGATCTCACGGAGCAAAGGCATATGAGAGAACTGGTCACGCTGAAGCAACCAATTCTTGGTCCATGAACTCCTCCCCACCCTGTTCATGGACTGGACTTGTGTCAAGGTCAGGACCCCAACACCAAGCCCCCGCACAGCACGAACTCTACGAGGAGTACGCATACAAAACATGGCTAGAAAACTATCGGCTGCTCAGAACGAAGTAACAAAACTCACTGAAGAACAGCAAGGCCTGTGAAGAGCGACCTGAAAAACAGTACTGAACGAACAAGAATACAATGACTACTTAAAGTCATGCGGAACTTGCTGCACGCACTGAAGAGCAGATACAAACCCACAAGCACAAACTGAACAGCAGAAAACGATCTGAAAACCACGAGTCTGAAAAAGCGCGAATCGTCTCTCACTAAACTTTTACTAACACGAGATTAGCAAAAGGAGCCCAAAGGGTGCCGCGCTTGGTTCTGAACCGGCCTTTTCTAGTCTCGTCGTACGTGGTGTACGTCACCGCGTGGTTGGCGATCGGAAATTCCGACAACTTTGTGCGACCGTGTGTAGGCAAAACAAGTTTGAGCCAACATCCGTCGGAAAAAATCCTAGGATTTTGTTCTCGGAATGTCCGAACAAAGTCCGACCGTGTGTACGCCCTATAAGAGTCCCCACTTCTCTAAGTGATTACCACACAGAGATCTTCACTTCTTTTCCCCTGGTGGTGGTGCAAGTCCCGAAAAATTTTCCGTCTTGCTGGAAATCTTTTTCAGTGTAGAACCTACTTCACTTGTCATTTTTCAGAGACTTTTTTTCTTATCAAAATTTTTTCACATTTTTTATGTGTTTTGTATACAGTATCTCACAAAAGTTATTACACCCCTCACATTTTTTAAGAAGAATTTTTTGAAGAAACTACACTTTGCTACAATGTAAAGTAGTGAGTGTACAGCTTGTGTAACAGTGTAAATGTGTTGTCCCCTTAAAATAACTCAACAAACAGCGATTATTGTCTTAACTGCTGGCAACAAAAGTGAGTAGGAATGAGCCAAACACCCTCCTGTTCAGGTCACAGCAGTACATGTGAACAGGCAAAAAATTCGGCAGAACAAATGAACACCGTTAAAGTCTATGGGACACGAACATGAAAAATCAAAAGTGCTAATTTTAAAGGCTTATATGAAAGTTATGCCGTGTACACACGGGCGGACTTTTCGACTGGACTGGTCTGACGGGACGAATCCGTTGGACAATCTGACCGTGTGTGGGCTTCATCGGACCTGCAGCGGACTTTTTCAGTCAAAAATCAGACGGACTTTAGATTTGGAACATGTTTCAAATATTTCCGACAGACTCGAGTTCGGTCGAAAAATCCACTCGTCTGTATGCTAGTCTGACGGACGAAAACCGACGCTAGGGCAGCTATTGGCTATTGGCTATCAACTTCCTTATTTTAGTCCGGTCGTACGTCATCACGTACGAATCCGTCAGACTTTGGTGTGATCATGTGTAGACAAGTCCGTTCATTCGAAAGTCCGTCGGAAAGACCGTGGGACCTTTGATGCCGAAAAGTCCGCCCGTGTATACACGGCATTATTGTTATAAAAAGTGTTTGGGGAAATGGGTTCTGCCCCGGGGGGACATGTATCAATGCAAATTTTTTTTTTTTAAATGGACGTTTTTTCAGGAGCAGTGATTTTTATAATGCTTAATGTGAAACAATAAAAATTAAATAATCCTTTAAATATCATGCCTGGGGGGTGTCTATAGTATGTCTGTAAAGTGGTGCATTTTCCCGTGTTTAGAACAGTACTACAGCAAAATGACATTTCGAAAGGAAAAAATGTTATTTAAAACTGATCGCGGCTGTAATGAATTGTCGGGTCTCTGCAATATACAGTGGGGACGGAAAGTATTCAGACCCCCTTACATTTTTCACTCTTTGTTTTCATTTAAGTCTCTTCATTTAAGTTCATGTTTTTCCTCATTGATGTACACACAGCACCCCTTATTGACAGAGAAACACAGAATTGTTGACATTTTTGCAGATTTATTAAAAAAGAAAAACTGAAATATCACATGGTTCTAAGTATTCAGACCCTTTGCTGTGACACTCATATATTTAACTCAGGTGCTGTCCATTTCTTCTGATCATCCTTGAGATTGTTCTACACCTTCATTTGAGTCCAGCTGTGTTTGATTATACTGATTGGACTTGATTAGGAAAGCCACACATAAGACCTTACAGCTCACAGTGCATGTCAGAGCAAATGAGAATCATGAGGTCAAAGGAACTGCCTGAAGAGCTCAGAGACAGAATTGTGGCAAGGCACAGATCTGGCCAAGGTTACAAAAAAATTTCTGCTGCACTGAAGGTTCCTAAGAGCACAGTGGCCTCCATAATCCTTAAATGGAAGACGTTTGGGACTACCAGAACCCTTCCTAAAGCTGGCCGTCTGGCCAAACTGAGCTATCGGGGGAGAAAAGCCTTGGTGAGAGAGGTAAAGTAGAACCCAAGATCACTGTGGCTAAGCTCCAGAGATGCAGTTGGGAGATGGGAGAAAGTTGTAGAAAGTCAACCATCACTGCAGCCCTCCACCAGTCAGGGCTTTATGGCAGAGTGGCCCGACGGAAGCCTCTCCTCAGTGCAAGACACATGAAAGCCCACATGGAGTTTGATAAAAACACCTGAAGGACTCCAAGATGGTGAGAAATAAGATTCTCTGGTCTGATGAGATCAAGATAGAACTTTTTGGCCTTAATTCTAAGCAGTATGTGTGGAGAAAACCATGCACTGCTCATCACCTGTCCAATACAGTCCCAACATTAAAGCATGGTGGTGGCAGCATCATGCTGTGGGGGTGTTTTTTAGCTGCAGGGACTGGACGACTGGTTGCAATCAAGGGAAAGATGAATGCGACCAAGTACAGGGATATCCTGGATGAAACCTTCTCCAGAGTGCTCAGGACCTCAGACTGGGCCAAACGTTTATCTTCCAACAAGACAATGACCCTAAGCACACAGCTAAAATAACGAAGGAGTGGCTTCACAACAACTCCGTGACTGTTCTTGAATGGCCCAGCCAGAGCCCTGACTTAAACCCAATTGAGCATCTCTGGAGAGACCTAAAAATGTCTGTCCACCAACGTTTACCATCCAACCTGACAGAATTGAAGAGGATCTGCAAGGAGGGATGGCAAAGGATCCCCAAATCCAGGTGTGAAAAAGTTGTTGCATCTTTCCCAAAAAGACTCATGTCTGTATTAGATCAAAAGGGTGCTTCTACTAAATACTGAGAAAAGGGTCTGAATACTTAAGACCATTTGATATTTCAGTTTTTCTTTTTTAATAAATCTGCAAAAATGGCAACAATTCTGTGTTTTTCTGTCAATATGGGGTGCTGTGTGTGCATTAATGAGAAAAAAAATGAACTTAAATGATTTTAGCAAATGGCTGCAATATAACAAAGAGTGAAAAATTTAAGGGGGTCGGAATACTGTCCACACTGTAGATACAGAGAATTGAAAAAAAAGAGCATGGGATCCCCCCCCCCCCGTCCATTAACAGGCCCTTTGGGTCTGGTATAAATATTAAGGGGAACCCCGAATCAAAATTTTAAAAAAATTGCATGGAGGTCCCCCTAAAATCAATACCAGGCCCTTCGGGTCTGATATGGAAATTGACGGGAACCCTGCATCAAATTTAAAAAAAAATGGTGTAGGGGTCCCCCCCAAAATCAATACCAGACCCTTACCTGAGCACTAGTGTTGTAAATGTATATGAAAAATTCCGCGCCAACCTTAAATAAAATAGAAATGGAAAATTATCAAAAAAACTGCTGCTCCCCTGAGAGAAGTAAATACTCCTATTAATGTGTAAAATATATATAGGGGGCGCTGTGATCATCAACTAGTATGTGATCTAAACCAAACAGTGAAACATCCTAGAAATTCAATCTTAGTGACAAAAATATATAAAAATGTATTCACAAATTGTCCACCTGGACATAGATCAGTGAAGTCCATGCAAAATAACAACAAACTGTGAATCAATGAATGTCTTATAGAACAGTCCACATAAAACAATGAAAAAACCCCAATCTCCCAGTTGTGATGATATCTTCCGACAGATAATGAATATTCCTTCAAAAGACCGGCAAACGACACCCAATGTGACTGGGTAAGCGATCTACTTACCAGATCTATTTGACCTCTTTCCTGGGAAAGACAGTCAAATAGCGCTTTTGCAGGATTGGGCCTGCTCACATCAGTTGAAATGGAGATGGTAGGAACCTTCCTCCCCATGGATAAAGGCAGGACATATAGAGAGAGCAAAGGACATCCATAGCATAATACCGTTTATTCAATTAAAAACAGGATATAAAAATAACCAAATGGATCCTTACATTTAAAAGTGCCTATCCCGGCACTGGGGCTGCTGGCTTCTCATAGAGATTGGTGTGTGGAGTCACCTCTGCGTCCACCTCCGTGGATGGCGGTTTGGGGTTCCCCTTAATATTGATTCGGGGTCCCCTTAATATTCATACCAGACCCAAAGGGCCTGGTAATGGAGGGGGGGATGCCATGCTCTTTTTTCAATTATCTGTATCTATATTGCCAAGAACCGACAATTCATTACAGCCGTAATCAGTTTTGAATGACAATTTTTCCTTTAGAGATGTCATTTTGCTGTGATACTGTTCTAAACACGGGAAAAATGTGCCACTTTACAGGCATACCATTGACACCCCCCAGACACGATATTTAAAGGAGTATTTCATTTTTATTGGTTCACTTTAAGCGTTAAAAAAATCACTGCTCCTGAAAAAACAGCCATTTTTAAGAATAAAATTTGCATTGATACATGTCCCCTGGGGCAGGACCCAGGTTTCCAAACACTTTTTATGACAATAATTTTTATATACATTAAAATTAACACTTTTGATTTTTCATGTTAGTGTCTCATAATTGTTCGCTGTTTGGCGAACAGGCGAACACCCGATGTTCGAGTCATACTTACTTTCGAGTCAAACATTGGGCTCATCCCTAAAAGTGAGTACACCCCTAAGTGAAAATGTCCAAATTGGGCCTAAAGTGTCAACATTTTGTGTGGCCATCATTATTTTCCTCCACCTTCTGTTTGAGGATGCCCCACAGATACTCAATAGGGTTCAGGTCTGGAGACATGCTTGACCAGTCCATCACCTTTACCCTCAGCTTCTTTAACAAGACAGTGGTCATCTTGGAGGTGTTTGGGGTCATTATCATGTTGAAATACTGCCCTGTGGCCCAGGGAGGGGATCATGCTGTGCTTCAGTATGTCACAGTACATGTTGGCATACATGGTTCCCTCAATGAACTTTAGCTCCCCAGTGCCAGCAGCACTTATGCAGCCCCAGACCATGACACTCCCACCACCATGCTTGACTGTAGGCAAGACACACTTGTACTTGCATTCTTTACCTGGTTGCCACCACACACGCTTGACACCATCTGAACCAAATAAGTTTATCTTGGTCTCATCAGAGCACAGGACATGGTTCCAGTAATCCATGTCCTTAGTCTGCTTACCTTCAGCAAACTGTTTGCGGGCTTTCTTTCTTATGCATCATCTTTAGAAGAGGCTTTCTTCTGGAATGACAGCCATGCAGACCAGTTTGATGCAGTGTGCGGCGTATGTTCTGAGCACTGACAGGCTGACCCTCATATGTCAATTTCCCACATACAACCTCTGGATATGACGCTGAGCACGTGCACTCAACTTCTTTGGTCGAGCATGGCAAGGCCTGTTCTGAGTGGAACTTGTCCTGGTAAACCACTGTATGGTCTTGGCCACCATGGTGCAGCTCAGTTTCAGGGTCTTGGCAATCTTCCTATAGCCTAGGCCATCTTTATGTAGGGAAACAATTCTTTTTTTCAGATTCTCAGTGTTCTTTGCCATGAGGTGTCATGTTGAACTTCCAGTGGCCAGTATGAGAGAGTGAGAGCGATAACACCAAATTTAACACACCTGAGGCCTTATAACACTAATGAGTCAGATGACACCGGGGAGGGAAAATGGCTAACTGGGCCTAATTTGGACTTTTTCACTTAGGGATGTACTCACTTTTGTTGCCAGTGGTTTAGACATTAATGGCTATGTTTTGAGTTATTTTGAGGGGACAGCAAATTTACACTGTTATACGAGCTGTACACTCACTACTTTACATTGTAGAAAAGTGTAGTTTCTTCAGTGTTGTCACATGAAAAGATAGAATAAAATATTTACAAAAATGTGAGGGGTGTACTCACTTTTGTGAGATACTGTATATATTGTGATATTGGGGTGTTTAGCTCAAGTGATACATGCGTTTTTCTGTGCGGTGAGTCCACATCAGACAGGCATTATGGTTAAGGGCCTGGTAGCCCATGTTTATTAAGTGAAAAAACAAAAGCAAAAAGGTCCATTCAGAATTCCCAAGCAGGGGTTTAAATTCATTTAGCACTCAAAATAAGGAAAACATACCGAGCCACCTGGCTCTCTTCTCAGCAGTTCCTCTGCTCTCAACAGAGTGGATTCTTTCCGGCCCTCAGGACTCACTGGCTTCCGTAGTCTTCCCGACTCTCAAGGCTGGCCAGCCTTTCCCAGTCCCTGGGAAAATAATCCCCCTTAACAGGCTGCAGTCTCCCACAGGGCAGACCACTTTCCAGACACAGGTCTGTCTTCACACAACACCAGCAATAGCAAGCTGCTCACACTCCACCTTCCTTCCCCCCACTGCTCTCACCAGTCCCTCTTTATAAGGGCTATGCTCACCTGGGCATACAACCTGCTGGCTTTCCACAAGACCTGGACACAGGGTTGGAGATCCCGTCCCACCCAAGACTCTCAGGGATCTCCAAACTACAAAGCCCCATCTGGAATTAGCAAGATCTGGAGAAAGCTGCTAGAGCAGTTCTCTCCTTTTCAAATCTACGCTCTGTAGCTCTGCAGCACGGGAACATGCAAACTCTGTGTCCATTTTTGCTCCATTTCCACAGGGACAGGGACTCTCACTATTACAATATATATGTTTATATTTATTTAAACATTGTGGTTCATATGTTATATTTTGTGGTTTATTTACACTTATTTGATTAGTGCAACCTTATTGTTTTTATACTTTTGTGTGCATGATTATATCTCATTTGTTTTGTGTCACTGCTTTTTTTCACAGTAGTTATCACTGTTCTAACTAGCGTGGTATACCATTTCCATTTTAAAAAGAGGATTAACTCCAGAGATAAAATGATAATTCTCCCACTCTACAAGACTCTGGTCCGGCCACACCTGGAGTATGCCATCCAGTTCTGGGCACCGGTCGTCAGGAAGGATGGAACTGGAGAGAGTCCAGAGAAGGCCAACCAAGCTAATTAAGGGACTGGAGTATCTCAGCTGCAGGAAAGACTGCAAGCACTGAACATATTCTCTCTGGAAATGAGACACTTGAGGGGATATGATTTCAATGCACAAATACCGTACTTGTGACCCCATTAGAGGAATAAAACTTAATTTAAAAAGGCACATGACCATTCACTAAAATTAGAAGAGAAGCGGTTTAACCTTAAACTGCGTAGAGGGTTCTTTACTGGAATAGCGGTAAGGATGTGGAATTCTCTTCCACAGGCAGTGGTTTCAGCAGGGAGCATAGATAATTAAAAAAAAACTGGTATGCCCTGTACACACGATAGGATTTTCCGACAACAAAATCCATGGGATTTTTTCCGCCGAATGTTGGCTCAAACTTGTCTTGCATACACACGGTCACACAAAGTAGGTCGGAAATTTCGAACGTCAAGAACGCCGTGACATACAACACGTACGATGAGCTGAGAAAAATTAAATTCAATAGCCAGTGCTGCTCTTCTGCTTGATTCTGACCCTGCGGGGCACTTTCTGACAACGGATTTTGTTGTCAGAAAATTTTATAGCCAGTTCTCAAACTTTGTGTGTCAGAAATTCCTATGGAAAATGTGTGATGGAGCCTACACAAGGACGGAATTTCTGACAACAAGGTCCTATAACACATTTTCCATCGGAAAATCCTATTGTGTGTACAGGGCATTAGATGGGCACCTGAGCAACCATAACATACAGGGATATACAATGTAATACTGACATAAAAACACACACACAGGTTGGACTTGATGGACTTGTGTCTTTTTTCAACCTCACCAACTATGTAACTATGTAACTGGAATGCAATAGGGAATAACCCGCAGTCGGTTTGCTATAGGTTTTGGCATGATATTATAGTATTATCTTCATGACCTAACTCAAGGTCCAAAAAGGCTAGATTTTCTGCATCCAAGACAAAGATAATCCAATAGGATTTCTGTTACAGTGTTCGACAAATGCTGCAACCAGGACTGTCCCAGATGATAATAATGTCCTCTATATGCCTCTCAAAAAATATCAAGTTTTCTGTATAGGAGTTGTTGTGCCATATGTACTGGGATTCCCAAAATCCCATAGCCAGATTTGCATACAAAGCTGCAAAATTTACACCCATGGCGATCACTTAAACTTATCCATTGCTAATATTAACATAATTATGTGTGAGACAAAATTCTCTGCCCTCTAAGATGAAGTTGTCTCTGATTTATGAAAGAGTCTGTATACAAACAATTATTCAAAGCTGAAAGACCAAATTGGTGGGGAATATACAATAAGTGTACAATGAGTTGACGTCTAAGGACACCCATGAATAACTAGGTTCCTATCTGTAGGGTTGCAACAGTTCTAGTAAATGGATACTGTCCCTTATGTATGATTGCAGGCAGGGGGAGTTGTCTGGTTCTTATGGATCTTGGGTATATACTGTAGTAGAAGTAGGTGGTTTGGTAGAACTTCCTACACAAAAAGGAGGCTTCAACCTTGTGTATAATACTGCTATCTATGGCACAACTTACTAAAGAGTCTGCCTCAATTTTGTATTTAGTTAGGGGGTCTTTTTGACATAACTTGATGTGTCTGAAAATAATCTGTAGACTTCAGCTATATAATCTATTTTGTCTTGGATAACTATGCCCCCTCTCTTATCAGCAGTCAAGATGATGATATTGTTGTACATGAGATTTTGAAGTGCTTGATGTTCAATAGAGGTTAAGTAACCTAAATTATTATTTTTTTTGTGTAGAAAATGGATCTGGTCTTAAGTGAAGTGTGCACTATAGGGGGAGAAGCAATGAGATGTTGGGTGCACAAGCTGAAGTCCTCGTAAGAGCTCTCTTGGTATAGTTGTTCAAATGTGTCAATAACATCAGCTTCAAAATGAAATTATATGGGGCAAGAAGGGTAAGGTGTGGGTGCAAGTCCCCGATTCATGGAAAGGGAATGATTTTCTTTTGCCGTTTTGACCTGAAAGAACCTTTTTAGAGTCAGGCTTTGTATATATCTTTTAAGATCTTAACACAAAAGGTAGGGGTTGGGTTTATTTGAGGGGGCAAAATTAAGTCCTTGACTCAGTAGTAGTTTTTTGACTTCTGACATATTTTTACAGTCTGTAACATTTTGTTTTGTTGCTTCCTATTTCTTCATCATACTACTCTATAGCCTCTCTTATGTGTTTTCTTTTTTGGGAACTGGCTGGAGGGGGGTCTATCTGTAAAAAAAATTCTCTACCACTGTGTTGTAAAACAATAGAGGCAGTAAAAGGTGTCAGGGCGGTATGGTTGACATAAAGGGACTTATACAGAAGGACCATTGTGTCAATGATGGAAGGTTGTTAACCTAGCGCTCCAGCCTTCATTCTGGTTCCCTTCCACAGATTAGTCACTTCCCAGCTGAGCAACTGACACTTGCAATGTAAACAACCTATTTGCCTTTCGTAAATAAGCCCCACAATGTATTACTGTGTCTGTAGCCATCTTGGTAGAACCAGGGCTTTTGCTCCCCCATGTCAGAGCCAGGGATGAGTCAACAGATTTGAACTGAACCTAGGCTTTTCTAGTGGTATTTATACCACTTCTATATATGACAGCTTTCTGCTGTCACTGGTTCCTAAGAAAGGAGTAGGTGCTATTTCTGTCTAAAAGTATTTTCTCTTACCTTCTTCTCTGCTAGCAAATATCAGGGATTCAGGAGAGATCTCTCCAACTCAGAAAAAAATGCTAAAATCATTTCTGTTGCGAAAATGTGGGACGGTTTCAAGTTTTTATTGCAGTTCCCCAGGAGATTTCTTCAGCTTCCTGCCCAAGAGTCAATGATAAAGGGGGAAAGAAAAAATGGGAAGATCTTGTCAAAAAATTCACAGATACTAATTGTCACCAACAGAGGTTTTAAAATTCCCTATTCTATTCCCCCCTGATAACATAAAAACATTTCTTCTGATTTTATTCACTGTTAAATATTATTTAAAATGATTCCCAGAAAAAAAGCATATGAACTTATCTAAATATAGCGTGCATCTATAATTAGTAGTGTGTTTTTTTTTTTTAATGCATATGACTAGATAAACCTCAGATTTTATTAGAATTATTACCTTAGTGAAAAACTATTCTTTAGGTAAAAACATGTTGTAGCATTCTGATTACTTCATCAGTATTCACAACGTTATTTCATAAAACCAAACTGACAGTCCCAGACTAAGAATGCATAGTTACATTTAAGTCCGTGTTGGTGAAATGCGTCAGTGGTAAGTCAAGTCAAGTCAAGCTTTATTGTCATTCTACTACACCCATCTAAGGGAAGCCCTTAGATGGGTGAATACTCATGATGTAATGACTGTGTATTCTTTCCATTTGGTCTATTAGAAGTAAGGATGACTCCCTTTCCATCTAGCACCTGACCCTCGGGAGATGGTGGAAAGCATTTTGGAGCGGAGGATGGTTTTTATCTTCTAACTGTTAGTAAATATAGTGTTTGAAATAAAGATCTTGCATTTGTTTTTCACACTGTACACTTTTTTTTAGATAAAAGTTTGTGTTATAAGTGTTCAGAAGAGGAGTGGCCAAATGATCACAATCAGTGTGTACCGAAACCCATTGAATTTCTGTCTTATGGAAATGACCCGGTTTCTCTCACAGTCTCAGTTATTTCTGTTTTACTGTTGGTTAAAACATCTGCTATTTTTTGTGTTTTTATTGTATTTCGAGAGACTCCAGTGGTCAAAGCTAATAACCAAAACTTGAGCTTCATTCTCCTGGTCTCCATTTTCTTGAGCTTCCTCTGTGTGTTTTTGTTTTTGGGTAGACCTGGACCTATAAGCTGCATGTTTCGTCAGACCTGCATTGGAATCATGTTTTCTGTGGCTGTATCTGCCATTCTAGCCAAAACTATTATGGTCTACATGGCCTTCAAGGCCACCAAACCTGGAAGTTTCTTGAGAAAATATATTGGAGTAAAAATATCAAACAGTTTGGTTCTTCTTTGTTCATTTATCCAGGTTTTAATTAGCGTAATTTGGCTATTGATTGCCTGTCCATTTCCAGAAATGAACACTGACCTATATGCTGATAAAATTCTTATTCAATGTAATGAAGGATCTATGCTGGCATTCTCCATACTCCTGAGTTACATGGGACTTCTAGCAGCTGTGAGTTTCTTTGTGGCTTTCCTGGCCAGAAATTTACCAGACAGTTACAATGAGGCCAAATATATCACCTTCAGCATGCTGGTGTTCTGCAGTGTATGGATTGTTTTCATACCAGCTTATATGAGTGTTTCAGGGAAGAACACTGTGCTTGTAGAGATATTTGCTATAATAGCTTCTAACTTAGGCATTTTGGTTTGCATATTTACTCCTAAATGTTACATTATCCTAGTGAGACCAGATTTAAATTCAAAAAGTAAAATAGTAAAACAAACCAAAACCCGACAATAAATTTTCTTATTCAATTTTTGTTTATAAATGATTACATTGAATTTGAATGGAGATCCACTTCATCATTCCACTTATTCATCGAATTTGATTTTTCTGTAGGATTGATTGGGCAGAAACGGTTCTCCAAAAAATTATTGTCACAAAGGTTTATTATTGTTATTTTTTTATGCAATACAATTATTTAAACTGTTACTTTGCTCTCTTTATTTTACAGATATTAGAGAAACATGCAACACTGAAAGTTCTATTAAACAAATAAAATATAAAATCAATTGAAAAGAAAATATATACATTTATAAAGGAGTATGTTTTAATACTACGAGTTAAATTTCCTATTAAAAATCTAGCTTCTAGTTCTTTTACACTTTGGTGTTGTAGTAACCGTAAAGGTGTCAAAATCATGTTTTATTCACTTAACTCTATATTAATTGTAGAAAATTATTATTGAATATAGTTAATATGGTTCCTTTTTCTGGGTGATTACTTTATGCATCTTTTAAATATTTACAAATAACTTCCATTTGCTGAGACACTTTTTACTTGCCTTAAAATATCTCACTATTGCTGTAAATTACTGTATTACAGGCCCTTAATCCTGGGGTTGCTATAGATATGCAAAATAATTGCCTTATTCAGTAGAAAATGTAAGCCCTTAATTTAAAGTGGTTGTAAAGTAGAAGGTTTTTTTATCTTAATGCATTCTATGCATTAAGATAAAAAAAAAAAATCTGTTTGCAGCCGCCCCCCTAATACTTCTCTGAGGCCATCTCAATCCAGCAATGTTACAGGACAGACTCTCCCTTCTCATTGGCTGAGACAGCAGTGTGGTGCCATTGGCTCCCATTGCTGTCAAAGTCAGTGAGCCAATGAGGAGAGAGAAGGGCAGGGCTGAAATGTGTCTCCGTGTCTGAATGGACACATGGAGCTGCAGCTCAGCTCAAGTACCCCTATAGCAAGCCGTTTGCTGTGGGGGCACTCAGCAGAAGGGAGGGGCCAGAAGTGCCAAAGAGGGACCCAAGAAGAGAAAGATCTGGGCTGCTCTGTGCAAATCCAATGCACAGAGCAGGTAAGTATGACATGTTTGTTATTTTTAAAGAAAAAAACTGACTTTATTATCACTAAAGTTAGTCATAAGGTTTGTTCTTGGATAGAAAACTGGCTACGGGGGCATATCCAAAGGGTTGTGATAAATAACGTATACTCAGAATGGTCTAGAGTGGTTAGTTGGGTACCCCAAGGCTCTGTCCTGGGACCAATTTTGTTTAATTTATTTATAAATGATATAGAGAATGGGATAAATAGCTTGATCTCAGTGTTTGCTGGTGATACAAAAATATGTAGGGCAATAACAACACAGCAGGATATAGAAACTTTACAGGAAGACCTGAATTAATTAATTACAGCATGGCAAATTAAGTTTAATATTGAAAAATGGAAGGTAATTCACTTGGGGGGTAAAAATATAAGTGCAAGTTATTCATTAGGGAGAGAACCCCCTAGGGGCTTCCAGGATGGAGAAGGATCTAGGGGTCCTAGTAGAAGACTGAGCAATAGCATGCAGTGTTAAGATGCGGCTACCAAAGCCAGCAGAATATTAGCATGCATTAAAAAGGTAATTTGCTCCAGAGATAAAATGATTACCCTGACACTTTATAAAACTCTGGTTCGGCCGCATCTGGAGTATTCCATCCAGTTCTGGTCGCCAATCCTCAGAAGGGATGTGCTGGAGCTGAAGAGAGTTCAGGGAAGGGCAACTAAATTAATATGGGGACCTCAATTCTATGAAATTACTACAAGCGCTAAGTTTATTCTTCTTGGAGAAGAGATGCTTTAGAGGAGATATGATAGTGATATACAAATATAACGGTGATCCCAGCGTAAAAACTTTTTTTCCCAGGGAGTGTATGAGGACACATAGCCACGCGATGACACTGGAAGAGAAGTGGTTTACCTTCAGCTAGGTAGGGGGTTTTTCACTATCAGGGTGGTAAGGATGTGGAACTCTCTTCCCCAATCCGTGGTGCCGGCAGGAAGTATGGATAGTTTTAAAAGACTCTTGGATGTGCATCTTAGCAAAAACAATATACAGGGATATGAGAAATGATTTTTCTACACACACACACATCTACATAGGTTGAACTGGATGAACTGTTGTCTTTATTCAACCTTACCAACCACGTAACTTTAAGTCTAAACAATATTTCTACAGCACCGATAATTTTCCCTTTTCCCCCAAAAAAACATAGATAAGTTAATTTTTAGGTGAGGGAACAGATGGTATTTCTAGGGTAAAATTATAGGTAAACGGGGAAAGCAGAAGCATGCATGGACGCGATAGCAATTGCTGCAGTGTGAGTTGGAAATACTCTTTGGGAAAAATGTAGATTTGTTGCCACTACCTTTCAATCAGAAGTAACAGATTTCACATTCCTTGAAAAAGGTGACCTGGCATGTTGCAATTGATGTAATTCTAAATAAAATAATAGTAATAATTTTCATCTCTTATCCTTATTTTTTTTATTCGAGTGATCTCTAGCTATGTAGAGATGTTTTATTACATCTTAAAAGTTCAAGTCTTCAACAACATTGAAGTTGGATGTAGAGCTTACAAAGTGAGAAGTGCCCACTCACCGTAGCTACAGTGACGTCTAAACGAATAAAAGTCAGTAAGTGCTTTGGGATATTGATTTGGCCCCTCAGAATTAATTACAGTCTTCCAATAAGTTTCCAGATATTTCCTAGTCTCCCTCTCTCTCTTCAATGACTTCACCACCATAAACCAGAGATACTATAGTGTAGTATGTTTATTCACCATATTAAAAGACATCAAAAGTGTTGCACTTACATATGTGTGCCCTGACTCGGCACAAATGTATACAGCTTTGTGTTTTGAATACCATCTCTCTTCTCCCTCTCTGGATCAGTGTACATTCCACCACCAAGAAGTCTGGGCCAGAGGTGATGTCGGATGTACCCGGAGGTGGCGGCGGCTGGACGGCTGTATACATTTGTGCCGAGTCAGAGCACATATATGTAAGTGCAATACTTTTAATGCCTTTTAATATGGTGAAAAAACATACTACTCTGTGGTATCTCTTTGGTTTATGGTGATGTCATTGAAGAGAGAGAGAGGGAGATTAGAGAATATTTGGAGGCCTAATGGAAGACTGTGATCGATTCTGAGGGGCCAAATCAATAATAAAGTACAAAAAGCATGGAAATCAACTGCAGATGAACAATTCTTGGAACCAGCATCTTAGTCACATAACCTATACCATTTATCAAGCAGGCAGGTTGCTATGTATTTTGAACACATATGTTCATATTGCTCCCCAAACTATAGGGGGGCATGTCCGGCACAGCGTGAGCATGATGGGCGCTTAAGGAAGGAGCTCCACATACCGACCCATGTAACACAGCGTCTGCCCACTTCCCGCTGCTGCTACTTGTTCACCTGAGCTCCGCAACGACTCCTGCAGCTCCCGGGAGACATGTCGCTTAAAAGAAAAGAGGACAGACTGCCCCTCAAGCTGATGGGATATATGTACCAGCCGACCACTAGGCACAGCCAAAATGGCACCACAGCCTGCTCCCTGCATCCACAGCTCAAGGCATTTCTCTCCCCTCACCGTGATCTACCCGCTCTGCACCAGGAGGATCCGACCACATCCATGAGCTCCAGGAGGGAGCCCACAATGTCGCCTCCAGGCACCCCAGCTTCCAGCAGCCCAGCAAAAGCAAAAATGTACCTGATACCACAGCAATCAGCCCTGAGGTGAGCCACATTTCTTCATTGCCTTCTGTGACACCAAACCTGAGCCCCCAGACAGACTCTATAGCTGCATTCCCTACAGTAGGACAAGCAGTGCTGGACACTACACTTAAGGACATGCTAGTGTCCCTAATGAGCTCACCGCAGTCAGACATGCTCTCCTTCATGCAGAGATTCGGTCACAGCATTGGTGTACTGGAAGACAGGGTTACACACATTGAAGCCAATATAGGTGACTTTACTAATACTGTAAATGACATAATAGACACCCAAGAGGACCAGGTTCATGATACTAAATGGATAAAGGATAAAATAGCGGATTTAGAAGACATGTCCAGATGGAACAATTTCAAGATTCGCAGGATCCCAGAATCCGTGCAACCCGCTGACCTGTCTTCATATTCACGAGGCCTGATTAAAGCCATGCTTCCCGACATGAAAAACATAGAGCTAGTCATTGACCGCATCCATAGACTACCAAAATCTGCATTCCTATCTGACACGGTGCCCAGAGACGTGATTCACTTCTACCACGTGAAAGAACAATTTATGCAAAAATCAAGAGCGCTGGGAACCCTACCTGACCCCTATGGTCAGCTGAAAATTTTCGCAGACCTGTCTCAACAAACCCTGATCTAAAATCCAAATTAATTTCTCTCTGATTAGAACTAAGATCTCTCCTCCTAGAAAATGTTGACAAATCTCAGAAACTTCTCAAAATGCATTTTTATGCATCTGGTAATAAGGAAGGTAAACTGCTTGCCCACCAAATCAAGGGCTACCAAACCAAAACCTCTATCTCCTGTATCTACCACCCTACCACAAACTCCAAAACCAACCTACAAGAAATATCAGACACATTCAGCACGTACTATAGTACCCTATACAATTAAAAAGATGAGGCTTCTTCTAACCAACCTGAAACCTTTCATATCCAGTCCTTCCTAGACTCGGTCCATCTCCCTCGTCTAACTCCGGCACAATTAGATTCACTTCTGCAGAGCTTAGCAGAGCCATAGATTCTCTTCCTAATAACAAAGCTACGGGCCCTAATGGTTTTGTTGGAGAGTATTACAAGCAATTTAAACATGTTCTGGTTGACCATATTACCCTGCTCTTCAATGCTGCTGCTTCCTCAGCCTCCTTTGCTCAAGAAATGTTAAAGGTCCTGATTATCACTCTACCGAAACCAGGGAAAGAACCCACTTCACCCCAAAACTTCCATCCTATCTCCCTGCTTAACCATGATGCAAAACTTTATGAAAAAGTAATTGCAAACAGATTGATGGTTGAATGATCAATATTATTCACCACGCAGAAAACCACGGAATGCTTTTTCTGCTTCTTTATTTAGATGCAGAGAAGGCATTTGACAGGGTTCACTGGCGTTACCTAGCTATGACCTTGGAGAAATTTTTTGCAAGGCCACATCCTCTCCGCAATAATGGCCTTATACTCATGTCCCTCAGCCCAAGTATATTGTTCTTCCATGTTATCGGCAGCCTTTAACATAACAAATGGCACAAGACAGGGCTGCTCCCTTTCACCCCTAATTTTTATTTTATGGTGGAACCCCTGGCTGAAAAAATTAGGTCCCAGCACGACATCTCAGGATTCCTTATTGGTCTCACATAACACAAAATCAGCCTTTTTGTGGATGATGTCATCCTCATGTTAACCAACCCAGTCTCCTCCCTGGCCTCAATGCAAAAAATACTAGATTCATTTAGCTCTGTCTCTTTCTATAGGGTAAATGCATCTAAATCACATATCCTACCTCTAGGAATGACAACACTGCAACAAACCTCCTTAAAAAGCAAATACCCTTATGCATGGTCCACAGATTCCCTCACCTACTTAGGGGGTCACCTTAACCAAAATCAACATAGGCTCTCTATCAAGCCAACTTCATTCCCTTTTTACACAGCCTCCCTAAGGAATTAGATAGTATCTCCAAACTAACACTCTCATGGTCTGGAAGACTGGAAGCATTCAAAATGCTTAAATTACCCCAACTACTGTATCTCTATAGAGCACTCCCCATCCCAATTCCTGCATCTTTTTTTACACAATGCAATCTACTCTAGGACGCTTTGCATTGCAACATAAAAAAGCTAGAAGCTCTCATCACCATCCTAATAAAACACAAATCAGCAGGGGGGACGGGTTATGTTAATTTTAAAGATTACTATAATGCTACAATTCTAGCGCAAATAAAAACATGGTTTAATTATAACTCTAACTGCCCATGGAGTACCATTGACGCCCTCCAGATCCCTGGAAATAACCTAAAAACTGGCTTCTTAGTTCACCTAAATTAAAGAAAAATGATAAAAATATCTCCCCAACCATTCGTGCCTCCACAGCGGCTTTCAATTATCTCCTTGCCAACATCTCCAAAAGATTGAAAACATGTAAAATACCACTCCCAATAGCTACTATGGCCTTATTGATCCCTAATTTACATCTGTCTTCCTGGCAGAACAAAGGTATAACACAAGTTGCTGATCTATACACAAACAATTTCCTCAAATCATTCTCATCACTGCAACAAACATTCTCACTCCCCACGAAGGACTATTTCAGTTATACCCAAATAACCCACTGCCTACTACACAACCCCCAAATCCAAAAAGACATACCTATAGAAGTGTGGCAATTCATATCAAACAGTAAAACCTCCTCCAAAGGCATCTCACTCTTTAATAACACACTAAAAGGTAAATCTATTTTCAACAAACTACCGTCTATGGAAAAATGGGAAAGGGACCTAGGATGTTCTTTTACTGAACACCAATGGCAGGAAGCACTGCTCTCCAGCCACAAGGTGACACTCTCCTCCAACTTATGGGAACTCACTCATAAATTCAAACTCAGATGGTATATTACCCCATCTCAACTTCACATCTACGATCCTTCCATAGCATCCACATGTTGGAGACACTGTGGACTTCCAGGGACTTTGTATCACATACTATGGGAATGCACCAAGACTATCACATTTTAGAAAGAAGTGTTACAGATGCTCCTGATGTGCACTGCTCACCTGGATCCTCCCACTGTGGCTGCTCCAGTACAACCTGTGTTGCAGGCCATCCCTGCTGCAACTCCAGTCTCTTTGCAGGCACCCACCTCGAGTATTACTGCTATAAGAGGTATGTCTGGTTCTGCTCCGTTTCCCCAGTGACTCGAGGGTGATCCGGTTCAATGCAGAGGGTTTCTCAACCAGGTTGAGATATACTTTGAGATGCTGGCCCAGGTGTTTCCCATGCACAGAAGCAAAGTAGGCTTTGTGATATCTTTGTTTTCTGAGAGAGCCTTTGCCTGGGCTTGGAACAATGAGGCTATCGTGGCTGCTTTTCTCATGGTCTCTCCGATAACATCAAGGATGAGATAGCAGTCCGAGACATACCCAGTGAGCTGGAGAAGTTGATCACGTTTGCCATTCTTATTGACTCCAGACTCTGAGAGAGACTTTCCTTTAGGGAGCGCTTGCATTAGCCTCCTGTATGTTTGTAGTCCCACAGTTGCCTCCCTCACCTCCCATACCTCCGGAGTCTTCCAGTGAGGTAGAACCCATGCAGTTGGGCTTCACACATCTCCCTGCGCATGAGAGGGTCTTTAGGAGGAGGAAGAAATTGTGCCTTTATTGTGGCCAGGCAGGTCACTTTTTGAAGTCTTGTCCTACCCATCTGGGAAATGCTTGCACCTGAGGTCTTGTAGGGTACAGATCTTATTTGGCGTTGTTACATCCCCAGTTATCCAGAAGGGGTCGTCCATCGAGATACAGGCCCTAATCGACTCTGTGGCTGCAGGCCTGTTCCTAGATGGTGCCTTTGTGTCTAAGCACTTGATTCCACTGCAGCTTCATGCCACTCCACTTGCCATTGAGGCTATTAATGGGAGACCTCTACAGCCTGCCCATGTGACTCATGAGACTGCTCCTTTGGCCATGGCCTTAGGGGCTCCTCACCATGACATAATACAATTCCAAGTCATTTCCTCTCCTCATTTTCCATTGGTTATTGGTTATCCTTGTGTCAAATGCGGGTATGGAGATCGAGATGCTAAGAGGGCTCACCTTGTGGCTAAGTGCAGCACGTTCCTGGATTTGGGAACAGGAAGCGCAGTGCCCAAAGAAGCACGGTTGACCAGGTGCTTGTTTGCAGTCCGATGAGCTTGGCCACTGGATAAGGTGAACTGAGACCTTGTATTGATTATAGGGGTCTCAATGGTTTCACGGTTAAGAATGCTTATCCAATTCCGTTGATTATGGAGTTATTTGAGCTCCTCAATGGAGCAACGGTTTTCACAAAGCTCGATTTGAGAGGGGCATACAATCTCGTGAGGATCAAGGAGGGCGACGAATGGAAAACTGCATTTAATACCAGAACAGGCCATTACGAGTACCTTGTAATGCCTGTTTGGCCTTTGCAGCGCTTCGGCAGTTTTTCAGGAATTCATTAAAGATGTCCTCTGAGATTTGTTGCAGCTATGTGTGGTGATTTATCTCAACAATATCCTTATGTTTTCCAGTTCCTTAGAGATCCACCACACAGGTGTCTGTTGTGTGTTTCAAAGGCTGAGAGAAAATAACCTGTATTGTAAATGGGAGAAGTGTGAGTTCCATCCTGAACAGGTTAAATTTCTGGGTTATGTAATTTCCACTGCTGGTTTTTTGATGGACCCAGAGAAACATTTGGAAGTCGTACAGTGGCCCCGACCCGTGGGTTTACATCCACTGCAACGTTTCCTTGGCTTTGCCAATTATTATCGGAAGTTTATTCCTAACTTCTCGTCTCTGGTCAAACCCCTGACTGATATGACCAGGAAGAACGGTAACCCACAGAATTGGTCTCTGGATCCATTAAGGCCTTTGAGAGTCTCAAAGCTGCCTTTGTTTCTGCCCCTGTGTTAGCACATCCTGAACCTACGTTACCCTTTTATCCTTGAGGTTGATGCAACTGAGACTGGAGTTGGCACCATGTGTCGCAACGTCCTACCTCTCAGAGAGCTATGCATCCTTTTGGCTACTTTTCCAAGAAATTGTCACCTGTAGAGTGCAATTACAAGATTGGGGACAGAGAGTTGTTAGTGATCATATTTGTATTCTGGCTACGGGTTCATTCCAGTCTCGCTTCCCCTTTGGGTGACAGAATTCTTGCCACTGAGATCCATTCTCCTCCTGGGAAACCTTGTGACCACTGTTTTGTCCCTGAGAGTCATCACACCTCTGTGCTCCAGACTTTCCATTCTCCTAAGGCTGCTGGCCACCCAGGGAAGAATCAACTCATTTGGGCTATTTCCCAACAATTCTGGTGGCCTAGTCTCCGCACTGATGTTTGTAGCTGCCTGTTCTGTGTGTTCTATGAGTAAGACACCACAACACTTTCCAGTGGGCTTCCTACAACCCATACCCAATGGAGAGAGGCCTTGGACCCACCTGTCTATGGATTTTATTGTGGAGTTACCCAACTCCCAGGGCAACACAGTTATCCTTATAGTGGTTGACTGGTTCTCAAAAATGTCATATTGCATTCCACTTAAGAAGTTGCACACATCCAAAGAACTGGCGTTCATTTTTGCTCAGGAGATCTTTCCCTTACATGGGCTACCCAAGGTTATCATCTCGGATAGGGGTAGCCAGTTTGTATCCAGGTTGTGGCGAGCCTTTTGTGCACAGCTGGGAATTCAGCTTTCCTTCTATTCTGCGTATCATCCCCCAGTCTAATTGGGCCACAGAACAAGCTAACCAGTCCTTGGAGCAGTTTCTACATTGCTATATTTCTGACCACCATAACAACTGGTCAGACCTTTTACCTTGGGCGAAGTTTGCTCACAATAGTGCCGTTAATACTGCTTCCTCATTGTCTCCGTTTATGGCAAATTATGGGTTCTAACCATCCATACTGCCTCACTCATTTGTTCCTAAGAGCATTCCTGCATTAAAGGAGCATCTCCGTGATCTTTGTTTCACTTGGGTACAGGTCCAAGAGTCCTTGCGACATACCAATGATAGGCACAGACTCCATGCTAACCGCAGACGCCTACCTGTGCCTTCCTACCAAGTTGGGGAGAGGGTCTGGATGTCATCTCGCAACCTCAGACTCCGTGTTCCCTCACTGAAATTGGCACCATGGTTTATTTGGCCTTTCCATATTCTCCACAGGATTAACCCAGTGGCTTACGCTTTTGACCTTCCTTCTAATATTCATATCTCTAATGTATTCCATGTCTCCTTATTAAAACCTTTGGTGTGCAACCACTTCACCGCCTCGGTGCCACGTCCTTACCCAGTACAGGTTGAGAACCTTGAGGAGTATGAAGTACAATCCATCATTGACTACCGTAGGTTCCGTGGGCGCATACAGTACATTACAGTTCATTTTCCAATGAATCCTTGAATCATGTAAATAATTCCTTCCTCCCTCCCCTTTCTCTATTTCTCCCTTCCCTACACCAATAGTGTTCCTCCCCCCCCCCCCCATCTGATCTCTTCCGCCAGGTATAGTGTTTCCATTGTGTTCACACCCCCCTTCCAAATCCACAAAATTTCAAACATTCCATCATTGTGAAAGAAAAAAAAAAAACCCTCTACCTATACAAAAAATTATTATATTAGGAGACTACTAAGCCAATTCATATCACTCTTAAACATCAAACTCAATATCCAAAAGTAATATATGAGGCTTCTATAAGCCATACACCCCTCATATTGGTGAATATATATACCATCTTCCCTTTGCTATATCTATTCGGACTCTCCCTTCTCTTCTGTGCCCCCCCCTCCTACCTAAGTTTTCTATCCCCTCCCATTTCCCCACCCCTTATCCCTTCCCCGTACTCAACCCCTTTATACAATAGAAACTTGTGTACCACTCTATACAACTAAAAAATACGCGAAAAAAGCAAATAAAGGGAAAAAAAGAAAGAAAAAGAGAAAAGGGGAGAAAAGCAAAAAAACCCCTTCCCCCACACAAAAAAAAAAAAATTCAACAAAATTATATATATTTCCCCCCCCTGGGACACCCGCCTTCAGATCCAGAGGCCATACAGCTCTTTACATCATTACTCTATATAATCTCTTTTGAGCAGTGCACCCATCCTGTCCATATTTCAATGTTTTTTATCCTTCCTGTCTTTCACTGCGTGCACCCATCTTTCGGCCTCCATTATTAAGTTAACCTCTTTCTTCCAGTCCACCAAAGTTGGCCTTCTAGTTTGTTTCCATAGCCTAGGTATTAATAATTTGGCAGCATTTAATAAGTGTGGGATAACACTTTTCTTATATGCTCTAACAGACATTGAAGTTCCATGAAACAAAAAATTCCAAGGTGTCGCCTCTATTGGTCCAGGGGATAACCGTTCGACCCAAGGAGCAATTGCTTCACAGAACACCTTAATCCTAGAGCAAGACCACCATAGGTGAAGAATGGTGCCTTTCTGTCCCCACCCTCTCCAACATCTGGCACCTGCCGTCGGGAACATCTTTGCTATCTTAACTGGGGTCCAATACCACCTAGTCAAGAATTTATATGACATTTCTTGGATCTGTGAGCTTATAGACGTGGAGTGCGTCAAGTCAATGAGCTAATTAATTTGTGTCGTGGTAAGATTTTGACCTAACTCTCCTTCCCATTCTCTGATAAAATATGGAACCGTTTGGTTTTGTGTCACGAGAACCAATCTGTACATCTGTGACAACAGATGTCTTTCAATGGGTGTATTTACACACATGGATTCAAAGACAGTAAGAGAATTTACTGGTCTCATCCAGGGTTTCAATCTCTTGAAGAAACACACCAATTGGTGGTATCTTCAATCCACCATAGTTACCTTCCCCATTTTCAATGTCAAATCTCTCTGGGGGGTTAATGTTCCATAAGGGGCAAATTTGCCACATGTCGAATCCCCATCCCTCCCCCAAGCTCCCAAAAATCCCACCTCCTCCCCTGGAGGAAACCATGGGTACCCCTCCAATGGGGTCAGAGGGGATATTCGCGGGGAATAATCCCCTGATTGATTTCGTTTATCCCAAATCAAAAGTGTGCTCTTTGTTAATGGTGATGTCCATTTTGAAAGACCCCTGTCTGTACTCGGAATCCACAGGATTCCGGCCAGCTTTCTACCTGCCATTGTCTGTTCTAACGGAACCCACATTTTTTTTAAGGAGTCGTAGCACCAGCTCAGGATCCGCACCAAGGACATTGCTCTATAATACAAGGCAACATCTGGTAGTCCCATTCCTCCTTCCAATTTACCTCTACACAAAATATCATACGCCAATCTGGGATGTTTGTCGCTCCATACAAATGCTATGAAGGCCTTTCGTAAGGTTTTAAAAAACTTTGTGGAAGTGTAATTGGCACTGTGTGTAAAAGATATATTATTTTGGGTAATACACTCATCTTTATGGCACTGACCCTTCCAAACCATGTTAGTAACCGGCCCCTCCATTTCTGCAGGTCCCCTGTTACCCCCTTCAGTAAAGAACCATAATTTAAATCATACAGCAGTTTAGGATCTGCTGTAATATGTATTCCTAGATATGCCAATGAGTTTTTGTTCCAAATAAAGGGATCTTGCTGTTTTTTAAGCTGTCTAGCTATTAGCTGACCACATTTATTGCCCTGCTCATAAAACCGATGCGCACAGTATCTATGCTTATTGTTAGCTTTGCGATCTAGACATTGTACTAAGTTATGTCACAAGTCCTCCAATTGTTGGGAATCTGCTGGGTCCAGGTGTCTTTTATGTTTGATCTCTAATTCATTAATCTCTTTCAATAAATCTAATATTTCTTTTTGTTTCCCTTTTTTAATCCGAGACCCATGTGCTATCAGTTCTCCCCTGATCACTGATTTATGAGCCTCCCAGACAGTGCTCAGACACTTCTCCAGGCATATTTGTTTCGAAATATGTTTTAATCTTACAAGATAATGCCTCCAACAATTTATTATCATTAAATAATGACTCATTCAGCCGCCAGGTTCGTTCCAGGTGGCCTGCAGAAACTGGAAGGAAAGTCACGGTAATCGGAGCATAGTCTGAAATTGTTATTGGTTCTATAGTAAAAGAGCGGGTCATTTCAAGATAGAACTGATCCACAAAAAAAAGATCTAGACGAGAATAAGTATCGTATATTTTGGAATAATAACTATAGTCCCTTTTCCCATAATGTGTTACACGCCATCCATCCACCAGGTGAGAGCAACGTAAGAGCTGTTCTAGATGTTTTAACACTTTAAAAGATATAGGGGTTTTGCCCGTTGACGTTTCTATCTTTGAATCCAGGGTAAGGTTAAAATCCCCCCCCCCAGAATCAGGAGGGCCTCCCTAAATTTCTCCAACAGCTTCAGAGTCTTTACAAGAAAGTTGACCGTTCCGGTATTTGGCGCATATATTGAAGCAAATGTGTAGCAGAAGTCTTTATGTTTGCAATGGACTCCTTCACAAAGTGCGTCTCCTGCAAGAAAACCACGTCACCCCTAAGGTGGCGTAGTTCCTGCCAGAAACGACCCCTTTTCTGTGGTGAATATAAACCTCTCACATTATATGATATCACCTTTATTGGAGCTGCCATAGCTGATAGTGCTACTGCCTAATATATTCATCCAATAGCTGCCGTGTCTCTTCGCTCCCTGCAGGTGTCCCCGGGGGGTAAAAAAAAAAAAAGGAAGACTTCCAAAAGAGAAGAAACACCCCCCCATCTTTGGACGGTTGGAAGCAAATCGGTTGACCGAATCGTTTCAGGTAGTCCTTTTATTCGAATATTTTGTCTACGATCCCTATTTTCGTAGTCATTCAACTGGTCCCTATAAAAATTCAGAACTTCCTCATGGTGTTTTGCAGTGTCTTGAATGTCTGCTACTGCTTGTACCACTGCCTCATGACTATTTTCTAGTGGCTCTACCCTATGGCCAAGTGCATGTGTATCTTCTCTGAGGCTCACCACTGCATGTTGACACGATTGTTCCACCGCTGATATCAATTCCTGAATATCTGACTTAGTTGGAAGGGCTTTTAAAAGCTCTCTGATGTCCAGCTCCAGGCCCTCTAAGCCCCCACGTGCCCTTCAAGATAGATTATCCCCATATTGTATAGGGATAGAGCTAGGGTTTTTGAGCTGTGCTATTGATCCCTCTCCAGGGGAGCCTGGCCCATCTGCATTCCTTCCCATGCCAGCCTCCACACTTTCTTCCTCAGACCCTGGGGGAACCCTATTCATTATGGATGCTGCATCACTGAAGCTCAGTACTGTCCTGTCCCCCCCAGTCCTATTAGTCACTAGGGTGCTTAAATCACTTTGCTCTTGTACCTGAGATTACTGTAAAAATGTCACTGGCAGTGAAAGGGTTAACACTTGGGGGAGATCAAGGGGTTAATTCTTCTTCCTTAATGTGTGTTCTAACTGAAGGGGGGGTGGGACTGGCTAGGCGAGATGATAGATCGCTGTTCATACTTTGTATGAACAGACGATCTGTCACTTCTCCCCTCAGAGAACCGGGATCTCTGTGTTTACACACAGAGATCCCGGTTCTCGTCGTGCTATGAGCGATCGCGCATCGGCTCTGGGGATGAGCAGCAGCCCCTAGTGGCTGCCTTAGGAACCGATGTAACATAACGGCGATTCGCCTGCCTGTGCCATTCTGCCACAGTACAACTATGGCGGCTAGTCGGCAATCGCTTAAAGTGTGATTTTTACTGCACTTCTGTCTCAGTCAGATTCATGGTTCCTGACAGATCATTGAGAAAGCTGTCAGGCTCTATAGGTTGCAAGAATTAAAGCGTGGCATTTTGGAGGACCAAAGGAAGGTGATGGCCCTGAGACATGAGGAAGGGCTTTTGGTGGGCTTGAACCTCTCTGGGGCGAGATCCAGGATTGTATGGCAGAACCATGGCAAATGATGATGCATTTATTTTGGATTCATCTCTATGCACAGGAAGTTGCGAGGAAAACAGGTCCATTATGTAAATGGATCTGTGTCCTTAAAGATTTTATCATGAGTCTGTGCTTTTATGGCCTTTTTACCTGCCCAGCTGCTAAACAGCAGCAATAATGCCGGATGATAATTAATTGTTTTAAAAAATACCATCTGGAAAGTTCAGATCAATTTATTATTTAGGCATGATTTTATCAATGTCAAGAACGATCTTAAAATGGCTTTAGCAGAGATGTATATTTATTTTTTATAGAGGCAAAAAGCACCATGGTGGATAAGTATGACCTTGGTGGTGTGGATGTGTCATTGCCATCATCCCATGTGAATCTATGGAAAAATATATAATACCTCTAGCGGGATTTTTAAGGCAATGAATACAAAAAATATTTATAAAATCAGTTTATTTAATATTATTCAACATTAAAAGTGTGTAAATTTTTTTTAAATTTTTCACAAATGATCATGTGGATCAGTAGACATAGAACAAAAAATAAAATAATTTCCAAAGCATGTAGTAATTCTATAAATACATCCAATACAAAAGTGAATACAGAGAATTACATATGGAAAATAACTTGAGGAAGAATGTGATGTATCACACTACCCAGTGCGGTCACCCTAGATGGCCACCCTGGTGTGAGGTAGTGGAATTCCAACGCGTTTCAACGTTTAAATCTTAAAAGATACAAGTCTTCTTCAGGGAAAATACATCACAGTCTAAAAAATCAGAAAACAAAACTATTATGAACTGTACATGTATATACCATACATATCCCCTGCAAAGGTTGTATTCTCATGTGACTTACGCTCTCCCAAGACAACTCGGTAAGGGGCTACGTGCCAGAGGCCGGGAACATCCCACATCAGAAAAGCCTGGACTGTCCTAATACTCTACAAGGCGGCTGGATATAATAGATGATCCAAAAGTTCGGCGTCCTTAGCCTCAAAGAAAAATTGATGGCTATCTGTGATGGGGCAAGATAATAAGAATGAGTGATATGTGTGGGCAAGCCCCACAGCAAGTCTCATAAGGAGAGAGGTACCCCCTTGGTCCTAAGTGTGGGACGCCCATACCTCCCATGGAGTGGGGGGTCCCAAATATGCAGAGTAAAACGCACTTACTTCTGAATAAATAGCTGGTCACTGAGTGAGGAACCGGGGGGAGTTTCCGTGATGCCAGAGGTTTGAAGCCTGCCCCATGTGCCTGGATGAATGTCCAGGGAAGAATGGCGCCATTTGCCGTCTTTGGCGTCCTATTTGTGGTGTGGGCCGGTTGGTGGGCGGAGACCCGACGCCGCGCTGGCCAATGGCGCGGCTTGTGGAGGTCGTTGCTGTCAGGAGCACTCAGCGTAAGGACACCGAATGCTACCTAGGCAACCAACTCCGCTGATCTTTTAAGATTTAAACGTTGAAACGCGTTGGAATTCCACTACCTCACACCAGGGTGGCCATCTAGGGTGACCGCACTGGGTAGTGTGATACATCACATTCTTCCTCAAGTTATTTTCCATATGTAATTCTCTGTATTCACTTTTGTATTGGATGTATTTATAGAATTACTACATGCTTTGGAAATTATTTTATTTTTTGTTCTATGTCTACTGATCCACATGATCATTTGTGAAAAATTTAAAAAAAATTACACACTTTTAATGTTGAATAATATTAAATAAACTGATTTTATAAATATTTTTTGTATTCATTGCCTTAAAAATCCCGCTAGAGGTATTATATATTTTTCCATAAAAGCACCATGGTGGGAAAAGAAGCAAAATCCAACTGGTGATATGTGGATTTCTGTTGTAATATGATTTTAACTTTTAAATGCATTGTTTTATATATTCAATGTACTTTAAGGTTTTATATTCCACATTTAGCATTTTTTTATCTTGTCTCTTATATTTATATTTTATATATTGTGATTATTTGTGTCTTGACAATTTGTTGCACATTTTATTGTTAAATGTTATTGTTGATGTTTCAATTAAATTCTTGTTGAAATACCAGTTTAGTATGATTAATCACATTTTTTAATCTAGAAAACTTTTGACCAAGAATGGTCACAATCCTTCCAGTCGTCCTAATGTTTAAGGAGATATCAAAATTTGGTAAGAATACTCTATATCTTAATCTTAAATATTCTGTCTCTTTCCCAATTTCTGTCTATTCATAGATATTGGCTCACTGAAATTCCCCTTATTAAAGGGTTTGGACAGCAACTTGAGGCTTACAAAATTGTATTCCCTGTAATTTTTTTTTATGTACAAAATAGTGTAGATTTCTATATTACTATCTTTACCAACAAAAATATCCAAAAATGGTAGTCAATTTTTCATGATGGTCTAGGTAAATTTCAAATGAAAAGAATATGTCATGAACAGGTGTGACCAGAACCGTGTGATCTGCGACAGAGGATACCCAAACGTATATAAGTGAAAATATAATAATTTATTAAAGTAAGTGAGTAATATAGTACAACCAACTCCAATATGACACAGTGCAATGACCAAACAACAGACAGAGACCCACAAAAAACAACAGACAGATAAGTACAATAAATGGGAAATACCAGGATCATAAACAATAGCCAGGCCAGGGTCATACACAGCAGATCAGCAGATGGACAGGGGATCTTCCAGAGACATAAACGTAAGCCAGGCCAAGGTCATACACAGGGAGATCAGCAGATGGGGTATGGAACACAGGACAGGGAGAGGATGGATGGGTCAGACTGCAGGCAGGGATGCAAGGTAACAGGTGGGACAGGATAGGGATCTGGACAGGGAGACGGGATCAGGTTCAGGGCACAGGATCAGGTTCAGGGCACAGGATCAGATCGCTAGCAGGTCAGGGGGCAATGAAGAAACCAAGGCAAACATGTGAGTGCTTGCCGGGTATTTATAGGCCTGTGATTGGCCTCAAGTGACACCTGATTGTAGGAGGTACTGTCTGCTCCACACTGCCAGGATCCATCCGCTGGTGGACGCCAGTACTGCGGCCCAAAGATGAGATAACATTAACAGGGAAAAGCTCTCCTGACAATTCCAAACTGCCAGGAGACACCTGCTGGTGAACCTCAGTAATGCATGCCAAATAACAGATATTACCAGCGGATGGAACATTTCCTGACAGTACCCCCCCTCAAAGGAGCCGCCTCCGGACGCTCCAACTGGTTGTAATTGTCCATAGTCTATGGCATCAAGCAGATCAACAGATGGGGGTACGCCAGGCTGGGCAACAGGCACTTAAAGCTGGGCATCAGGCACCTCAGGGCAGACAGCGGGCACCTCAGGGCAGACAGCGGGCACGGGTCCTCGAGCTGGGCAGCAGGCTCTGGGTCCTCAAAATGGGCAGCAGGCTCATCGGACTGGACATCGGGTACCGAGACATCAGACCAGGCAGCAGGTACTGGACCTTCAGACTGGGCAGCAGACACAGGCGCTGGCACATCAGGCAGAACAACAGGTGGTGGCACAACAGGCTGAATGACGGGTGCATCAGACTGGGCAGTAGTCACTGGAGCATCAGACTGGAACATGGACACTGGGATGTCAGGCTGAGCAGCAGGCACTGGGACCTCGAACTGGACAGCGGGCACAGGCATTGGTACAACAGGCTGGGCAGCAGACGGTGGCACCTCAGGCTGGGCAGCAGATGGTGGCACATCAGGCTGGGCAGCAGACGGTGGCACATCAGGCTGGGCAGCAGATGGTGGCACATCAGGCTGGGCAGCAGAAGGTGGCACATCAGGCTTGGCAGAAGGTGGCACATCAGGCTTGGCAGAAGGTGGCACATCAGGCTTGGCAGAAGGTGGCACATCAGGCTTGGCAGACAGTGGCACATCAGGCTGGGCAGCAGATGGTGGCACATCAGGCTGGGCAGCAGACGGTGGCACATCAGGCTGGGCAGCAGAAGGTGGCACATCAGGCTTGGCAGAAGGTGGCACATCAGGCTTGGCAGACAGTGGCACATCAGGCTGGGCAGCAGACAGTGGCACATCAGGCTGGGCAGCGGACGGTGGCACATCAGGCTGGGCAGCGGACGGTGGCACATCAGGCTGGGCAGCGGACGGTGGCACATCAGGCTGGGCAGCGGACAGGAACACTCCAGGCTGGGCAGCAGACAGGAATACTCCAGGCTGGGCAGCAGAACTCCAAGCTGGGCAGCAGGCATGGGCACTTCAAGCTGGGCAGCAGGCATGGGCACTTCAAGCTGGGCAGCAGGCATGGGCACTTCAAGCTGGGCGGCGGGCTCATCAAGCTGGGCAGCGGGCTCATCAAGCTGGGCAGCGGGCTCATCAAGATGGGCAGCGGGCTCATCAGGCTGGAGAGCAGGCACTGGTACTTCCAGCTGGAACACTGGCACCTCAGGCTGGAACACTGGCACCGAGACAACAGGCTGGAAGGCAGACACCGAGACATCAGGCTGGAGGGCAGGCACCGAGACATCAGGCTGGAGGGCAGGCACCGAGACATCAGGCTGGAGGGCAGGCACCGAGACATCAGGCTGGAGGGCAGGCACGAGACGTCAGGCTGGAGGGCAGGCACCGAGATGTCAGGCTGGAAGGCAGGCACCGAGACGTCAGGCTGGAAGGCAGGCACCGAGACATCAGGCTGGAAGGCAGGCACCGAGACTTCAGGCTGGAAGGCAGGCACCGAGACGTCAGGCTGGAAGGCAGGCAACGAGACATCAGGCTGGAAGGCAGGCACCGATACATCAGGCTGGAAGGCGGACACATCTGACTGGAAGGTAGGCACATCAGGCTGGAAGGCAGGTACATCAGGCTGGAAGGCAGACACCGAGACATCAGACTGGAAAGTGGAGACATCAAGCTGCAAGGCAGGCACCGAGACATCAGGCTGGAAGGCAGGCACCGAGACATCAGGCTGGAAGGCAGGCACCGAGACATCAGACTGGAAGGCAGGCACAGAGACATCAGGCTGGAAGGCAGGCACAGAGGCATCAGGCTGGAAGGCAGGCACAGAGACATCAGGCTGGAAGGCAGGCACAGAGATATCAGGCTGGAAGGCAGGCACAGAGATATCAGGCTGGAAGGCAGGCACTGAGGTGTCAGACTGGGTTGAATAAGCTGGTACGGAGGCAGGTTGGGTTACTGGCAGGATCGTCTTGGTTGGAAAAAACTTTTGTTTTTTCTTTGGCTTAGCCACTGAAGCTCTGTAGGTGAGGGGAGCAGCAGACTGGAAAGGAGGATTGGGATATGGCAGAGAAGAGGTAACAGTAGCTGGAGGAAGTTCCTGTGGGTTTGTGGGCAGCTGAGAAGAGGCAGGTGGGTTGAATGTAGGATAGGTGCAGCGGGTAGAGACAGGGTATTGATATTTGGTGGGAAGCAGGGTATATTGGGCTGAAACGGAGGTTGCCATGGGTGAAAGGGAAAAAGACTCCTGGGCAGGCAGGTGTCTAATAGTAGGTCTGGGTTGTGAAGAGCTGACCGAGGCTGGAAATAATAAGTCTGACCATGCCTGTAGTACAGGTTGAACAAACGTGGGTTCACATACTGCCTGTCTAACCAGGGACTGCACCGAATCTATACAATCCACTAGCACCTGTTTAGGACAAGCTGAATAATGCTCCAGAAAGTATACAGCATCATCCTCCAACAGCCATACCAGAGACTCCACCTGATCACTACTGAAGGGGGGAGAAAAATCATCACTTCCTTTAGGACTGCTAGACAAGGCTAGCTCAGCACACACCTGTATCAGGGGCTGAACGTTTTCAAACAGTAATCTACCCTGATCAACCAGAGAATGGGCCAGATGGATACACTCCAGGAGCTGATCCCTGGCCCACTCTTTCAATACCAGACGACAGTAATTGTTATCCTCCAACACCAGTGAGGCAAGGAGAACAACTGTTTCTGATTGCATTTTAGTAGCAGTAACAGCACTACAATGGTTCCTCTGCGCAGTCACTTCTGGTCAGAGATGGCCTTGGTTTACTGTCATGAACAGGTGTGACCAGAACCGTGTGATCTGCGACAGAGGACACCCAAACCTATATAAGTGAAAATATAATAACTTATTAAAGTAAGTGAGTAATATAGTACAACCAACTCCAATATGACACAGTGCAATAACCAACCACAGACAGAGACCCACAAATAACAACAGACAGATAAGTACAATAAATTGTAAATATCAGGATCATAAACAATAGCCAGGCCAGGGTCATACACAGCAGATCAGCAGATGGACAGGGGATGTTCCAGAGACATAAACGTAAGCCAGGCCAAGGTCATACACAGGGAGATCAGCAGATGGGGTATGGAACACAGGACAGGGAGAGGATGGATGGGTCAGACTGCAGGCAGGGATGCGAGGTAACAGGTGGGACAGGATAGGGATCTGGACAGGGAGACAGGTTCAGGTTCAGGGCACAGGATCAGGTTCAGGGCACAGGATCAGATCGCTAGCTGGTCAGGGGGCAATAAAGAAACCAAGGCAAACATGTGAGTGCTTGCCGGGTATTTATAGGCCTGTGATTGGCCTCAAGTGACACCTGATTGTAGGAGGTACTGTCTGCTCCACACTGCCAGGATCCCTCCGCTGGTGGATGCCAGTACTGCGGCCCAAAGATGACATAACATTAACAGGGAAAAGCTCTCCTGACAATTCCAAACTGCCAGAAGACACCTGCTGGTGGACCTCAGTACTGCATGCTAAATAACAGATATTACCAGCGGATGGAACATTTCCTGACAGAATGATTGTCAAATGTTCAATGCACTCCCTAATAAGAACATCATCATGTACCTGTGCCATGACAGGATATGGCACAGGTAAAAGGTGACATCTTTACTGGTGGACAAATCCTGTTCCAATTCCTCAAGGTACATGATGGGGCACATATGGTGGTGCCCATCACCCTTCACTGTACCTGGAGATAAACGTAATCATCAAACAAGAACAAGTAACTCAAGTAAATCCAAAATTATTGTGATCTGATCAACAAAGTTCCATCCAATATAATGATACCTTCTAAACTAGAGCTTAAATGAGGGTTGTCTTTGACGTAAGACAGGAGATTAACTACATTATTTGTTAAGATGCTCACTTTATCGGTCAGAGGGCCTCTACTAGAAATGGTAGGCCTACCTGGGGGGGAGTAATTTTAGGTATATTAATAAAACTTGTTGACCATGTAATATGTGACAATGGGATACAAATATGTGAAAATGAATATAATATTTTACTGTTGTATGATACACAATGAATTCTGTCTTTTTACTCTTTGATAATTTTTGTGCTGTTTTGAATAAATGAAGATTTTAATAATTATGGTTGTTTTCATTACCAATGAGCCATTCTAGACCACGCAGCTTAGTTCTTCTTTTTTTCATGAAAAATGTATTTATTGAAAATCAGAACAACAAGCATACAGAGCATGGTACAGAAATTGAGGAATACAGAGAAACAAGCATATCTTCTATAGTATCGATGGGGAATAACCAGTGTCTGTAGACCTAAACAATGAACAGTTGGAGGTATACCTTTGTCAATATGTCATACCTCTGTATAAAATAAGTGGTATGAACTTATCATATCTACAGGTATAGGGAAGTTATTAATACAGAGGACAATCATTTGTGATATTTGTGATACTGAGGTAATGTTTCAGTGTGTATACCAGGGCAATTTTTTTTTTTTCGGACAGAGGGGCTAAAATGTGTTGGTGTAAAATGGGTTCTATGGAGGAGGTGTTGGGAAGTGGTGCATGGGTTATGAACCTATCAGAAAGTTAAAACAATTCCTATAGGGGGTCTTTGTTTTTCCAGAAAGAGATTGTTGAAGAGGAAAGGGACTTTCGTTTTTCTAATCACTTGAGATAATGTCTTCCATCCATGCACAATCAATAATAGAAAATAGGTTATTTAGAAAACTTGTTAATATCCCTAGACTGATTTTTCTGTAACAGAGTACATTAGATAATAGTCATATGCAAGTTATTTTATATTGGTCTACATGCACAATAACTCATTTGTCAGGGAATTTGTAAACATAATCTTTGTGGACTTGGTTACGTTGGTTATTCTATACCAAGATTTCCTCTGCTCAAGTTTGGAAACTGTGAGGTGATCTATCTCTTTACATATATTTTCATAACAAAAAAATTGGTATTGGGATTTTAGGTAAGGGAACAAAACTTATTGGATTTATTTCTCAAAATTGAGGGTTTTTTTTTGGATATCTTCATAATGATGTATTCAGACTCTAGATTTTCAACAGAAAAGTTACCTGGTATTTCGCCAATATTACCCTAATCCCATAAAGCCCAAAAATCTTTCAAACATTTAGAATCTTGATGCAAAAGGAATGGACAAACAGAAATACATTTACTAAATAGTAAACCATGTTGTTTCAAATGCATAACCTTTTTTAAAATATTATATATTTAATTATGTGAAGTTTATCTCTGTTTCTGCTAGGACAGAATGTAAGCCCTTTCTGTTAAACTTGGATTTCTGGTTGCAAAGAAACTGTTGCTACATTTTTTTTTGTATCTGTTACAAACTGGTCTATCTATTTTGAAATAGTCCTTGTTCTGTGGTAGAGAACAGGGATCCTTTAAATGTAAAACTTTAAATAATGAACTCAGTCTCTCTCTTTAACATTTTTTTTTAAACTAGAACCTGGATAACTGTAAAAACAAGACAGAGGTTCTAACCTCTAAGAAGGGAAGTGATTCCTCTGGTGGTGGTAGTGATACAGCCACTAAATCAATGGCTTCCAGCTGCAGTAGAAGCCAGAGGTTCAGTGCATGTGTACAGATCAATTTAGGTAGTCCATTTGGAAACCTTGAACAACTAGTGTTCGGCAAAAACTGGAAGCAAATCCCTAGTTTATTCAATTTATCTTTATGATACCAATATCTTAACATGTGCCAATCTTGTGCATGCACATATTTAGTAAATCCAATAATTTGTATTTTGCTGATTAACTATTCTCTGAAAATGAATTCACCTTCTCTTTTGATGATGATCAATATTATCCACCTTAAAGCTGAACTCCAGGAATTCAGCAGCTTGGATAAAAGTGACAGCATTTTATGAGTTAGGTCCAACAAGCTGTATGTCACCTTTTTGACCTTTCTCTTTAATTTTCACACTGACAGTTTTATAGACCTTCACAAGAATGGCTAGCACTATAGTTCCAGAGCTCTGTTATTGGACCTTCTGGTCTCAGCTACTTCCCCTGCAGAGCCTCATGCAGCTGCTCTGCCCACCCCATTCCTCTGCTGCCCATTTACCAAAGCCTTTGTATTTTGTGTACTCTTTCCCAAAATACCCAGTCTTCTATGAATAGACCGCAGAGGGTAGGGGTGGGCAGAGATGCTGCTTCTCAGAGCCTTAAGCCTCGTACACATGGTTTGATTGTTGTACGACCGAGCATCTGATTTTTGTCAAAAGCGCGTGTGCAGGATTTTGTCTAGCATACTAACTAACCGCAAATTGTCATTCGACAATCACAAACGTAGTGACGTACTATGAGAGTATAAAGAGGAAGATCATTTCTCGAGTGCCACCCTTTGGACCCCTTCTGCTAATTTCGTGTTAATAGAAGTTTGGTGAGTGTTGATTTGCGATTTTCAGATCGTTCCTGATCTTAAAATGACAGTTTGGGAGTAGGCAGTTACATTAAAAACAACACAATGGAAAATTAATTAAAATTAACAAACACCAACATTACCTCCTCCCAGGCTCGCCTCCAGGACTTTTCCAAAGCCTGTCCAATCGTATGGAATGCCCTACCCCAATCTGTCCGCTTATCTCCTACTTTATTAGCTTTTAGACTGAAAACCCTTCTTTTTAGAGAAGCCTACCTACCCACACCTAACAACTGTATTTTCATTTTCTCCATCAGCTCATCCCCCACAGTTATTACCTTTTGTTTCCACTTGACCCTCCCTTCTAGATTGTAAGCTCTAACGAGCAGGGCCCTCTGATCCCTCTTGCATTGATTTGTATTGTAAGTGTACTGTCTGCCCTCATGTTGTAAAGCACTGCGCAAACTGTTGGAGCTATATGAATCCTGTATAATAATAATAATAGTTGTATCTTTGATATTAAAAACTCAGGGATAATGGTGTTGTGGTAACTTCCCCAAAAATCAAACAACAATCATAAAATTAATATTATTTATATCACTACAAAGCAAATGTCTTTTAAAATATTCTTGGCATAACTACATCAGTATCACCAGCAAAGCAGATTCATTATTATCCCATTAAAGAAGATGAGAATGTGCGCTGCATTTCGACATTTCATCAATTGCTGCGTCACGAATGTTAATTCTAGATTACAAACAGTAGTTTACAAGACCAAACTCTTCCTAGTCGTTTCTTGATTCCGAGCATGTGTGTTTGTACTTTTGACTTTTGTGTGACGATTTCTGTACTAACCATCTGAAAATCAGACATTGAGCTTACATCCAACAAAAATTTTATAGCCTGCACATCCAGCTTTTGTCTGACGAAAAAGTCAAATCACCTGTCGAAAGCACCGTACTAATGATCCGAAAATCCACAGACAGCTCATCTTACGAATTTTCCCTTCTGATTTTCGTATCGTGTGTATGAGGCCTGGCTGGGAATATTTTTGCATTATTTCACGTCAATTGGAGATGTTTCTATCTGTGCCACTACTTCTCTTTTGAGTGTATTGACAGATGTGTCTAAACCTAATACTCAAAAGAAGCAATGAAATCCTCATGGAATGCATTAAAGGATTGAGCCCTGGTTCACACTGACTGCAGGAATGAAATCCACCAAGCCTGGAAGTTTCTGGAGAAAATGTATTGGAGTTCAAATTCCCAACTGTTTGGTTGTTCTGTGTTCATTTATCCAGGTTTTAATTAGCATCATTTGGTTATTGACTGCCTGTCCATTTCCATAAACTAACACTGACCTATTTTCTGATAAAATTATTATTCAGTGTAATGAAGGATCTACTTTGGCATTCTCCATACTCCTGGGTTACATGGGACTTCTAGCAGCTGTGAGTTTCTTTGTGGCTTTCTTGGCCAGAATTTTACCAGACAGTTTGAGGCCAAATAATCACCTTCAGCATGCTGATGTTCTGCAGTGTCTGGATCACTTTTATCCCAGTCTATATGAGTGCTAATGTATACCATAAATAAATTCATCAGAATATGTGTACCAATAAATTCAATTGCAGTGCTATTGTGCAAAAAAAAAAAAAGAAAAACATTTCCTCAAAATCATTGGATAATGTTTTCCTCCGGTGGATCCTCCGTATGCTGGCATTGATGTGGCCACGTTGGCAATACACTTCATATTCTCTGGACTTGTAAAAATCTGCATAGTTTTTGGCAGAGTGTGTTCCACTCCTCTCCAGTGTCTCTGGTATCCTTGCTACCCCAAAGCCGACTTTGGCAAGCCTAAATCTTGGAATCAACAATTTCCCCCCTGCTTTCCGAAAAATAATCTCTTGTATTTTGATGGCGGCCAAACTTACCATCATAAGACATGCGAGAGGTTATATCTATTGTTCAATCCCATTATACCTTTGAAAGACTAATAACTCCTAGAACTAATTCAGTGAAGACTTTTGGGAAAGCTTGGCAACCTTGGATAGACTGTTACAGTGAATAACTTACTGACTTCAGAACTTTGTATTGAGAAATCATTTATGTGGATACCCTACTGTTCTGCGAGGCAAACCCTTATGTTTACTTCCTTTGTTATCCTCCTTCTGCAGTTGCTGGTTTCTTGTTTGTACATTTCAAAACTTTAATACAAAACTGTGCAAAAAACTCCACCAAAATTATCGGATGACAATGAAATCCATTAAAGTGCTTGTGCATGCAAATCAAACCAAATAATACATGTAGCAATAAAGTCCTTATCACAAGATTATAGATAGTGGTTGCAGATGAAATGGACTCCAAAGGTGAATACATAGTTCTTATAAATAGATGCAGATGTGTCACCGGAGAAGGAGAATGTCAGAGATGTCCAGACATCCAGAGAGAAAAGGGTCATGCCACCCTAGTGTAGCAAATGGGAGGCTTACCAGAAGCTTTTGACCCCCAAAAGGTGGCCAGTACAAGCCTCAGTGGGTACAACCATCCATTAACTGGCTCCAATCCTGGTCTTGCATTCCTTTAAGAATCCCTCTTAATGTTCCTGTCCTACCAAACAAACACGGTTTCCAGACCAGCCTGTCAATTTCCCCCATCATACCCCTAAGACCCTTTAAAAGACATTGGCAGATTTTTTCCTTTGCACAGCATACCTTTACAATCCATAAGGAGAAAGTATGGTACAATGATCCTTTTGAAGCAGTACATTATGAAACTACCTCTACTCATCAACCTTTAGAAATGTCTGATAGTCTCAGAAGTAATACAAACTAACGCGCCAAACCAAGCTAAAGATCAGCATTTTTGGAGGAGGTAGGAGACTGCATCCCTTGGTGCAGGTGTATGATGGAGGAGATTGACAGGATGGTCTGTAAACCTTGTTGTTTGGGTGGACAGGAATAGTAAGAGGCTCTGTTAAAGGTAGGTGGGACCATGATTGAAGAGGGTTATTGGATGATTGTACCCACTAAGGCTTGTACTGACCAACTTTTTTTTGGTCAATAGCTTCCGGTAAGCCTCCCATTTGCTACACTAGGGTGACGTGACCCCTTTCTCTCTGGGTGTCTTGCCACCTCTTGCATTCTCCTTCTCTGGTGACACTTCTGCATCTATTTATAAGAACTATTTTTTCACATTTGAAGTCCATTCCATCTGCAAAATATATTTATAATCTCGTGATAAGGACTTTATTGCTACATGTAATATTTGGTTTATTAGTATGTACAAGCATTTTCATGGATTTCATTGTCATCTGATAATTTTGAGGAATGCTTTTAGTTTATTTATTTTTTTGCTTAGCAGCACTATAATTGAATTAATTGATACACATGTTCTGATGAATTTATTTATGGTACACATTAGCATTTTTACACATATTGTTTGGCTTAGATTGTGCAAGGTATAATTTGTTAAGCGCTGCACTTTTTTTGCCCCAGTAGGATTGATAAGGCAGAAATGGTTCTACAAAAAATTGTTGTCACAAAGGTTTATTATTGTTATTTTTTATGCAATAAAATTATTTAAACTGTTACTTTGCTTTCTATATTTCACAGATGATAGAGAAATATGCAAAATGAAAAGTTACATAAGATATAAAAAGCAATTGAAAATAAAAGGTATATTTTTAAGGAATATGTTTTAATACCACCAGTTTAGTTTCATAATAAAAAATCTACCTTCTAGTTCTTTTATATAACTCTATATTTATTGGAGAAAATTATAATTGAATTCACTTAAAATGGTTGCCTTTTCTGGATGAAACCATATACACATTATGCATCTTTTAAACAATTACAAGATGGCTTCCATTTGCTGAGACACTTTCCACTTGTCTCGAAATATATTGCTTTTGCTGTAAATAATACTCTTATGGGTCCTTAATCAGTAAAAAAAAAAAAAAAAAAAAAAAGAAGCCCTTATTTTAAATATAAAGGATATATTTTTAGCTTACTATGACTTCCAACTTTTCCAGTGACACCCCCACATTGGTATTGTCTTTAAAAAATGAGGGTGCCAGCATTTCCACAGCACCAATAATTTTCTTTTTCTTCCCAAAAGACACAGAAAGTAAGTTGATTTTTTAGATTAGGGATCAGATGGTATTTCTAGGGTGAAGCAGCAATAGCAACTGTTGAAGTGTGAGCTGGAGCACCATTTTTGGGAAAATGTAGTTTTGTTGCCATTACCTTTCAAGAAGAAGTATCAGATTCCACAGAATCCTAGAAATTAATGACCCAGCATGTGTCAATTGATGTAATTCTAAATAAAAGTAATTTTCCCATGTTTCATGCACAAATCATTGCATTATTGATTATCGTCCCTTTTCCTTATTTTCTTGAGATCTCCACTTAGAGTTATGCTTCCTTACAGCTTAAAAATGTAAGTTTTCAACTAAGTTGAGGTATGATTTTAAGATTATAAGGCAGGCTGTTGTAAATAATTCATGAAAATAAAATGTTATAATCAGTAGAGAGTGAAGTCTCCCTGCTATGCACGTAATTCTTGGAAACTTCACTTTTGATTTGAGAGTGAGCTTTTGATGGTAACAAGTTACATAGTAGGTGAGGTTGAAAAAGGATACAAGTCCATCAAGTTCAACCTACGTGTGTTATTATATGTCAGTATTACATTGTATATCCCTGTATGTTGCGGTCGTTCAGGTGCTTATCTAATAGTTTTTTGAAAGTATCGATGCCCCCCGCTGAACCACTGCCTGTGGAAGGGAATTCCACATCCTTGCCGCTCTTTTAGTAAAGAACCCTCTAATGCAGTTAAAGATTAAACCTAATTTCTTCTCATTTTAATGAATGACCATGTGTCTTATTAAACTCCCTTCCACGGAAAAGTTTTATCCCTATTGTGGGGTCACCAGTGTGGTATTTGTAAATTGAAATCTTATCCCCTCTCAAGCGTCTCTTTTCCTGAGAGAATAAGTTCAGTGCTTGCAATCTTTCTTCTTAACTAAAATCCTCCAGTCCCTTTATTGGCTTTGTTGCCCTTCTCTGCAGGGCTGCTACCACTAGGCGGACTAAGCAACTGCCTAGGGCGCACTGTCGCCTAGGGTGCCCGGCCTCTGGTTATTTTACTCCCACACTGTTCACAGAGCTTGTAATTATATCCTAACATGTGTCAGGCAGCACCACCCCCCACCCCCAGCAAGGAGCTTTCCGCTCTGATGTGTGTCCAGCAATCCCCCCTCTCCACTCTGAGATAATGATGTCACATCAGCTACACACTTCTCCTGAGTCCTGCCCCTCCTATGTGCTCCGTCCAATCCACCTCCAGCATGTCTGCCCCAAGCAGCTTCACACTTCTCCCAAGTCCTGTCCCTCCTGTGTGCTCCGTCTGTGAAGGGGAGGTGGGCGAGAAGATTAAAAACAAGCAGCCAACAGCCACACTGAAAAACTGCTGAATGAACCAGTGAGCCCACTGGGGACCATTCCAAGTAAATGAGCACTTTCACTGACCAGATCCTGCTCCCTTCTCTCTCTATCTCCCTCTCCCTGACCTCTCTCTCTGATCTCTCTCTCTCCCTGACCCCCTCTCTCTCCCCCTGACCTCTCTCTCTCTCTCTGACCTCCCTCTCTCTCTCTCCCCCCAACCCCCCCTCTCTCTCTCTCGCTCCCTCTCCCTGACATCTCTGTCTCTCTGTCTCTCTCTCTCTGACCTCTCTCTCTCTGACCTATCTCTCTCTCCCTCCATGACCTCTCTCTCTCTGACCCCCGTCTCTCTCTCCCTGACCCCCCTCGCTCTCTCTTTTTCTCTCTCTGCCCCCCCTCGCTCTCTCCTTGCCAGCACTGGAAGTAGCTTTATTCCAGTCTGTTTATCTCCTGTTTTAACTCCTTCCTTCCCATCATCTGCCTATACATTGATGTATAACAGAATTACTTGATTAATTTATCCACTTAAAGTGGTATCAAAGCAAAGCAAAATATGTATTATACTGCAGCTTACCAATTCTTAGATAGGTGGCTGCATCCGTTTTGTTTTTTGTTTTTAGGTTTTCTCTTTTATATTCACCTGGTGATCCTGCTAGTAATTCTGTTGTTTTTCAAAAGAACGAGCTGTCTTGCAGCTGTAGCTAGATGGTTGAATCAAACCATGTAACACTGGCAAAGGGGGTGGAGTCAGGGGCGGAGCCAGAGGGGGCTGCAAAATGAGGTTTTGCCTAGGGTGTCAAAAATCCTTGCACCGTCCTGCTTCTCTGTACTCATTCCATTTTCAGTACATCCTTCCTGAGAACTGGACAGCATACTCCAGGTGAGGCCGGACCAGAGTCTTGCAGAGTGGGAGAATTATCGCTTTATCTCTTGAGTTAATCCCCTTTTTAATTTATGCCAATATTCTGTTTGCTTTGTTAGCAGCAGCCTGGCATTGCATGAAATTGATGAGCTTATCATATACTAGGACCCCCAGGTCCTTTTCCATGCTAGATTCCCCCAGAGGTTCCCTCCCCCCCCAGTGAGTAGCATTCATATTTTTGCCACCCAAATGCATTATTTTACATTTTTCCACATTAATCCTCATTTGCCATGTAGTTGTTCACCCCATTAATTTGTTCAGATCTTCTTGCAAGGTTTCCACATCCTGCAGAGAAGTTATTGCCCTGCTTAGCTTAGTGTCGTTAGCAAACAAAGTGACAAGTGACAAACCTATGGACAGCTCTCCAGATTGAACGACTTCTGTTATCCATTCTGCATGTCGATATGAAGACACTGGCTGGGCACCACTTTGAGCTTTATTTCTAACTTAAATGAGAACCGGGCTTTCTGTTTTTTAATAAGGTGAATTGAATTCATGTCACTTTATAAAATGAATTGGACGTCTGGGATTCAGACTAACATCTAAAGTGTCAGGGAAATTTTAAGCTTCTCCCTATAGGCATGTCATTTCTTAGCGCTTAAAAGCACAAATACAGCTCTCTCATATAATGGCGGAAAAGCGCGCTTGTTTATCTCTCCAATAATGAGAAATTGTTCAATTGTTTCATAAGCTCAAGCCCCCACCGTTTACAAGCAGGAAACCATGCCTAGACCTGGTCGAGGTTGGTGAACAATTTCCCTCTAGCTGTCCCTGTCATTCTTACCTTCTCTCGTGCCATCAGATCCCCACGATCGGCCGCGACATAGGATGTTGGGACGAGGTTCACGCATGAACCTCTTGCATTAGGGGGAATTACCTTATAAGCTGTAGATCCGCATTAATACCAAACTAAGGTTGAAGCACACTTGTGGGCTACCTAGTTGTCCAATACCAAAGCTGGCAAGAACCAGAGCCATAGTTAAAACTATAACTAATTTTACCCTCTAGAAATATATCGTTAAATTCTATTGACAAGTGTCTGTTTGGATTTTACTGTAGTGTTTTGTATATATGTGTATGTGTGTGTATATGTATATATATGTATATGTATATGTATATATGTATGTGTATGTATGTATATATGTATATATGCATGTATTTTATATAAATGGTGTTATATGTAGGCATTCTAGGACAAGTCCATTCTAGGCAGGCCACATTGGTATCTGTTAATCTAGTTACACATATCAAAGGGGACTTGTTGATGTAAGTATGCAAGAATACAGATTAGGAATGTAGGCATTCCAGGACTCAAAAGGGTGTTAAGGTGGTATCTGTTAATCTAATTACACATATCAACGGGGACTTGTTGATGTTAATATGCAAGAATGCAAATTAGGGCAGTTTATGACTGCAGCTGTTTACGGCTAGGGGTTATTGTCTTTCTGAAAGGCTCTGAAAGACAGAAGCATATCAAAGGCCTAAATGGAAACAGCCAATCAAATTGCTCAGCCATTCAGTGTCTAGTGAATATAACATGGCATTCAGTCTATAGTCTTGTCTCTGTCTGTGTGTGAGTATGAAGGCGCAGATCTAGGAAAAATGGGACTCTGAGTTATATTTACTCTGTTGGATTTTTGTCATCTGTGGACTTTGGACTTTGTTCTGTGTTGGAAGTCAATAAAGTGCATCTTTCTGGAAGAATTGGGTTGCTGCATAAAGAGTACTTACATCAAGATTATAATAACTGCTAATTAATTATCTACCCGCTATACGATAATATATAACTACATTGGGGCCTTGACCCGTTCTTTGAAGGACATATCACTACATTTACTAGTTTGTCAAAACTCCTCATACCAATATGAACATCACATATAGCATGTACCTCCATCATCGCTGGGGCACTAGAGCTCGGTGGAGACTCAGAGTAGACCCAACCATGTGTCCTTTTTGCTCTCTTAGCTAGTTGGAAAATACACTTTAAAAATATAAATAAATAAGATACCCCTCATCCTTTGGTGTAGTTGAGCAGCTTCTTGCAGTGACTGGCGTGGACCCAGTTGTCTTGTCCATCAAGCTTCTTTACAATGACCCAGTCACTTGGTTGGAAAGAATGTAAACCGGTTATTGTGTCAGGGTCCAGGAGGGACTCATGAACCCTGTGGTGGACCTTTTAAAGTTCATGCTACAGTGACTGCACCCACCCCATCAGCTGAGAATGTAGGTGACAGCTGCTGAGGAAAGTACAACTCTTGTTTTGGTTGACCTCTAAACAAACCTCATATGGCAATAACCCAGACATGTGGGAACTTAATGAGTGTGGTCACTGCATCTTACCATCTGGGGTGTAATATCTGGAACCATTGACAAAAAGGTTTTTATGGGAGCGTCCTTCACCAGACTGCTGATTCAAATTCCATCAAAGAAAGAAAGTCGTGGAACCTGTCGTTCCTACTAGGTCACAAACTTGGCTACAATTAGAGCGGTTAGTATTATTGGATTGAAAATTTGTCATTCTCACCACTATCATCCCTCCATTTTCATCCTCATTACAAACTGGAGGAAAACAGGCAGAAAAAACAATGAAAACAGTCAAATAGCTTATGATACTTTTACCTTCTTAGGAGTGTGTATTTAAGCATGTGTACAGCTATCTACATCCACCTGCTTTCTATGTACATACACTTTCAGAAACTCCTTGGAACTGAAAAGATACTTATAAACAAAAGTTATTACTCTATCGTTCATATTTAACCTGCAAAGAATGGTAGACAATACAACATTTGTCAAAATGAATATAAAACACCGCGCTAACTAATAAGGCTAATAGGAGCTGCTGCATACAGTCTGACAAAAACAATAAACTAATATGTGGAAAAAATGCAGCGCATGTGCAAAGGAAATAAATAAATGCGGTTGTGAATTGGTGCTGGAAAAATTAACAAGCCAAGGGTGTATTAAACATAATGTCCATGAAAGGATGTGAATGTCCAACTGCACAGGAGATGAAGGTACTTCAAGGGATGGTGGTAATCTGATGGTTGTCAGAAGTCACCTTGTATCATGAACCGACCACTCTGCAGGATGAGTCGATAAACAGAAATACAAAAAAGACTCTTACCAAATCCTGTGGATTCCCATGTCACGACAGGGAATCGCATGCGCAGTTTGTCACCAATGACATGGAGTGGAAGGTCTGGACCATCAAATCCTCTGGGTTGCGGTCTGCGTGGATCTCCGAAAATGACCAGATGGTTCCTCACAGGGGATGGCCGACGTGGATCAGGAGAGTCCAGAAAGACACTTATGGAGCAGTTGGAGGTACTGGGCCTCATGCAGTGGATGTAAAGACAAAAAAGATATGCCTCCACATAGTGCAGGTAAAAGGGTGTTTTTATTGATAAAACAGCCGTGTACAAATAAAAACGTGATCACGAGAAATAAAAGCAAATACAAATGGGCAACATGGAGAGTGGTGTATGGGCCGACGCGTTTCGAGGCATATCTTTTTTGTCTTTACATCCACTGCATGAGGCCCTTGAGGTACCTCCAACTGCTCCATAAGTGTCTTTCTGGACTCTCCTGATCCACGTCAGCCGTCCCCTATGAGGACCCATCTGGTAGTTTTCGGAGATCCACGCAGACCGCAACCTAGAGGATTTGATGGTCCAGACCTTCCACTCCACGTCATTGGTGACAAACTGCGCATGCGATTCACTGTCGCTGACATGGGAATCCACGGGATCTGGTAAGAGTCTTTTTTGTATTTCTGTTTATCGACTCATCCTGCAGAGTGGTCAGTTCATGATACAAGGTGACTTCTGACAACCATCAGATTACCACCATCCCTTGAAGTACCTTCATCTCCTGTGCAGTTGGACATTCACATCCTTTCATGGACATTATGTTTAATTCACCCTTGGCTTGTTAATTTTTCCAGCACCAATTCACAACCTCATTTATTTATTTCCTTTTCACATGCGCTGCATTTTTTCCACATAATACAACATTTGTGTACATTGGTAAATTGTAACTGACACTCCTCAAAACCAAAAATAACTAAACCCTCTGTAACCCTTATTTTCACGTTCCTACTAAAATACAACAGCCACGACACGCAAGAGGGCTGTCACTGTAGTTTCAAACATATTCTTGTTACCACACACAAACAATGAGACAAACATTTAGATACAAATGTGGGGGAGATATTTCATAGTTCCCAAAACAAAAATGAAAAAACAAAGCGACCAGATGGAATGCTGCCTTCACTCTTTTAGTAATAGAAAAAAATACAATGGGAAAAACACGAGAGCATCTCGACATCTTTGCATGGACCAGCCACACAAAGTTCAAAAACAGGCCTGAGAATTTTTAATTACACAAACGTGTAAGGCACATCCATCAACTCACTCATCATTACAGATTTCTGAAACCACAGCTGAACTACTTCCAAGGTATTTATATTCTGGGGTCTCGTACCTACAGACATCAAAAGTACCTTCCAAAGGAGTACACCTTAATGTACCCTCTGACCATATCCAATCTTTAAGGGGTCTAATGGCCTTAGCCCCATACCCAGATTTCATGTACTGCGCAGCTGTCTGACTGGGGTGCATGGACGACCCATTGCCCATGACGATTCTAAACGCTTTTTTTGCGAACTCTGCATCCAGAGAACCCTGCGCTTTAATTTCTGAGCGGTTATTGTTTGCGCCTTTATCACTATAACCAGCCCCACTTCCAGATTATCATACCCAGTTTGAGCAGGGCTGCTAGCGTACTACTCCTCATGTTTATGCCAATGCAATCGCGCACTGGAATTCCGACTATTATACACGGCCCGACCGGTTTCACGATATACAGCCTTCTAAATGTGTTTGTCCGACAACTACAAAACACCATGAAAATCCTCCACCATTCAAAACAATTTTAATGGCTTCCATCTGTACCTAGATATTACAACAATAACTTGGATGCCTCCTGTTTGCTATCTACCCAAAACTGTATTACAGTATAAAACAACTGGAATTAAATGTAAAAACCAAAATGATTTCGTCATACTTCCAAACATGAGTCAAAAGACCCCAAGCTCCTCCAACCAACTTCCTGTTGCTTCCTGTTGCACATCACATCACTGTCTTCTCAGCTGTAAAAACCCATCAAACTGGTTTATTTAAATATCAATGAACAGGAAGAGGGAGGGGAAGCCTAGTTTCATATTATGTCTATCAAGACATTAAAAAATCTATAGCTAACATCATATATACTTCAACAATTTAAAAAAACTTTTGTCCAGGAAAGGGTGGAATAAACCCCCAATAAACCCCCAAATGGAAGGGAATCCCCCTTGACTCACATATCCCCTGGGCAGTCAAACCACAAGTTTTGAGACTGAAATACCACACAACAGTGCAACAAAAGCCAAAAAACGAAACTCCTGTAAAAAGATGGCTCAAGGAGGTCAACCAAAGTCTTTCTTTCCTACTGCAGGCTATGCAATACAAACCTCAGCTCTAAAAACCCAAAACAATAGGTAGGCTGGGGCATGAATAGCCCTCTGAAAACTCCCAAACAAAAAAATTAAAATAACACACACCGCTAAAAGTACAAAAACTCAGTTAAAGCTAGTAAATTCAGTGCAAAGTAGAGATTTCAAAAACAAAAAAAAATCAATACAAAAAAACCCAACAGTTTCACTAAAAGCTATGTTAAAAGTACAAAAAAAGCCAAGCCTGAAAAGATTGAATTCACTTAAAGGGAAATGGTGCTCAGACCGCATGGCTACACACACAAAGGTATTGGAGCAGCTTCCACTCTGGCATGACCCACAGGCCAAACAGCACAAAATCCTTAAACTGCACCTCTCAAAATGACCGACAACAAAAGGACCGCATGGCAGACAATAACAAAAAGAAAAGAAAATGGCCTACGAAAGCCAGGCCACAACAAAATGGCGCCATTAACACATGAAATTCAGTTGTTGATTCCGCCAAAATCAAGATTTCTTCATAAACTTCTCCCCACAAAACTACACATTTGAGACACCACATGAACACTTACAAACATTTTAGGCTACATACCACTAGGGACCTTGGCACACAACAACGTTACATAAAACACACAATAACACGGCTTCAAACTTACACTCTTGTTCCCAAAAAAGTTCATATATTTACTCTGGCATCAGCTTCCACAAGACATTGAGAACACAAACATTGATCCTAGAAACATGAGACCAGCCACAGGGTGTAGCCCATTCAAGAAACAGCTCCTATTGTAAGTGATATCCCAACAATGCATGGCCGCTTGAATATGCGGCAGGCATTTTCAAGAGCAACTTAAAACCAAACCCTTTACTTAAAAATATTTTTACACTTACACGTGTCTTGGTGCCATACAAAGGTAATAATCACGTTTCATACATTTCTATTTCTCATATGCATCACAAACTTATTACACAGCATACAGTTACACAGCCTGTTCAGTCACGCACAGCATTCACAGCAGTTTGTATTAAATGGGACCTATAGAGGATTTAAATATAGGTGCTTACCCAATTAATAGACCCACTTACAATGACAAAAATATAATCTACAATTAAAGTCCCGTCATTATACAGAAAGCAAAAAAAAACATAAGGTTCTTTGCCTTGCATATCTTACCTCATACAGCGAACAGAGAATCAACATCCCGAATACAGAACACCAAAAATGTTCAAAAAACTTGACGTATGGTTGTCTTACAATAGGTCAGCCTTTGCTAGTCTGGTTCTAGATCACCATTCCCCTTCAAGGTCCGCTGAATTAGGAAGATCTGTTGGCTTCCTTTCTGGCCCGCCATAATGTCAGGGAAATTTTAAGCTTCTCCCTATAAGCATATAATTTCTTTGCTCTTTGCTCTTAAAAGCACAAATACAGCTCTCTCATATAATGCCGGGAAAGCACGCTTGTTTATCTCTCCAAGTAACACAAACACAGATGCTGGTATATGAATAGGAAAATCAAAAAGTGTAGCGCTATATTATAAGTGTAAACATAAGTGTGAACATTAGTGTAATCCACCCATATATGCACTTGCAGTCAGTGCTGCCAAACACGCAAATACGAAAGGAAAAGAAAAGGCCTTATAACAGCACCTGTGAAAAAAATCTAATAGACATCAAATGAGAATTGAACCACCAAAATGATTAATGGTCCTTCTTTCTGAACTGTGTGGTTGTGCCAGAACAATCCCATGAAAACCAAAAAACACATATACAGTTGAACTTTAAGTGAGATATAAAGCAAGTCTCTGGGATATTAGACAGTTCATCTAAGCGTAGAGATGGTCATAAAACATGGATATGGATCTCACAGCAATATATATTCACATCCAGAGTGATCCTTCTTATATTCAGCAAGGGGGAAGTAAAGTGAAATGCCCTTACCAGAAGCGGTGGACTCACAGGCCGTTGGCGGTGAGTCATATAGGCTTTCACCGTTTATACGGTAAGGTTAAAGCTGTCCCCGGTCTGTGATGGAAGGTTCCGGATGGCCCCACAACCTGCAATCTTCAGCGATGGGATCGAGTCCACCCCAATGGGGGAGCACACCAGGCAGTCCAATATGATCCTCTTCCGATAATCCCTCACTTGATTTCACTCGTGTATGATCAAGAAAAAGAAAAAAGGCTTCCACATGGCATAAAATCCAAGTAACCAAGGAATTTTATTGTTATGGTTAAGAATTCCAATAAAAATCAGGTTTTAAAATCAAAGCTCATATGAACAAAAAACTAATCTGGAGCAGTAAACTCAGATGGCTGTGGTAGCGTCACACACCCGACGCGTTTCGTCTACCAAGACTTCAACTGGGGTAAGGCTAACCTGCCATCTACTGCGCTATTTATCTAAAACTGCCAGAAATTCCATTGTGCGGCGTGACTTCCGGGTTTTCATGTCATGTGATTATCTCTCTCAATAAAAGGCCAGATTGCACCAAATGTGATCGATCCCCCAGGTATAACATCATTTTTTCATAACATGAAGGGATTTTATCCCTGTCGTAAATGCACAGTATGTAAATGGAATGCCTGTAAAGCATGTAAAATGGAAACATTTAATTCCACGACCACAGGCAAGGAATATAGGATGAAGCAATTTGCCACATGTAAAACTAAATACATTGTCTACCTCATCACCTGTCCTTGTAAGAAGCAGTACATTGGTCGGACAATACGTAATTTTGCCACAAGGGTGAAAGAACATATTACAGCAATCAAAAAGGGGCGAACCAACCACAGTGTGCCCAAACATTATGCACTTTATCATAATCGGAATCCAATGGGTACCACCTTCCAGATTATAGATAAATTTGTACCACACTGGAGAAGAGAATCAAATATGAGAGGGGTATCCAGACTCGAAACGTGGTGGATACACCAAATTAAATGTTACATGCCCTATGGTTTAAACATCAAGTGGGATATTAACGCGTTTATAAATCAGTCGTAAAAGTTTATTCGGAGTTCTTTTATTATTATTTCTACTTTATATAGATGGACATTTATCTATTTAGTGTGTCGGTCTGATTAAAACTGCTATTCCTTATATTAGATATTACAATAATATACTTTTACTAAATCTCTACTGCATTAGTGTTTATAACACTATTCACGCTATCTGCTAGCCAGCTAAACTGTAGTCATATTGAGATCAAGGCTCAATTTTTGGTTAACAGAAATCTTATGTGCCTTTTTTTGGCAAAATATCGTATATATATGTTCCCACATTTCTTATATATTTTTTATATTTATATTTTTATTGTTGTATTTTAATCTCTCTCATATATATTTATTTTCGGTACTTTTTTGATAGGAAAGTTCATGTGAGATGAGCTTTTTTGGTACAGATTCTGACATGGGTCATATATGATCCCTTATCTGATGTATGGAATTTTTAAACATTATGCTCTCTGGATTTTAGATTTCATGACTATACAGGTCCCCCATACATTATTGTATGTTATAGGTATTTAGAATAATATAGATGCATGTATGTATATGTAAACATAGGGGAACGAGTGTGACATGATAACCATATATTTAACCCTAATCGGGGCTGTATGAATACACCTTCGTTTGTTATAACAGGCCGTACAACCTCTTTATCCTGTATCCCAATGATTGTTTTCTCTCTGGCAGTGTTTGGAGCGCTGTCATGGTGACTGAAGATGACGTGGTCATGTGATCTTAACCACGTACACAATACAGAGAGCGATATGAGTGGAAGACAGGAGGGGAGTTAGGCCCTGTCAGAAGGTGTATCGCGTCATGGCGTTTAGATGTGATGAGCGCCGGCAGATGGTAGACCGCGTCATCACGCTTGGACGTGATGATGCGCTAGCCACACGATTGCTATCCCCAGCTATTAGTGTGAGGATGTGACTATTAGACCGCGTCATCACGCTCAGACGTGATGACGCGCTAGCCACGCGATTGCTATCCTTAGTTATCATTGGGAGGATGTGACTATCAGAAGGAGGCTTGGTTTCTCAGTGACCACTCCTCCCACGATTGGCTCAATGTTAGTCATGTGACCGGAGAGATAATCACATGACACGGAAAACCCGGAAGTCACACCGCACAGGTGTCCCCAATGGAATTTCTGGCAGTTTTAGATAAATAGCGCAGTAGATGGCAGGTTAGCCCTACCCCAGTTGAAGTCTTGGTAGACGAAACGCGTCGGGTGTGTGACGCTACCACAGCCATCTGAGTTTACTGCGCCAGATTAGTTTTTTGTTCATATGAACTTTGATTTTAAAACCTGATTTTTATTGGAATTCTTAACCATAACAATAAAATTCCTTAGTAAAAAGAGTAGTGAACCCGCGCAGTGGAAATGGAGATGTGCTAGTAAAATCTATGGAACTGCTGCCGCCCAACATGCAGTCACCATAAATGGGGACAGCTGAGTTGATTGGTGTGGTAGAAGGGTATGGCGCTGTTCCTTAATCTAAATGATAATTCCCTACCCGCGTGTTTATATATTTTTAGTCAGAACAAGGCATATAAATATAAATTCCTAGGTATAAACAAGGCATGCAGGTATCAGATGGTGGTATCCTTAAAAAATATTGCACAATATTAGACGAGCTATAAATATATATATAAAATAATAGACAAGCTATAAATATATATATATATAAAATAATAGACAAGCTATAAATATATAAAATAATACTGGTGGTGTCAAATTCCATAAATGGTATTGCTGGTTTATGTTCCAAATAACATTTGGAGTGATAGGGGGGGGGAGGGGAGGGGAGGGAGGGGAAAGGGGGGGGAGGGGAAAGGGGGGGGAGGGGGTGTAGGGTGAAAGGGGGGGTGGGGGGTGGGGGGGAGGTGGGGAGGGAGAGAGGGGGGAAAAGGAGGGTGTGGGAGATCAAACAATGGTAAAGATACTGAAAAGTGTCCTAAAATCACTCCTAATAAAGTGCAAGCGTGCTAGCAAGTCCAAGTAAGTCCTTATTGTGTAATAAACTTTTGTCAAATTTGTTTAAATCCTTATTAGTATAATCTCTTGGTGTATATCTTGTGCAGTATCTTGGCGCATGTGATGTTGTGATTATGATCCTTCAGTAGTTTTGAGAATCCTTGCTCTAAAAGTGCAGCCACTCACCGGATCACTTCACCCCTGCAGGGGTATCAGGCAGTTACAGTTTTGCGCCACTGTACGGCAATCACTGGCAGACTCAGGATCGTGTTGCATCATATAAAAAGAGAGAAGGGGTGCCCATAGCGTAAAATCGTTTAAAAAAGGTTTATTAAACAAGTGGAGAGGTACTCACAATTTCACAGTATGAATCAAGCAAAGTAGTAAAACGTCACGGTTAACCTTCAGCTCTTGGTAAGTAAGTAGTGTTGGGAAGCACAGATTAGGCCACACCCTACGCGTTTCGTTGTTAGGACGTCTACGGGAGCGTGACCTGTGCTGTGTCTTCCCACCCTTATATAGCGTGCGGTGTCCCCTTGTTGATTTTTCGATTGGCATCCATTTTGCCTGTGATTCCGCGGACCAGAAGTTCGCCCGCGGCCATTTTGCCTATGTTATGCAGACCGAAGCCTGACTTCCTGTGAGTATAGCAGTGTCTGGTTGCCTAGTGTTTCTAAGGGGCGGTTTGTTTTGGCTATTGTGTGGCCATTTTGCCTAGGATTCTAGCAGACAGTAGACCATATTCAATGTCTCTGTGTGCATACCCTCCAAAAACCGGCAGCCATTATACCTATGATTTTTTAGACACAGGAGACCATAAGGTTATTTTTCTTGTAACTGATTTACCTTAGTTTCGTTTTTAAGATAATCCTAATCCAAATTTGCTGATTAAAATACAGGTATACAGTATTGGGTATACCGCATACTATAATTGGGTAAAAAGGTTTTAAAACAAAACTATCAGCTTGCCCATATTACAATAAATTCGGAATGTTTATAATGAGGTCCAAATGTAATAAACACCGGCATATATGCCTCTTTCAATGGACAACTGCAGTGTAATAAAAATATACATACATCAACTGAAAAAAACATTTAAAATCTGTGTTAACTGAAAAAAGAAAAAACGTTTAAAATAAAGACAATGTGTATTCTATGTGAAATGTCGCTTTTGCACGTATTTTTATTTTTATTTTTATTTTTGTGTGTTGCTCTGGGAAGAGGGAGGAGAATTGTTTTTGTAAGGAGCTTGTTATGTCAAAATCGTGTGCATATATATCAGCTGTTAGACTTTCTGTGTCTGTACATTATGCATCCACATATGGTTGCTGTTATGGGTTGCTAATTCTATAGTGCACAGGTGAGAGAGGTGTATTAGATGTCTGTGCTGCGTCCCTTTATGCGTATAAGTGTGGACCTATGTCAAAAAATTTAAAATTGGAAAATAAAATTGAGGTTAAGATATTTAAAATATATATATATATATATATTAAAAGGATGGAGAAAAAAGGAGAAAGAAAGGAGAAAAAGGGTTTTTTTTTCTGGTTAGGGGGTGTGTGTTTCCTATAATGTGAACCGATACGTTCAAGTTGTAAGTATATGTTAGAAGGCGGTATCTAGAAGTCTGTGTTATACAATTCATGCGTATATATGTACATGATTTAAGTGTGTGTTCGAGGAATCCTGTTTAGAAGGTATGTGGGACCCTTAGGCTCTTTGTCATTATAAATTCGTTGGTACATTTTTCAACATTTATCAGTAGCGATAATTGGTACAAATACCACTAATTTGGGGAGAAGAAACCTGATTTGCTGTTACTATTGTTTCCATTATGTTGGAGTGTTGTTTTTGTACTACTAGTGTTATTTAAGGTCAGGTGTGTTAGTACTGCGTGCCCCCCATGTAGATGTTAATATTAGTAGTTGGTTAGGAAGCAGTTAAGGTCGAGGTCTATATTCATTCCCATAGGCTGTAGGGTATCCAGCATAAATATCCCACATACCTTCTAAACAGGATTCCTCGAACACACACTTAAATCATGTACATATATACGCATGAATTGTATAATTTTGGTGGTTCAATTCTCATTTGATGTCTATTAGATTTTTTTCACAGGTGCTGTTATAAGGCCTTTTCTTTTCCTTTCGTCTTTGCTTGTTTGGCAGCACTGACTGCAAGTGCATATATGGGTGGATTACACTAATGTTCACACTGATGTTTACACTTATAATATAGCGCTACACTTTTTGATTTTCCTATTCATATACACAATTAGTCTAATTGGTAGTGTTGGCAGCTTGACATATATTGAGTTGGCGCAGCAGTTTTCTTTTGTATTTTCTACAGATGCTGGTATCACCTTGAGCTCAGTAGAATCCTCGAGAGAATAGCCAGGCTCCTTTTATTTATACTAAAAACATGGATAACAAAAGAAAGTGGTGGCTTCAGAATCAGCCAGACACTTCTATTCATTCAAAAGAACCAATCACACACATGTATATATTCAAACAGAAATGCAGATGGTCGTGTGCAGAGCCATGCGGCAAGCACAATATTATTATTATTATTATACAGGATTTATATAGCGCCAACAGTTTGCGCAGCGCTTTACAACATGAGGGCAGACAGTACACTTACAATACAATTCAATACAGGAGGGATCAGAGGGCCCTGCTCATTAGAGCTAACAATCTAGAAGGGAGGGTCAAGTGGAAACAAAAAGTAATAACTGTGGGGGATGAGCTGATGGAAAAAATGAAAATATAGTTGTTAAGTGTGGGTAGGGTAGGCTTCTCTGAAGAGAAGGGTTTTCAGGGATTGTCTAAAAGCTAATAGACTAGGAGATAATTCCATAGGATTGGAGAGGCTTTGGAAAAGTCCTGGAGGTGAGCGTGGGAAGAGGTGACAAGGGAGCTAGAGAGCAGGAGTTCTTGAGAGGAACGAAGAGAACGAGTAGGTTGGTATTTAGAGACTAAGTGATGTAGCTGGGGGCAAAATTGTGGATGGCTTTGTACGTAGTTGTTAGAATTTTGAATTTAATTCTTTGGCCCAGCGGAAGCCAGTGGAGCGATTGACAGAGAGGAGTGGCAGACACAGAGCGATTGGTAAGGTGGATGAGTCTGGCAGGGGCATTCATGTTGGATTGAAGAGGTGATAGACTATGTAGAGGTAAGCCAATAAGAAGGGAGTTGCAGTAGTCGAGGCGAGAGATGACCAGAGAGTGAATTAAGAGCTTTGTTGTGTCATTGGTTAGAAAGGGGCATATTTTGGAGATGGTGCGGAGGTTGAGGCGGCAGGATTTGGACAGTGATTGGATGTGTTGCTTGAAGGAGAGTTCAGAGTTTAGGACTACACCTAGAACCTTGGCATGTGGGGATGGGCTTATAGTTATGCCATCGATTTTGACAGAGAGATCAAGGGAAGGGGCATATGGGGGAGGAAAAATGAAAAGTTCGGTTTTGGATAGATTGAGTTTGAGGAAGTGGTGTGACATCCAGACTGATATATCTGATAGTAAATTAGTGATACGCGAGGAGACAGAAGGAGTGAGCTGAGGGGTAGAGAAATAGATTTGGGTGTTGTCAGCGTAGAGGTGGTATTGGAAGCTATGGGAGGCTATCAATTGACCCAGGGAGGCGGTGTAGATTGAAAATAGGAGAGGTCCAAGAACAGAACCCTGGGGGACCCCAACAGAGAAAGGAAGAGGAGAGGAGGAAGTAGAGTTGTAAGAAACACTAAAGGTGCGGTTGGATAAGTAGGAAGAGAACCAGCAAAGTGTACAGTCACCGAGACCAAAGGCGTGTAGTTTTTTGAGGAGGAGGGGGTGGTCAACCGTATCAAAGGCAGCAGAGAGGTCCAGGAGTAGGAGTACAGAATAGTGTCGATTGGTTTCGACTGTTAGTAGATCGTTTATTAGTTTTAGGAGAGCAGTTTCTGTGGATTGTTGAGGACAAAATTCAGACTGAAGGGGATCAAGAAGGTTATTATCAGCGAGGTGGATGCTTAGTCGGTTGTAGACCAGACGTTCGAGGAGTTTGGATAAGAAGGGGAGCAAGGAGATGGGGCGTAGGTTGTTAAGATTGGATGGGTCCAGTGAGGGATTTTTAAGTATGGGTCTGACAAGTGCATGTTTTAGAGAGTTGGGGAAGATGCCAGAAGAGAGGGAGAGTTTGAAGATGTGGGTTAGAGAGTGTAGCATAGGGCCAGAGGATGAACGTAGCATTTGTGAGGGAATGGGATCTAGAGGGCAGGTGGTAAGGTGGACATTAGCAAGTAGTTTAGCAACTTCGTCTGTAGTGGTGGGGTTGAAAGAGGGAACTAATGATTGTGCCTCTGGGCATGAAGTGTAAAGCGTGGAGGGTATCGGAACAGTAGAGATCTCTGCGCGAATTGTATCAATCTTCTGTTTGAAGTGATTGGCGATCTCCTGGGCAGTGAGTGAGTTGGCGGGTGGAGGCGGTAGAGACGAAGTAGAGAGTTGAAGGTGGAGAAGAGTTGACGGGGATGGGATGATAAGTTGCTAATAAGAGTGGTAAAATAGGTCTGCTTGGCAGAGAGGAGGCTGGAATTAAATTTTTGGAGGGCAGATTTATATTGGTTGAAATCTCTCTGAGACTTAGTCTTACGCCACAGGCGCTCAAGAGCACGACTATGTTTTTTCAGACTTCTAGTATCATCTGTTTGCCAAGGTTGAAGGGGTCGGGGCTTGATTCTGTGTGTAGTGAGGGGGGCCAGTGAGTCCAGTGAGGATAGAAGTGAAGCGTTGTAGACAGAAGTGGCTAGGTTGGTGCAGGATAGGGGTGAGATTTTGTCGTAGAGGTTGTTGATAGCAGAGTAGAGAAGAGAAGGGTTGAGATGACGTAGGTTTCTGCGGGTAACTTTAAGGCAGTTGGAGGGAGAGGGGGTGACAGAGAGTGAGGTGGCTGAAGTATCTGAAAGTACCTGAAAAGGTGCTATGTGGGGCTAGAAGGATTCCGACACCTCCTCCCTTACTGGATCTGGGGGAGTGAGTCCAGAGAAGACCACCATGGGATAGGGCAGCAGAAGATGCAGTGTCGGATTCGTGGAGCCAGGTTTTGGTAATTGCGAGTAGGTTAAATGAGCTGGCGATAAAGAGGTCATGGAGAGAGGTGAGTTTGTTGCAGACAGAGCGGGAGTTCCAAAGGGCACATGGCTCTGAACACGATCATGCGCACATTCCCACTGCTACCAATGACGGGAGCCATACTCTATCATGGCTCAGTGGGCCATAATTTTGTATAGTTATGCTATGGTTCCTATGTACGCAGATCTTACTTTAAATGCGGTCGCCATGGAGTGGGCCAGTTCCTTGGTGAGGCATAAACAAACATCCCTAACCGGTTCCCAACCGGCGCACGCCGATGTACGTCGGCAGAATGGCACGGCTAGGCAAATGGACTTACAGGTACGTTCATTTGGAATCCCCGCCGTGCCATTGCGTGTGCCACCGCCATGAGTCGGGTCGCGGGTCCCGTGGACTCGATCGCTGCGGGGATACCCGTGATCATGTGTCAAAAATGTCCGACATGTCTGCCATAACGTCGCAGTCACAATAAAAATTGCTGATCGCCGCCATTACTAGTAAAAAAAAAAATATTAATAAAAATGCCATAAAACTATCCCCTATTTAGTAAACACTACAACTTTTGGCAAACCAATCAATAAACGCTTATTGCGATTTTTTTTTTACCAAAAATATGTAGAAGAATACGATTGGCCTAAACTGAGGAAAAAAAATGTTTTTTTTACATATTTTTGGGGGATATTTATTATAGCAAAATGTAAAAAATAATGCGTTTTTTTCAAAATTGTCGCTCTCTTGTTTATAGCGTTAAAAATAAAAATCGCAGAGGCGATCAAATACCACCAAAACAAAGCTCTATTTGTGGGAAAAAAGGACGTCAATTTTGTTTGGGAGCCACGTCGCACGACCGCGCAATTGTCAGTTAAAGCGACGCAGTGCCGAATCGCAAAAAGTGCTCTGGTCAGGAAGGGGGTAAAATCTTCCGGGGCTGAAGCGGTTAAAAGAGCAAACAGATCTGCCGTGTCCACGGGATTGTTTCCACAGCCAATGGTTTTCCACCAACGCCTGTATGTGCGAATACCCTCACATGAGCGTATTACAGCAAAACTGACACTGGGGAACATCTGACAACATACTTTAATAAAAATTTCCACAACAAAAGACAGACAGTATAAAAATTGACTTTTCTTTCACTTTACAAAGTACAAAGTCAGTAGACTTGTGCACAATGGGAAATTTCATTTAGTTTCGGTTCGTTGTCATTGGTAAAATACATAATTTCGTTCTGTTATATTCGTTATATTATGTTAATTCATTTCCGGATAATTCGTTATTATTCGTAGAGTGTCGAAATTTGTTATACTGAATCTCGAATCATGTTGAATTCATTTGTTATATCCGCTGAAATTCGATATTTATGTATGTATATATATATACGTGATAATGATTCCTAGTTTGGAAATTTGTTTGTTTATTGAATCTATTAACACACACAATGACAATATCTCTTCTCCTCTGATCAAATACAATACAACACCCTTCTCACTCAGTTCTCAGGAATGTACTTTGTCAGTAATCCAATCTCCAGCACAAAATTAATAAGCTGATTGGACTGTAAGATTTACTTTGAGTTGGCCTTTTGTTTCATTAGATCTTTAAAGAACTACCGAATCATGTTGAATTCATTCGTAATATCCGCTATAATGTCTTTCGTTATTTTTTTATTTGTCCGAAAGATGCAAAATTCGGCCGAATTTCGATTCATTATGAAACGGATTGCACATGTCTAAAAGACAATAGTTTAAGGGCTATGTGAGTTTGGTCCTAGACCTCCCGGTATTCTCTTGATCACTTACAGCAATATACTAAAATGCAAAAAGCATAGTTATGTCACCTATACTAAGGTGACCAGATTTTAAAATGAAATCCGGGAACATTTATTTTTTATTGTCAAATGGTAAACTATTTTATTTGCATATTTTCCTAAAATTATATATGCAGTCAGTGGTGCAGCATGGGTTGTCAGCGCCCGGGACAAGGCAAGAAAATTGTGCCCCCTAACCTGCAGACTTTTAGCACTCCCTGGGTCCCTTCCACTATTACAGTAGTACGGACCAACCTGATTCCTACACTGACCTACCCGACCACTGCACTATCCTACCTGATTCCTACACTGACCAACCTAACCACTGCACTAACCTACCTGATTCCTACACTGTCCACTACACTGACCTAACTGATTCCTACACTGTCCACTACACTGACCTATCTGATTCCTACACTGTCTTACCTGATCCCTACACTGACCTACCTGATTCCCACACTGTCCACTACACTGAACTACCTGATTCCTACACTGACCTACCTGATTCCTACATTGTCCACTACACTGACCTACCTGATCCCTACACTGAGCATTACACTGACCTACCTGATCCCTAAACTGATTCCTGCACTACTCACCCCCCCCCCACACCAATGTACAGTGTAGATTTGGTTGCTCATCTCTTCATTGCCTCCATGATAATCCATGGGAGCAGGGCTCTCCCCAGCATCGGGTACTGTTCCAGCCGTCCAGCAGCTCCTTTGAGATGGACCTGAGGGATCATGGGGGACACAGGATTGGCTGGACCATAGGAGTCCCTGGGCACAGGGGGGAGGGGGAGAGGCGGTGCAGATCAATGCCTGGGACATGGAGGTGTAGGTGGCCAGAGGAGGCATGCTGCATGCGCCCCCCCTCCTCATGCCACTGCAATCCTGGGACATATCTGGGGACAGACGGTCTTCGGGGACAGTGTCCTCAATTCGGGGACTGTCCCTGGAAATCTGGGATGTCTGGTCACCCTAACCTATAACATTTATCATGTAGGCAGTTTGGAATGTATTTTAAAACCCATCATTTTAATGTGCACACCAAATTATCAAAATGCACAAGGTCATAAGGAATTAGTTTGTGTTTGACCAAAATTTATAAACTCACTACTCTTGCCCAAGGTCCTCATGTCTATGAAGTCTACAGTAAGGGCCTATTTACAACAGCCCAAACTGCTGCAGTGCATTACACACAAGTGCATTGGTTGTCATGGTAATGTGAGGTTTGTTAGGGCCATTTGGCTTGAAAGAGCTAACCAACACACTTTACAGACTACAAAAAACGAATACTTTTCAAGGCTTACCAGATCTAAATTTGAGATCACACACAATTAACCCCTTGGTTACAGCGACATAATAAAATACAAATACAAAAAAATATGAATTTTAAAGTGGATGCACAATGCTTCCAGTCTCAACGGTCTTTTAGTTTCCCTTTTTTTTTTTTAGATATGTTTGGAATTATTATACTTGCACTATAGAGTTACTCTACAATCAAGAATGTTCCAGAAAGAGCAGTTTTTTTTAAACTCTATTTATTGCTCTCAAAACAATTGTACAAAATTCACAAATGCATACATATCCAGAATGAATATGTACAAAATAAAAATAAAAAAAATGTAACAGCGGTTGATTAAAGAAACCACAATATTTGAGCAAAGGGGGTTATTTACTAAGACCAAAGAGTGCAAAATCTGGTGCAAGTCTGCATAGAAACCAATCAGCTTCCAGGTTTTATTGCCAAAGCTAAACTGAACAAGCTGAAGATAGAAGCAGTTTGGCTACCATACACAGCTGCACCAGATTCTGAATGTTCCACTTTTAGTAATTTCCCCCAAAGTTTGACAGTTTTGAATGAGTCATTATAGCTAACAAGTGGTAGGATACATGAGAATGTACAATGAATTTCCAAGATTACATTTATCACTTTAAGCTGATCATACATGGAACAAAATTCAGCAGGCTCTGCAGAAAACAGCCACAATTCAATTTGTGTGTAGCCCTGTCTGTTCAACAGAAGCTGGTCATTAGACCAGCTTCTTTTGAATGGCCCTGCTGGAATACCCTTATTCGATCAGCATATGCAGCTAATTGGCTGCAGGACTGATGATCAGTGTATTTTGATAGCAGGAGAGCCACTGCAACTGCTCTGCCTGCTCCTCCCCTCCTCCTGCCCAATCACAGAAGCCTTTGTATTATGTGAACTCAATCACAAATTACAAAGGTTTCTCTGAATGGGCAGCAGAAGGCAGGGGTGGGCCTCGAGTGTCCCTGGCAGACCCATAAACCTGTTGGATATATATAATAGGGATATGTTCAGGAGATGTCATACTCCTCATTTGACTTAACCCATAGTGTGCCTTCACTTTTTATAAAGCTTTAAAGCTGTCATGTTCAAAGCACATGCACCAAGCGGGCCTCTGAAGAAGTAAGAGTTGAAGGCCTCTGAAAAAAAGACCCACACAACTAGATGTTTCTGATACCCTGTTAAGCAAAATAAATATAGGTCTGGGAGGGTCATTCCAGCCTTTTCCTAATGTCTCTAATGTGTTAAATTTTATTTTTGGTCTAATAAAGCCCTACACAAAAGCAGAAAACATAGAATTGAGTACTGTAAAAAAAAAAGCTATTAGCACTATCCTATCACAGGCATATGAGCATAGAGAGGCGTGGCAAAGTGTCTATTTACTTACAGGAAGATGCAGTCCACGGTTAACTTATTTTCCTAAACATGCCCAGAAAAAGATTCTTTGCTTTCCTGCCTCAGCATGCTTGGGAAGGCCACATTTGTTGAGGCAGAGGGAGCTGAGCAAGTTATCTGTGCTAGATTAAAGGTCCTCCACTGTTAGAACTAAGGTGCCAGCAGCTAAGCCAAGACCTAATAGCATGCAGATTTTCCAGAAGACCCAGCTACTGTGGAGGGCTCTCCTTAATTGCTACTACAGTACTCTAGTTCCAATGGTGTGCCTTCCTGTGTCTTCAGTCCCTGGAACCCTCTAACCTTTTGCTTCACGTACAAGAGCTACCCTGGATGCTGTTTATGAGGATAAGATCAGGTAACTCTTAATGAGTAATGAGTCTCAGCTAAACTTTCTGTTGCTCTAGAGTTTCATAAAGACAATGTTATGAAGCCATGTTTTACTCTCCTTAACCCACAGAGACCTCACTCCATAGTTGTCCATTTCAGTATCCAGTCCATTTTTATGTTTGTTTTGACAATATGTTTTGTAATATTATATAATTCATGCATGCTCATTGCCATTCTGACTGTTTCACGTTATTCTAATATTGCATCTATTTAATAAACTGCATGGCATGCTTACTTTTTGTCTGATCATTCTGCTAATTAACCATAATTCTAAGGTGGAGTTCCAGTTAAAAATGAAAATCTGCCCTAGGTTAGTGTGTACAATAACTAAAACGTTTACATTATGCTTTATTGTCATTGCTGATTGTCTGATTAGAAACAATAGTCTAATGTAGAATAACAGCAATCCTCCTGATCTTCACCGACAAAGGTATGCCCAATCCCCAATTAATGTTATCTGATTGTCTCACACAATATAAATCAAAATATTCCAATAATAAATATAAATAACTAATGCTGAATTTCAGCCAACCGCGCACTGGCTGTGTATGACCGCCTTACATGGCTACAGACTCTTCTGGCCTGCTTTAGCAAATCTTCCAACCCTAGGTACCTATTTAAGAAATGCTGCACCACCAAATTGAGGGCATGTGCCATCTAAGAGCATACAGGAGGTTTGTGCCATTATCCCACACCACCATTCCGGGCTCCAGCTGGCGCAGAACCACCTCTGAGCCTGCCCCTGCAAAGCTACAGGAATCTCTACTCCGGTGTAGCTCCTATACGCTACACAGAACAGCTAAAGCACTGCATGGCACCTTTTAACTTAACTCATTGGATAGCCCCTTGAACGCTTAGGGGGTACTGGTGGTTTATAGGACAATTCAGCAGAGGAGGGCATGGAGGAGGAGGGGGTGGAGCTGACAAATCTTGCATCATATCCAGTAGCTGTATGGAGGCATGGCGGCACAACAAGCTGCAGCACTGAGCCCTGTCCTGCATCCTTCCAGGTTGCAAGCAGAGTTATCCAGTGTGCTGTGAACAAAATATATTGTCCCTGCTCTTGCTTGCTAAACCACATGTCAGCTCAGCAGTAACGTGGACTTTGGGACTGACTGCCTTGCCCAACGATGCCACAACATTGCCTTCCATGTGATGGTACAGAGCTGGAAATGGCCTTACATTAAAAGAAATAGAGACTAGGAACCTGCCATTGTGGTACAGCACATTCAGCAAAATCACAGAAGGGGGCAGAATCCACCAGATAGAAAGGCAGAAAGGCAAAAGTTGTAAACCCAGCAGCTTTGACAAATTTGAATTAAGACGCTGGGCATGTTGGTGGCAGTTACTGTATTATTTTTTTCACTGCAGCAAATGGGGAAGAGAAAATGCCTGCTATAGTCTATAGCTGGGAGTGTGCTGCTGGCAGATGTGCTGCAAGGACCTGTGACGCCATATCATCATCCCTGTCAGTGGAGGCTGCTGAGAGGTCATGAGGTATAGCGGGGGTAAACCAGAAAGGTGAGGAGTGAGGAGGAGCAGAATTTTGTCCCTTTTGTGTGGCTTTCAGGTGCTCTTGCCAATGGGCTGAGTGGTGGGAGGTTAAATGCTTTGTGAAGCAACTCTGGCAGCTGTGGTTGACTGCACACTAGTCTCTGCTTGGGTGACAGAGGGTGAGGAAGATGAGGACGGTTTAGCAAGACTGTCCACCACCACTTTCTCTGCATGTTGTGGCTGGATAGCACTGGCAACATCACTAAACAGAGGAAATTATACCCTGCCTGAGGATAGACCACGTCCACCTTTGCCTGTGGACACAGACGCTGCTGACCCCCTCACAGTGTCACAATGAGAACATCAGCCTCTCCTTGTTGGCCTCCCAGACATGATGGGGGGCTTATTAACAAAATGTAATAAAGATGGGGATATGTGTTTGTGGATGAACTTTAATCAATAAAAAGTGGTGTTTGGTGCACTTTAACTTGAGTACTCAATACACAGACACACTCCACTGACACACTACAATATACTGCAGTAAACCTGCACTGACGCACTGAAATATACTGCGTTAAAAGTTCACTAACGCACTGCAATATACTGTGGTAAATGTGCAATAATGCACTCAGATATACTGCTTTAAATGTCCACAAACACACTGCAATATACTACGGTAAACATGCAGTAACACACTGAAATGGTCTTTTTTCTGTAGTAGAGAACAGGGATATTTTAAATGTAAAGCTTTTAATAATGTACCCACAAATCTCTTTAACTGGGACCTGGATAACTGTAAAAACAAGACAGAGGTTCTAACCTCTAAGTGGGGAAGTAATTCCTATAGTGAAATGAATATCTTCCAGCTGCAGTAACAGCCAGAGGTTCAGTGCAGGTGAACAAGCCAATTTACTTAGCCCATTTGGCAACCTTGAAGCTAATCCCTAGTTTCTTGTCAAATGTGTTTATTGAAGTTTCATACGTCAGGGAACAGGTTCAAAAGTAATACAGGAATATACAATAGTAACGTACAGTATAACATTATACAATGACAAAAGATAAAGTTGTCTCTTACTTTAAAAAAAAAAATTGGCAACTCAGAGAGACATTTGCTATAGTGTTAAGAAAGCAAAAATGTCTAAACGTAGACTATGATAGAATAATGGAATCTCAATAAAATTATAATTTGAGAATATCTAAAGTTTTAAATAAAAGAAGCGTTAAGGAATTGTCGCTCTCATATTTCAAGTAAGAGGAAGTTCCAATGGTTACTAACGTCATAGAAACATGAAATATAATTAAAAGTGACGCTATATGAGCCTGATGAAGAGAAAGGAGTATAGGAAGGAAAAAAAAAGTAGGATAGGGAAAGGGTTAGAAAAGAAAGGAAAGAGGAGAGAGGAAAGAAAATGAAAGGTAAGGGATCACTGAGGTAAGGCGTGTTTTCATAGATTAAATATGAGAAAATGAAAATGCATGAGAAATTTACCCAGGCATCAATAAGGTTGCATCGAAATTAGAAGGCAGGAAATGTGTCATCCAAGGAAGCCATATATTCTTGAATTTAGGAATTTTGTCATGCGTTATAGCCTCTGTTTTGGCATGAACCATGGCTTGATTAATTCTATAATTAGTTTCAGTTAATATTAGGGTACGAGTTTTCCAGGCTTTAGCGATTGTTTGTTTTGTGGCTGTAGTAATCTGCAGGATTAGCTTGAACTGTTTATTAGAGAATTGTCGGTTTTAAATTCAAAAGCGCAATCAGGGGATCAGGAAGGATGGACACTGCAAATAATGTCGAGATCATGCGGAATATGTTTTCCCAAAATCTTTTGACAATTGGACAGGTCCACCAAATATGAAAATGTGATCCAGGTTCAGTACAGCCTCGAAAGCAAGAGGAGGAGTAATTGGGGGCAAATTTCGCGATTCTGGTAGAAACTAAGTACCATTGCTAATCCCTAGTTTCTGATACAGTTCTGATTTGTCAGTATCTCAACATGTGGCAATCTTGTGCATGCACATATTAGGTAAATCCTACAACTTTGATTTGCTGAGTTACCTGCTCTGAAAATTATTTCACCTTTCCTTTTGATGACATCAATATTGTACACCCTAAAGCTGAACTCTAGAAATTCAGCCACTTTGATAAATGTGCGGGCATACTATGAATTGAGTCTGAGGCCTTTTTAAAACACTATTCTCTAGAAAGATATTACAGAATTTTGTAGATAGAAAAGAATGTATAAAGTATGATCATCAACAAGGCAAAAATATTGTGTACCAAAAATGGTTAAGTGTTGTAAAATGCTAAAATAATTTATTCATTAAGTTATTTCTTCACACATATTGAAGAGTATAAAGGCTGGCTATAAAACAACAACTCACACTTAAAAGCAGCAGGCTGTAATAGATATGACAACTGACAGTAGAGAATAAAACAACAGATTGGCTTGGAATGTTTGGTAAAGCTGTATTTGTTGTATATTATACTTTTATTCTACTAGCACTATGTCAAGAAGTAGGCTGTGGTCCTCCGTGTTTTATTACTAAAAGAAAGCTTTCATTTGCGTCTGACAATATTCAGGAAGGAAATATTACTATCGGTGGAATATTCTCAGTCAGCAGTTTTTTTAATCTTCAGAACATACATTTTAACTCAATTTCCTTGCCTTTGTGCACACTGTAAGTACTGTACTCTTTTCATGATAATATATAGAAAGCAGCAAGGGTGCCACAGCAATGGTAATACTGCAATACTTGCTGGAGTCAACATTTGAAATGGTATTTAAAACATTTTTAAATCTCTCGGAGTCCAGAGAGTCTCTAAAGTTTTATAACATGATGAAAAGGGAAGTGTGTGAACCCCCAAAATGCATTGGTTAGTAATTAATAATTAAAGCACTCTGGATTCTTGTAGCACCCATCTTTGCTTGAGTATATATGGGAGTAGCCTCACCAAAGTGATTCAACTTGATTAAAAAGACGGTAATTTAAAATCCTGGACATTAATAATAGGAGACCTAGTGCTTCTTATTCATGTACACCTTTTTACAATGAGGCTATCTGTGTTTTTCAATTAAAGGCAGTCAACACAAATATACAAATTAGTATATAAAGGCAAATGCATATGCTTAGAAAATAGGAAAGAAAAGTGCAGAAACCGAAATAAACAATTTTTAAAAAGTTATTTTATCAGTCTTGCTGCTCTAAACTGATAAAGCTGAATGTTACTGCAGCATGCCTATATTAATTGTAACATGTTAAATCCTAAAGTGGTTGTAAAGCTTACATATTTTTTTTCTAAAAAAAGCAAACATGTTTTACTTTTCTGCTCTGTCCAATGGTATTGTACAGAGTGCTCCAAATCTCCTCATCTGGGTTTCCCCTGCCAGCATTCTAGGCACATCCCATTCTTGGTGCACCCCCATAGGTAGCTGCTTCCTATGGGGTCACACCAGTGGGCACACACAGCATGGCTTGGCCCCCGCCCCTGATCTCTGTTCACTGGATTTGACTGACAGTAGCAGGAGCCAATGGCCCCTGCTATTCTCAGCCAAGCTTGTGAGAGTGGGGAGAGAGGACAGAATAGCTGAAGACGGGCACAGCACTGGATCGATACAGGACTTAGGTAAATATTTGGGGAAGGGGGGAGGGAGGAACAGCAGTTTTTTTTTTTTTTTGCCCTAATGCATGGCAATGGCAAGTTTTTAGACTCAAGTGTCTCCACTTGCAGGTTAAAGGCCTCTCTATGTTTACACTTTTAATCAGGCCAGACCTGACCCATAAACTTGTATTAGGAGAGATGGACAGTGAAATACAGACACTCTGCAGTGGAACTAAGCAGAAATAAGGCTTTTTGATCATATAAGCCCTGCTGGGTCAGTGCCTTTAAGTAACATGAAGATGTCTCTCCTTTCTCTTACCTGTAAGTGTGTTCAACTGAAAAGCAACCAAGTATATAGACCCATGCTGTCTCTCCAATAGCTCTTCTACCAGAAGTTTTCTTTCCAAAATTACCACAAGACACAAGAGCAGTGTGTGATATAAACAGATACTTTGTTGTAATGGTGTGAAACTTGTTTGTACTGAGCTTCTACAGTTGGGTAAAGCTTCAGTCCAACAGTGCTCTTTGGGTGGATACACACCAGATTCTCTGGCAGAGGAGGTCCATTTATCATAGGCAACAGATAGTAATAATAAAAAAAAGCCTATGTTTAATAAAATCCAAGCAAACAAGGGAACCCCACTTGCCCACTTGTTTAACCATAATGTCAATTATTACTGTTAATACCTCAATCAGAAACAAATTTGTTTCTTGAGATTGGATCAGACGGTTGAATATATTGTTCAATATACTGAATAAAATTATCCACAGAAGTTTCAACAGGTGCATAATTAGTGGAAAAGTCAAATGACAACAGACCAAAATTTTAATTGCCAAAAGTAGTATCTGAAACAGGAATAATCAAGGTGGGTCTTAGAGAAATGTTGGCTTTCAATTCAATGGAGCATGAAAAAAAATAAAAATAAACATTTAACAGATAGATTCTGGATTCTTTCAAAGAGAACCCTTCTAAAGCCTCCAAGCAGGATGAAAGCTTTTTTTTTTAAGGTGCACTTTTTTCCTATATGCTGAAGTATTTTTTTTTTCTTAGATTTATACTCAATATAGACAAAATATACTGCAGTGCTTGGACACATATGGTTAGCAACAATGGTAAGAATTCCACCTGTGAAATGCATTTGGGGATATTAACACAGAAGCTGCTTGTTTACCTGTTAAATATTAAAGTTTGTTGTTTCTGGTTTTAGAAAAGATGTTTACATTGCTACGAAATCCTTTGCTTACTTGAGCATTTTTGTACATTCCCATATTTTTATGAACAACCCAAAGCCATCTATGACTACTTTATGTGCCACAGTAGCATGTTGTACATAAGACGGCCCTATGAAGGGAAAACCACATTCTTTATAAGTTAGAACTTCACCATGAAATATAGAACACCCCTTCTCTTTAGGTTTGTATAGTATGAGGAAGGGTTAGAACTCCTGTCAGATTTTTATTGTTTCACCCCCAACTTGTCAAGGTGACCACAGTCACTGAGACAGAAAGTAATGGAAAATATAACATTTTTATTTTTAACTAGAATAAGTAGGGTAAAATCTTTATTGGGGGCACCTGTCCAGTGAAAAATGCCTAGAAGGGAAGTTACCTGACTTTGCAGAGACTTCCTTTCACTTTCTGTTGCATTTCAAGGAGAGGGCTTTGCATATACTTTAACCTTATGCTGCCTACATATCTCATACAGTACGTGCAGAGCAATGGCGGGCTGATGATCCATTTTTTTTGGGGGGGGGCACACAAACCCCCCTGCCAGGTCTGCACTTACCCCATCCAAGTTGCAGCTTCCTTGGCTTTTCCTCCCTGCCAATATGGTCTTAAGACCCGCTTCCTCTCCTAATTGGCCGGGAAGAGAAGCCGGAAGGCAATAGTGAATATTGATTCACCAATGTCACAAGTGGGTGGGCTTGGGGCGCAGAGCCCAACCCTTTTGAAGCCAATTAGAGCCTCAGGCACTAATCATGTGCTTCAAAAAAAAAAAAAACCTCATAGAAGTCTATGCATTCAGCGCTCCGCATGGAGATTAGGGGGTGGCAAATGGAGATTAGTGGGGAGGTGCCCCTGCACCCCTTATGGGCCAGCCGCTGTTGATGCAGAGGCAAATAGGGTGAGCTTTAATGCTGCACATGTGCATCCATGGGCAGCCAAGGTTTATATGCTGAGAGCGCACTCACTGCATTCTTTCAGCATAGTGACTGACTCCTGGTCTCTTTTTTTTATTTCATTAATTCTTTTTATTTCATTAATAACAACAGGCAAAACAAAACATCAAACACATTGGCGCAAAATATTAAAGCAAGATCAAGATCCAAGCACATTACATGTCAGCCATCAATTCAAAAATAGAAAAAAAATAAAAATAACGCAGGAGTATTTTTACTGGGCTAAGATCTAAACCATCCTATTTAACAAATTAAATATCAATCCACATCTAATATAGCAAAAAAACTAAAAAATAAACTTTAGTCCATTCCAACCACAGTAGCCCCAGACATCCTATATATATATAAAAGGCTATATTAAATACACTGGCCGGTAACCCTAGTGAGCATAAGATGCCGTATATGGCTTATCCAGCCACTTTGCCCAGACTTTGTCAAACTTACTAGGGCAGCCCCTATTCGTGTAAGGGTCTCTATACAATGGGAGATTATTATTTACCAATTGTTTCCAATATACAAGCGTAGGAGCAGAGGCTTTCTTCCAATGTAAGGCAATAGCTTTTCTCGCATAAAATGTAGTATTAGCAAACACTCGCTCTGACACTGTAGGGAGAGTGGCCTCCACCAGACCCAACAACCATACAGACATTGAAAGCTGCAAAGGAGCAAAGTAATAGAATTTAACAAATTCACCACTTCCACCCAAAAATTAAGTATATATGGGCCAATACCAGTACCAATTTAAATTGAATCATACGGTCTCTCAAGGATACCGAGGATCGCAGAGGAAAATCCCACACACTCTTCCAGTCTTCTAAGTCCACATCCGGTATATCTCGCATCCACCTAGCTCTAAGACCCTCTAATGGAAGGAGGAAAATTAAGGTTAAATAAGAATATAATCTAGAGGTGGACCTCTCCAAACATTCAGACCTATGTACTGATTCTAGAGTGGGTTGAATAATTATTAAGCTATCATGTGGAAACTGGGCATGAAAGGTATGAGAAAGCTGAAAATATCTAAATAAATGAAAAGTAGGCAAATTAAAAGTTGAAGCAAGTGTAGAAAAGGTAGACAATTTACGATCAGTGATCATCTGAGAAAGTTATTCAATATTATACTTAGTCCATGCAAGGTAGGATTAAACCATAACAGAGCATTTGGTGATTTGGTGAGATCGCATCCTTAAGATAATGCTCATATCTAAGGCCAGCCTCCCAAGCTCGAATAGTATTGAACATTGAAGCAGTCAACTGGTAGGGTGCCCTATGGCCCCTACGGTACCTTAAGAGCTTCTATAGAACCCACCACCGCTGCTTCCAACCAGGTAGAGGAGTTTGATAAATCTGGATTTAGCCACCATGCTGCCGTAACCAGCTGAGTCACTAAAAAATATTTATATAAACCTGGAAAAGCTAGACCATCTTGGTCACAAGGGCACATCAGGGTAGTCAATTTATATCTAGGGTTCTTTGATTCCCATAGAAAGGATGAGAAAAGTTGATTTAATTCTGTAAAAAAGAGAGAGACAGGGAGCCACTGATGGGAGTGTCTAAAAAGGTAAATAAATGTTGATATATTTTTCATATTTAGGAGATTAATGCGTCCTAATAAGGATAATGGTAGAGACTTCCATATTTTCAACTTTAAAGCAATACTTCCCAGGATCTGAGTCAAATTCATGGAGATTGAATTTGACTAATTCTCTGACAAATTCTCAGAAGCTTGATGAGAAATTACAACTCCTAAGTACTTGAAATTCTCTACCCACTTCAATGGAATATCACTCAAAGCCGTACTACGGGCCTTGATATCTATTAGGAACAACCAATTTACCTTCAGCCCAGTAACCATTGAAAAAGAGTCCAATATCTGTAAAGCTCCTTGGAGAGAAGGTCCAGCATCATTCAAAAATAATAAAAGATCATCTGCATACAAAACTACCCTCTCCTCCTACCAACCAATCCGCAGCCCCTTAATATTGGGGGAAGTGCGGAGGGCCTCCGCCACATGCTCCATTGCAATAATGAAGAGGGTCGAAGAAAAAGGGCAGCCCTGTCGAGTTCCCCTAAAGAATGAAAAGGAAGTTGACAACCGTCCCCCCATTTTCATTTCAGCTGTGGGATGTCCATATAATACCTGCAACCATTTTATAAATACCATTGGAAAGCATATTCTATGTAGTATCTCCCATAAAAATGGCCATTCAAGAGTATCAAAAGCCTTCTCTATATCTAAAGAGGCAACAACCCTAGATCCTACATTAAGATGTGAAGCATAAATATTAGTAAACAATCTCCGCAAATTCACATCAGTGGCCCTACCGGCCATAAATAATATCAATTATGCTGAGCATCATCGGTTGTAGTCGTTGGGAGATAAGTTTTGTCAAAATCTTAAAGTCCACATTCAAAAGAGCAATAGGCCTATATGAGGCACAGGATGACGGATATTTTAGGGGCTTATAAATTAAGACTATATGGGTATGACTCATTGAATCTGGCAAATATTCCTCTTTTAAACAGTTAGAATAAAGGGAAGCCAGTACGGGAGCAAGGAGATCTCCATGGGCCCTATAGAATTCAATGGGAAGGCCGTCCGGTCCCAGTGATTTCCCCAAGGGAAATGAACAAATAACCGAAAGGACCTCCTCCAATGTTATAGGGCGTACTAATATCTCCCTCTCATCATCTGTTAACCAGGCCAGTGCAACTGAATCCAGCCAACCCGCCAATTTCACTGGCTGGAAATCGAGTGACAACTGGGATGTATATAATGTATGATAAAAGGGCCAAAAGATCTCCAAGATTTTAAACTGTGTAGAAGCCATATCTCCTGAGAGGGTACGTATTTCCATAATCGCCAAACTAGGTTGTTCATGTTTACCCATCATGGCCAAAAACCGTCTATTACGATCCCCCTGCTCAAAGGATTTCAGTTTATTTTTATATAGATCCATCCTTGTAGCCTCAGCCATATGCAAATGCAAGGCCCATTTATCATGAAGTAAAGCATTAAAGTTGGCCTCTGATGGATCTGCCACATATTGGGCTGTTTTTTCATCCACTGTGGCCTGCAGCGTATCACTATTTACTCGTTGTGCCCTTCTAACCACCCTAATGGCAGAGATATACTCTCCTCTGGTATAGGCCTTAAAGGCATCCCATATTATTACTGAAGTGGAAGACCCCGCATTAAATTCCCAATACTCTGCTAAAAGGGGCAGAATTTTATTAGCCACAGCTGGATGTGATATCCAGTGTGTTCCTAATCTCCACTGAGCTGCATCCTGAAAGTGATGAAGACGAAGTGTAAGCATTAGCAGGGCGTAATCTTATAACCACTAGCCAAATATTTAACATTTACCATGTCCACTAATAATTGATAAAGGCTAGATCTATACGGAAAGCAGTCTTATAAGAAGTTGAAAAACAGGAATATGATCTAGTTAATGTGTTTTTCCATCGTCAAGCTTCTACCAATCCTACCGCCTGAGTCCAAGTAGAGAGTTCTCCTGGCCTACAGGAGAAACACAACCAAAACATATGTACCCTGGGGGTCCGAGAATACATCTTTCTCCGTACATGGTAAAGATTTACTAATCAACATTGACACCCCTCTAGAAAACGTAGAATATGTAGCATGGTAAGCCTTCTGTACCAAGGCTACTTGAGTGTTAGATGCTTGCTACCCATAAGATGGGTTTCTTGGCATAGCACTATATGTGGAGAATAAACTTTTAAATATCTAAACAGTAATGCTCTTTTGAATTTTGAATTAAGGCCGCAAACATTCCATGACAAAATAAAAAAAACCTCTTGGTCATGTGATGTCATCTAAAGAGTAAACAATATGGTACTTCAGTGATAAATTGCAGAAAGATGGCTCTTGAAAGCAACAAGCATCTAAATAAACAAATTTAAAAAAATAAAAAAAGCCACAACGTGTATAAACGAACAACAAAAACACACCCCACAGGTGTTAATATGCCTACCCTGTCTTTCTCTAATGACATAAAAAAAAAAACGAAAAAACAAGGAGGCATAGTAAAGGCCTTATCCCAAAATAGGCAACTACTTGTCCTATATACAAAAAAACACCCAAAAAAAAAAAAAAAAGAGCAAAGAGCGATTGGGAAGGGAAATGGAAAGGAAAAGAGGAGAGGAGGGGCAACCCTCACAGGACAGCTTCACTCTCACCACCCCTGATCTATATTATGGGGCAGGTAGGGAAAGCCGTAGTTGGTACTATGGGTATCTCAATAAAGTCAGAGGGAATGCCTATTGGAGCTCCTGATAAACGATAATAATTTCTTAGCGTGCATCCAGCCAAGTGGAAGCTGTATCGAGAGTATCAAAGAAAAATGTCTGGCCACCCTCTATAATATGCAGTCTGCTGGGATAAAGGAGGCTAAACTGTATACTCTTTTCTCGTAGTCTCTTGCGGATCTCCGTGTAAGACTTATGGTGTTGCTGAACTTCATGAGAATAATCCAGAAAAAATTATAACTTATTCCCTGTACACACGGTCGGACATTGATCGGACATTCCGACAACAAAATCCATGGAGTTTTTCCGACAGATGTTGGCTCAAACTTGTCTTGCATACACACGGTCACACAAAGTTGTTGGAAAATCAGATCGCTCTGAACGCGGTGACGTAAAACATGTAGGTCAGGACTATAAACAGGGCAGTAGCCAATAGCTTTTGTCTCTTAATTTATTCTGAGCATGCGTGGCACTTCGTGCGTCAGATTTATGTACACGCGATCGGAATTTGAAATTTTATTTCAAGCTCTCAAACTTTGTGTGTCAGAAATTCCGATGGAAAATGTGTGATGGAGCCTACACACGGTCGGAATTTCCGACAACAAGGTCCTATCACACATTTTCCGTCGGATAATTCCGACCGTGCGTACAGGGCATTAGTGTTTTCCACCTCAGAGACCCTGGCTTTAAACCTATCTAAGTCCTAATGGATATGGGAAACATCAGATGTTATAAGATCCATCTGCCCCTTAAGAGTCTCTTTGCACTCCACAATGGCTGACAAAATAGCTGCAGCCAAAGAGGAATCTTCTACAAAGGTAGTCAGTGCATCATTGGATGACTTTAAGGTAACGGTAGCGGTCACCCCTGTTTTTACTATTTTTTCCTTTCCTTGTAGGGGAAATAACTGTTGCAGAAATTAAGTCTGATTCTAGCTTACTTGATATCACTGAACGAGGCTGAGACATCTACCCCCAGCCAGAAAAATAAATAAAAAAATGAATAAATGAAAAATGATTGAATGAAAAAGCGTTCCTTATCCCAAGAGATAACAACAGTATTTAAAGCCCTATTACTCCTATCACAAATTGGATTAGCAGCAAGGATGGGAAGTGTTATCATAATGGGGGATTTTAATTGTCCAGACATAGACTGGGCGGAGGGAACCACGCATTCATTTAAGGCTCGCCAGTTCCTTAATGTCTTGCAGGACAATTTTATGGGTCAGATGGTAGACGCACCAACTAGAAATAAAACATTACTGGATCTACTGATTACCAACAATACAGACCTGATCACTGATGTGGAAATACGGGGCAATTTAGGTAACAGCGATCACAGGTCAATTCGTTTCAGTATAAATCACACAAATCACCTAAACTACAAACCTTGCTAAAAGGCATAAATTGGGATAAAATATTGGGAACAAAGAATACGGAGGAGAGATGGGTTTGCTTTAAGAGCATATTAAATAAGGGCATTAGCCAATGTATCCCATTGGGTAATAAATTTAAAAGAGCGAACAAAAATCCTGGATGGCTTAACTCCAATGTAAAAATGCATATAAAAGCAAAGGAGAAGGCCTTCAAAAAATACAACTTTTAGGGATCATCCTCAGCATTCAGACTTTATAAAGAATGCAATAAGAAACGTAAGGGTGCAATTAGGACGGCTAAGATAGAACATGAAAGACACATAGCGGAGGAGAGCAAAAAAAATCCCAAGAAATTCTTTAAGTATGTAAACAGTAAAAAAGGGAGGACAGACCATATTGGCCCCATAAAGAATGAGGAAGGAGATCTGGTTACAAAGGATGGGGAGATGGCAAAGGTATTGAATTTATTCTTCTCCTCAGTCTTCACGAGTGAATCGGGGGTCTTCAGTAACCAAAACTGCAGTGTTTATCCTCATGACACAACACAGGAAGCACCTCCATGGTTAACAGAGGACGGAATTAAAATTAGACTTGAGAAACTTAACATTAATAAATCACCGGGACCAGATGGCTTGCATCCGAGGGTACTTAGGGAACTCAGTCAAGTGATTGCCAGACCGTTGTTCCTAATTTTTACAGACAGTCTATTGATTGGAATGGTACCAGCTGATTGGAGAAAAGCCAATGTAGCACCAATATTTAAAAAGGGCCCAAAATACATCCCTGGGAATTACAGACCAGTTAGCCTAACATCAATAGTATGTAAACTCTTGGTGGGGATGATAAGGGACTAGATACAAGATTTTAGTATTAAGAACGATATCATTAGCAGTAATCAGCATGGATTCAGGAAGAATCGTTATTGCCAAACCAATCTATTAACCTTCTATGAGGAGGTGAGTTGCCATCTAGATAAAGGAAGGCCTGTAGACGTGGTGTATCTGGATTTTGCAAAAGCATTTGACACAGTTCCCCATAAACGTTTACTGTACAAAATAAGGTCCGTTGGCATGGACCATAGGGTGAGTACATGGATTGAAAATTGGCTACAAGGGCGAGTTCAGAGGGTGGTGATAAATGGGGAGTACTCAGAATGGTCAGGGGTGGGTAGTGGGGTTCCCCAGGGTTCTGTGCTGGGACCAATCCTATTTAATTTGTTTATAAACAACCTGGAGGATGGGATAAACAGTTCAATCTCTGTATTTGCAGACGATACTAAGCTAAGCAGGGCAATAACTTCTCCGCAGGATGTGGAAACCTTGCAAAAAGACGTGAACAAATTAATGGGGTGGGCGACTACATGGCAAATGAGGTTCAATGTAGAAAAATGTAAAATAATGCATTTGGGCGGCAAAAATATGAATGCAATCTATACACTGGGGGGAGAACCTCTGGGGGAATCTAGGATGGAAAAGGACCTGGGGGTCCTAGTAGATGATAGGCTCAGCAATGGCATGCAATGCCAAGCTGCTGCTAATAAAGCAAACAGAATATTGGCATGCATTAAAAGGGGGATCAACTCCAGAGATAAAACGATAATTCTCCCGCTCTACAAGACTCTGGTCCGGCCGCACCTGGAGTATGCTGTCCAGTTCTGGGCACCAGTCCTCAGGAAGGATGTACTGGAAATGGAGCGAGTACAAAGAAGGGCAACAAAGCTAATAAAGGGTCTGGAGGATCTTAGTTATGAGGAAAGGTTGCGAGCGCTGAACTTATTCTCTCTGGAGAAGAGACGCTTGAGAGGAGATATGATTTCAATTTACAAATACTGTACTGGTGACCCCACAATAGGGATAAAACTTTTTCGCAGAAGAGAGTTTAATAAGACTCGTGGCCACTCATTACAATTAGAAGAAAAGAGGTTTAACCTTAAACTACGTAGAGGGTTCTTTACTGTAAGAGCGGCAAGGATGTGGAATTCCCTTCCACAGGCGGTGGTCTCAGCAGGGAGCATTGATAGCTTCAAGAAACTATTAGATAATCATCTGAATGACCGCAACATACAGGGATATGTAATGTAATACTGACACATAATCACACACATAGGTTGTACTTGATGGACTTGTGTCTTTTTTCAACCTCACCTACTATGTAACTATGTAACCAGTGACCCTATCACTATCACTGGCAATTTAAAAGTTTGAGATAAGCAAAAAAAAAAAAAAGGAGGAAAAAAAGGAGGAATCTGAATCTGGATCAAAAACACATCAATCAATAGTCAAAAGAACTGTCTTTACACATAACTCAAGATCCACTTATATATCCAGCCATGTATGCAGCTGAGGAGTCCCAAACCAACAAACTATTATGGGTTGCAGTTACAGTACAGTACAATACTCCTGTAGATTTGGTTTGGTTATAATGTAATTGGGATCAGTCACAGAGAAAAAAAAAATTCCATAGACATACCTCGGGGTGTAGCATGATGATGGCTTCTCACACCAATGGGTCAGGAACTAACGCTCAGCCGTCTATCCACAAAAGGATATATGGTTAGTCTCTTCCAATTTCTTTTAATGTATATATCCTTATGAGACCACAAACAGTTACCAGCAACGGATGAACCAATAGGCAAACAAGCAGCCAACAGGCAGACAAGCTCATGGTAATGCAGGATACCAGCTGAGCGCCTCAGGAGCCAAGAGCCGGGAGCCAGGAACCAGCATCAAAGGACACAGCAGGCTAGCACAGATTAATGCAAATTAATGTTGCCTTTTAACTGGCAAAGAAGCCGGCCCAGGCCAGGATCAAGGGACCGAGCGGGAGGCCGGGTAAAACAGGATGACAGGATGGCAGCCCCTCTCCACTCACCATGCTCCGTGCTCAACACTGAAGCCAAGTCATGCTGTAATCTCACGACACTTCCCAGTTCTCCGTCCTCCAATCCATCCTCGGCTGAGTCAGGTGAAATAGCAACCAGCGGCCTTGGCTCAGCTATCTCTGGCTATCTCTGGCTATCTCAGGTCACCAGAGCAAGCGTCACAGGAGCATATCAGGATAACAGGAGCTCTCTCACAGACGTCCGCTCAGAACCTCATCCGGTCACACCCCTCTCTCATCCAGATCATACCCCCCCCTCCTTCGTCTCTAGTAATGATCAGGATCTGGTGGGACTGGCTCACAATTATGTGACCGCTGTGATATCTAATCACAGTGGTCATGTGACTGGAAAGCCCTTTGTGCCCCTGGGCACAAAAAAATATGTTAAAAGGATGCCAGAGAGGGTGCAAAGGAGTAAATATGAGCAACATGCTGATATTACTAAAGTAAGGTAAGAAAAAGATGTATTTTTTTTTTTTCGCATTGCCACTGCATAGGGTCCCCGAGAATTAGAATAGTCCTCCTAAATGTATTATCTACTGTATAAATATTTTCTGTGGTGTTATACCACACATCAAAAATATATATTTTTTTTTTTTGGGGGGGGGAGGGTTATATAGTTAGCAGGGTAGCGACTGTATGACCACTCACCCTCTGTCACTCTGAGTATCAAAGCTACCTGGTTATTACCATATTTTTGGATTTTCAATATATTTCTTCTATCACAAGTGCATTTGTTTGTACTACTTCATCACTCATTTTTTTTTTTTTTATCTATTTCCCAGACCTTCCTTTCAAAACTACAAATATATAATTGCTTTTATATTTGCCATAGATGAAATAAACAAGAACCCCAATATTTTACCCAATGTGACTCTGGGATATCACATATATGATTCCTGTAATGATGTGAATAGGGCCATAGAGAGTGTCCTGAACATCCTGTCTGGTGCCAAGGCCTCAATTCCAAACTACTCCTGTATGGATCAATATAAACTGGCTGGTGTTATTGGAGATCGGTCTTCACAAATATCTACGCACATAGCACAAGTGCTAAATCTATATGGAATCTCACAGGTGAGAATAAATTATTGCTACAAAATAGTCAATATATTTAACATGGATAATAGAATGGAAATAAAAGGCAAAGGGCACTTTTTCGGATTGGGTCCAGCTCACTAGAAGGGATCAGTTGTTGACATATGATGATTATCTCCATTAACAGATGTAAATTATTTTTTTCTATTAAAAAAAAATATATTTTAGTTAGAATTTGATCAATAATGGATCAAATTGGAATATGTCTTCTTAGTTTGTCTTGTATTTAATTGCTCCTGGGAATGGTGGGAAGGTGGTGATTTTAATGTACACCTGCCAGGGAGGTATCTTGATTATGGTGCTTACCAGTAGACAATTGAGAGTCACATTCACTTATCTAGACAATGCAAAATAGACTTTGCAGGGGAAGTTGCACTTTGCAAGGGAGTTTTCCCCAGAGACTAGTGAATGAGTTAATATTCTGCTGACTTCCATAATCCAATAATCCAATCTTTTAGACTCCCGATCCCTCCATAAAGAGTACCTGTCACCACCTATTACTGTCACAAGGGATGTTTACATTCTTTGTGACAGCAATAAAAGTGATCAAAATTTTTTTTAACCACTTCAATACCAGGCACTTAGACACCTTCCCGCCCAGCCCAATTTTCACCTTTCAGTGCTGTCGCAATTTGAATGACAATTGCGCGGTCATGCTACACTTTACCCAAACTAAATTTTTATCATTTTGTTCCCACAAATAGAGCTTTCTTTTGGTGGTATTTGATCACCTCTGCGGTTTTTATTTTTTGCGCAACAAATAAAAAAAGACCGAAAATTTTGAAAAAAAACAAGTTTTTCTTTGTTTCTGTTAAAACTTTTTGTAAATAAGTATGTTTTCTTCTTCAATGACGGGCACTGATATGGCTGCACTGACGGGCACTGATACGGCGGCACTGATGGGCAGCAATGAGGTGGCACTGATGAGGTGGCACTGATGGGAACTGATGATGGGCACTGATAGGCGGCACTGATGGGCACTGATAGGTGGCACTGATGGGCACTGATAGGTGGCACTGGTATGCGGCACTGATGGGCACTCATAGGTGGCATGAATGGGCACTTATAGGCGGCACTGATGGGCACTCATAGGTGGCATTGATGGGCACTCGTAGGTGGCATTAATGGTTACTTATGGGTGGCACTGATAGTTGGCACAGATGGGCACAGATGGGCACTGATATATGGGCACTGATGGGCATGGATGGGCACTGACAGGTGGCATGAATGGACACTGATGGGTGGCACTGATGGCACTGCTTGTTTGCAGTGATGCCCCTAAGGGTGGCATTGCTGGGCATCACTGCAACATGATGGTGCCAATCAGTGCCCATTTGTGGGCACTGATTGGCACAGATTTGGCACACTGGGCACATGTGGATGGCCATGGGGTACATACCTGGCCATCCACATGTTGCCCCTTCCCTGGTGGTCCTAGTGGCGATCCCTGGTGGTCCAGTGTGGTGATCTGAGGGGGGGCTGCGCTGATAAACAATCAGCGCAGACCCCCCCTGCCAGGAGAGCCGCCGATTGGCTCTCCTCTACTCGCGTCTGTCAGACGCGAGTGAGGAAGAGCCGATCAACGGCTCTTCCTATTGACAGCGTGATCAGCCGTTGGGCACGGCTGATCACGTGGTAAAGAGCCTCCACCGGAGGCTCTTTACCAAGATCAGTGTAGCGGTGTGTCAGACTGACACACCGCTCCACCGATCACCGCGATGCGCGCCCCCGGGGTTGCGCTGCGGCATGTTATCCTGCTGGACGTCATATGACGCCCAGTCAGGATAACCGAACCACTTCCCGGACGTCAATCCGCCATAGGGCGGACGGGAAGTGGTTAAACACAATTTAATAATATAAAAATAAATAAAAGAAATAAGAAAAAATCTAGTTTGCGCCCCCGTCCCTGCGAACTCGTGCAGCAAAGAAAACGCATACGGAAATCGCGCCTGCATATGTAAACGGTGTTCAAATCACACATGTGAGGTATCGCCGCGATCGTCAGAGAGAGAGAGGAGAGGAGGAGAGCAATCGTCAGAGGAGAGCAATAATTCTAGCACTAGACCTCCTCTGTAACTCTAACCTGGTAACCGTCAAAAAAAGAATTGAAAGCGTTGCTTATTTAGATTTTTAGGTACCGTAGTTTGTCACCATTCCACTAGTGCGTGCAATTATAAAGCGTGACATGTTTGGTATCTATTTACTAGGCATAACTTCATCTTTCACATTATACAAAAAAATTGGGCTAACTTTACTGTTTCGTTTTTTTTTAAATTCATGAACTCAAAAAGTTGCGTTTAAAACACCGCTGCACAAATACCGTGTGACATAAAATATTGCAACAATCGCCATTTTATTCTCTAGATTCTCTGCTAAAAATATATATAGAATGTTTGGGGGCTCTAAGTAATTTTCTAGCAAAAAATATGGATTTTAACTTGTAAACACCAAATGTCAGAAATAGGCTTAGTCATGAAAGGGTTATTCACCCCTTGATGTATTTAAAGGATTTTTATGACAGACGATACTCTATTGGTTTTTTCTGCTTAAACTGCTTCTCCCTGCTTGTCAGAGTTAACCACTTCCCATCCGGGCCAATTCTGGCACTTCCCTCCTACATGTAAAAATCATAATTTTTTTGATAGAAATTTACCCAGAACCCCCAAACCTTATATTTTTTTTTTTTTTAGCAGAGACCCTAGGGAATAAAATAAAAATGTTGCAACTTGTTATGTCACAGCAATTGCTTTTGCACAGCTTTTTTTGCACAGCAATTTTTTAAACACATTTTTTGGGAAAAAAAGTGTTTCACGAATTAAAAAAAAATAAACACTAAAGTTAGCCAAAAATTGCGCACGCTCCTGGAATGGTGCCAAACTTTGGTACTCCAAAAAGTTAGCTTGAAAATTGAGCATGCTCCTGGAATGGTGCCAAACTTTGGTACTCAAAAATCTACATAGGCAACACTTTTTACAATTTTTTTTACAGGTTACCTGTTTAGAGTTACAGAGGAGTCTTAGTACAGAATTATTGCTCTCACTCTAATGTTCATGGCAATACCTAACATGTGTGGTTTGAATGTCGTTTACATATGTGGGCGCGACGTATGTATGTGTTCGCTTCTGCGTGAGAGCACATGGGGACAGGGGCGCTTTAATTTTTTTAAAAAAATTTTTATTTTTTTTTATTTTTACACTTTCCCTTTAAAAAAATTGTTGATCACTTTTATTCCTTTTAAAAGGAATGTCAATATCCCTTGTAATAGGAATAGTGCGTGACAGGTCCTCTTTATGGAGAGATGTGGGGTCGATAAGACTCCACATCTCTCCTCCAGGCTGGAAAGCCTGAGATCAAAAAAACAAAAGAGGATGATCTTGGCTTTCCAGCCGAGTATATGGCAGTATTTACAACTCCAAGAGTCATAAAGATGACCAGGGACCATCTCTATGGTCAATTTCCGCCGCCTCGTGGATCACATGGGCGAGCCATTAGAAGCACTGGAGTGCTGCAGGGGGGGAGCTGTAAGAACAATCAAGCGGCTGAACTGCAGCTATGATTGTTCTTATGGTGCAGGGAATCGACGGCTGAAAAGAACGATGCCGGGTTGATGCCTGTCGGTGCAGGCATCAGCCCGGTATAACCACTGGAACGGGATGACGTCCATATACTCCCTCCCAGTGGAAAGTGGTTAATTTATACTGAGCTATTCATTCACAGTCTCAGAGTACATTTATGCCACTATTCTGTACATGTTCATGTGCATGCATGGGATTGATGTCATTGTGGGACTGCCAATCAAGTGGCCAAAGGGTCCATAGCCAGAAGATAGACCAAGAGATAATACCCATGACAACTGAGAATGCACCACGGTGCTGGGGGTTAAATTCCACTCTAAAGATGGATTCCAGTGGGGTAGACTGTATTGAATAACAGTACAGTTAATCTGAAAAAAGCAGTACAGAGTCACATTGGGACTCTACAATAAGCCGCAAGTGATATGTATCCCTTCAAAGACACATAAAACAAGAATACCAAGTAGCTATGAAAATATTTTTTTTTAAATCAGGTTGTCCCTACAAATGACAAGAAAATAATGTAGGAGTAAAAGAAACGGAATGGTTAATGGAAGATAAGGGGGAAAGGGTGGCACATATTCTAAGAATTCAAAGGCATGCAATGCATTATGGATTTTAAAAAAATCTCCTGGTTGCATCTGCTCAAAAATTCACCAGGAATTTGAATCTCAAACCCATAGGTTTGTCCATAGTACCCATAGTAAAAGGAAAGGGTTGCCAGTAGAAAATATGGCTGTGACACTCGGCTCGGAACTGTGCATGGGCAATTCGAGTCCGGAGCCGGTTGAGTGCCTGCTACAGTGTGTTCAGTCGGTGCCGGCAGGGGACGGGACTGGCAGAGGTGGTGCCTGAGCATGTCATGTAATGTCATGGTGCAAGTGAAGCAGCCAGAGCCTTGTGTGCGGATCTGCGGGACGAGAGCAAGGCAAGCTGGGAGCGGGACTGTCAGTGCTGTTTGGAATGGAGGGACCACCTGGTGTGGAGAGAGGATGTCAGTGTAACTCAGGTGGGGATGTGTCGTGTCGGTGATCTGTGGTGCTGCACACTGCTGTCGGTGTCACTGTGAGAGTCAGTTCATGTGTGTGTGCCGCCCATTATAATTTCTTGCCCTCCTGTGTCCTGTCCCTGAGCGACTTACTATATCAAAAATGACAGTGCCTTGCAAAAGTATTCACCCCCTTGGCTTTTTAACTATTTTGTTACATTACAGCCTTGAGTTCAATGTTTTTTTTTATCTGAATTATATGTGATGGATCAGAACACAATAGTCTGTCAGGAAAGGTTCCCTCCACTAGTAATATTGATCATTTGGCGTGCAGTACTGAGGCCCACCAGCAGGGGTCTCCTGGCAGTTTGGAGCTGTCAGAATGGCTTTTCCCTGCTGGTATTATGTCATCTTTGGACCGCAGTACTGGCATCCACCAGCGGAGAGATCCTGGCAGTGTGGAGCAGGTATTACCTTCTGCAATCAGGCATCACCTGACTTTGATAGCAGCTAAAGCAGTGGTTCTCAACCTTTCTAGTCCCGTGACCCCTTGTCCCAAGTTGTCCCAAGTTGTGGGGACCCCTAACAGTAAAATTATTTTCATAAGGTGGGATGTCAGCACCCAAGGCAATACAAGTAATTTGCGCCCCTAACATTTAGCGTTCCCTGAGTCCCCCTTCCACTCGTACAGTATTAAACCCCTTATGGTACATTTTAGGATGTACCACTCTTTCTCTTTGTTCTCCTCTCTTTCCCTTTTATCTCTCTCTATCCTAATTTCTTGTTTTTTTTCCCCCATCCCTCTCTCTAGCCGTCTTTCTTGTTCTTTCTCTTATTCTTTCTCTCCCTTTTTCTTTGTCCCCCTCTCTTTTCCTCTCCCTTCCATGTATTCTCTATTTTTATTCCTTCTCTTACTCCTTGGTGGGGGGTGGTGGGATGAGTGGCGGTGCTGGCGGGGGGGATCAGTGACAGTGCTGCTGGACTTTTTGGTGTCTCGTAGCAGTGACACCAATGTTGGCATCAGATAGGGTCTCCTTCAGCCTCTCCCACTTCACATTCCTCACCAGTCAGCTGGCCTCTAGTCTCTGCCCCCCTACCATGCCGTGAACTAAATGGGTGGCTGCATAGAGGCTTAGTGGGCAGCCTCCAGGAACAGCCCAGCTTGGTGGCCACAGGCTCCAAGGACAGCCCTGCTGGGCGGCTGCGAAAAGGCTGGGAGAGTGGTTGCGGGCTTCAGGAACAGCCCAGGATTCGGTGACCCCTGGCAAATCATCATTCGACCCCCAAGGGGGTCCCGACCCCCAGGTTGAGAACCACTGGGCTAAAGTATAAATACCTGGCAAGTGCACACACACCTTGCCCTGGTATTGTCTTTGTGCCCTGACCTGCAGCCTGTTTACCTGTTATCCTGAACCCTGATTCCTGTATCCCATATCCTGTATCCTGTATCCTGAACCTGTTGTATCTGTTCCTGTATCCCTGGATCTTTGTCCTACAGCCCTGATCCCTTCCATCTTGTTCCCTGTCTGTTTACCCCTGGCCCCCCATCTACTGATCTCCTGTTTATGACCCTGGTCTGGCTTGACTACGATTCTGGTACTCCTTTTTGCTACATATGCTGGTTGGTTTATTATCACTGTTTGGTTGTTTGGTTTGTTCACTCTGTTTGTTTTGGTGGTGTGTTCACATTTATATGCATTTACCTTAATAAACTTACTTTCACCTATTTATGTCTGGTTTACTCTGTCACAGTCATACAGTTCTGGTGACATCTGGTTTATGACAGAATACCAGGGCCATCCCTGACCAGAAGTGGCTGCACAGGGCAATCATTTTGATTCAGTTTGGTTGCAAATATAAATGCCGATGAGGTTATGTATTTTTCTCTGCTGGCATCTGAAAGTGGTGATTATTGCTGCCAGGCTTTGAAAGGATGGTCTAGTGACCAGTTGTTTACAGCTATATATTTGGCTCACTCCCTGGTCTATCAGGGTTATATATTGTTTGGGGAGGTGCAGCCTTTGATCAAGATCTGTACTGAGCTGGCCATGCCCTGTATTCCAGAGGGCCATGATGATTTCACTCCTCCTTTTAATATGAATCAGGTTGTATCCCTAGTATGGCTTTTTTAAAATGATCCCGCCGATTTTTGTGAGCACTACTCAGCCTGTTCCCCACAGGTGATTGCTGAGTGCATTGTGTCTGCTCAGTCTTTTGTTAGACAGGGAGACTTAAAACTACAGTTTGTACAACCTATGCTTTCAGCATGGTCTGACATGGTGCAATCAGCCCCAGCCAAACAAACCACATCTGCCATCAGACACCAGCCTACCCAAATGTATGTTTTCCCATCACCCATGTCAACCTCAGTTGCAGCCCAGTATACGCTGCTCCCAGCCAAATACTCATATCCGGTCTCTGCTCCCTGTACCTATCCTGCATTCAACCCACCTGCCTCTTCTCAGCTGCCTACAAAACCACAAGAACTTCCCCCAGCTACTGTTACCTCTTCTCTGCCATATCCCAATCCTCCTTTCCAGTCTGCTGCACCCTTACGTACAGTCCTGCAGTCACCTACAGAGCTTCAGTTGCTAATCCAAAAAAAACGAAAGTTTTTCCCAACCAAAATGGTCCTGTTATTAACCCAACCTGCCTCCACACCCCCCAATCTGTCCCAGCTTGAAGTTCTGGTGCCAGTATCCCAGCCTGAAGTGCCAGAGTTCCAGTCCAAGGTGCCAATGTTCCAACCCGAGGTGCCAGTGTTCCAGCCCAAGGAGCCAGAGCCAGCGTTTCAGCCCAAAGAGCCAGAGCCAGTGTTTCAGTCCGAAGAGCCAGAGCCAGCATTCCAGTCTGGAGAGCCAGAGCCAGCGTTCCAGTCTGAAGAGCCAGCGTTTCAGTCTGAAGAGCCACAGCCAGTGTTCCAGTCTGAAGAGCCACAGCCAGCTTTCCAGTCTGAAGAGCCAAAGCCAGCATTCCAGTCTGAAGAGCCAGAGCCAGCGTTTCAGTCTGAAGAGCCAGAGCCAGCGTTTTAGCCTGAAGAACCAGAGCCAGCGTTCCAGCCTGAAGTTCTGGTGTCTGTTTCCTGGTCTGAGGTTGCGGTGCCTGTTTCCCGGTCTGAGGGCGAGTTGCCCGTTTCCCAGCCTGTGGAGCCTGCTGCCCAGCCTGATGTGTTCCTATCTGCTGCCCAGCCTGATGTGTTCCTGTCTGCTGCCCAGCCTGATGTGTTCCTGTCGGCTGCCCAGCCTGATGCGTTCCTGTCTGCTGCCCAGCCTGATGCGTTCCTGTCTGCTGCCCAGTCTGATGAGCCTCTGTCTGCTGCCCAGCCTGATGAGCCTCTGTCTGCTGCCCAGCCTGATGTGTTCCTGTCTGCTGCCCAGCCTGATGTGTTCCTGTCTGCTGCCCAGCCTGATGTTTTCCTGTCTGCTGCCCAGCCTGATGGGCCACTGTCTGCTACCCAGCCTGATGTGTCCCTATCTGCTGCCCAGGCTGATGTGCCACTGTCTGCTACCCAGCCTGATGAGTCTCTGTCCGCTGCCCAGCCTGATGTGTTCCTGTCCGCTGCCCAGCCTGATGTGCACATGCCTGCTGCCCAGCTTGAAGTGACCGTGCCTGCTGCCCAGCTTGAAGTGCCCATGCCCACTGCCCAGCTTGAATTGCCCATGCCTGCTGCCCAGCTTGATGTGCCTGCTGCCCAGCTTGATGTGCCTGCTGCCCCGCTTGATGTGCCTATACCTGCTGCCCAGCTTGATGTGCCTGTGCCTGCTGCCCCGCTTGATGTGCCTGTTGCCCCACTGCCCCACTTGATGTGCCTGCTGCCCCGCTTGATGTGCCCATGCCGGCTGCCCAGCTTGATGTGCCTGTTGCCCAGTTCGATGTGTCTGCCACCCAGCTCGATGTGCCTGCTACTCAGCTTGAGGTTGCTGTGCCTGCTATCCAGCTTGATGTACTTATTACCCAACCTGATGTGACTTTGCCTGCTGCCCAGCTTGACGCCATGGACTTTCCCCAGCAACGGCTAGTTGGAGTGTCCGGAGGTCGCTCCTTCGAGGAGGAGTACTGTCAGGAAAGGTTCCCTCTGCTGGTAATATCAATCATTTGGCGTGCAGTACTGAGGCCCACCAGCAGGTGTCTCCTGGCAGTTTGAAGCTGTCAGAGGAGCTTTTCTCTACTTGTATTATGTCATCTTTGGACCGCATGTACTGGCATCCACCAGCAGAGGGATCCTGGCAGTGTGGAGCAGGCATTAACTTCTGCAATCAGGCATCACCTGACTTTGACAGCAGCTATAGTATAAATACCCGGCAAGTGCACACACACCTTGCCCTGGTATTGTCCTTGTGCCCTGACCTGCAGCCTGTTTACCTGTTATCCTGATCCTGAACCCTGATTCCTGTATCCCGTATCCTGTTTCCTGAACCTGTTGTATCTGTTCCTGTATCCCTGGACCTTTGCCCTGCATTCTGATCCCTTCCATCTTGTTCCTTGTCTGTTTACTCCCCCCATCTGGTCCCCCATCTACTGATCTGCTGTTTATGACACTGGCCTGGCTTGGCTACGATTCTGGTACTCCCTTTTGCTACATATGCTGGTTGGTTTATTATCGAGGGAAAAAAATTGCGCTAGTCCAGTGAACTATAGGGGTGGACAAATCCCAAAAAGCTATAAATAATGTGAGATAGACACAAACATAAATAAAAAAGAAAAAAATTGCACTAAATAAAGTCCAAATTATATAAAGTTGAATGAATGTTCACATTTATATGCATTTACTGTAATAAACTTACTTTCATCTATTTATGTCTGGTTTACTCACACAGTTCTGGTCACATCTGGTTTATGACTAGGGATGAGCTTCGAGTTCGAGTCGAACTCATGTTCGACTCGAACATTGGCTGTTCGCAAGTTCGCCGAACAGCGAACAATTTGGGGTGTTCGCGGCAAATTCGAATGCCGCGGAACACCCTTTAAAAGTCTGTGGGAGAAATCAAAAGTGCTAATTTTAAAGGCTTATATGCATGGCATTGTCATAAAAAGTGTTTGGGGACCTGGATCCTGCCCCAGGGGACATGGATCAATGCAAAAAAAAGTTTTAAAAAACGGACGTTTTTTCAGGAGCAGTGATTTTAATAATGCTTAAAGTCAAACAATAAAAGTGTAATATCCCTTTAAATTTCGTACCTGGGGGGTGTCTATAGTATGCCTGTAAAGGGGCGCATGTTTCCTGTGTTTAGAACAGTCTGACAGAAAAATGACATTTCGAAGGAAAAAAAGCCATTTAAAACTACCCGCGGCTATTGCATTGCCGACAATACACATAGAAGTTCATTGATAAAAATAGCATGGGAATTCCCCACAGGGCAACCCCGAACCAAAATTAAAAAAAAAAAAAATGACGTGGGAGACCCCCTAAATTCCATACCAGGCCCCTCAGGTCTGGTATGGATATTAAGGGGAACCACGGCCAAAATTTAAAAAAAAATGACGTGGGGTTCCCCCTAAATTCCATACCAGACCGTTCAGGTCTGGTATGGATTTTAAGGGGAACCCTGCACCAAAAAAAAAAAAATGGTGTGGGGTCCCCCCAAAAATCCATACCAGACCCTTATCCGAGCACGCAACCTGGCAGGCCGCAGGAAAAGAGGGGGGGACGAGAGTGCAGCCCCCCCCTCCTGAACCGTACCAGGCCACATGCCCTCAACATTGGGAGGGTGCTTTGGGGTAGCCCCCCAAAACACCTTGTGCCCATGTTGATGAGGACAAGGGCCTCATCCCCACAACCCTGGCCGGTGGTTGTGGGGGTCTGCGGGCGGGGGGGCTTATCGGAATCTGGAAGCCCCTTTAACAAGGGGACCCCCAGATCCCGGCCCCCCCCCTGTGTGAAATGGTAAGGGGGTACTTACCCCTACCATTTCACTAAAAAACTGTCAAAAATGTTAAAAATGACAAGAGACAGTTTTTGACAATTCCTTTATTTAAATGCTTCTTCTTTCTTCCTTCACCTTCTTCTGGTTCTTCTGGCTCTTCTGGTTCTTCCTCCGGCATTCTCGTCCAGCATCTCCTCCGCGGCGTCTTCTATCTTCTTCTCCTCGGGCCGCTCCGCACCCATGGCATGAGGGGAGGCTCCCGCTCTTCTCTTCATCTTCTTCTTCATCCTCTTCTCTTATTTCTTCTTCTCTTCTTCATTTTCTTCTCCGGGCCGCTCCGCGTCCATGCTGGCATGGAGGGAGGCTCCCGCTGTGTGACGGCGTCTCTTCATCTGACGGCTCTTAAATAACGGGGGGCGGGGCCACCCGGTGACCCCGCCCCCCTCTGACGCACGGTGACTTGACGGGACTTCCCTGTGACATCACGGGGAATGCCACAGGGAAGTCCCGTCATGTGGCGCATGGTTTCCCTTAAAATCCATACCAGACCTGAAGGGTCTGGTATGAAATTTAGGGGGGACCCCACGTCATTTTTTTAAAAAATTTTGGCCGGGGTTCCCCTTAATATCCATACCAGACCTAAAGGGCCTTGTATGGAATTTAGGGGGACTCCCACATCATTTTTTTTTTTAAATTTTGGTTTGGGGTTTCCCTGTGGGAATGAACTTTATCAATGAACTTCTATGTGTATTGTTGGCAATGCAATAGCCGCGGGTAGTTTTAAATGTTTTTTCCTTCGAAATGTCATTTTGCTGTCAGATTGTTCTAAACACAGGAAACATGCGCCCCTTTACAGGCATACTATAGACACCCCCAGGTACGAAATTTAAAGGGATATTACACTTTTATTGTTTGGCTTTAAGCATTATTAAAATCACTGCTCCTGAAAAAACGTCCGTTTTTAAAACTTTTTTTTGCATTGATCCATGTCCCCTGGGGCAGGACCCGGGTCCCCAAACACTTTTTATGACAATAACTTGCATATAAGCCTTTAAAATTAGCACTTTTGATTATTCATGTTCGTGTCCCATAGACTTTAACGGTGTTCGCGTGTTCGAGCAAACTTTTTTCCTGTTCGCATGTTCTGGTGCGAACCGAACAGGGGGGTGTTCGGCTCATCCCTATTTCTGACATAGTCTAAGCTGGTGAAGTAAAATTAGAAAAATATATACATAAAACTATTTTTCAGAAATAAAAAACTGATAATTGGCATGGGCATATGTATTCACCCCCTTTGTTATGAAGCCCATAAAAAGCTCTGGTGCAACCAATTACCTTCAGAAGTCACATAATTAGTGAAATGATATCCACCTGTGCACAATCTTAGTGTCACATGATCTTTCATTACATATACACACCTTTTTGAAAGTCCACAGAGGCTGCAAACCTAAGCAAGAAGCACCACTAACCAAACACTGCCATGAAGACCAAGGAACTCTCCAAACAAGTAAGGGACAATGTTGTTGATAAGCACAAATCAGGGTTAGGTTATAAAAAAAAATCCAAATCTTTGATGATCCCTATGAGCACCATCAAATCTATTATAACCAAATGGAAAGAACGTGGCACAACAGCAAACCTGCCAAGAGACGGCCGCACACCAAAACTCATGGACCGGGCAAGAAGGGCATTAATCAGAAAGCAGCACAGAGACCTAAAGTAACCCTGGAGGAGTTGCAGAGTTCCACAGCAGAGACTGGAGTATATGTACATAGGATGGCAATAAGCCGTACCCTCCATAGAGTTGGGCTTTATGGCAGAGTGGCCAGAAGAAAGCCATTACTTTCAGCAAAAAACAAAATGGCACGTTTTGAGTTTGCGCAAAGGCATGTGGAAGACTCCCAAAATGTATAGAGGAAGGTGCTCTGGTCTGACGAGACTAAAATTAAACTTTTTGGCCATTAAAGAAAACTCTATGTCTGTGCAAACCCAAGACATCACATCACCCAAAGAACACCATTCCTGCAGTGAAACATGGTGGTGGCAGCATCATGCTGTGGGGATGTTTTTCAGCAATCGGGACTGGGAAACTGGTTAGGGTTGAGGGAAAGATGGATGGTGCTAAATACAGGGATATTTTTGAGCAAAACCTGTACCACTCTGTGTGTGATTTGAGGCTAGGACGGATTTTCACCTTCCAGCAGGACAATGACCCCAAACACACTGCTAAAGCAACACTTCAGTGGTTTACGGGGAAATATGTAAATGTGTTGGAATGGCCTAGTCAAAGCCCAGATCTCAATCCAATAGAAAATCTGTGGTCAGACTTAAAGATTGCTGTTCACAAGCGCAAACCATCCAACTTGAAGGAGCTGGAGCAGTTTTGCAAGGAGATATGGGCAAAAATCCCAGTGGTAAGATATGGCAAGCTCATAGAGACTTATCCAAAGTGACTTGGAGCTGTGATAGCCACAAAATGTGGCTCTATAAAGTATTGACTTTAGGGGGGTGAATAGTTATGCACATTGACTTTTTCTGATATTTTGTCCTATATGTTGTTTGCTTCACAATAAAAAAAAAATCTTCAAAGTTGTGGGCATGTTCTGTAAATTAAATGATGCAAATCCTCAAACAATCCATGTTAATTCTAGATTGTGAGGCAAAAAAACACAAAAAATGCAAATGGGGTGAAGAAATTTATTTTTTGCCTTAAAGAGGAGTTCCACCCAAAAATGTAACTTCTGTTTTAAGGGAAGGTGACCCCCTGACATGCCACATTTGGCATGCCATTTTTTTGGGGGGGAGCGGAAACCCTCTTTTAGAGGGTTTCAGCTCCCACTTCCTCCCGGGGCACCGTGGTGCCGGAAGTAAGTTCACCTCTCCCTCTCTCTCTCAGCAATCATCTGGGACACGTCACAGGTCCCAGATGATTGCCCGGCCAGTCACAGCGTGCCGTGTGGCTCGCGCATGCGCAGTGCATGCCCGGCTGTGAAGCCACAGCCAGGCACCCACAGTGACAATGCCACAGAGAGGAGGGGGAGACAAGTGGGGCTTCATTCCCCTGTATCGCTAGACCCTAGGACAGGTAGGTGTAACTTTTGAAAATGTCAGTAAAAGCTTGGATGCGCCAGTAAATTTTGGGTGTTGTGTAAGTAAATTTCAATCTGGTAGGTTGGCAACACCGATCACATTGTAGTTATGGTCTCAAACCCGAACCCTATCCAACACTTCTGTTTAGTGTCAGAGCTTTCCCACTCTTTTCTACACCCACGCATTCCAATTGGTTGATGCTTGTTATAGGTTGCTTCATTTGGTAGGAGTGTAGGAGTTGGGATGAGGCAAGCTACTTCAATGCCAGGTAGTGCTAAAGCTTTGCCAATTCAGAACAGTTGGGTCAGGGAGAGCTTCTGCTTTTTTTTATTAAAAGGCAGACAAGCAGCGCCAATCTAAGTGCAGCAATATTAATAACCCATTTAATTGAGTAGAATTGCACTCACTGGAAATAGGATAAAAGCAGACACATCTTTATGAGCAGGAGATGGATGTCAGGGATCCAGTACGGTAACCAGGAAGCGCTGTGGGGTCTTGCTCGGTGGCACCAGTGGTTTCCGGTGTCCCGGGATAGATGTGAAGGGTGCAGGAGGAAGCTGTCATACAAGAGGTCCCTGGTCTCTGGGGGAGGAGGCTGTGACATGCACGCGTTCGAAGCATGCATGCTCCTTAATCAGGCATGGTCTTTTGTATTCACCCCAGAGTTTATCTGCTGTTCAGCATGCTGCCTTCCCTGTGTCAGCTGTACTCCCTGTGGTCATTACCAAGGCTATGGACTTCCTTTTAAAACCCATCATTCCAACCATGAGTCATCCATAACTATATATCCTTGTATTATATATACAGATACAATTCCAATAGTGATTCTTTGCTCCCCACTGGTTAGAACATGGACTATTTTGTTCAATGTGGCATCACATTTTTCATCATCCTAGATGACACAGCTTTGCCTGCTGGAACACCCTAGCGCAACAATTATTGTGTTTTTGCTTTTTTTATAAAATGTCCTGTATAGTTAATACTGAAATGATAATATCACAAAATTCTCCTATTATTTATTTAGATCAGCTATGGAGCACCATATGCTGCACTGACCAACAGACGACTCTATCCATCCTTCTTCCATACCCTGCCCAGTGATCACATTCAATTTCTGGCAATTGTTAAGCTACTCAAACACTTTGGCTGGACATGGATTGGTGTCATTGTGTTTGATGATGATTATGGAGATAGTCAGACTCAGGAGTTGATATTGAGCGCTGCCAGCCATGATATCTGCATTGAGTTTATTATTAAAATTCCAAATGATCAAGAAAATCAAATCAGAAATGTATTTTATGAGAGAGCAGAGATTCTAAACAATTCAACCTCCCAAGTTGTTGTACTTTGTGGGAAAGCTTCATATTCCGTGAAGTACTTTCTAGAATTGGAATGCGACATTCAGAGTAAGACATTTATTATGCCAGTAACATGGACTGTTGAGAAGTTTCTTCACCCACATAAAAAACCATACCATGGAAGCTTACTATTTACACCACCTCAAAAAAGTATACCACGTTTAAAGGAATTGTTGCAAAATGTTACCACTGCCAATTGTACTGATGACTTTTTACTAGAACATATTTTAGCATTCTGCTGCTATTGTTTAACATCGGATTCATATTTCAATAGGATATATGAAGATAAATTCAAAGTTAAACTTCATAAATGTAACGCTTTTCCTGACTTCTGGAAAAACATTAAACCTTTTGGAACCACATATCATGTGTATAAAGCTGTCTATGCCTTGGCACATTCTTTGCACAATATGGAAACTTATTTGTCCAGAAATGCCAAAGGCACCTTCATGAAAAATCTGAAGCTTATGCAAGAGGTAATGTGTTTATTACTGTCTTGTACACATACCTACTGCTATGTATTTTTTTTTACATCTTATTTTTAGCACAACATTTGGTTAAAGCAGAGTTCCACTGAAAAGTGGAAGCCCTGCTTATCTGCCTCCTCCCCCTCCGGTGTCACATTTGGCACCTTTCAGGGGGGGGGGGGAGCAGGAACCTGTTTTTGACAGGTACCCATCCCTGTTTCTGAGATCTTTCTGCAGCAAGATCACTCAGAGGTTCAGCCCCCTCCTCCTGCCCCCACTGCTGGGCCATTCAGAAAGCGGAGCATGCTTTGCACATGAGCAGTAGGGAACCAGCTGTGAAGCCGCAAGGCTTCACTGACAGTTCAATGTACAGGCAATGGTGGCGGAAGCACCTGAGAACCAATGGAAACATCGGCTGGGGTGCCGACATCGCTGGATTCCAGGACAGGTAAGTGTTCTAATATTAAAGGTCAGCAGGTACAGGGCTTGTTTTTTTCTTGCTGTGGGAGGGGAACTCCACTTTAATTTACTTAAATTATATCTAAATCCAAAACACAATCATATATACAATCATATCATATATATTGCAGATTTCTTTTCCTTAGATCTGCTGGCTGCAGAAAAAGTAGTGCATCCCAAACAATAATATTAATTTTTTTTCTTAGCTCTCATGTTCACTGACTCCATCCCACCACTAATATATATCTGGGCAAATGTTTCTGGACATCAAACCATCACATTTATGTAAACATGTTGGACATCTGATTCCAAAACCATGGCCATAACATCAGGCACATATCAATGCAATCTCCATTGAAAAACATTACCATTCAAAGACATTTTAGACAATTGTACATGTACACTTCCAACCTTATGGAAAACATTTGGGGAAGGCCTTTGTTTTTGTTTCAGCTTAAAATCCAAATCCAAAGCCAATTCCGGCTTCATAAAAAGCCATAAAGACATGGTTTGAGGAGTTTGGTGTGGAGGAACTCAAGTGGCCTGCACAGAGCCCTGGTCTAGTTCTAGTGAACACCTTTGAGATAAATAAAGACACTGATTGTGAACCAGATCTTTTCATTTAACATCTGTACCTGAATTCACAAGTACTCTTTTGGATGGATAGGTACAAAATCCCACAATTTTCCAAAAATGTACGTAAAAAAGCTTCCTCAAATGAGAGGAAGCTGTCATTGTTAAAAAGGCTGGGGAATTCTATAATAATGCCCATAGTATTCAAATAGGATGTCCAGCAAGGTACCTTGATAAAGGTGGGCTGCATCCCATCAATATTTCAGGTGCATAATGAATTGCTTAGCTGAGCACTTTAATCTATTTAAGTCCTGTGTGCAGGTACAGCAACATTAAATATTAACTATACAAAAAAACACAGGCCCCTTATAAGGGAAGGCACCCCATTTGTGTATGTGTGTTATATTCTAGAAGAGAGGGGTTCCTTACGTGATACAGTATCACGTAATCTTTTTTTCTTCAACTGATTGCATGTTGTGTTTTCAAGCTAATTTAAACCCTAGACGTATCCACAATATCCCCTAATCTGGATGATTGTTTCATGTATTGGAGAAGGAAATAATAATAAATATGTATGTAATTTAAGTTTAAAATATTGAACAGTTGAAAAGACTTGGTATAGTCTTGTGCATTTTCACATTTTTTTTTAGTTTTTAAGAAGAGTCCATTTTCAAGATCCCACTGGAGAAGAAGTATATTTTAATGAGAGAGGAGATATGGGTGCGTTGTATGATATTTACAGTTTTGGAATAAATTTTAATTTTGAACTTATATTTGTACTTATGGGAAGTTACAATGCATCTTCTCCTGATGGAGAAGAATTTGTGTTTGATGGATTACCACCAATATGGAAACATGGTGAGGTTCGTGTTTTCACTTGACTACTGATTCCTACATAGATGTGTTAAGTAGTGTAGGAGCTTGCTGCTAATTCCCTCTAACATTCCTATTGACCTATCACCAAGATGGACTGCATAATTAGGCAGAAGGGATGTGCAGGAGGTAGGAAAGGATGGACAAGCTTTAGTACTTTGAGAAAGTTTTGAAGTTTGCATGTCAACTGTAGGATATTAAAGACTACTGTATGTGTAGGCATCTCTAGGAGCCCACATAATGCATTTGCAGGCCCCTAGAGATGTCTACAAAATGGTTAACTTAGCAAAGTGCATGTTTTTTTAGCTTAGTTGAGTAAGGTGAAAATATGGTTATTTTAGCCACTGCCTGACTGACTGGTGAAAGTATGTACAAAAACATATTTTTTGTCAATTTTTTACCATTTTTTTTTTTACATTTTGTTTTTTACATTTTTTTATAAACTGTGACCAGAGCAGTGCAGTGTTACCATAGTGAGGTGGTGATCAGGATTTTTTTTAACACTATGATTATCTATAACACTGATGATCACTGTTATAAGTGTAGCGCCACCCTCGTACGGGTCACAGGAGGATTACTGACCCCAAAGGTTGTGCTGACCTTCCAAGCCTCCCGACACCTCTGACACACTGGGTTCAGACATAATTCAAAGAAAGAATGCAATTGCAAAGACACCAGACTGTATCAAATAAATTAGTATTTTACTAAGGATTCTTAAGTCAACAAGAAGAAAGGAATGTTAATGCAGATATCTTTAAATCTCAAACTTTAGTTTTAGCAAGTATACAAAAGATAGGCAATGCAAAGAAAGAACACAATAAATAAAAAGGTAACAACCAGTAGGCCCTGGAAGAACCTATGACCCCAGGTATAAAAACGAAGAGAATGACCTATCTGTATCAAACTGCTCCCTTAAAATCCTGATGCCATGGGCCCAGAAGGGAAACAGCACAATTTGTAAGAACACAATATGTGAACAGTGCAGTGAGCAAATTCTGAGTAAGAGTTCAGCAATGGTGGATAGCATATGCAAGGTGTTTCCTGTTAAAAGCTTTTGTGTAAAGAGATGGGGTAAAGGTGTCTGCATGCAGTGTCTTTTGTGGGATGTAATCAAGGTGGGCTTCTACCCGCTCACCAATCTGGATGATACCAAGGCTCAAGGATTAGGATGTCCCGGAATAGGCTATTGAAGAATCTGCAGTGAAGGATGCCTGGCCATGCACCTGGCGACAATGGGATTCAGCTGTGTCAGCTGTGTCTGTAATGGTGATGATGAGAGTGACCCCCAACCGTCACTTGGCCGACAGAGAGCGGGCAATGGTAGATTCACTTGCAGGTGTATGGTTTACTCACTGAAGACTCTCAACACCATCCAGGCTGCAGTGCCTGCTCACATTCCCTGTAACGGACGGTTCCCTGCTCTGAGCTGAAGGCCATGGTCCCAAGAGAAAGAGCTCCTCTCTGGCTATTTATGTCCTCACACAGCATTCTTCTCTCTCCAGCCAGCTGGAACGTGTAGTCTACAGCAGCACTGGCTCCATAGAAATCCTGGCTGTCTGGACTACATGTCCCCTGATCCCCTGCTTTCAATAGTGGTTTTCCTCTCTCTCTGCCTCCAGAAAATGATGACACAATGTCCAGGCTGAACAATAGAGGGAAACAAACTCAAGGCAACACTTAACAAACGTTCCAAGATAACACAGGCAGACTAGCCAGTGCCTGGCTACATGAGTAATCATTTTTATAAATGGCATTCATTCATGTTGCATTGTTTACAACTGTGATAGCTGTGATTGGCCACAGCTATCACATGTTACAGGTGCTCTGTGATTGGCTCTGTTTGTACCATATGATTACTGTGACCAATCACAAAGATCTCAATAGTATACAATAAATGGCTATGAATAAAAGCTGTTCATTGTGTACATTTGAAATGTGATCAAATTGATTGGACAGAGCAATCCCATTGTACCAGGGCCATCCAGGCCATCTGGTGGACACAGCAGGTTCCATATCCTGTCTCTACGATGCACATAAAAGTTCATGACTGGGAGGATGTCATATGATGTCCACCTGCAATAGCAGTGCTCCTAGTTGGCCACCTTTTTACTATTGGCTGAATTGAATGTAGTTAAATACCAAATCATGTGGGGAAAAAATAGAATTGCTGCTTGCCCATGATTAACTACTTGCCTACTGGGCACTTTTACCCCCTTCCTGCCCAGGCCAATTTTAGCTTTCCGCGCTGTCGCACTTTGAATGACAATGACAACGTGGTCATGCAAAACTGTTCCCATATGACATTTTTATCATTTTTTTTCACACTAATAGAGCTTTCTTTTGGTGGTATTTAATCACCACTGGGTTTTTTATTTTTTTGCTAAACAAAAAGACCAAACATTAAAAAAAATGTATGTTTTCTTAATCTCTGTTATAAAATTTTGCAAATAGGTAATTTTTCTCCTTCACTGATGTGCGCTGATAAGGCTGCACTGATGGGCACTAATAGGCAGCAATGATGGGCACTGATAGGCTGCACTTATGGGCACTGTTGAGGCAGCACTGATGGGCACTAATAGGCTGCATTAATGGGTACTGATGAGGCAGCACTGGTGGGCACTGAGAAGGAGGCACTGTTGAGCCTGCACTGATATGTGGCACTGATGGGTACTGATAGGAAGTCTGATGGGCACTAATAGGCTGCACTGAAGGGCATTAATAGGCGGCACTGATTGGCACTGATAGGCGGCACTGATGGGCACTGATTGACAGCACTGATGGGCACTGATGGGCACTGATTTGCAGCACTGATAGACAGCACCTTTGGGCACTGTTGGGTTTGCACTGATCATCAGAACACTGATGATCAGTGTCCTGATTATTAGTGCAGATTTCCCCTTTCACACTAGCCAGTTACACGGCTCTTTCCTCTCCTTACGCTGTGACAGCATGAGGAAAGGAATGCTGATAACCGGCAAGTATGTTTACATCGTGATCAGCTGTTATTAGACACAGCTGATCACATGGTAACATGCCACTGTGAATGGCTCTTTACCCCAATTACTGAGCGCGTGGGTGCACGCCGCAGTGCGTGGTTCTGGGGGGACGTCATATGATGCCCTCCCAGAACTGGACAACCACACTATAGTGGGGTCAGCAAATGGTTAAACAGCTAGTAGCAATTAGTCACATTCAACTAGATGCTGTCCTGTAATGTTGAAGATATTTTGTAACTTCTCCAAGCCACTTTTTCAGTTCTAATGAATTTCAGAAAAATACCCCAACATTTCCTGCATATCCACACAGGTAGCAAATACACCTTAGTCCACCCATAATGAAATGTGTCTAGGGAGATGTTGATTGTCCAAATTCAGGATTGACAATCAACTTCTGTCTTGGCAACAATTAGTGATTGGCAGGGGCGTTGCTAAGTCTACAAAAGATCTAGGGCTAGAGCCCATAGCAGCGAGGTAAAGAAAGTAATACATTTTGGTGGGCATACACATGTATATAATAGGAAAGAAGAAACTGCGCTAATAAAGTCCAATTAACAGATAGTTGATTGTAGAAATAGAAAACATCTCTCATATGGCAAAACATGTTGAATACTAATCATCAATTCTTCAATTATTAACACCACAGTGAGTTTGTTCAATAAATGTGGCACCACCTTAAGAAAAACTCACTTACCAGATGGCAAGCAAAATCAGGCATGTGGCTATAGCCCAGCCAAGGTCTTTGCTTGCACCGAAGATCGTGGGGATAAGCTCCGGATGGGTGATTGCACAGATATATTCAAACACTGATGACACCGCTCAATCCAGGACCATTGATTCAACAACTCACTCAGCAGTAACCCAGAAAAGAGAGAACTACCATAGTGTAATACTGCCTATTGGATATTTATTGGTAGAAAACAGTATTGCACTTACATTGTAGAAGTTTAAAAATCACGCATAAAATTACAGGGCCGGCTGCAAACAAACTCCCATCCTCCTAGTGAGACAGCATGGTGACGTCAGCACGGATCCTCCTCCAGACGCGTTTCATCATATGTGACATTGTCAATGGGGAACGGGTAGCGTGCCGATCCACCACCTTAATATAGAACCACACCTCATTCTGAGTGCCGTGTGCGGAACTTCAAACACCATTTTGGATACTGGCAACCCATCTCCCATTGAAGAGATAGTATATCAAACATAATGATGCAAAATTGAAAAAATAAAAAATGTACACACCAATTTAATGTTCAATATCATAACTATGCATATAATTACCAATTAAGGTGTTTCAATACGTGAATTGGTAAAAAAAAAGGGAAAAATAAAAAATACCATTGGATTTAACCCCTGATATTCTAGTGAATGTGAAAACACTTCATGTATCGGGATAACCAACAATATTGGCTATTAAATCAATAGTGACAAGTATAACTAGTGCCAATAATTAAGTATGAATTAAATATAGATTGTCAATATCTAGTATCTCGGCCAATGCTAGATGACAACCTGTGCAATATATACTAATATAAATTAAATGTCAGGCACTATAATGCCTGACATTAAATTATTAATTAATAAAAAATTAGTGAAAAAACAAAAATAACTGATTGACCTAAAAGTCAGCCAGAAAATACCGTGAACTGTTATGTGTAAACCTGTCAACCTCCTATATATTGGAACCTAATTCCAGAAAAATAATTTATATGTGGATGTATATGTATACCACACACATATACGTAGAGAATATATACAAATCTAGTAAACACAAATGTAGAATGTGTAAAATATTCCATACATTTGTGTATGTATGGTGAAGGAAAAATAAAAGTAAAAAATATAAAAATAAAAATGAAAAATAATGATAACATATAATAAATTAAAATAAAAATAGAAATAAAATCCAAATTAAATGAAGAAATAGGATCAATGTAATAATTGTTTAAAAAATATATAGAAAATATAAAAATATAAAAATATATTACAAAAATCAGCACACGTGATTCGGATTGAGTTTTCATCAAACCCACTAGGAATTATCGATAAAAGCGTTGATGTCAACATCAATATTTAACCCATAGGGTGCATAGGTTTTCACTCTATGGATCCAAGCCATTTTAAGTTTTGAAATCTCTCTCACCAATGAGCTACCCCTCCAATTAGGGCTAAACTTGTCTATGCGTAGGAATATCAGTATTCCAAAATAAATAAATGAAATAGTGGCGCTAATATACAAACTAAATGTATCCTGAATAATAGTGATTAAATGTGAATAAACCACATAAGCAAACTATCAAATGAAATATTACCATAAAGTGACTATTTCAAGTGACTCTATAGAACAAATGAATTAGAGTCCCATATAATCAAATGGTAAATAATTAATTTTGTGAAACAAATACAAAAACTCCAGACTCAAAAACTCATAGAAGTCCAGGCTGTGAATAATAAATGAAGAAAACCAAAGTGCCACTGAAGAGGTGAATGTGCAATGAATCTTCAACCGCTATGCATGTACGCCTTCACCACACCGGTCGTGATTGTGATTCCCCGTAGTGAAGCCGCACTCACCAAATAAATATGCCTTGCATTCTCATGCGTGGCACACAGGCTTTGTGTAGGACCCCCCAAAGGGGTGACAGGAGCTGGAGCACATTGGATCAAAGACAAAAGGACCTCCTTAACGGGCTAGGCTTTTCATCAGGTGAAATGATATTATCATGTAAAAGAGAAAAAGCCTCCAATAGCGTACTATAGCTTAAAACCATTTATTGAATAAACTCAAAAACCCCTTTCATAAAACTCACATTTAGACAAATATGTAAACTCATGAACAGGACATTCCGTACAATAGATAATAGCAGTATACTGATGGTCACGGCGGACCCGGGATGCTGATAATGGCTTCTCACCCCTCTCCTCATGGATCCTCAGCGCTACGAGGTAGTCTCAGCCGACCAAGTACAGAGCCCAGAACGTCAGACGTCATGCGCAGATGCTAGGTTGCCGTACATGCACAACCTAGCATCTGCGCATGACGTCTGACATTCTGGGCTCTGTACTTGGTCGGCTGAGACTACCTCGTAGCGCTGAGGATCCACCAAGGAGAGGGGTGAGAAGCCATTATCAGCATCCCGGGTCCGCCGTGACCATCAGTACTGCTATTATCTATTGTACGGAATGTCTTGTTCATGCGTCTACATATTTGTCTAAATGTGAGTTTTATGAAATGGGTTTTTGAGTTTATCCAATAAATGGTTTTAAGCTATATTACGCTATTGGAGGCATTTTCTCTTTTACATGATAATATCATTTCACCTGATGAAAAGCCTAACCGTTAAGGAGGTCCTTTTGTCTTTGATCCAACATGCTCCAGCTTGTGTCACCCCTTGGGGGGTCCTACACAAAGCCTGTGTGCCACGCATGAGAATGCAAGGCATATTTATTTGGTGGGTGCGGCTTCACTAGGGGGAATCACAATCACGACCAGTGTGGTGAAGGCGTACATGCATAGCGGTTGAAGATTCATTGCACATTCACCTCTTCAGTGGCATTGTGGTTTTCTTCATTTATTATTCACAGCCTGGACTGTTATGAGGTTTTGAGTCTGGACTTTTTGTATTTGTTTCAAAAAATTAATTATTCACCATTTGATTATATGAGACTCTAATTAATTTGTTCTATACAGTCACTTGAAATAGTCACTTTATGGTAATGTGTGATTTGATACTTTGCTTATGTGGTTTATTCACATTTAATCACTATTATTCAGGATACATTTAGTTTGTATATTAGTGCCACTATTTCATTTATTTATTTTGGAATACTGTGATATTGATTTATTTTTTTCAAGTTGGCAGCTACAATCATTTATTTTCACATAAGCGCAGTGGAGGGTCACCAAGTTTTTTTGCGCAACACTTGATCACTCTATACAATATATACCTAGGAATAAAGTATTAGACGGATCCTTGTTATGTACAAGGAGATAATGTTTGGACACTGAATGATTTTTGAATCCAGATTTAATATTTGTGATGTGCTCGTTAAGACAAACCTGTAGGGGGCGTTTGGTCCTCCCTGTATATTGGAGACCACAAGGACATTGAAGTAAATACACTACTCCCACTGTTGAACATGTAATAAATGGAGTAATCATGTGCTGCATCTGAGTGCTTGTAGATACAAATTTAGTAGTTCTTCTATGAACACATCTACTCAGAGAGCACACCCTACATCTTTTGCATTGATAGAAGCCAGTTAATTGATCAAAAAAAGTAACTTTATGTGTAGGGGGATGGAGAATATTAGGGGCCACTCTGTTCCTTATTGAGGATGCCCCTTTGAAAACTTCCTGAGGTTTCTCAGGTAGCACTCCCTTTAATATTCTGTCATTATTGACAATATGCCAGTGTTTGGAAATTATCCGCTTGATACTTCTATGTTGTAGGGAAAAAGTAGTTATAAAGGGAACCCCTGAAGTGTGTGGCCTGTTATTCTGAGAAGGCCTATATAGAAGTAAAGATTCCCTATCTAACCCCTTAACTGTATTCAATGTGCACATTAAGGAGTCTCTAGTATATCCCTTCTCAAGGAATCTACCGGTTAGGGTTTCAGCCTGTACCAGGAACTCATTTGGATCAGAGCAGTTCCTTTTTAACCTCATGTATTGGCTTTTGGGTACAGAGCTAAGCCAGGGACCATAATGGCAACTATCCACTGGGATGTACGAGTTACGGTCAGTGGATTTGAAAAAAGTGGACGTTACCAATCTATTATTTTTGACGGCAATCTTCAAATCCAAAGAAATTATTTCAGACCGACTCATTTCATAGTTCAGATGGATACCTTTATGGTTGTAATTCAGGGAGGCCAAAAATCCCTGTAATTCCAAACCATCACCATCCCATAGGAGGAGGATGTCATCTATGTACCTAGCCCACAGAATAAGCTGGGATCTATCCTGGGCATAGATGACATCCTCCTCCCATCTGCCCATAAAAAGATTGGCCAGACTTGGGGCATATTTAGCCCCCATAGCATATATATATAATATGCGGCTTAGGACATGGTACAGATGTCAGAGGCTGCAGACATGGTACAGGACAGAGGCTGGGGTCATGGTACAGGACAGAGGCTGTGGATATGGTACAGGATAGAAGCTATGGACATGGTACAGATAATTAGAGACTGTGGATTGATTACAGGAGATAATCAGAGACTGCGGATGGATTACAGGAGATAATCAGAGACTGCAGATGGATTACAGGAGATAAACAGAGACTGCGGATGGATTGCAAGAGATATTCAGAGACTGCGGATGGCTTACAGAAGATAATCAGAGACTGCGGATGGACTACAGGAGATAATCCGAGACTGCTGATGGATTACAGGAGATAATCTGAGACTGCGGATGGATTACAGGAGATAATTAGAGACTGCGGATGGACTACAGGAAATAATCAGAGACTGCGGATGGATTGCAGGAGATAATCAGAGACTACGGATGGATTACAGAAAATAATCAGAGACCGCGGATGGATTACAGAAGATATTCAGAGACTGCAGATGGACTACAGGAGATAATCAGAGACTGTGGATGGACTACAGGAGATAATCAGAGACTGTGGATGGACTACAGGAGATAATCAGAGACTGTGGATGGACTACAGGAGATAACCGGAGACTGCGGATGGAGGACAGGAGATAATCAGAGACTGGATGGATTACCCTTATCTTAGGGTCCCTACTCCCCTATTACATCAGTGACTCACTGCAAATTCTTTTCAGCAGATGGCAGGGCAGTCTGACTGTGGCGTGGAGCTGTCATGCACTGACCTTAACTTTCTGGTGCATTTCAGGGCCCTGAGGGTAGGAATTGGTCCTCTTCTCCCGCTACTTGCAGTACATTTTACATTGTGAAATGCGCCTTTATATCACCAAACCCAGCTGAGAGGTCAGCGGACCTCTCCACCCCTTGCACGAGCCAAGATGAGCCGAGATGAGATGTCAGTGGACCGCCCCTCCCCCGCCCATACTGAGATGTCAGCAGACAGCCCTGCCCCCCCACCCTAGCCGAGATGCCAGCGGAGCGTGCCGCCCTGCCTGTAAACAAGCCGAGCCGAGATCTAAGGCAGCTTGGAGAGAGGTAAAAGGAGGGAGGAGGGGGGAGCGGAGAACAGGGAGCATGACAGCGGCAGTGGCTAGATCTACACAAGTGCTTGCCTTGTTCCTGTCCATTGACAATTACAGGCCGTATGGGGATGAGTGCAAAGCTCCCTTTTTTCACAGACATAACTCTGCTCTGAGGGGGGTTCAGACACCCCAAACCCCTCCCCCTTATCTACGTCCATGCCCGGTAAGAGACTTGGGGCTATAGCCCCAGAAGCCACCCCCTAGCAACGCCACTGGTGATTGGATTACAGCAGTACTAAACCCAAAATTTGAATTGAATTTCCTGCCTATAATGATGAGACAGCTTATAGGCAGGAAATTCAACATTTGGTTGAGTGGTGTAGAGAAAATGATTTAATACTCAATACGGCAAAAACGAAAGAAATAATAGTAGATTATAGGAGATCAAGAAAGATCAATCATTGCCCGGTTTATATAGGTGGTAAAGGGGGTGGAAAGGGTGGACACTATTAAATTTTTGGGAGTACATATTACAAGGGAGTTGTCATGGTCTCAAAATACTTTTTTTCTAGTGAAAAAAGCGCAGCAGAGACTGTTTTTCCTTCGGAGACTGAAGCAAGCTGGATTGCCCTTAAGGCTTCTGGTCAATTTCTATCATTGTAACATTGAGAGTATTCTTCTCCACTGCGCTGTAGTGTGGTATGCCAGCTGCAGGGCGGAGGATAAGAAGTGCCTGTCTCGTGTGGTGAAAACAGCGCAGCGGATCATAGGAACAGATCTACCAAATTTGGACACAGCATATGCCAGCCAATTAAAAAAGCGGGCAAAAGCTATTAGTATTGATCCAACCCACCCAGGTTACAGTATGTTTGTCCCATTGCCATCAGGGAAAAGATATAGAGCACTTAAAATGCACACTAATCGCTTAAAGCATAGTTTTTTCCCTAGGGCCGTATTGTCCATAATCCCATCAGGTACAGTGTTTTAGTAATTTTATGTAGAATTTTAACATTCTTTTATTTATTTATTTTTAAATAACATTTTATATTTTGATATATTTAAATAGATATGTGGGCATGTGCTAGGAATATGTATGTGTGGTTTTCTTGAGAAATGTTTTATTGCTGCTGTAAAGAGTATCCGGAAAAATGTTGTTGTAGGTATACAATGACAATAAAGTATATCTATCTATCTATCTATCTATCTATCTATCTATCTATCTATCTATCTATCTATCTATCTATCTATCTATCTATCTATCTATCTATCTATCTATCTATCTATCTATCTATCTATCTATCTATCTATCTATCTATCATCAAAAATGAATTATATTATATAGATGTAGTGGCTGCAATCATTTTCTTTTTTAGTCTTTCTTCCTTTATTTTCATCTGGTGATCTGTTCAGTAACACACTTTCTGTCTTATGCCGCGTACACACGACCGGACTTTACGGCAGACTTTGCCCGGCGGACTTTTCGATGTACTTTATGACGGACTTTCTGAATGAACGGACTTGCCTAAACACAATCCACCAAAGTCCGTCGAATTCGTACGTGATGACGTACGACCGGACTAAAATCAAGGAAGTTCATAGCCAGTAGCCAATAGCTGCCCTAGCATGGCTTTTTGTCCGTCGAACTAGCATACAGATGAGCGGACTTTTCGACCGGACTCGAGTTCGACAGATTGATTTAAAACATGTTTCAAATTTAAGTCCGTCCAACTTTTGAGAAAACAAAGTCTGCTGGAGCCCACACACGATCGAATTGTCTGACGAAATCCCGTCTGCCAGCCAAAGTCTGCCGTAAAGTCCGCTCGTGTGTACGCGGCATTAGGGTGTCTCACTCTGGATGGATGAGCAACAGAGACACCTTTAGACAGCAGTGTAGCCAATCTGAGAAGAGCATAGTGTTAGATGCCCAAGCAGAATAAATAGAATGGACTAACAAATTAGGCTGTTACAACAAGATGTTTTCCTTTGGGATAAAAGTTTTACATAAATTGATAAAAGTCAACTTGTCATTGGTAAATAGTTTGTCTCAACCTTCTAAATGCCAATTTTGCTGGACAGCTTGGTCTGATAAAGCCTAAAAATAGAAAATGAATGCTGCCATTATATCTAAGGATTTGTAAGCTACAATATACAGATACTCCTCGTTTAATGACTTACCTGTTTAATGACCACTCGGACTTACGACTAGCTCTCCCCGACCCGCACAGGACGACTGCTCGGACTTATGACCGCTCTCCCGACCTGCATCCACTCAGACTTACGACCAGCTCTCCCGCTCTCCCAGACGTCATGTCATCATTCTGTATCAGCCTCGCTCTCACTACCAGCCTGCTGTTTTATAGGTATGTACTGTACTGTACTGTACTCTGTTCTCCTAAATGCCCCTTCCAGCATTCTGTATACTGTACTGTTTTATGTCTTACTGTACTGTACTCTGTTCTCCTAAATGCCCCTTCCAGCGTTCTTTATACTGTACTGTTTTATGTCCTTATTTACACATTACTGTAATGTAATGTGTGCTTCTACTGTATACAGGTATTGCCCACACCATGTCAGCAAAAACAAAACGTGTGCTTGCACCTGCAGAAAGTGCTCAGAAAAAAAATATATTGATCTTGATATGAAAAATAAAATTATTAAGGACTATGAGGCTGGCAAGAAAGTTAAAGGAGAAGTTTGGGTTTGGCTGTTTTCCCATAATCATACTTACCTTGCTGCATCTGTCCCCTGGCGTCTCTGCACTGAGAACTGAGCCATCGAACACCGCCGATGGCTCGGATCTCTCGGCTCCCCGAGAGGAGAGCTGCTGACTGTCAATCAGCAGCTTTCCTGCTCTGCTCCTCCATGCTCACTGGAACGCTGAGCTGTGCAGGGCCGGGGGGCAGCCATCTCATCATCTGAGCAGCTCGCTGAGGGGCAGACACTGCCATCAGTCCAGGCCCCTGGTGGATCCAGACTTCCGAAGTTGGGATGACGCGGTGTCGGGACTGATCTTGGTGACGTCAGCAGAATGCGGACTGAATATATAGTCTACACTAAATACATATATATATATACACACACCGTATTTATCGGCGTATAACACGCATCGGCGTATAACACGCACCCCAAGTTTAGGAGGGAATTTTAAGGAAATAACTTTTAGGAGGGAAGTTTAAGGAAAAAACTTACATTTAAATGCCAATCAATGCAGCCTTATATGTGTCCATCTGCAGCCTTGTCCATCATTGCAGAATGATCAGTGTCCATCTGCAGCCTTGCCCAGTCTCATTGCAGCCTTGCCCAGTCTCATTGCAGCCTTTCCAGTCTCAGTGCAGCCTTGCCCAGCCTTGCCCAGTCTCATTGCAGCCTTGCCCTGTCTCATTGCAGCCTGATCGTTTTTAAAATTAGTGCCGCTGAGATACACTTAGCCGAGTGTACTGTGTACTTGGCTAGGCTCGGCTCCTCTCTGCGCCTCTCGCAGTCCCGTCCAGTCCCGCCCCTTGGCCTGGCTCCTATGATGGACATAACACAGGTCCAATGGCGGGACTGGGCGGGACTACGAGCGGAGCCGAGAGGAGCCAAGCCTAGCCGAGTCCACAGTACACTATGTGTATTTCGGCAGTGCTCGCTTCTCTCCCCCTCACAGTCAGTGGGGGATTGGCGTATAACACACACCCACGATTTTCCCCTGATTTTAAGGGGAAAAAACTGTGTGTTGGAAGCAACCGACATCTGATGATTGGCCAAAGCATGCACGGACCTGCATGATTTGGCTAATCACAGCGCCCTCTGCTGCGAGAGCCATAATTGGCCAAAGGCAATTATGGCTCAGGGGGACTAAGGGGGACTAAGGCTCAGGGGGACTAAGTCCACGCCCCACACTATATAAGGCTGCTTTCATGGAGATATTGAGCTAAATTTGGCAGGTTAGTACCTGTGTATTGTGAGTACAAAATGTGCGTCCTTTTTTTCCCACAAATAGAGCTTTTTATTGGTGGTATTTGATCACCCATGCGTTTTTTTTTTTGTTCTATGAACAAAAAAAGAGCGACAATTTTGGAAAAAAAAAACAATATTTTTTACTTTTTGCTATTATAAATATTCCCAATTTTTGAAAAAAAAAACAAATTTCTTCATCAGTTTAGGACAATATATATTCTTCTACATATTTTTGGTAAAAAAAATTGCATTAAGCATATATTAATTGGTTGCGCAAATGTTATAGCATCTACAAACTATGGGAAAGATTTATGGCATTTTTTATGGCATTTTTATTATTTATATTTTTTTACTAGTAATGGCGGTGATCTGCGATTTTTAGCAGAACTGCGACATTGCGACGGACCGATCGGACACTTTTGACAATTTTTTTTTTTTTTGCACTGATTACTGTGTAAATGTCACTGGCAGGGAAGGGGTTAACACTAGGGGCGATCAAGGGGTTTACTGTGTGTGTTTTATTTGTGTGGGGATGGGAGTGACTAGGAGAGGAGACATATCGTTTTTCCTACTTAGTAGGAACAAACAATGTTTCCTCTTCCTTGACAGCACAGGGATTTGTGCGATCGTGCATGCGATCGCGCATGGCCGGGGGCGATCATGCCCGCTGGCCACACTTATCGGGTCCCCTACCATGCAGTGGTTGTGTGTGTGCACCCTCTGGTGGCCGAAAAAGGGGAGGACGTACCCATAAGGGATTTCGCCCAGGGGAGCCATTCTGCCACAGTAAATCTGCGTGAGCAAGTCGGGAACCCGTTATGGGACACGAATGTGAAAAATCAAAGTGTTAATTTTAAAGGCTTATATGCAAGTTATTGCCATAAAAATTATAAGGGGAGAAAAAACGTGCTTATTATGAACACTGTAAATGATAATTCAGAAAAATTCAGAAAAAGCAGCAACTATTATGTGCGATATCACAAAAAATCAGTATAACCAACAGCGGAGTCGCGCTTAACGTTTTACATTACATACTAATGATAAGAATGTCAACAAAATATTGATGCAATAAAGAGTTCTTTTTCCAGGAAAAAGTCATAAAAAAAATAATAATAAAAATGTAAAATATATATATCTCCAATGTTACACAGTCTTATGTGATAGTAAAAGGAAAGTGCAGAGCTTAAGGTAGTGAAAAGATGTCACACACCTGAATTACCAATCACAGTTCATAGAAGCATTCCAAATATTCAATATGTTATCCACACCGCATGTGACCATCACCAGAGAGAAATTACCGGATCAATTTGACCTGTAAGAAGGTCAAAACACCTGTGGCTGATAACCCTGCCCCACACACGCTCACTCTCTGCATTCAGTGTAGCCTATATATGCAGTGCATTCGGTGGTGTACAGTTTCTAATACACTTCAGGCGGTGAACACAGTATATAATACAGTGCAGCCGTTGTACAGTTTCTAATAGAGTGCAGGCGGTATATATATTATATATATATATATATATATATATATATATATATATATATATATATATACTAACTTACTCTAATATATATTTATTAGGGATGAGCTTGATGTTCGGGTCGAACGTGAGTTCGACTCGAACATCGGATGTTCGCCCGTTCGCCAAAAAATGAACATTATGAGGCGTTCGCAGGAAATTTGAGCGCCCGCGGAACACCCCATAATGCACTGCGAAATTGCAGTGCATTGCTGCATGATGATTGGCCAAAGCATGCACCTGACCTGCATGCTTTGGCCAATCCCAGCGCCCTCTGCTAAGAGAGCCATAATTGGCCAAAGGCCAAAGGCTTAGTCCCCTAAGTCCATGCCCCACACGACATAAGGCTGCCAGCAAGGCGGCCCTGTGTAGTGTTGTTGGCGTGGACAGAGACATAGCTTGATTTAAATTAAGCAGGCAGGTTATTCAGTTAGTGGCAGTGTATTTAATATATATATATATATATATATATATATATATATATATATATTTATGGTCGGAGCCCTATGTCCGATATGGACATAGATAACATTTGTAGTTAACATAAAACTTACCATCGGAAATAGACCTGGAAGTGTGGACTTACCATATGAAATGGACCTGAAAGTGTGCCTTGGTCTAATGGCCGGTATGCCAAAATAAGGGGGCATACCCTGGTTTTAAGAAATGATTATTCTGTAGAGAGAAATGAAATGAAATGAATGAATGAAATGAATGCCTTGAAATGGGGATGGGAGGGTGGGTATCGCGCACAGGAAACCGACAAGCACCACAGGTGAGCGGGCTGCTTAAATACCCCCCGGGCTCCTCCCATAAATTCAGGCCACCATACTGGCCTTCCTACTTATGGTCGGAGCCCTATGTCCGATATGGACATAGATAACATTTGTAGTTAACATAAAACTTACCATCGGAAATAGACCTGGAAGTGTGGACTTACCATATGAAATGGACCTGAAAGTGTGCCTTGGTCTAATGGCCGGTATGCCAAAATAAGGGGGCAAAAACATTCAGGTAGGGGTATAATATTTTTGGTTTTCAGGTATTCATTGAGCCAGTTTGGAGAATGCCTGTGCCATCTCTACTTGAGGATTGGGTATATACCGGGCGAAGCAGGCTGATTTCCACCTGCCTATTCTTTTGATGACGTGGTCTGGAACCCCATGGCGGGATGCTGCGGAGGCTGCTCCGATGCGAAAGGAGTGTCCGGAGTACTGACTGGGGTTAAGGTGAAGATTGCGGAGAAGTATCCTTATGTGTTTTACGAACTGACATGCGTTTAAGGGTTTAACTGGGAATGGTAGAAGAGGACTGGTGTCCGGTTGTTCAGGCAGGAGTGAGAGGAGACGGTTAAGTACGGTGACTGGACACCAGCTGTTATTGGTTCTGTAGAGGTGAATGTCCACTCCAGAGCCTGTTTGCTGGGTTTTAGAAACCTCGAGGTGCAGGATGAAATGGTCTTGGTGGCGAAGCAAGTGCCGTCTGCATAATACTTGGTCTGTGGGGTTGTTATAGGTGAATTCGCCAGGTCGCAAGAACCCATAGTAAGCCAACTATATGGCTGCTTGTAGTACCGTGCTGGGCAGCAGACCGAATGGCGAAGTAGCCAGAATAGTCGACATATCCCTGAAGATGGGCCCCGTAATGGGTAAGCGCTTAATGCTGATCTCTGGTTGTTGTTTCCTGGATGCCCCTTAGGATGGCTCGTATAGCGTGTGATGAGAACAGTAAAGATTTTGTGGGGTCTTCCGGGGTCACGAAATGTTGTATGCCGGCTAGGTATAGCCGAATGGTATTGTACGATAAGGCCAGCTGAGTGTGGCAGTATGAAATGAAGGCCAGTACCTGTTTGACATCTATTGGTCCTTTACGGCAGGATGTGAGAAATTGTGTTATGAGAGAGTGAGTGATTGATGAGCTGCGTTGCTCCTTGTAAATGTTGAACTAGTCCAGGGTCAGTTGTGACCAGGCAGGGATAGGGGCCGACACTGGATTGGATCCGGGAATCTGTCTGAAAAGGAGGTGTAGTTAAAACGTGACAGTACGTCAGCAGCTAAATTGTATCTGCCTGGAATAATGCACAGTGTATGTTAAACTGATGCTGTAAGGACAGTTGTGCCAATCTGCGCAGGAAGGACATGACTGCTAGGGACTTGGACCTGCCTTTGTCGATGATGTCTGCCGTGGCCTGATTGTCGGTGGTGAAGATTACTGTTTGCCCTGTCCAATGGTGACCCCAGAGTTGTGCCGCTGCCACTATGGGATAGAGTTCGAAGAGGGAAGATGTTTGAATAAAGCCGGGTATCAACAGTATCTGTTGAGGCCAGGGTCCTGAAAACCAATGATGGCCAAAAATTGCCGCGAAACCTGTGGTGGCTGGAGCATCTGTCACCACCTGGGGTGACAGGGCTGAAACCATGGGTATAATTAGGGTTATACCATTCCAGGACGGGAATTCGTCCCACATAGATAGGTCCGCTATTGCTGCGGAGTCTAGATTTAAGATCTGATCGGGGTCTTGTGTTTCTGGCAGGAATCTCAGCAGGCATGGCACGAAGGTGCGGCCTTGTGGAATAATTCGCATGGCGAAATTCAGCATTCCCAGGAGAGATTGCAACTGCTTCTTGGTACACCCCTTGGTGTGGGTGAATTTGTGAAGGACCGCCTTAATGCGGGTTAGTTTGTCGAGGGGGAGACTGGCTTGCATAGCGCAGGTGTCTAAGCTGACCCCGAGAAAGGTGATGTTATGTGTTGGGCCTTCTACTTTGTGCTCGGCGATGGGAACATTGAGTTTTCCGAATATCGCTCTGAGTTTGTCGAGGTCTCCTGGGGGCTTGCTGGGAGGTTCTATTAGTAGGAAGTCGTCCAGGTAATGGATGACTTCTTGTCACTGAGCCTTGTGTAACAGTATCCAAGCAAGAGACTGAGCGAATGTGTCGAAGAGCCAAGGGCTACTCTTCGAACCGAACGTCAGTTTTGTGGCCTAAATAATATGCCTCCTTCCACTTGATGCCATGCCAGCACCAAAGGGATGGGTGGATAGGCAGGAGCTTAAAGGCATCCGAGATGTCGGCTTTGGAAAGCACCTGTAGCTGCTTTGATGACTGCTTGTATCGCCATGTCTACGGAGGAATATTTTATGGAGAATTCTTCGGAGGGAATCAGGGAATTGAGACTGGGGATGTGGGAAGAATGAGGCGCAGACAGGTCGTACACCAAACGTAATTTATTTGTGAATTTGCCCTTGACAAGCCCCAACAGGGCTGACTCTCCAAGTGCTGAAAGGGGGCTGAGTGAAAGGGCCTATAACGTACTCTCGGTCTAGTTCTGTTTGTAAGAGCCGATCTATGGTTTGTTCGTCGATGGCTGCTGAACGAAGATTCCCACATTCGTACGTACTGTGGGGTAGTGAAATGAGGCCGGTGTGAAAGCCTACTGTGAAGCCCTGAATAAGGTGGTGGCCAGAGAGGGGGTGGGATGTGAGGTGAGGTAGAGTCTTAGCCATAAGACGTTGCTTCGGTTTAGTCATGCCCTTTTCTGTTGTTTGACTTTGCACAAGTTCCTTGGGTGCGCTCTTTAGCATAAGGTGCAGATGTGGAGTAGGCGGCACTGACTGACGTTGCAGGACCCATAATTTGTAATTATTGCAGATGGCTGCCCCTCCCACGGTTCGGACTGGGCGTCCAAATTTGTCCACCTGAGGCGTTTGTTCAGGGGCCGACTGACCCTGAAGTGCACCGGAGGTAGAGGGAAATTCGAAAGGACGTTTGAAAGTCGCATTGGCGCACCAGGTGGCAGTGTGGGTGGAGGTCTGGCAAATCGCACCTAGGGGTGAGCGTAAGCCGGAAAAATGGCGGCAGAAGAGCTCTGTGTCCATGAGACTCCAATTTGTTGTTGTTTTGGAACTGTGTGGGTCTGGCGGCAGCCTTTGCGGAAAAGGAACGGTGGTACTCGTAAAAGGAAAATCCTCCATACTTGTGGCCCAAGTCTACTACCGTATGGAGATACAATCCAGCTCTTCCCTTCTGCTGGGGGCGGCTGAGCATAGAACGTCTCTCAGCATGCCAAAGGCCAAGGTGGTGACAATTCGTGAAGGGATTGCTAACTAACTTGAAGCAATGATCTGTATGGTGCTTGCAATCTTGTGACAATGATTCGAAATGTTTGCCTTGATTATGAAATGAATGAACTGCATGACAGAGGTCCGGCCTGGTCGTGTCATGATTTGTTCGACCGTGAACCGGGCTCTGGAGCATGTATTGAAATGAGGCAACTGAAAATATTGGTGCTCCTGGGACGAGTCGGTGCCTGTTAGATGCATCTGGATTCGAATCGGAGTGCAGTATGAAATGAAATGAGAGAAATGATTATTTTGACCGAGGCTCGAATTGGTTGTGCCGTGTTAGCGACTGGCAACTAACCGAGCTCTGGTATAGATATGAAATGCGATCGGAACCAGTGATGCATGCCGTGACGAATCGGTGCACCTCAGATGCGACTGGTTTCGAAACGGTGATGTGTTGTGGGAGTGAAATGGTAGAAATTGCATGACAGCGATATGGATCAATCCCCCGATGTCTGTGACTAGCTATGATCCGGACTCTGGAGCATGTATCAGAAATGAGGCCGAGCCCTGGGGCACGCCGTAATGAATCGGTGCATCGGAGATGCGACTGGATTCGAAACGGAGCGCGGTAAGTGAGGGTGTAACATATCGTTTGCCATGACGGAGGCTCGAATCGGTCGTGCTATTGTAGCGACTGACTGCGAATCGGACTCCGGAGCATGTACTGAAATGTGGCCAATCCTGGGCACGCCGAGACGAATCGGTGCATTTTCATGCGACTGAATTCATGTCGGAACGTGATACGTGGGAATGAAATGATAACCATGACAGAGGTACAAATGACTGAGGAAACGTAACTCTGGAGCATGTATAGAAATGAGGCCAATCCTGGGGCACGCCGAGACGAATCGGTGCATTTTTCATGCGACTGAATTCATGTCGGAACGTGATACATGGAAATGAAATGATAACCATGACAGAGGTACAAATGACTGATGAAACGTAACTCTGGAGCATGTATAGAAATGAGGCCAATCCTGGGGCACGCCGAGACGAATCGGTGCATTTTTCATGCGACTGAATTCATGTCGGAACGTGATACATGGAAATGAAATGATAACCATGACAGAGGTACAATTGACTGACAATAACGTAACTCTGGAGCATGTATAGAAATGAGGCCGTAATAACTGGGGCACACCGGAACGAATCGGCGCATCTTTGGTGCGACTGGATTCGAATCGGAGCGCGGTAGGTGACTGAAATGAGAAATGATTTGAAATGTCAGAATTGAGTTTAGAAATGTTTCAGAAATGAGAAATGATTTGAAATGTCAGAAATGAGTTTAGAATGTTTCAGAAATGATTTGAAATGTCAGAAATGAGTTTAGAATGTTTCAGAAATGAGAAATGATTGGTATCGAACTAACTTGCTTTGATAATTTACAACTTGCGACTGGCTATGGCTGTCTATCGATACCGACATGCTAGAAATGAAGCGACGTCAGCGTCGCTGTGCTGTCGAATTTGTAACATATCGAAAGTACGAGCGATATACATTGCAGTTTGTGAGATGCGGGTGAAACGAAATTTGAACTCACGGTTTTGTGACATGATATGAAAACGAAAAGTCCGACGGGACCTTACCTGCGACAGCCAAGCCAGACGCGTGGTACAAACTAGGAACGAAAAACGCGGACTTCGAAAGTATGAGTACGGAGTATCGAATACGGGAACTTGCGAGGCAAGAACTTGCGGACGCTGGTATATCGAATAGTCGGCCTAGTGACGTATATCGCGCACAGGAAACCGACAAGCACCACAGGTGAGCGGGCTGCTTAAATACCCCCCGGGCTCCTCCCATAAATTCAGGCCACCATACTGGCCTTCCTACATATATATATATATTCAGTCTAATATATATATATATATATATATATATATATATATATATATATATATATATATATATATATATATATATATATATATATATATACTCTGCATCCAGTCAGTGTAGCCTAGTGCATTCCGTGGAGTACTATTTCTAATCTACTTCAGGCGGTGTATTTGATATATATATATATATATATATATATATATATATATGTATATACAGACAGTCTAGTATATATATATATATATATATATATATATATATATATATATATATATATATATATATATATATACAGTGCCTTGCGAAAGTATTCGGCCCCCTTGAACTTTTCAACCTTTTGCCACATTTCAGACTTCAAACATAAAGATATAAAATTTTTATTTTTTGTGAAGAATCACCAACAAGTGGGACACAATTGTGAAGTGGAACGAAATCTATTGGATTGTTGAAACTTTTTTAACTAATAAAAAAATGAAAAGTGGGGCGTGCAAAATTATTCGGCCCCCTTGCGTTAATACTTTGTAGAGCCACCTTTTGCTGCGATTACAGCTGCAAGTCGCTTGGGGTATGTCTCTATCAGTTTTGCACATCGAGAGACTGAAATTCTTGCCCATTCTTCCTTGCAAAACAGCTCGAGCTCAGTGAGGTTGGATGGAGAGCGTTTGTGAACAGCAGTTTTCAGCTCTTTCCACAGATTCTCGATTGGATTCAGGTCTGGACTTTGACTTGGCCATTCTAACACCTGGATACGTTTATTTGTGAACCATTCCTTTGTAGATTTTGCTGTATGCTTGGGATCATTGTCTTGTTGGAAGATAAATCTCCGTCCCAGTTTCAGGTCTTTTGCAGACTCCAACAGGTTTTCATCCAGAATGGTCCTGTATTTGGCTGCATCCATCTTCCCCTCAATTTTAACCATCTTCCCTGAAAAGCAGGCCCAAACCATGATGCTGCCACCACCATGTTTGACAGTGGGGATGGTGTGTTGAGTGTGATGAGCTGTGTTGCTTTTACGCTGAACATATCGTTTTGCATTGTGGCCAAAAAGTTCGATTTTGGTTTCATCGGACCAGAGCACCTTCTTCCACATGTTTGGTGTCTCTCCAAGGTGGCTTGTGGCAAACTTTAGACGAGACTTTTTATGGATATCTTTGAGAAATGGCTTTCTTCTTGCCACTCTTCCATAAAGGCCAGATTTGTGCAGTGTACGACTGATTGTTGTCCTATGGACAGACTCTCCCACCTCAGCTGTAGTTCTCTGCAGTTCATCCAGAGTGATCATGGGCCTCTTGGCTGCATCTCTGATCAGTCTTCTCCTTGTCTGAGCTGAAAGTTTAGAGATACAGCCAGGTCTTGGTAGATTTGCAGTGGTCTGATACTCCTTCCATTTCAAAATGATCGCTTGCACAGTGCTCCTTGGGATGTTTAAAGCTTGGGAAATCTTTTTGTATCCAAATCCGGCTTTAAACTTCTCCACAACAGTATTACGGACCTGCCTGGTGTGTTCCTTGGTCTTCATGATGCTCTCTGCACTTTCAACAGAACCCTGAGACTATCACAGAGCAGGTGCATTTATACAGAGACTTGATTACACACAGGTGGATTCTATTTATCACCATCAGTCATTTAGGACAACATTGGATCATTCAGAGATCCTCGCTGAACTTCTGGAGTGAGTTTTCTGCACTGAAAGTAAAGGGGCCGAATAATTTTGCACGCACCACTTTTCAGTTTTTTATTTGCTAAAAAAGTTTAAAATATCCAATAGATTTTGTTCCACTTCACAATTGTGTCCCACTTGTTGGTGATTCTTCACAAAAAATTAAAATTTTATATCTTTATGTTTGAAGCCTGAAATGTGGCAAAAGGTTGAAAAGTTCAAGGGGGCCGAATACTTTTGCAAGGCACTGTATATATATATATATATATATATATATATATATATATATATATATATATACTCTGCAGAATCCAGTGTAGCGTATATCTACAGTGCATTCCGTGGAGTACTGTTTCTACTACTTTTCTGGTGGTGTACACATAACACAATACAGTGCAGCCATAGTGCAGTTGCTACTACTTTTCTCGTGGTGTACACAGCACACAATACAGTGCAACCATAGTAGAGTTGCTACTACTTTTCTCGTGGTGTACACATCACACAATACAGTGCAGCCGTAGTGCAGTTGCTACTACTTTTCTAGTGGTGTACACATTACACAATACAGTGCAACCATAGTGCAGTTGCTACTACTTTTCTGGTGGTGTACACAGCACACAATACAGTGCAGCCGTAGTACAGTTGCTACTACTTTTCTGGTGGTGTACACAGCACACAATACAGTGCAACCATAGTGCAGTTGCTACTACTTTTCTGGTGGTGTACACAGCACTCAATACAGTGCAACCATAGTGCAGTTGCTACTACTTTTTCTGGTGGTGTACACAGCACACAATACAGTGCATTGTGGTGTTGCCAAACAAAATATACATCATGTCCGGAAGGCCACCAAGGAGAGGCAGACGCTCACAGGCCACTAAATGAGGGCAAGTAGGCTCTGTGTCTACGGTCAACAGTGCTGGTCGCAGACATGGTGCATTCAATGCAGGTGGTTGTGGGGCACGCTTGTCTTTTGTTCTGCTTCTGGCGGTGTTATTGAGCCAGAACATGCAGAAGAGTTTTTGGAGTGGATAACAAAGCCATCCTCATCCTCCTCATCCTCTGTCACCCAGGCTCAGAGTAGTTTGCCTTCCAATGCAGCTGCCAAAGTGGCCTATTCCACCTGCTCCTTGTACACAGTCACTCCTTCCGTAGCCCCAGCATCATGCACGGAGGAGTCCCCCCAACTATTTGACCACAGTGTCGAGTACATGCTAATGGAGGATGTGCAGTGATTAGAAGGCTCCGATGTTGGTTCCCAGGTTGAGGAAGGGACAACGTGAGCCTAGAGAGAGGGGGTGCCCAAGAAGGACTCCCCCAGCCGCAGCATACTGCCAAGTTTGCTCCAGTGACGAGGAGGGAGGGGGTGATGAGGCCCCTTCTCTACTTGGGTGCCTGATAAAATAGAGCAGGAGGAGGCACAACTCCAATGAGGCAGGATGTCCTCTAGGGGGCAGCTTAAGGGCAGCCACACTACTGCATCACACTGCAGAGCTCCGCAGGTGCAGGGCGCTGCTGACTCCCCGCTGATTTTGAAAAGTTCCTTGTTTCTTTGGTGTGGGCCTTTTTTGACACATGTGCAGCAGATCGCACCATTGCTGTTAGCAACCTATGTCTGAAGCAGATCAAGCGTGGCCAGAACAGCAGCCGCTGGGCACCACATGCTTGACCAGACATCTGACGACCTCCCATGCAGTCCGTTGGCAACAGCATTTGAAAGACCCACATCAAAGAAAAAGGCAGACTTCTCCTTGCTCCTCATCTGGGATTTCAAACCCTACTATGCCTCCAGTCCTCTCAAAAACCTGCATTGAGTGTAATGAAGGTATAGCAATAGGTGTCACAAGTACTTGCAGCCAATCTCCTATCAGTACACCTCCATCTGATTTTAGCATGCAAATTTCCCTACCCCAGTTGCTAAACCCGAAAAAAGAAATTCGGTCCCAGCCATCCACATGCTCAGCATCTGAATGCTAGCTTGGCCAAATTGCTAGCACTGCAACTGCTGCCTTTTCAGCTAGTAGACTCTGCCCCCTTCTGTAAATTTGTGGAATGTGCTGTACCTCAGTGGCATGTTTCAAAATGCCATTTCTTTTCACGGAAGGCCATTCCGGCTCTCTACCGGCATGTGGAAGGCAATGTTTTGGCCTCATTGGACAGGGCAGTCAGCAGTAAGGTGCATATTACCACTGACTCATGGTCCAGCAGGCATGGGCAGGGATGTTACCTTTCCTTCACGGCTCACTGGGTAACTCTGCTGGCAGCTAGGAAGGTTGCAGGACAGGGTTCAGTATTGTTGGAGCTTGTTTCACCACCACGCCTCCAAAATGCTAGTGGTCATTCTGCCACACCTCTCTCCTCCACCCCCTCCTCTTCTTCTTCCTCTATGGCCTCTTGTTTAGATTTCTCCTCTGAATCAGCGGTGCTCTGTAAGCGGTCAAGGGCCTACGCAAGCACTCAGGCAAAAAGATGCCATGTGGTGCTTGAGTTGGTCTGCTTAGTGGACAGGAGCCACACTGGGGCAGAGATTCTGTCAGCTCTGCAGGGGCAGGCTCAGAGTTGGTTGACGCCATGCCAGCTTCAGCCAGGAATGGTTGTATGCGACAACGGCACCAACCTTCTCTCTGCCCTCCGACAGGGACACTTGACCCATGTCCCATGTTTGGCACACGTCCTGAATTTGGTTGTGCAGCGGTTCTTGAGCAGGTACCTAGGCTTACAGGATCTCCTGAGGCAGGCCTGAAAAGTCTGTGGTAATTTCCGCTGGTCATACAATGCCAGTTATCGGCTGGCTGACATTCAAAGGGAATGCAATCTGCCCACCAACCGCCTCATTTGTGACATGCCCATCAGGTGGAACTCAACGTTGGCAATGCTTCAGCTGCAGCAGAGGGCTATCGATGAGTACAGCACCAGGACAGTGTCAAGGGAGCTTGACTTTTTTTCGCCACGCCAGTGGCTACTGATCAAGGATGCATGCACTGTCCTGTCACCATTTAAGGAGGCCACGAGAATGGTGAGCAGTGACAATGCATGCATCAGTGATACTGTCCCTCTTGTCTTCCTGTTGGAGCACACGCTTCATGGAATAATGGACAGGGCACTTGAGGCAGAACAGCGGGAGGAAGAGGAGGACTTCCTTACCTCTCAAGGCCCCCTTTATCCAGACAGCATTCCTGTGGGTCCACCAAACACACAGGAAGAAGAGGAGGAGGAGCATTGTGTCAGCATGGATGTAGAGGATAAGACTCAGCAGCAGTCTTCAAGGGATGGTTTTCAGTCCCCAGAAACCCAAGGAGTTGTACGTGGTTGGGGGGAGGTAGTTCATGACAACGTCATCCTCAGTGACCCAGAGGACTCACAATTGAATGCATCTTCAAACTTACGCTGCATGGCCTCCCTGATTCTGCAAAGCCTGCGAAAGGACCCTAGGATTTGTGGTATCAAGTAGAGGGATCATTACTATCTCGCAACCCTTCTTGATCCACACTACAAGGGTAAGGTTGCAGAATTCATCCTGCCTTCGCAGAAGAAGCAGAGGATGAAACACCTTCGGGAGGCCATGAAGAAAGGTTTGTGCAATGCGTTTCCAGACCCTGGGAGGTTACAATTTCCTGGTGCTGGACAACGTGTTGCTGAGGCTTTGGTCAGTCAGAGGAAGAGCGGTGGAGAAGGTGTCCAGCTGACCGATGCCTTTAGACAACTTTTTAGTCCTCAGTGCCAAGGTCTGATCAGTTCAAGCAACCATCGCCAGCGTCTGCATTACATGGTGCAGGAATATCTTGCGGCAAGAGCAGACTTGGAGACCTTTTCAACAGACCATCCACTGGGTTACTGGGTCTTGAGGATGGACCACTGGCCAGAACTTGCTCAATATGCAAATGAGTTACTGGCCTGTCCTGCATCCAGCGTTCTTTCTAAACGCACATTCAGTGCTGCTGGAGGGTTTGTAACAGATCATAGAGTGTGCCTGTCCACAGACTCCGTTGATAGGCTTACATTCATAAAAATGAATCAGTCTTGGATCAGCAGCAGCTATCAATCACCTGATGCTGATGTAACTGACTGATTTTTCTATGAATGTGGGATCCCTTGAAGACTGCCTATGCTGAGTGACTATCCTATTCCTCCTCAATCTTGATGATGCTAGCTTCCAACAATATTTTTGATTTAGGGCACCACCACCACTGCCTAAGGCCCGATTTTTCTGCCCCTGTTTAACAGGGGCATGTAATTACAATTTTTGATCAAATATTTCATAGCAGGGCCCGTTCCTGTGCCCAACAAGCATAACTATGAGGGGGTACAGTGTTGTGGCACCACCACCACTGCCCAAGGCCCAATTTTTCTGCCCCTGTTTAACAGGGGCATGTAATTACAATTTTTGATCGAATATATCATAGCAGGGCCCGTTCCTGCGCCCAACAAACATAACTGTGAGAGGTTACAGTGTTGTGGCACCACTGCCTAAGGCCCAATTTTTCTGCCCCTGTTTAACGGAGGCATGCAATTACAATATTTGATCAAATATTTAACAGCACCACACCTACACTCTTCAAACTAGCATGCAAAACTCTAGCAGTGACACCTTCCCCAGGCTCTATGGGGAAGGGCCTGTGATTATGAGACTCAGCTTGTGACCCACGTAACTCGCACGTCAGGGCACAACTCTTTTTCCACAATGGTACACTCCTACCCCACCCAGCCATTTCCGCTAAACCTCCAGACTACAACATCCCCTTTTATAAATACTTGCAACTTCGACATTTTCTCGACACGGCCAAACCTACCTCTCTTTGGTACAGAGAATACACACCCTTTGAACTGCTATGCAACAGTGCAGAACCCTAATGTCACCTGATCTTCTCTATCTATGCGCTCCTATTTTCGAAGCACCATGTTAAGAAAGACAAGATCGTGAGACAATGGGAATCTGAACTGTCCATAGATCTGCTCCCTGCCGAGTGGGAACGCATATTCAGTCACATTCATAAAGGCTCAATTAACGTCTCAACGCAGGAGAATAGATACAAACTATTCTCCAGGTGGTATAGGACTCCTGACAAGATCCACAACTTTCACCCCACTGTCCCTCCAGCCTGCTTGAGATGCAATGCAGCGAGAGGTACCCTACTTCACATATGGTGGGAGTGCCCTCTTATCCAATCATTTTGGATGGAAATCCATTGCTTGATCTCCCAAATTACCACCTACACCCCAGCCTTCTCACCTGCACAATACCTGCTCCATCACACCCCAGTCCCCCCCTCTTCGTATAAAAAATCCCTCACACTACATCTCATCAATGCGGCCAATCTGTGTGTCAGGGGCATGTCGGCAGGCGTCGGGTGAGTGTGCGTGCACGTAGGTCCACAAGGAGTGCTCCTGGACGAATTCAGCCAAAATCCCCACCAGGGGGCGCCGGCGCGCTCCCGCGGATGCCCGTACGCGCGTTCGCACGTTCGCGGGTGCGCGCGCGCGCTCGTGCGTGCGCCCGTTCGCGCTAGCGCCGTTTGGCGCCAAGGGGCCTTTAAAAGAATGACAGGTGCTCATGTTAGCTGCTGTTCGTCTGCAGCTCTGCACCTGAAAGTTCCTGTATCTGCCTGCTTGTTGTATTGATATTGACCCGGCTACGTCTGACCATTCTCCAGTCTCCTATCCGACCCGGCTTGCCTGACCTTGTTACTCTGCTACCCGTTGCCGATCTCCTGCCTGTCTGACTATCCTTGGATCATCCCTCCTGTTTATACTCTGCCTGATCTCCTGCCGAACACGGACTGTCTGACCTTGCTTGCCTGTGTCCTGTGACGCTGCTTCCAGCCTGCCTGTTTGCATCCAGCTGCCGTCTTCGCATCTGTCCGCCTGCCTACCTACCGGCCTGCACCAGTTACCTGCATCCACAGCACAGCCATCCCTGAGGGACATCCTTCCAGTTCCGGTGTCTGCTTCTGCTGAAACCTGCATCAGGCCCTCCTACCCACTGTGCTCAGGAGACCACTGTTCCCACTTCCAGCGGCTCCTGAACCAGCGCTTAAGAGAGGTTTCCTTCTACAGTCAGGCTCAACCACCAGGTACCTCACAGTACGAACAGCCATGACTGAGCCTGCAGGAGAGACCTCTCCCATTCAGGAGATCTGTACGCACTTGGCAGCCCTCACCCAAGCAGTAAAAACTTTACAAGACAGTTATAACAGACTGGAGGGGCAAGTGCTAAACCTCAGTGGTTCCGGTGGTGTGGCTGCTGCACCCGCAGCTGCTCCAGTACAGGCTGCTGCACCACCCTCAGTGGTCATGCTTCCACCAGAACCAAGAGTCCCTGTTCCTGACAAATTTTCCGGTGACCGATCTAAGTTTGTGGCCTTCCGCAGCGCTTGTCAACTGTATTTCGGATTACAGCCACGGACTTTTTCCTTAGAAGCCACCAAAGTGGGGTTTGTTGTATCTCTTCTGCAGGGGGAACCCCAGACCTGGGCCCATCGCTTGCTTGAATCCAACGCCATACAGGTCCAGACACTACCTGCCTTTTTTGAAGCCATGGCCCAGCTTTATGAGGACCCTCAGCGGGCTACCACCGCTGAGGCAGCTTTGATCGCGCTCCAGCAAGGCCGTAGGCCGGCCGAGGACTATGTTATGGACTTTCGACGCTGGAGCGCGGATACTCAATGGAATAATGCAGCCCTACGCCACCAATTCCGCATGGGGCTATCTGAGGGTCTTAAAGATGAGCTTGCCCGGGTAGGAATGCCTGACACCTTAGAAGAGCTCATTGCCATCACTATCCAAATTGACCGACGCCTTCGAGAGCGCCGGTCTGAACGATCTTCCCAACAAAGTCGGCCTATGTGGATGACTGCCAGAGCCCCGCTGCCTGCCTCCCGGTATCTACCCTCTGCCGGGCCAAGTCCTGTCAACCTAGCAACTGATGCCCCTGAACCCATGCAACTAGGACTTATGCGTACTACCCTGACCCCTGAAGAACGGGCACGCAGGCGCCAACTGAACCTTTGCCTCTACTGTGGCGGAACGGGCCACTACGTGAACAACTGCCCAGTGAAGATCCGTAAGTGTTTTTCTTCAGCTCCAACCAGTTTGTCCGCTTTAACAGCCAATACCACTCAACTTGTTCTCCCTCTCTCATTTCAGCTCCAGGGAAGAACAATTCAAGTCAACGCCATTGTTGATTCCGGGGCATGTAGCTGTTTCGTTGACTCCACTTTTGCTACTCAGCAAAATCTTCCTTTAACAGACAAGACACATAGACTTTCAATTTTTCTGGCCGATGGATCCCGTATAAAGTCTGGGCAGGTCTCTCAAGAAACCCTTCCTCTGTCTGTTACCTGTTCACCTCAACATCGAGAGATCTTAACCCTGGACGTTATCACATCACCTCTTTTCCCAATCATTTTGGGTATGCCCTGGCTTCAAGCCCACAATCCTCTTGTCAATTGGGCCACGGGCGAGATCAAGTTTCAGTCACCCTATTGTCAAAGACATTGCCTATCTGAACCTGTTAATCCTGCTACTACCCTACTATGTATGGACATTGACCCAGATCTGCTTCAAAACGTACCAGAGGTCTATCAGGACTTTGCAGATGTATTCAGCAAGAAGGGAGCAGATTCTTTGCCACCTCATCGCCCCTATGACTGTCTAATAGAATTACTTCCTGGAGCTGAGATTCCTTTTGGGCGCATCTTTCCGCTGTCCGAAAAGGAACAAGAGGCGCTTAAGGTTTACATCAATGAAAATCTAGAAAAAGGCTTCATTCGACAGTCCACTTCACCAGCTGGGGCGGGAATATTTTTTGTCTCTAAGAAAGATCTCACGCTCCGCCCTTGTGTGGACTACCGGGAATTAAACAAGGTTACGGTCAAAAACCGTTATCCGTTGCCCTTAATACCGGAACTGTTTCAAAAATTACGGACTGCCATCATATTCACCAAATTAGATCTGAGAGGGGCCTACAATCTGGTCCGCATTCGGGCCGGGGACGAATGGAAGACGGCTTTCCGGACCCGTTTCGGGCACTACGAATATTTGGTCATGCCCTTCGGCCTTTGCAATGCTCCTGCCACATTCCAGCACCTGGTCAACGATGTGTTTAAAGATTTCCTGGACATCTTCTTAATTGTCTACCTGGACGATATCCTTATCTTCTCCAGTTCACTTGAACAACACAGGGAACATGTCCGTAAAGTCCTAGCTCGACTCCGCCTGCACAGATTGTATGCCAAAGCAGAGAAGTGTGAATTTGAGCAAGAAGAGATTCAGTTCCTGGGGTTAGTCATCTCCCCAACCGGTATTAAAATGGATCCTCAGAAAGTGTCTGCTGTGCTAGAATGGCCAGCACCCATGGACAAGAAAGGCGTACAACGCTTCGTGGGATTTGCGAACTTTTACAGAAAGTTTATCAGGGGGTTCTCTGCCATCATCTCCCCCATTACACAGCTAACGAAGCAGAATCTTCGTTTCCACTGGAACCAGGAAGCCCAGGAGGCCTTTGAAGAATTAAAGAGGCGTTTTACGTCAGCCCCGATTCTTAGCCATCCAGATCCATCCTTGCCCTTTATTCTAGAGGTGGATGCCTCCGAAGTAGCTGTGGGTGCCATTATTTCACAACGTCAGGGCAACAAAGACCTGATGCATCCTGTAGGGTTCTTCTCTAGGAAACTTTCGCCGGCTGAGCGGAACTACGATGTGGGGGATCGGGAGTTACTTGCCATCAAAACTGCCTTGGAGGAATGGAGATACTTGCTTGAAGGTGCAGTCCATCCAGTACTGATTTATACAGATCACAAAAATCTGGAGTATCTAAGATCTGCTAAAAGACTGAAACCCAGACAGGCCCGTTGGGCTTTATTCTTTACACGGTTTTGCTTCCACATCACCTACCGGCCGGGATCCAAGAATATAAAACCAGACGCACTGTCACGCATGTTTGATAATCCTAAAGACTCTTCTGTCCCTGACACTATTTTGCCGGCAAATAGTTTTCTCCTCCTTAAGACAGACTTGTTATCCATGATCAGAGAAGCATCCCCAGAACCTTCAAGTCTTCAGGGGTCCTCCCTAACACCTAGAGATGGACTATTATGGAGGGGAAGTCAAATCTTCGTACCAGAAAACGTCAGAGTCAAGGTGCTGACGCTTTTGCATGACCATCCACTTGCAGGACATTTTGGGGTTCGTAAGACCCTTGAGCTGGTGCAGCGCACTTTTTGGTGGCCTAACTTAAAGGAATTTTGTAAGAAATATGTCAACTCCTGCTCTGTCTGCATCCAGAACAAAACCCCCAGGAACAGAGCGTGGGGACTACTAAGACCATTGCCTATACCAGATAGGCCCTGGAGGATGATAGCAATGGACTTTATAGTCGAACTGCCATATTCTGAGGGGTGTTCGGCGATCTTTGTGGTCGTCGACCGGCTATCCAAAATGGCCCACTTTGTGCCCCTAAAAGGAACACCTTCTGCTGTAGAGACGGCTCGTGTGTTCATTAGGGAAATTGTTAGGTTGCACGGGATCCCCGCAAATATAGTGTCTGATAGGGGGGTACAGTTTACTTCACGCTTTTGGAGAGCCCTTTGTGAAAATTTGAAGATCGAACTAGCTCTGTCCTCAGCATACCATCCCCAAACTAATGGGCAAACTGAAAGGACAAATCAGACTCTGGAGCAATACATTAGGTGTTTTACATCTTTTGTGCAAGATGATTGGGTGTCCTTGCTGCCACTAGCAGAATTCGCGTACAATAATGCCAGTCACTCTGCCACAGGTCAATCCCCTTTCTTTGCTAACTATGGGTTTCATGCATCTTTTTTACCAGATTTTCTTTCAGAATCTTCAGTTCCAGCGGTCCAGGACACAGTACAGTTCTTCAGTCGTAATAACCGGATCTTGCAGGAGGCGGTATCCAAAGCGCAAGCGGACAATAAGAAGTTCTTTGATGCGAAAAGAAGGGGAGATCTAAACCTTCAGCTTGGCGACAAGGTATGGCTGTCTACTAATAATATCAGATTGACATGTCCTTCCAAGAAGCTTGCCCCAAAATTTATTGGACCTTTCCCTGTGAAAAGGAAAATTAATGAAGTATCATATGAATTATGCTTACCTGACTCACTTAAGATACATCCTGTATTTCACGTATCACTCTTAAAGCCTGCTGTAGATGATCCTTTTCCTGATAGGGGCACCAGGGTCCCTGAACCAGTTCTGGTGGATGGTAATGAAGAGTGGAATCCATCCTTGACTGCAGAAAGAGGTCTGGGCAAGTACAGTTTTTAATTAAGTGGAAGGGGTATGGTCCAGAAAACAACTCATGGGAACCTGACTGTAATATTCATGCCAAACGTTTAATTCATGCATACTTCTCTAACCATCCTGAAAAGAAGGCGTACCTGGGCATCCGGAGGCTGCCCGTTGGGGGGGGGCAATGTCAGGGGCATGTCGGCAGGCGTCGGGTGAGTGTGCGTGCACGTAGGTCCACAAGGAGTGCTCCTGGACGAATTCAGCCAAAATCCCCACCAGGGGGCGCCGGCGCGCTCCCGCGGATGCCCGTACGCGCGTTCGCACGTTCGCGGGTGCGCGCGCGCGCTCGTGCGCGCGCCCGTTCGCGCTAGCGCCGTTTGGCGCCAAGGGGCCTTTAAAAGAATGACAGGTGCTCATGTTAGCTGCTGTTCGTCTGCAGCTCTGCACCTGAAAGTTCCTGTATCTGCCTGCTTGTTGTTTTGATATTGACCCGGCTACGTCTGACCATTCTCCAGTCTCCTATCCGACCCGGCTTGCCTGACCTTGTTACTCTGCTACCCGTTGCCGATCTCCTGCCTGTCTGACTATCCTTGGATCATCCCTCCTGTTTATACTCTGCCTGATCTCCTGCCGAACACGGACTGTCTGACCTTGCTTGCCTGTGTCCTGTGACGCTGCTTCCAGCCTGCCTGTTTGCATCCAGCTGCCGTCTTCGCATCTGTCCGCCTGCCTACCTACTGGCCTGCACCAGTTACCTGCATCCACAGCACAGCCATCCCTGAGGGACATCCTTCCAGTTCCGGTGTCTGCTTCTGCTGAAACCTGCATCAGGCCCTCCTACCCACTGTGCTCAGGAGACCACTGTTCCCACTTCCAGCGGCTCCTGAACCAGCGCTTAAGAGAGGTCTCCTTCTACAGTCAGGCTCAACCACCAGGTACCTCACACTGTGTGTCCTGGAGGAACACTGTACCTCCCACAGAAAATTAATGGATCAGAAGGGTGGACAGTATTGCGGAAATGGAAAAACGTACTTGCCAAGCAAACGATACCCCAACCAAATTTACTAACACTTGGGGCTGCTGGCTACACTTTAGAGAGTCCACAGCATTGACCAAATCAGCCGCTTATCCACCTCCCCACCATGAGCGCATTGAGTGGTTCTCGGGCTCCGCGGAACACACACCCAACACCTTAGCCCCCTTGCCTCCTACCCCCCCTCAGACTCGAACACTCCAGGTGGAGATACAATGTTGAATTGTCACTGGATACCCTTCCCCTCCTACCCCTGGTAAACTCGACACCCTGTTGGGGTTACATAGTAGGCTCCGATATACTGCCCATGTCTAAATATCTTACCCAATCTCTATTGGTCCCCTCCCATTAACAGCAAAGTCCCTATAGGGGTGAATGGTACTCAGGTTGGCCTTATACACTAAACCACCATCTATACCCTGAACCTCACATCCACCCCAACCCCTCCAAGCAGAGATACTCAGGCATCCTCAAGCACTGCTTGTACCAGTCAAGGTACACTGTACATCTTCAGAAACAGACGCCTCCTGGTAAATAGCAGCACCTAGTCTGAAGCACAAATGTATTTGTTGTTTAGTTTGTTGCACTACCACGCTAGTGCTGTGGATTTATGCACTCGTTCCAGATCATATGTGCATAAGATCATGCATTGTACAAACCTCCTTACTTTCTGTACTTCTATATTTACATGTCAATTGTATTTCTCTGTTAACCTGACAAACTTGAATAAAAGCTTCTTGGAAAAAAAAAATTAACAGCAGGGCCCGTTCCTGCACCCAACAAGCGTAACTGTCAGGGGTTACAGGGTTACAGTGTTGTGGCACCACCACTGCCTAAGGCCCAATTTTTCTGCCCCTGTTCAACAGGGGCATGTAATTACAATTTTTGATCAAATATTTCACAGCAGGGCCCGTTCCTGCGCCCAACAAGAGTATCTGTGAGGGGTTACAGTGTTGTGGCACCACCACTACCTAAGGCCCAATTTTTCTGCCCCTGTTTAACAGGGGCATGTAATTACAATTCTTGATATAATATTTCACAGCAGGGCCCGTTCCTACACCCAACAAGCGTAAATGAGGGGCTAAAGTGTTGTGGCATCACCACCACTGCCTAAGGCCCAATTTTTCTGCCCCATGTTTAACAGGGGCATGTAATTACAATTCTTGATATAATATTTCATAGCAGGGCCCATTCCCGCGCCCAATAAGTGTAATGCCCCGTACACACGGTCGGACTTTGTTCGGACATTCCGACAACAAAATCCTAGGATTTTTTCCAACGGATGTTGGCTCAAACTTGTCTTGCATACACACGGTCACACAAAGTTGTCGGAAAATCCGATCGTTCTAAACGCGGTGACGTAAAACACGTACGTCGGGACTATAAACGGGGCAGTGGCCAATAGCTTTCATCTCTTTATTTATTCTGAGCATGCGTGGCACTTTGTCCGTCGGATTTGTGTACACACGATCGGAATTTCCGACAACGGATTTTGTTGTCCGAAAATTTTATAGCCTGCTCTCAAACTTTGTGTGTCGGAAAATCCGATGGAAAATGTGTGATGGAGCCTACACATGGTCGGAATTTCCGACAACAAGGTCCTATCACACATTTTCTGTCGGAAAATCCGACCGTGTGTACGGGGCATAACTGTGAGAGGTTACAGTGTTCTGGCACCTCCAACACCTAAGGCCCAATTTTCTGCAGAGTATTTAGGGCAGGCCATATAGTATATATACTACTGTTCAGAGTATATAGTGCCTGGGGCCCCTCCACGACATTTTTTTTTAAAATTTGGGTGCAGGGTTCCCCTCAATATCCATACCAGGCCCAAAGATCCTTGTAATGGGCTGGGGGGACTCAATGATTTTCATGTATATTGCTGGGACCCGACAATACATTACAGCCGCAAGCAGTTTTAAATGACTTTTTTTCCTTTAGAAATGTCATTTTGCTGTAGTATTGTTCTAAACATGGGAAAACTGCGCCACTTTACAGGCATACTATAGACACCCCCCAGGCATGATATTTGAAGGAATATTTCATTTTTATTGTTTCACTTTAAGCATTCTTAAAATCACTCCCGAAAAAATGGCCGTTTATAAAACTTTTTTTGCATTGATACATGTCCCCTGGAGCAGGACCCGGGTCCTCAAACACTTTTTAGGGCAAAAACTTACATATAAGCCTTTAAAATTAGCACTTTTGATTTTTCACGTTCGTGTCCTATAGACTTTAACGGTGTTTGCGTATTCGAACAAACTTTTTTGCATGTTCGGATGTTCTGGTGCAAACCGAACCGGGGGGGGGGTGGGTGTTCGGCTCATCCCTAATATTTATTAGTGTGTGTTTATGTATGTATGTGTAAATATATATATATGGCGTGAAGTGTGCCCTGGTCGGCTGGACGGTATGTCTAAAAAGGGGGCATACCCAAGATAAGTAATAGATGATTGTGGAAAGAAATCTGCTGACAAGTGCCCTAAAAAAGGGGAATGGGAGGGAGGGTATCACAAACCGGAAACCGACAAGGCCCACAGGTGAGTGGTGTGTTTTAAATACCCCCCGGGTGTCCTCCCATAAATCCAGGCCACCATACTGGCTTTCTTACTTTCGGTTGGAGCCCTACAACCGGGACAGATATTAACCACACAAACACGCCACAAGCTGGTAACATACTAATGAGCAAGCTTGCTGAAGGCTTGCAACATCTCTCCTGAGGGTTCGGAATATACTGAGCGAAGTAAGCGGCTTCCATCTGCCCACCTTTTTAAAAGGCATCGTCTGGTACCCTGTGCTGAGATGCAGCCGAGGCCGCTCCGACCCAAAAGGAGTGTTTGGAAAAGCGGTCGTGGTCAAGGCCTAGGTTAACCAGGTGGATCCTAACGAGCCTGATGAATTGGCTGCCTCTCAGGGGGCTGGTCAGAAAAGGTAGCAAGGGCTGGAGTTCAGCTGGCTGGGTAGGTGAGACAGTAAGCGAGTATCACTGCTGGGCACCAGACAATGTTAGTCTGGAAAGTTTGATGTTGACCCTGGGGCCGTATTGATGTGTTTGGATGTGTTTGGACACCACGAGGTGTGGCCACTAAAGGTAAACTCGCTAGGCTGCAAAAATTCGTAGAAGGCCAGGTAGTAGGGCGCTTGGATGATCAGGCTGGGTAGAAACCCAAAGGGGGAACATGAAAGGATGGTCAACATGTCCCTGTAGATGGCACTTGTGGGTAAGCGTTTGTAGTTGGCTATGGGCTGATGCTTCTGGATGCCGCGTAGAATGGATCTTGACTGTATGGGCTGCGAACAATGATGGCTTTCCGGGGTCCTATAAGGACAAAATGCTGGATGCCAGCATAAGTATAGCCCGATGGTGTTATGAGATAGAGCCAGCTGCGTGTGGTAATAAAATATAAGGCTAGGATGTGCTTGATGTCTCCTGTCGCTGCTCCGGGGCATGAGGCTAGGAACCTGTAATAGGCGTTCCAAGCGCGTTGATAGGCCTTCTGTGTGTTGCGGAAGAACGCCTGATTTAACAAGATGGCTTGCGTTGTGAAAGTGTGTCTTTAACCCATGGTCAGTAGCGACCAGGATGGAATAGGAGAAGTGGTTGAGTGGGCTCTTGGTTTCTGCTGAAGGAATTAAGCAAGTTAAGCAGGACAGTGTGTCTGCTGAGACGTTGTGCCTGCCCAGGATAGAAATGCAGTGAACATTAAATTGATGCTGCAGGGACAATTGTACCTGCCGCGTAGGAAGGACATGGCGGCGAGTGACTTGGACCTGCCTTGTTTATAATTTCGGCCATGACTTAATTATAAGACCCTTCAGGTCTGGTATGGATTTTAAGGGGAACCCTGCGCCAAAATAAAAAAATGGCGTAGGGGTCCCCCTCAAAATCCATACCAGACCCTTATCTGAGAACGCAACCTGGCAGGCCACAGGAAAAGAGGGGGACGAGAGAGTGCCCCCCCTGAACCGTTCCAGGCCACATGCCCTCAACATGGAGAGGGTGCTTTGGGGTAGCTCCCCAAAGCGCCTTGTCCCCATGTTGATGGGCAAAAAACAAAAAGAAACACTCCTATGGCCCCATCCGTATGGTTAGGTTATCAAAATAAAAAAAAGGGGTTCAACAAGGAACCCCCGGTCAGACTTTAAGGCACAGCAAACCAGAGGCATAGTATTCAGTATAATAATATAATACATTTTATTCAATACACAAATACATATACATTGTGAAAAGGACAAAAGCATATAAAAATCATGTATATAAAAATATACATGATATGAGCCCCAATGCGTATACGCGTTTCGTTCTAAAAACTTCTTCAGGACACATTTAGGTTTCAATTATTGCAGAGAAAAGGAGAAAGGTCTCACTATCTAAAAATAAAAACAGAAGCATAAATACATATAGACACATAATACCATAAAACACCAGATGAGGCTCAATGACATATGCACAGAAGACATATATTGTGTACATCCGCATTGTTACCTTGCAGAAAGGCTCTCATAAGCCCTAGTAGCTAAAAAGTGTATATTTCTGCAATAGGTGCAGGAGACCTGTCATAGAGGTAAGTAACCATCAGCTACAGAAAAAAAAAAAGGAGAAGGTCAGAAAAACAAATGATGCATAAGAGAATCACAATATGTATGAACGGAATAATATATGTACATGTGGTCATATAAATCCTAGCTGCAGGTGCGAGGAAACCACAAAAGTTGCTAATAAGTCAAAGGGATAAATATCCACGCCAAAAGAAAGCTCCCCCAACTATCGGGGGGCTAAAAAATAGCCCATATGCAATATCCGCTGGATGGCCCAGATGGAAGTGTGTAAGTACACTAATAGAGCCTGTAGAAATAAAAATAAGGAAGAGACCCAAAGTGCGCATTTAGAGTATTCCATATGAATCCCAACAAACAAAAATAAAGAAGAAAGGAGGATTATAGTATATATAAAGCATTTACTTTCAATTTGGATCTAGTACAGATCCCCTGGGAGGAAGCAAAGACGCTCATGAGTTGATGGCCGGTAAACAAACAATAAATAACCCGATTTGCCACCAAAAGGGGCGGACACATCGTCTATCTCGGCACCAAAACGGATGTGGCAAAGATAACAAACCTGTCCTCAAACCACATGAGAAAAGGGGGCGGGGTGAGCTCCGCCACCCAACACGAGTGCACAGCAACGTGGAGAAAGGGGAACGTCGCCCGCCCCGACGCCGGAACAGACATAAATTGGTTTGCTTATGGGTACAGAAGTTTGTAATAAAGCATATAATAATGCGAACAAATATCATAAATAAATAAATAAGTGACATAATATCACGAAAATACCAGTGTATGAAAAAAAGAAAGAAAAGGGGACCACTCTATAAGTGATATAAATAAAATAACATTTATAAAAATTATTTGAAACTGAGCATGTCATTGAGGCCAGGGTATGATCTGGCCTGCAAATTGTACACGCACTGGGTCTCTCTTTGGAGTACCCTTTGGTCAAAATTACCGCCTCTTGGATCCTCGTAAACACAGTCAAGGACGGCAACTTTGAATGTGTGTGGATCATAATTATGCTTAAATGCCACATGATAACCAATGGCCTTCTTAAGTATGCCATTGGTAGCGTAATAAACATGATCCTTCACCCTTTTCCACTTTGGTCTAATCGTTTTGCTGATGTAGAAGGCTCCACATCAGCAAAGAATAATATAAATAACCCCTTTGGTTAAACAGGTAACATGGTGGCGCAAAAAGTGCATCTGGCCACTGGGCAGGACAAAAGAAGGCCCCTCCAGAAGAAGATGACAAAAGTCACAGTTACCACAACGGAACAGACCAGATAATTCATTTTGTCTGTCCTGGGATTTGTGATAATAACTCTGTACAAGACAATACTTAATGGATCTAGGACGCCTATATGTTATTTCTGGACGTGGCCCCAGATATTTAGAGAGTATAGGATCAGCTAATAGGAGGTTCCAATGCTTGCTGAGAATAGAACATATAACCTGATGCTGATCAGTGAAAGTAGCAATAAATCTTATCACATCAGACTCACTTTTTTTGGAATCTGGGAACAGGATCTCATGTCTGGAACGACCGCAGGCCTTATTATAGGCCTTTTTTAAACACGTTTTAGTGTACCCCCTGGCCAATAAACGCTTGAATAATAAGTCAGCCTCATGTTTAAAATTTGCATCATTGGAGCAATTTCTCCTGAGGCGTAAATATTGGCCAAAAGGGATACTACAAATAAGTGCATTCGGATGCACAAGGATCCAAGAGGCGGTAATTTTGATCAAAGGGTACTCCAAAGAGAGACCCAATGCGTGTACAATTTGCAGGCCACATCATACCCTGGCCTCAATGACATGCTCAGTTTCAAACCATTTTTATAAATGTTATTTTATTTATATCACTTATAGAGTGGTCCCCTTTTTTTTTTCTTCATACACTGGTATTTTCGTGATATTATGTCACTTATTTATTTATTTATGACATTTGTTCGCATTATTATATGCTTTATTACAAACTTCTGTACCCATAAGCAAATCAATTTACTTTGATGGATATTTGTTGGTATGAAATGTTTCTGTACAGTGCGCAGGACAATTTATTTTATTTCATACCATATCCCAGTATGCTGGCTTATGACCTATGACAGATCCGTTTATTATGTCCACAGTAGGTTTTAATACATACATGTCATCAGTGATCGGTCAGCTTTATTTATTTATTTATTTATTTTCCCTCTCCGGTGTCTCGGTCTTGGCTATGCTGCGGCGAACCTGTGGTGGCCAGATGTGCACGCTGTTCTATTTCCTGTCTGGGATGAGCCCTGATGTTGTTTGTTGTCGTATGGTGTTTAGGTCTGCCTGCTGTGCTGTTTGTGTTTTGTGCATGTGTGGTGACGTTGTCGCGCTGGCCGCTGCCCCGCCCCTCCCCTTCTTTCGGGCTGGTGGGGGACGGGACATGTGGTTGCATCCGGTCTGTTCCGGCGTCGGGGCGGGTGCTGTTACCGCCTCTCCACGTTGCTGTGCACTTTTGTTGGGTGGCGGAGCTCACCCCACCCCCTTTTCTCACGTGGTTTGAGGACAGGTTTGTTATCTTTGCCACATCCGTTTTGGCGCCGAGATAGATGATGTGTCCGCCCTTTTGGTGCCAAAACGGGTTATTTATTGTTTGCTTACCGGCCATCAACTCATGAACGTCTTTGCTTCCTCCCAGGGGATCTGTACTAGATCCAAATTGAAAGTAAATGCTTTATATATACCATAATCCTACTTTCTTCTTTATTTTTGTTTGTTGGGATACATATGGAATACTCTTAATGCCCACTTTGGGTCTCTTCCTTATTTTTATTTCTACAGGCTCTATTAGTGTACTTACACACTTCCATCTGGGCCATCCAGCGGATATTGCATATGGGCTACTTTTTATCCCCCCGATGGTTGGTGGAGCTATCTTTTGGCGGAGATATTTATCCCTTTGGCTTGTTAGCAACTTTTGTGGTTTTTTTTTGCACCTGCAGCTAGGATTTATATGACCACAGGTACATATATTATTCCGTTCATACATCTTGTGATTCTCTTATGCATCATTTGTTTTTTTGACCTTCTCCTTTTTTTTTTTCTGTAGCTGATGGTTACTTACCTCTATGACAGGTCTCCTGCACCTACAGCAGAAATATACACTTTTTAGCTACTAGGGCTTATGAGAGCATTTCTGCAAGGTAACAATGCGGATGTACACAATATATGTCTTCTGTGCATATGTCATTGAGCCTCATCTGGTGTTTTATGGTATTATGTGTCTATATGTATTTATGCTTCTGTTTTTATTTTTAGATAGTGAGACCTTTCTCCTTTTCTCTGCAATAATTGAAACCTAAATGTGTCCTGAAGAAGTTTTTAGAACAAAACGCGTAGACGCATTGGGGCTCATATCATGTATATTTTTATATAGATGATTTTTATATGCTTTTGTCAATGTCCTTTTCACAATGTACAGTGGGGCAAAAAAGTATTTAGTCAGCCACCAATTGTGCAAGTTCTCCCACTCAAAAAGATGAGAGAGGCCTGTAATTGTCATCATAGGTATACCTCTATTATGAGAGACAAAATGTGGAAACAAATCCAGACAATCACATTGTTTGATTTGGAAAGAATTTATTTGCAAATTATGGTGGAAAATAAGTATTTTGTCAATATCAAAAGTTGATCTCAATACTTTGTTATATATCCTTTGTTGGCAATGACAGAGGTCAAACGTTTTATGTAAGTCTTCACAAGGTTGTCACACACTGTTGCTGGTATGTTGGCCCATTCCTCCATGCAGATCTCCTCTAGAGCAGTGATGTTTTGGGGCTGTCACTGGGCAACACAGACTTTCAACTCCCTCCAAAGATTTTCTATGGGGTTGAGATCTGGAGACTGGCTAGGCCACTCCAAGACCTTGAAATGCTTCTTACGAAGCCACTCCTTTCTTGCCCAGGCGGTGTGTTTGGGATCATTGTCATGCTGAAAGACTCAGCCATATTTCATCTTTAATGCCCTTGCTGATGGGAGGAGGTTTGCACTCAAAATCTCACGATACATGGCCCCATTCATTCTTTCATGTACACGGATCAGTCGTCCTGTTCCCTTTGCAGAGAAACAGCCCCAAAGCATAACGTTGCCACCCCCATGCTTAACAGTAGGTATGGTGTTCTTTGGTTGCAACTCAGCATTCTCTCTCCTCCAAACACGACGAATTGTGTTTCTACCAAACAGTTCTACTTTGGTTTCATCTGATCATATGACATTCTCCCAATCCTCTTCTGGATCATCCAAATGCTCTCTAGCAAACCTCAGATGGGCCCGGACATGTGCTGGCTTAAGCAGGGGGACACGTCTGGCACTGCAGTATCTGAGTCCCTGGCGGCGTAGTGTGTTACTGATGGTAGCCTTCATTAAGTTGGTCTCAGCTCTCTGCAAGTCATTCACTAGGTCCCCCTGTGTGGTTCTTGGATTTTTGCTCACCGTTCTCGTGATCATTTTGACCCCACGGGGTGAGATCTTGCGTGGAGCCCCAGATCGAGGGAGATTATCAGTGGTCTTGTATGTCTTCCATTTTCTAATTATTGCTCCCACAGTTGATTTCTTCACACCAAGCTGCTTGCCTATTGCAGATTCAGTCTTCCCAGCCTGGTGCAGGTCTACAATTGTGTTTCTGGTGTCCTCCGACAGCTCTTTGGTCTTCACCATAGTGGAGTTTGGAGTGTGACTGTTTGAGGTTGTGGACAGGTGTCTTTTATACTGATAACAATTTCACACAGCTGCCATTAATACAGGTAATGAGTGGAGAACAGAGGAGCCTCTTAAAGAAGAAGATACAGGTCTGTGAGAGCCAGAAATCTTGCTTGTTAGTAGGTGACCAAATACTTATTTTCCACCATAATTTGGAAATTCTTTCAAAAAAAGTACCCCTACCATTTCACAAAAAAAGTGTCAAAATGTTAAAAAAACAAGACATAGCTTGGGGACAAGTCCTTTATTAAAAAATAAAAAAATAAAAATGTTCCACGATGTTCCGCCGACGGACCGAAAAAGCAAAAAAAAAAATCCGCCACCGATCCGCCTCCATGGGAGGCACCCGCCGTGTGAAGCTTCATCGCCTTTAACAGTTCTTATATAACTGAGGGCGGGGCCACCCGCTGACGTAACCAGAAGGCCCAGTCCCCCTCTGACGCCACGGGGAAGCTATGAGAAAGTCCCCGTGCGTCAGAGGGGGGCGGGGTCACCCAGGTATGTCACCGTGTGGCCCTGCCCTCAGTTATATAAGAACTGTCAAAGGTGATAAAGCGTCACCCCATGGAGGCGGATCGGTGGCGGATTTTTGTTTTTGTTTTTTCGGTCCGTCGGAGGAAGATCGTGAGACATTTTTATTATTTTTATTTTTTAATAAAGGACTTGTCCCCAAGCTGTGTCTTGTTTTTTTTTAACATTTTGACACTTTTTTTGTGAAATGGTAGGGGTACATTTGTACCCCGTTACCATTTCACACAGAGGGGGAGGCCGGGATCTTGGGGTCCCCTTGTTAAAGGGGGCTTCCAGATTCCGATAAGCCCCCCCGCCCACAGACCCCCACAACCACCAGGCAAGGGTTGTGGGGATGAGGCCCTTGTCCCCATCAACATGGGGACGAGGTGCTTTGGGGGCTACCCCAAAGCACCCTCCTCATGTTGAGGGCATGTGGCCTGGTACAGTTCAGGGGGGGTGCTCTCCTGTCCCCCCTCTTTTCCTGTGGCCTGCCAGGTTGCATGCTCAGATAAGGGTCTGGTATGGATTTTAGGGGAAATTTATTTTAAATTTTGGTTCGGGGTTCCCCTAAATATTCATACCAGACCCAAATGGCCTGGTAATGGACTGGGGGGGTCCCATGCTCTTTTTTTCAATGAGTTTTATCTATATTGCCGAGACCTGACAATTCATTACAGCCGCGATTAGTTTTAAATGACGATTTTCCTTTAGAAATGTCATTTTGTTGTGGTACTGTTCTAAACAGGGGAACAATGGGCCACTTCACAGGCATACTATAGACACCCCCCAGGCACAATATTTAAAGGAATATTTCATGTTTATTGTTTCACTTTAAGCATTAAAAAAATCACTGCTCCCACAAAAACGGGCGTTTTAAAAAAAAAATTGCATTGATACATGTCCCCTGGGGCAGGACCTATGTCCCCAAACACTTTTTATGACAATAACTTGCATATAAGCCTTTAAAGTGAGCACTTTTGATTTTTCATGCTCTTGTCCCATAGACTTTAACAGTGTTCTGGCAGCTTTCAAATTTTCCCTGAGCACCACATATTGTTCGCCAGAACATCCGAACAACCAAAGTTTGGCCCAAACTTATGCTCGGGCCGAACTGTTCGCCCATCCCTAGTAGACACAAGAACTGCTATGCCAAACAGGGAGATCGCAGAGCAGCCAATGGTTGAGGGTGTGTTGGTCCCTGAAAAGTTTGTTTCCCTCCAGTCGGAAGGACCAGGTGCATGCATAGCAGATGTGTTGCCCACAGCCCAACAGCTGAATAATGTCAAGTGTCAAGGTGACAATGTAATGAATGTTGACTTACAGAGGCTCATTGTTTAATTAGAGGGGATGAGTGGGAGACATGCATCTGACAGTGCTCCAGGGGAGCCTCAGGCTGTGATGGGTACCTCCAGTGAGGTGGAGGCCCCTTTAAATGTCTCGGCTTTTTAAGCTGCAGTGAATGAGCCCCTCCATGTCTCTGATAAGGGAAAGGTCCCTAAAAAGGTTTTGCAAATTGATGTGGAGTGTGTAGAAATGACAGATATGCTAGTGGAACTGCTTGAACTGGTGAAAGCACATTCTTTGTATACCTGGGTGCCTCAATTACAGTTGGATGTGGTGGTACCAATGGGTGTAGCCACATATTACAAACTGTGCAGGTGTCAGGGCTGGGCTCAGCCCTTCCTTCTCAGAGCTGGCCGCTCAGTTGTCGGCTAATTGCCAGCTCTATCTCTCCTCAGCTACTCAGCTGTTGATGATATCCTGCTCATCAGTCCTGCCTACTTAAGCTGTTCAGCCCAATGGATCTCTGCCTTCACCTTGGTCAACATCACAGAGAAATTCTCCTGAGTTCCTGTTTAAAGACTTGCTTTGCTGACATCCCTTCTGGCTCCAGATCCTGCTTGCTGTTCCACTACATTGATCCCTGACTTCTAGCTTGGGAGACTATCCGTTCCGGTTACTGAACTTTGGCTATGTTTTGACTATGTTTGTTCTTTTTACTTTTATTATTAACCACTTTAATACAAGGCACTTAGACACCTTCCCGCCCAGACCAATTTTCAGCTTTCATCGCTGTCGCAATTTGAATGACAATTGCACGGTCATACAAAACTGTACTCAAACAATTTTTTTATCATTTTGTTCCCACAAATAGAGCTTTCTTTTGGTGGTATTTGATCACCTCTGCGGTTTTTATTTTTTGCGCAACAAATAAAAAAAGACCGAAAATTTTGATAAAAAACAAGTTTTTCTTCGTTTCTGTTAAAATTTTTTGTAAATAAGTACGTTTTCTTCTTCAATGATGGGCACTGATATGGCTGCACTGATGGGCACTAATACGGCGGCACTGATGGGCACCGATGTGGTGGCACCAATGAGGTGGCACTGATGAGGTGGCACTGACGGGAACTGATGATGGGCACTAATAGGCGGCACTGATGGGCACTGATAGGTGGCACTGATGGGCACTGATAGGTGGCACTGGTATGCGGCACTGATGGGCACTCATAGGTGGCACCGATGGGCACTTAGAGGCGGCACTGATGGGCATTCGTAGGTGGCATTGATGGGTACTTATGGGTGGCACTGATGGGTACTTATGGGTGGCACTGATAGGTGACACGGATGGGCACTGATGGGCACTGATAGGTGGGCACTGATGGGAACGGATGGGCACTGACATGTGGAACCGATGGACACTGATGAGTGGCACTGATGACACTGATTGATGGCACTGATGCCCCTAAGTGTGGCATTGCTGGGCATCACTGCTATATAATGGTGCCAATCAGTGCCCATTTGTGGGCACTGATTGGCACAGATTGGGCACTGACTGGGCACATGTGGATGGCCATGGGGTACATACCTGGCCATCCACATGTCGCCCCTTCCCTGGTGGTCCTAGTGGCAATCCCTGGTGATCCAGTGTGGTGATCTGAGGGGGGCTGCGCTGATAAACAATCAGCACAGACCCCCCCTGTCAGGAGAGCCGCCGATCGACTCTCCTCTACTCGCGTCTGTTAGACGCGAGTGAGGAAAAGCTGATCAACGGCTCTTTCTATTGACATCGTGATCAGCCGTGATTGGACATGGCTGATCACGTGGTAAAGAGCCTCCGCCGGAGGCTCTTTACCAAGATCGGTGGAGCGGTGAGTCACACTGACACACCGCTCCACCGATCGCCGCAATGTGCGCCCCCGCGGGCGCATGGCGGCATGTTATCCTGCTGGACGTCATATGACGCCCAGTCAGGATAACTGAACCACCGCCCGGCCATCATCTGCTATGGGCCGGGCGGGAAGTGGTTAAACAAGTGTGATTTAACTGTACTTCTGTCTCGGCCTGATTTCATGGTTTCTGAGAGCCGGGTAACATTAATCACCAGTGGAACCGGTTGGTTTGATGCTTTTTAACAGTGTGACAAGTCATCTCCCGATTCCTTGTGAGGGTGTTTCCAGAGATGGTTTGGTACGAAAGGCGCTCTGGAGAGCTGATGGAGACATTGGAGGTCTCTCCGGCTTTTGCGGTAATGAACACACCTGCTAGTGCGGTCCGAGGTGCGGCTGAGCACAGATTAGTAGATGGTGCAGATACTGCCTCACCTGCTAGACCTCCTAAGAAGGAAGGGCCTGATATGGATGTGGAAAAAGCTGAGATTCTGTCTGTCACCTGCAAAGAGGTACAAGTTGAGGTACCCAGAGACGCTCTAAAATATAGTACGGAAAGGAACAAAAATTGTGACATGGAAAAGTGTGAGCTGGCAAAGATTGGTACTGCTAGCAATGGGTCATGCGTTACTCAATATCAGTTGTTAGGACAACTGACCACAGAGATTTGGACAACAGGTGAAGAGAAGGTCCCATAGGGGATAACCGCTCACCTGTGTGTTGTCCCTCCTTGAGCCTGGCCCTAACATACCCTGGGAAAGAAAGAACTGATGGTATTGGTAATTGTAGAAATGGTTATTTATTACTGAATGTTAATGTAAATAATGGCCTTGATATGAAAATGAATAATTTCTTGGTAAATGAGCGTGATAAACAGGTGTTGAGCTCTGGGGATTTGGTGGTCAAGGGTAAGTGCAAAGGTGTTGGTAAACCTAAGAGACATACTGTGATGGGGAAAACGGGTACCAGTGAAGGAACAAGTGGTTCTTCATCAGGCATAGTGTCAGGAGCACGTTCCCTACAGAACCCAGAAAGTGTGTTGAAAGGCAAAAGGGCCACCAGGAAAGACATGGGAGCTCAGGAACCCCAAGGATAGAGGGAAAAGGCTGAGTATACAAAAATGTAGGACCCGTTGAGGTTCAGGCTAGGAAGTGCCTGGAAACACACACTAAAAAAATATTGGGCCTACGCAGCTGATAGCTGGCACAGAGGTGCCCCAATCATGAATTTGGGCTGGTGTTTCCCCCCCCCTACTGGGTCGAAAAAAGGGGGAGGATATGTGATAGGATGTGATGCTGTCACTGTGAAATTTGTGATTTAAAGGACATAGTGTGCACATTGGCCCAGTGCAGGACTACAGAGTGTAGCTTTGGAGTGGAGAGAACTGCTTTTGCAGCTTTCTCCAGGTTTTGTTATACCTGGATTGGGCTCTGTAGTTTGGGAGATTCCATAGTGTCTTGGGTGGGACGGAATCTCCAACCCTGTGTCCAGGTTTTGTGGAAGACCAGCAGGGTGTGCTCAGGTGAGCACACTCCTTATAATGAATCTATGGGAATACCTCATGGCTCCCAATTGGAGACATCTCCACCCAAGAGAGACAGGAGGTCTCCAGGAGTCAGAGGCTGCAGGTGGCAGCCAGAGCATGTGTCTGCAAGAGGCAGTAAATGGCCTGAGGACTAAGGCCAGAGTGGAGCTATGGGCGCTAGGGATGAGCTTCGTGTTCGAGTCGAACCCATGTTCGACTCGAACATCGTGTGTTTGGTCGTTCGCCGAATTACAAACGATATGGGCCGCTCGTGCCAAATTTGAGTGGGCGGCCCATAATTCATTGCGGCATCGCAGTGCATTGCTGGCTGATGATTGGCCAAGTATGCACTATGACCTGCATGCTTGGCCAATCACAGCGCCGTCTGAACAGAGAGCCATAATTGGCCAAATCCAAGGAGGCTTTGGCCAATTATGGCTCAGGGGGTTTAGTACACGCCCCACACTATATAAGGCGCCTGCACGGCGGTCCTGTGTAGTGTGTTCCGGCGTTCAGATAGAGAGAGAGAGACAGACAGTGCCATTTTATTTAAGTTAGATAGAGTAGGCAGGTCGAGTCAGTTAGCTGCAGTTACAGTGTATTGTATATATATATATATATATATATATATATATATATATATATATATATATGCATCCCAGGTGTTGTGTGTATATATATATATATATATATATATATATATATATATATATATATATATATATATATAGATACACTGTATTCAGTTTAGCTATATCCTGTTCTTCTCTTTCTAATATACTGACAGGCAGGCAGGTGTTTTTACAGTATTTCCAGCTACTGTACTGTGTACCCTGCACAGTCATAGTTACATACATAGTTACATAGTAGGTGAGGTTGAAAAAAGACACAAGTCCATCAAGTCCAACCTATGTGTGATTATGTGTCAGTATTACATTGTATATCCCTGTATGTTGCAGTCATTCAGGTGCTTATCTAATAGTTTCTTGAAGCTATCGACGCTCCCTGCTGAGAACACCACCTGTGGAAGGGAATTCCACATCCTTGCCACTCTTACAGTAAAGAACCCTTTACGTAGTTTAAGGTTAAACCTCTTTTCTTCTAATTTTAATGAGTGACCACGAGTCTTGTTAAACTCTCTTCTGCAAAAAAGTTTTATTTCTATTGTGGGGTCACCAATACGGTATTTGTATATTGAAATCATATCCCCTCTCAAGCGTCTCTTCTCCACAGAGAATAAGTTCAGTGCTCGCAACCTTTCCTCATAACTAAGATCCTCCAGACCCTTTATTAGCTTTGTTGCCCTTCTTTGTGCTCGCTCCATTTCCAGTACATCCCTTCTGAGGACTGGTGCCCAGAACTGGACAGCATGCTCCAGGTGCGGCTGGACCAGAGTCTTGTAGAGTGGGAGAATTATCATTTTATCTCTGGAGTTGATCCCCTTTTTAATGCATGCCAATATTCTGTTTGCTTTGTTAGCAGCAGCTTGTCATTGCATGCCTTTGCTGAGCCTATCATCTACTAGGACACCCAGGTCCTTTTTCATCCTAGATTCCCCCAGAGGTTCTCCCCCCAGTGTATAGATTGCATTCATATTTTTGCCACCCAAATGCATTATTTTACATTTTTCTACATTGAACCTCATTTGCCATGTAGTTGCCCACCCCATTAATTTGTTCAGATCTTTTTGCAAGGTTTCCACATCCTGCGGAGAAGTTATTGCCCTGCTTAGCTTAGTATCGTCTGCAAATACAGAGATTGAATTGTTTACCCCATCCTCCAGGTCATTTATGAACAAATTAAATAGGATTGGTCCCAGCACAGAACCATGGGGAACCCCACTACCCACCCCTGACCATTCCGAGTACTCCCCATTTATCACCACCCTCTGAACTCGCCCTTGTAGCCAATTTTCAATCCATGTACTCACCCTATGGTCCATGCCAACGGACCTTATTTTGTACAGTAAACGTTTATGGGGAACTGTGTCAAATGCTTTTGCAAAATCCAGATACACCACGTCTACGGGCCTTCCTTTATCTAGATGACAACTCACCTCCTAATAGAAGGTTAGTAGATTTGGCAAGAACGATTCTTCATGAATCCATGCTGATTACTGCTAATGATACCGTTCTCATTACTAAAATCTTGTATATAGTCCCTTATCATCCCCTCCAAGAGTTTACATATTATTGATGTTAGGCTAACTGGTCTGTAATTCCCAGGGATGTATTTTGGGCCCTTTTTTAATATTGGTGCTACATTGGTTTTTCTCCAATCAGCTGGTACCATTCCAGTCAGTAGACTGTCTGTAAAAATTAGGAACAACGGTCTGGCAATCACTTGACTGAGTTCCCTAAGTACCCTCGGATGCAAGCCATCTGGTCCCGGTGATTTATTAATATTAAGTCTCTCAAGTCTAATTTTAATTCTGTTAACCATAGAGGTGCTTCCTGTGTTGTGTCATGAGGATAAACACTGCAGTTTTGGTTACTGAAGCCCCCCGATTCATTCGTGAAGACTGAGGAGAAGAATAAATTCAATACCTTCGCCATCTCCCCATCCTTTGTAACCAGATGTCCTTCCTCATTCTTTATGGGGCCAATATGGTCTGTCCTCCCTTTTTTACTGTTTACATACTTAAAGAATTTCTTGGGATTTTTTTGGCTCTCCTCTGCTATGTGTCTTTCTTGTTCTATCTTAGCCGTCCTAATTGCACCCTTACATTTCTTGTTGCATTCTTTATAAAGTCTGAATGCTGAGGATCATCCCTCAACCTTGTATTTTTGAAGGCCTTCTCCTTTTATATTAATTTTTACATTGGAGTTAAGCCATCCAGGACTTTTGTTCGCTCTTTTAAATTTATTACCCAGTGGGATGCATTGGCTAATGCCCTTATTTAATATGCTCTTAAAGCAAACCCATCTCTCCTCCGTGTTCTTTGTTCCTAATATTTTATCCCAATTTATGCCTTTTAGCAAGGTTTTTAGTTTAGGGAAGTTGGCTCTTTTGAAATTCAGTGTCTTTGTATTCCCTTTATGTTTCCTATTTGTGTGATTTATACTGAAACTAATTGACCTGCGATCGATATTACCTAAATTGCCCCGTATTTCCACATCCGTGACCAGGTCTGTATTGTTGGTAATCAGTAGATCCAGTAATGATTTATTTCTAGTTGGTGCGTCTACCATCTGACCCATAAAATTGTCCTGCAAGACATTAAGGAACTGGCGAGCCTTAAATGAATGCACGGTTCCCTCCACCCAGTCTATGTCTGGATAATTAAAATCCCCCATTATGATAACACTTCCCATCCTTGCTGCTAATCCAAATTGTAATAGGAGATCTGTCTCCACTCCCTCCCTCAGGTTAGGGGGCCTATAGCATACTCTCAGTATTATTTTCCCCTTAGCTTCATCCCTTTGGAGCTCTACCCATAAGGATTCCACCTCCTCCCTAGCTCCCTCAGTGATGTCATCTCTCACATTCACTTGTACATTATTCTTGATATGTAGGCGTAACCCTCCCCCTTTTTTACCCTCTCTATTCTTGCGGTAAAGGGTATACCCTTGAATGTTTGCCAGCCAATCATGAGAGCTGTTGAACCAAGTCTCTGAAATTCCCACAAAATCCAAATCCTCCTCCTACAACAGTATCTCTAGTTCACCCATCTTATCCGCCATGCTCCTGGCATTGGTGAACATGCCACATAGTTTAGACCGATCGCATATTGTCCTCGTATTGGGTGTTTTGAGATTACAACTAGGACTTGCTACTATACTTACCCTTGTGTTTTTGTGCTTTGGTCAACCTACCAGTAATGCCCCCAATACTACCCTCTGGAATATCTTCCGTGCTGACTATCTCTACCTCTGGACCCCCCCCCCATCGCCTAGTTTAAAAACCGCTCTAACTTTTTGGCCATCTTCATTCCCAGCAGATCTGCACCCTCCTCATTTAGGTGCAGTCCGTCCCTTCTATAGTACGGGTTATCGACTGAGAAGTCGTCCCAATCCTCCAGGAACTCAAACCCCTCCTTACTACACCAGCTTGAAGTATTTCCAGCTACTGTACTGTGTACCCTGCACAGTCTCACCTACAGTATAGCTACCTGCAGCCAGGTGCTTGTGTAGGCTCATTGAAATATTTCCAGCTACTGTACTGTGTACCCTGCACAGTCTCACCTACAGTAAAGCTACCTGCAGCCAGGTGCTTGTGTAGGCTCATTGAAGTATTTCCAGTTACTGTACTGTGTACCCCGCACAGTCTCACCTACAGTATAGCTACCTGCAGCCAGGTGCTTATGTAGGCTCATTGAAGTATTTCCAGCTACTGTACTGTGTACCCTGCACAGTCTCACCTACAGTATAGCAACCTGCAGCCAGGTGCTTGTGTAGGCTCATTGAAGTATTTTCAACTACTGTACTGTGTACCCTGCACAGTCTCGCCTACAGTATAGCAACCTGCAGCCAGATGCTTGTGTAGGCTCATTGAAGTATTTCCAGCTACTGTACTGTGTACCCTGCACAGTCTCACCTACAGTATAGCTACCTGCAGCCAGGTGCTTGTGTAGGCTCATTGAAGTATTTCCAGCTACTGTACTGTGTACCCTGTGCAGTCTCACCTACAGTAAAGAGCTACCTGCAGCCAGGTGCTTGTGTAGGCTCATTGAAGTATTTCCAGCTACTGTACTGTGTACCCTGCACAGTCTCACCTACAGTATAGCAACCTGCAGCCAGGTGCTTGTGTAGGCTCATTGAAGTATTTCCAGCTACTGTACTGTGTACCCTGCACAGTCTCACCTACAGTAAAGAGCTACCTGCAGCCAGGTGCTTGTGTAGGCTCATTGAAGTATTTCCAATTACTGTACCGTGTACCCAGCACAGTCTCACCTACAGTATAGCTACCTGCAGCCAGGTGCTTGTGTAGGCTCTTGACGTATTTCCAGTTACTGTACTGTTTACCCTGCACAGTTGTACCTACAGTATAGCCTCCTGAAGACAAGTGCAGGGGTTATCATACTAATAGGGATGAGCTTCGAGTTTGAGTCGAACTCATGTTCTACTCGAACATTGGCTGTTCGCAAGTTCGCCGAACAGCGAACAATTTGGGGTGTTCGCGGCAAATTCGAATGCCGCGGAACACCCTTTAAAAGTCTATGGGAGAAATCAAAAGTGCAAATTTTAAAGGCTTATATGCAAGTTATTGTCATAAAAAGTGTTTGGGGACCTGGGTCCTGCCCCAGGAGACATGGATCAATGCAAAAAAAAGTTTTAAAAACGGACGTTTTTTCAGGAGCAGTGATTTTAATAATGCTTAAAGTCAAACAATAAAAGTGTAATATCCCTTTAAATTTCATACCTGGGGGGTGTCTATAGTATGCCTGTAAAGGGGCGCATGTTTCCTGTGTTTAGAACAGTCTGATAGCAAAATGACATTTTGAAGAAAAAAACACATTTAAAACTACCCGCGGCTATTGCATTGCCGACAATACACATAGAAGTTCATTGATAAAAACGGCATGGGAATTCCCCACAGGGCAACCCCGAACCAAAAAAAAAAAAAGATGTGGGAGTCCCCCTAAATTCCATACAAGGCCCTTCAGGTCTGGTATGGATATTAAGGGGAACCCCAGCCAAAATTTTAAAAAAAAATGACGTGGGGTTCCCCCTAAATACCATACCAGACCCTTCAGGTCTGGTATGGATTTTAAGGGGAACCCCGCGCCAAAAAAAAAAAAAAAAAACGGCGTGGGGTCCCCCCAAAAATCCATACCAGACCCTTATCCAAGCACGCAACCTGGCAGGCCACAGGAAAAGAGGGGGGGACAAGAGTGCGCCCCCCCCCCCTCCTGAACCGTACCAGGCCACATGCCCTCAACATTGGGAGAGTGCTTTGGGGTAGCCCCCCAAAACACCTTGTCCCCATGTTGATGAAGACAAGGGCCTCATCCCCACAACCCTGGCCGGTGGTTGTGGGGGTCTGCGGGCGGGGGGCTTATCGGAATCTGGAAGCCCCCTTTAACAAGGGGACCCCCAGATCCCCCCCCCTGTGTGAAATGGTAAGGGGGTACTTACCCCTACCATTTCACTAAAAAACTGTCAAAAATGTTAAAAATGACAAGAGACAGTTTTTGACAATTCCTTTATTTAAATGCTTCTTCTTTCTTCCTTCATCTTCTTCTGGTTCTTCTGGCTCTTCTGGTTCTTCCTCCGGCGTTCTCGTCCAGCATCTCCTCCGCGGCTTCTTCTATCTTCTTCTCCTCGGGCCGCTCCGCACCCATGGCATTGGGGGGGAGGCTCCCGCTCTTCTCTTCATCTTCTTCATCTTCTTCTTCTTCTTCTTCTTCTTCATCTCTTCTTCCTTCTTCATTTCTTCTCCGGGCCGCTCCGCAGCCATGCTGGCATGGAGGGAGGCTCCCGCTGTGTGACGGCGTCTCTTCGTCTGACGGTTCTTAAGTAACGGGGGGCGGGGCCACCCGGTGACCCCGCCCCCTCTGACGCACGGTGACTTGACGGGACTTCCCTGTGACGTCACGGGGAATGCCACAGGGAAGTCCCGTCATGTCCCATGCGTCAGAGGGGGGCGGGGTCACCGGGTGGCCCCGCCCCCATTATTTAAGAACCGTCAGACGAAGAGACGCCGTCACACAGCGGGAGCCTCCCTCCATGCCAGCATGGCTGCGGAGCGGCCCGGAGAAGAAATGAAGAAGGAAGAAGAGATGAAGAAGAAGAAGAAGATGAAGAAGATGAAGAGAAGAGCGGGAGCCTCCCCCCCAATGCCATGGGTGCGGAGCTGCCCGAGGAGAAGAAGATAGAAGACGCCGCGGAGGAGATGCTGGACGAGAACGCCGGAGGAAGAACCAAAAGAGCCAGAAGAACCAGAAGAAGATGAAGGAAGAAAGAAGAAGCATTTAAATAAAGGAATTGTCAAAAACTGTCTCTTGTCATTTTTAACATTTTTGACAGTTTTTTAGTGAAATGGTAGGGGTAAGCACCCCTTTACCATTTCACACAGGGGGGGGGGCCGGGATCTGGGGGTCCCCTTGTTAAAGGGGGCTACCAGATTCCGATAAGCCCCCCGCCCGCAGACCCCCACAACCACCAGCCAGGGTTGTGGGGATGAGGCCCTTGTCTTCATCAACATGGGGACAAGGTGTTTTGGGGGGCTACCCCAAAGCACCCTCCCAATGTTGAGGGCATGTGGCCTGGTACGGTTCAGGAGGGGGGGGGCCGCACTCTCGTCCCCCCCTCTTTTCCTGCGGCCTGCCAGGTTGCATGCTCGGATAAGGGTCTGGTATGGATTTTTGGGGGGACCCCACGCCGTTTTTTTTTTTGGCGCGGGGTTCCCCTTAAAATCCATACCAGACCTGAAGGGTCTGGTATAGAATTTAGGGGGAACCCCACGTCATTTTTTTTTAAATTTTGGCTGGGGTTCCCCTTAATATCCATACCAGACCTGAAGGGCCTTGTATGGAATTTAGGGGGACTCCCACATCATTTTTTTTTTTTTAATTTTGGTTCGGGGTTGCCCTGTGGGGAATTCCCATGCCGTTTTTATCAATGAACTTCTATGTGTATTGTCGGCAATGCAATAGCCGCGGGTAGTTTTAAATGTGTTTTTTCCTTCAAAATGTCATTTTGCTGTCAGACTGTTCTAAACACGGGAAACATGCGCCCCTTTACAGGCATACTATAGACACCCCCCAGGTACGAAATTTAAAGGGATATTACACTTTTATTGTTTGACTTTAAGCATTATTAAAATCACTGCTCCTGAAAAAACGGCCGTTTTTAAAACTTTTTTTTGCATTGATCCATGTCCCCTGGGGCAGGACCCGGGTCCCCAAACACTTTTAATGACAATAACTTGCATATAAGCCTTTAAAATTAGCACTTTTGATTATTCATGTTCGTGTCCCATAGACTTTAACGGTGTTCGCGTGTTCGAACAAACTTTTTTCCTGTTCGCATGTTCTGGTGCGAACCGAACAGGGGGGTGATCGGCTCATCCCTACATACTAATAATACTACAGGCAGTTGATTCTGCTAGCTGCAGTATAATCAGTATATATATAGTATGTCTGGAAGGCCAACAAGGAGAGGCAGACAGTCACAAGCCAATAAAAGAGGGAGAGCAGGCTCTGTGTCTAGAGGCAACAGTGCTGGTCGTGGACACGGTGCATCCTCATCAGCACGTGGCCATGGGACACGCTTGGCCTTTTTTTTGGCAGCTGGCCGTGTTGGGCCGCAACATGCGGAAGACTTGGTCGAGTGGATGACCAAGCCTTCATCCTCCTCATCCTCTCACCCAGGCTCAGGTTACTTTGTCTGGCAAAGCAGTTGCCAACGCGGCCTCTTCCCTAGGCTCAATGGCATCAGTGACTCCTTCCCTAGCCCCACCATGTCCTCCTGAGGAGTCCCTTGAACTGTTTGACCACAGTGTTGGGTACATGCTCCAGGAGGATGCCCAGCATTTTGAAGGCTCTGATGATGATACTGAGCTAGATGAAGACAGTAACGTGAGCACGGACAGAGGGGGTGCCCAAGAAGGACAGCAATCTGGCAGTCATGTTCCCCCTGCTGCAGCATACTGCCAGATTTGCTCCAGTGATGAGGAGGGAGGGGATGATGAGGTCACTGACTCCACGTGGGTGCCTGATAGGAGAGAAGAGGAGGAGGAGGAGGCACATCACCAACGAGGCAGGATGCCTTCCAGGGGCCAGCCTAAGGGCAGCACACTGACTGCATCACACCTCAGAGCTCCACATGTGCAGGGCGCTGCTGTCTCTGTGCGTTATTCCAAAAGTTCTTTGGTGTGGGCCTTTTTTGAGATGAGTGCATCAGATCGCACTGCTGCTATTTGCAACATATGTCTCAAGCATATCTCGCGTGGCCAAAACATCTGCCACTTGGGGGGCGCATGCGCGGCGCTGAGCGTGATGGACGTCTGAGACTGTAGCTCCGTCCAGCCCGGGAAGATAACAGCTTTAGCAGGGCCAATATCAGCTATTTTCTCAGCGATTTTATCACCCCTCGAGCCCCTTATACGTGGTGCATGCCTGGGAGAAAGAAAAAGCCCAGAGGATCGGCTCAGCACACCTTAACCCACTATCTCCTCCGCGCCCGTGATCTTGGCAGCATGTCTCAAAATGGCGCTGTGGGGAGAAGCAAACCTCCGTTTCCGGCCTCCTCACCAGGACATCTCACAGACCAGACACCTCCCCTGGATCCTAGCCGTGAGTACACTGCCTCTCTTACCAAGTTAGACCTAGAAAGCAGCCTGGAGGCCATGTACGCAAGGCTGGCTACAAAGTTCCAGACAGAGCTCCACAAAACCTCTCACACACTCTCCCAGGAGATTGCTGCCTTAGGCTCCAGGACAGAAAGACTGGAAACTAAGCACGATGAGCTGGCGCTGGCATACAGTGACCTCTCCAGAGAACACGAATCTCTAGCCACGGCCTTTTCCTTGATGCAATCCCAAATTGAGGATCTCGATAACCGCAACAGACGCAACAATCTGCGCATAAGAGGTATACCGGAATCCGTTACAGATCTCATCCCCACAATAATCCGTCTATTCAAATCCTTGCTCCCTGACACCGATGCCGGAGCTTTTACCTGTGATCGCATTCACAGAGCCCTCAGGCCTAAACCTCCAGAGGACAAGCCTCCCAGGGATATTGTTCTTTGCATGAAGGACTTTTTAATTAAAGAGGAGATCCTCAGAGCTGCTCGCAATCAACAACGCATCACTCTGGACGATCGTACCATCCAAATATATCCCGATATTTCTCCCGCCACCTTGGACAGGAGATGTGGCATGAAAGAGATTACATCTGCTCTTCAAGCTGCACGCATCCGCTACAGGTGGGGCTTCCCTTTTAAGCTTGTAATTCCCCACAATGGTACCACTTACTCTGCCACATCACTCCTGGAAGGACAAGAGGTTCTAGTCAAATTGGGCCTTTTGGATCCGGATGTCATTCGCCGGCCCCCTTCTACTCCTAGACCTTCACCCATCTGGCAGACCCCCCCAACCAGGAGAGACAGACGGAGGATCAGATACGACATCGGAGATAGATTTGAAGATCCCTTTCCTTGATCGTCTCAGCGTAGCCGTCCACTACAAGATACCCCAGCAACTTGCACCCCGCACCAGATTACAATGACCCGGACGTCGGTCCCTTGGAGCTGCGACATGCACACCCCACCCAGCAGCAGCCTGCAGATTCTGACCTACTTTTTTTATTTTTGGTTTGAGTCATTACTGCAGGCCTGTTCTCTTTTTATTTTATTTTTGGATTTATATCCACTTGATCTGCAGAGTTCAGAACATTTTCCAGGCTGGGTTCGAGACCTTGTAGTCTTGGGAGTTGGTATTTCTCTTATCAGGTTTATTACAGTCACCTGATCCAGTTTCTAGTTATGAAGACACTTTGTTACTATCAGACATATGTTTTTTTTTCTTATTTTTTTTTTCCTTTTATTTTTTTTTCTCTCCTTTTTAGCCTCAGGTTTTGGTCCACCATTAGTCTATGTTTGCATCGATTTTCTATTGCAGAAATATTTTGCAGGATACTTGCCTTATTAGGCCGTTATGGCTTAATTTTTTGTATGTCACACGCTACTGCCCTCCAGTGCTCGAGTGTGTCGGCCCTCTGCTTGATCCCTGAAACAATAGATGCCTGTCTTAGGACACATTTGGCACTTGTTTATCCCCAGACCATAGTTTATAATAACATTTACCATGGTAATTAAATGTATATCTCACAATGTTAAGGGATTCAATTCCCCACATAAAAGGAAGAAGGCCTTTGCCTTTTATAAACAGCTGGGAGCACAAATTCTCCTTTTACAGGAGACACACTTTGCACATTCCTCGCACCCTAAATTCCTCCACAGAAGCTTTCCTCAGACTTTTTGCTCTTTACACCAGACGAAAAGTAGGGGTGCCGCCATACTCTTGCACAGATCCTTCCCAATGGAAGTCAAACAGGTATTTAAAGACAAAGATAGTAGATATGTAATAATCAAAGGTCAGATTCATAACAGAGAACTTACTATTGCTAGTATTTATGCTCCAAATGACTCCCCTGCCTCTTTTTTTCACTCCTTCTTTGACCGCCTTTCTCATTTTCAGTCACCACACATGATAATTGGAGGGGACTTCAATATGGTTGCAAATCCTAACCTTGATAGATCCACTTTGTCCCCCTCCTCTAAATCATTTCCCCGCTCTCTCTCCAGGGGACTGCTGGAACATCAGCTAGTAGACTCCTGGAGAGCACTCAATATTGGTACTAGAGAATACTCATTCTACTCCCATCCTCATAAAAGTTATGCAAGATTGGATTATATCTACACTACCCCTATTATTCTGGCTAATACTACAGAGGCTAGCATCCACCCTTGCACATGGTCTGACCATCATGCCACTGCCTTCACCACTACTTACATTAGGCTTGATCCTACCTCTTACTCTTGGCGACTAAATGAGGCCCTCCTCTCAGATGCAGTAGTGGAGGCAGAAGTCGCACAAGCCATTGACGAATATTTTAACCTCAATGCCGTCCCAGAAACTCCCCCTGCCATTGTTTGGTCGGCGCATAAAGCAGTCCTTAGGGGCAAATTAATTAGTTTAGCCTCAGCCCAGAACAAAATTGACAAACAAAACATCTTAACCCTTACTAAAGACCTAGATAATCTCTACAAAAATACCAATCTCCTACACTTAGCTTCCACTAGACAGCTGATTGATCAAAAGAGACTGGAGTTGGATGGCATCTTGTCTAAGAGGGTTGAAAAGGCTCTGCGTTGGTCTAAAGCCAAATATCTCCTTCATGAGAGCTCCGCTTCTACCCTCTTCGCCAGAAAGCTAAATCACTCATCCCGCCCACCCCACATATATAGACTAATGACTCCCTCAGGACATCTCACTTCCCATCCCCAAGAGGTCCTTCATATCTTTGAACAATTTTACTCCTCTCTCCTAGCCCCTTCCCAACTAAAACCCTCACCAGCAGATGAGGCCTGGTTTCAGAACATTCCTGTACCACATCTTACACCCACACAACTTGATAAACTGAATGTCCCCATCACACCAGCGGAGGTTTTGAATGTAATTAAATCCTTAAAATCAGGCTCAGCCCCAGGCCCTGATGGATTTTCCTCTTTATACTATAAGAAATTCTCATCCCTCCTTACCACTAGGTTGGTTCATATATTTAATTGGGTCCTACAAGGGGGTAGTTTCCCTGAAGAGATGTTACTAGCCAATATGTCCCTGATACCGAAACCTCACAAAAACCACACCCTACCCCAAAATTACCGACCTATCTCGGTCATTAATAATGATTTAAAAAATTTTAGCAGGATCATGGCTGACAGACTGGCGGGGGTTATCCCCTCTTTGATTTCCCCTTTTCAGTCTGGATTTATACCCCATAGACTTATCACCGATAACATTCGCCTGGCGACAAATATAATACAAGATGCCAACCTTTTTTCACGTAAACTCCTCATGCTTAGCCTAGACATACAGAAGGCATTCGACAGCGTCTCATGGACCTACATCACTACACTCCTACAACGTATGGGATTTCAGGGAGCTTTCCTACAAGCATTCTTGGCCCTTTATTGTAACCCGAAAACTCGTATTAGGCTCCCTGGCTGTAATTCTAGCTTTTTTGACCTGGGCAAAGGTACGAGACAAGGGTGCCCTTTGTCACCTCTAATTTTTGCGTTAGCCCTCAAACCTCTGGCCATAGCTATACTACAAAATGCTGATATTTCGGGTTATGTGAATGGCCACTCAACATACAAATTTGGAATGTATGCTGATGACGTTCTAATGTTTCTCACCAACCCTCTGGTTTCTCTGCCGAACTTATTTCAGACTCTATCAAAGTTTGCAGAAATCTCAGGTCTATCCATTAACATGGCAAAATCAAGCGCCCTCCCTATAGGTTACCCCCCCTGGAGAACTGCATCATCTTCAGTCAGTCTATCCCTTTATTTGGGCAGATTCTCACCTTCTATACCTGGGAATTAACCTGACTAAGGATTTCGGCAGACTCTTTGAAGTAAACTTCCCACCTATGGTTTCTAAATTGAAAGTTATCCTCAAACAATGGTCACACCTCCACATTTCATTTCTTGGCAGAACCACTGCTCTCAAGATGACTATTCTCCCTAAACTGCTCTACCTTTTTAGATCCCTGCCACTTAAAATATCTAAAACATACCTCCACACTATCCAGGTGCTGTTTAATAGATTCATTTGGAAAGACAAACCCCCACGCTTTGCCAAAGAAGTCCTGTACCGCTCTTCCAAAAGGGGGGGGTTGGGGGTTCCTCAAATATGGATTTACTACTTAGCCAGTAGATACACTCAACAAGCGCAATGGAATATTTATAACTCCAGGGTCCCTTGGGTACAGTTTGAAAGCAAATCCATCGCCCCCCTATATCTCCCTGGTCTTATGTGGTCAAACAATCAGACTAGATCAGAAGTAGGCACTAAAAATTTGATAAGGCAGGCTGGCCTTCAACTCTGGGACTCATATAAAAAAACTTACAATCTCCTCTCAGCTGTCCCTCCGTATGCCTCATTTCTAGGAGATTCTAGATTCCCATTGGCCTTTGATAGACCCTCCTCTTTCCAACTCTGGATTGATTTAAAACTAACTACGTTAGATAAATTCTTTATAAACTCGAAATGTATCTCCTTTTCTCAGTTGCAATCCACGTACCACATCCCAAACACTGAATTCTATCACTTTTTACAAATACGTCACTTCTTCCAAAGGCACTACACTGGCCCTTCTGAGACCTCCACCACTCTATATGAGGACATATGCCACGACTCACCCCGCCAAAAAGGTCTAATCTCACTAGTCTACGTTAACCTTGAAGCTAACTCAGAGGTCACAACCCTAAAATCTAGATCCCAATGGGAAGCTGAGTTAGACCCTGAAGTCGATGAAATAGACTGGGTGACGGGCTGGCAGAACCTACGCAAATGCACTAAATCTATCATGGTACGTGAAACTGCAATTAAACTGATGACACGCTGGTACTACACCCCAATGCGTATTCACAAGATCTACCCACAATCATCCCCTCTCTGTTTTAGGGGATGCATGCAACAAGGCTCTTTTCTCCACATATTTTGGGATTGCGAGAAACTACGCCCTACATGGAATGAGATCCTGAAAGTAATAGACAAATTAGCGGGCAAACCTCTTAATATCTCATACCAACACTGTCTATTATTTCAATCCCCTTTAGACACCCCTAAACCGTTGGTTAAACTGATCCACTCTATTTGTATAGCCTTGCACTGGGTGGTTGCCCTGCATTGGAAATCAGCTTCAGTACCATTTTCTCAAGTTATTGCAAGAATAGACCACATGATGTTGGCAGACAAGATCTACCACACCCTACATGACACTATCCCTCAATATGATGCCATCTGGAATCCTTGGTTCTTATTTAGGCTCCAAACCTGACAGTTTTATATTTTTCTTTTCTTTTTCTTTTTTTTATTTTTATTTTGTACATTTTATCTTCCTGCTTAGGGCTTTTTTTTTTTCTTTTCTCTTTGTTTTGGTCTCTAGCATTGTCTTATCTATTTAGCTAAATCTCAGACTTTCAGAATATGTCGATATCTCTAATAGATATATATAACTCAACAGTATATATTTGTACGTAGTCTCTGCTTATATTCCGTGTCCCTACACTCTTTGTATTCATTGCTCTGATTGTCTTGGATTTGTTACCCCTTCTCTGTTATTCTTAAAAACAAAATTAAAACACTTTTTGAAAACAAAAAACATCTGCCACTTGGGCACCACATGCTTGACCAGACATATGTTGACCTGCCATGCAGTTCGTTGGCAAGTGTACCTAAAAGACCCACACCAAAGAACAAAGAGGACCTCTCCTTGCTCCTCATCAGCTGGGATCTCCAACCCCACTATACTTTCAGTCCTCTCTGAGACCTGCTGCTGCACCGCCGAAAGAAGTTTGCTCCCAGCCATCCACATGCCCAGCGGTTGAATGCTAGCTTGGCAAAATTGCTAGCACTTCAACTGCTACCTTTTCAGTTGGTAGACTCTGCCCCCTTTTGTGAGTTTGTGGAATGTGCGGTTCCTCAATGGCAGGTTCCCAAATGCCACTTGTTCTCATGGAAGGCAATTCGGGCTCTCTACCGGCATGTGGAAGGTAATGTCTTGGCCTCGCTGGACAGGGCAGTCAGCGGTAAGGTGCATATTACCGCTGACTCATGGTCCAGCAGGCATGGACAGGGACGTTACCTAAGTTTCAAGGTGCATTGGGTGACTCTGCTGGCAGATGGGAAGGATGCAGGACAAGGTGCAGTAGTGTTGGAGGTTGTTTTTCCGCCACCACGCCTCCAAAATGCAACTACTGGTGATTCGGACACACCTCTCTCCTCCACCCCCTCCTCTTCTTCTTCCTCCATGGCCTCTTCTTGTGCTTTGTCCTCGGAACCAGTGGTGCTCCGTAGGCGTTCAAGGGGCTACGCAAGTACACAGGCCAAAAGATGCCATGCGGTGCTTGAGCTGGTGTGCTTGGGGGACAGGTGCCACACTGGGGCAGAGGTTCTGTCAGCTCTGCAGGGGCAGGTTCAGAGGTGGTTGACGCACCGCCAACTTAAGGCAGGAATGGTGATTTGCGACAATGGCATCAACCTGCTCTCCGCCATCCGACAGGGACAAATGACCCATGTGCCCTGTTTGGCTCATGTCCTTAACTTGGTGGTGCAGCGGTTCTTGGGCAGGTACCCGGGCTTACAGGATGTCCTGAGGCAGGCCAGGAAAGTCTGTGTGCATTTCCACCGGTCATATAATGCCAGTGCTCGGCTGGCAGACCTCCAAAAGGAATTTAACCTGCCCAAGAACCGCCTAATCTGTGACATGCCCACCAGGTGGAACTCAACGTTGGCCATGCTGCAGCAGCTGCACACACAGCAGAGGGCCATCAATGAGTACCTGTGCGACTATGGCACCAGGAGAGGGTCAGGGGAGCTTGTTTTTTTTCCCCACACCAGTGGGCCATGATCAGGGATGCATGCACTGTCCTGTCACCATTTGAGGAGGCCATGAGGATGGTGAGCAGTGACAGTGCATGCATCAGTGACACTGTCCCCCTTGTCCACCTGTTGGAGCACACTCTGTGTAGAATAATGGACAGGTCACTTGAGGCAGAACAGAGGCAGGAAGAGGAGGACTTCCTTAGCTCTGAAGGCCCCGTTTATCCAGACAGTGTTCCTGCGTGCCCGCTGATCACAAAGGAAGAGGAGGAGGATTGTGTCAGCATGGAGGTGGAGCCTGGCACTCAGCATCAGCAGCAGTCTTTAAGGGATTATTTACAGTCCCAAGAAACCCATGGACTTGTACGTGGCTGGGAGGAGGTGGCTGCGGATCATGTCGTCCTTAGTGATCCAGGGGACTCCAGACCAAATGCCTCAGCAAACCTACGCTGCATGGCCTCCCTGATCCTGCAAAGCCTGCGGAAGGATCCTCGTATTCGTGGTATCAAGGAGAGGGATCAATACTGGCTGGCAACCCTCCTTGAGCCACATTACAAGGGTAAGGTTGCGGACCTTATCTTGCCGCCGCAGAGGGAGCAGAGGATGAAAAATCTTCGGGAGGCCTTGCTGAAAGGTCTGTGCAACGCGTTCCCAGAGACTGGGAGGTTACAAACTCCTGTTCCTGGACAACATGTTGCTGAGGCTTCAGTTAGCAAAGAAGGAGCGGTGGAGAAGGTGGCTGTCTGACCGATGCGTTCAGACAATTTTTTAGTCCGCAGCCCCAAGGTATGATCGGTTCAAGCAACCATTGCCAGCGTCTGTTTTACATGGTGCAGGAATACCTAGGGGCAAGATCTGACTTGAACACCTTTCCCTCTGAAAATCCTCAGGGTTACTGGGTCTTCAGGATGGATCACTGGCCAGAGCTTGCACAGTATGCAATTGAGCTACTGGCCTGTCCTGCATCCAGCGTTCTTTCGGAACGCACATTCAGTGCTGCTGGAGGCTTTGTAACCGATCACAGGGTGCGTCTGTCCACCAACTCGGTCGATCGACTGACCTTCATAAAAATGAATCAGTCTTGGATCACCACCAGCTACCAAGCACCTGATGCTGATGTAACCAAATTTTTTTTTTTTGAAATGTCAGATCCCTTCAAAGACTGCCTATGCTGATGCTGAGCGACTATCCTGTTATGCTGAGTAATTATCCTCTTCCTCCTCAATGATCATGCTGATAGCTTGTAAAAACATTTTTGGTTCTGGGCGCCGCCACCAGTGCCTAAGGCCCAATTTTTCAGCCCCGGTTAAACAGGGGCGTGTAATTACAATTTTTGATGCAATTCTTTGCAGCAGGGCTAGTCCCTGCGCTCCAACTAGAGTATCTGTGAGGGGTTGCAGTGTTGTGGCACCAGTGCCTAAGGCCCAATTTTTCAGCCCCTGTTTAACAGGGGCGTGTAATTACAATTTTTGATGCAATTCTTTGCAGCAGGGCTAGTTCCTGTGCTCCAACTAGAGTATCTCTGAGGGGTTGCAGTGTTGTGGCACCAGCACCAGTGCCTAAGGCCCAATTTTTCAGCCCCTGTTTAACAGGGGCGTGTAATTACAATTTTTGATGCAATTCTTTGCAGCAGGGCTTGTTCCTGCGCTCCAACTAGAGTATCTGTGAGGGGTTGCAGTGTTGTGGCACCAGCACCAGTGCCTAAGGCCCAATTTTTCTGGCCCTGTTCAACAGGGGCATGTAATTACAATACTTGATATAATATTTCACAGCAGGGCCTGTTCCAGCGCCTGCCAAGAGTAACTGTGAGGACTTACAGTGTTGTGGCACCAGCACCACCACCACCATCACCAAAGGCCCAAATTTTCTGCCCCTGTTCAACAGGGGCATGTAATTACAATTGTTGATCTAATATTTCACAGCAGGGCCCTGTGAGGGCTTACAGTGTTGTGGCAACACTAACACCTAAGGCCCCAATTTCTGCAGAGTATATAGGGCAGGCCCCTACTTTCAAACATCCAACTTACAAACGACTCCTACTTGCAAGCGGAAGGAGACAACAGGAAGTGAGATGAAATCTACTTCTAGGAAGGGAAATTCTCTCCTGTAAGAGTTAATATGGGAAAAACGTTTCTCCTTTCCACTGATGCTTTATCACCAATCCTTGTTTCACTAAAAACCCAAAATTAAAAAAAAAAATTGTCATTGGGACAAAAGTGAGGTGAAATCTTCTGAAGAGGAGCACAGACAGCAAAACAAATGTCACAGGGGTGATAACCCTTCCCTATGTTTTCCAAAAAGCTTAAAATAGATTTTTTTGCTGGAGCTAAACATGTTAAAAATGTGCCAGTTCAAAATTACAAACAGATTTTGTAATATTCCTTTAAATATTTAAAGGAATATTTCACTTGTTTTTTTACTTTAAGCATCATTAAAATCACTGCTCCCGAAAAAAAGGCAGTTTTTAAAACTTTTTTTGCATTGATATATGTCCCCTGGGGCAGGACCCGGGTCCCCCAACCCTTTTTAGAACAATACCATGCAAATTAGCCTTTAAAATTAGCACTTTTGATTTTGAACGTTCGAGTCCCATAGACGTCAATGGGGTTCTAACGTTCGTGCGAATTTTCGGTCCGTTCGCAGGTTCTGGTGCGAACTGAACCGGGGGGTGTTCGGCTCATCCCTAGTCGGCGCAAGAGTAAAGCCGTCCACATTGAAGAATCCTGTGATCTGTGTGACCAGCATAAAGAGCAGAGTTAATGCTAAAGAGAGCCAGGTGGGCTAGCATTTTTGCGAATTTACTGAAGAAGAACCCCTGCGAGGGGAAAGCTTTGTTACTGACTTTTTAGTTGCCTTTTAATAAAAATGGCCTACCAGGCCCTTAAATTATAGTTCCTGACTACAGTGAATCACTAGAAAATGCATCTACCACTAGAGCTAATGGTCCTCCATGTCAAAATTTAACTAATATATATATATATATATATATATATATATATATATATATATATATATATATATATATATAAATTATTAAAAAAATAAAATAAAAGAGGAGGGAGATATATATCTAACTATTAGACTTGATGGGGCACTTGGTCTTTATTCTGCCATCAGTCCTCTATGTTTCCTTGTTTCTATTTACTGCTTTATAAATATAAAGTCCTTTGAATTTTATGAATGAGCCTATATAATGTAATACAATGTTTTCTCTTTCTTTTCTTAATATGATTGTTTTCTAGGTTCCAGTATCAATGTGCTCTGAAGATTGTCCTTTGGGTTTCAGAAGAATGATGAAGAGGGGGATTCATCGTTGTTGCTTTGAGTGTGTTCAGTGTCCAGAGGGGGAAATATCCAATGAGACAGGTGAAAAAAATGAAAATTTTCATAGTTATGTAGCGTTCACCTACATAGATACAAAATCATGGAATGTGGTGCATCACTATGGCCTTTGTGTTGTAAAGCTATCTGTGTGTGTATGTATACACACATTTTAAGGAAGGGACACAGTCTCCAATGCAAAAAATTTTACTGAAATGTCTTCCTCCAATACATGTAAAAAAGCTACTGTACAGTTTTGAGCATATCATGCTCTTCATCAAGCTTTGTGTAACTATCTAGAACAAACATCCTACCTATATACCCAAATCACAAGGTGTGGCCACACAGGTGTATCCCACATCGCCCTTCTTATCCAAATTAACCCTCTCAGTTCACTATATACACACACAGGTCTATCCAACTATCTAAAGCCATTCATCAAAGAACATACAAATTGTACCGCTCATATTCCCCCCCCCCCCCAAATTTTACTTATCAACTACACTAATTATACATATTTACATAATATCCTAATTCATCACATCTTTGTATATTATTTCTTTCCGTGTAATCTTCTTCAAGTACAGTCAGTATCTTTCTTAATGTATCTCTGTTCACACCTAGAAAGAAGGCACAGCAATCAATCTTCATGTCTTCTATTCATAAAAACAAATATAGATCATAATCCCTGCTCATCCCATTCGGATGCAAGGATTGGAGTTTATTGATCCACCATACTTCTTTGTTTTAGTTTCAAAATCCTGTCCCCACCTCTCCTGTCCCTGGGTAATTCTTCCAGAATCATAAATCTCAGGGCTAAGTCTTTATGTCTATGCTCTACAAACTGGCAATCCTGGTTGTTTACTCCTAACAGAGCTACGATGTTGGGCTATTCTGTCTTTTATCTTTTGCGTGGTTTCTCCTACAAACAGCAGCTTACATGGGCACGTGAAAATGTAAATTACATATGCCGACTGGCACGTCTGGAAACCTTTTATCATACATTTTTGACCATTTCCAGGATGAATATAATTATCCCCTTTCATTATCAATTTACACTGTATGCAGGTAAGACAGGGAAAGCATCCTTTCCTGTCTTAACATGATGATTGCTTGATGAAGAGCATACCATGAAACTGTACAGTAGCAGTTATTTTCATATGTATTGGATAAAGAAATGTCAGTAAAACTTTTTGCATTGGAGATCGTGTCCCTTCCCTTCTTCTATTGAATATTGGTGGATTAATTGGAATATATATACTCCACAAGTAGCTACTAAGAGTCTATGGAGTAATAGATATAAGTCCATCTGAGGATGGAGTCACAAAGCTACAGGTGTGTCAGCACATTAGGGCAAGCCTCTTGTTAGGAGCAGAAGCAGTCTCCAGGATACATACATAAAAGGAGAGATATAAAGGCACCTCTAAGTGCAGGCTGTAAACCATTTATTCAATAAAAGAAACGTATATTCACATTACACATTAAACACATTAAAGGTATACTCACATTAGATAGAATAATCACAGGCACTGGTTAATTTTTGTCTGGTGAGATGGGGAACAGCGCTCACGCTGTTGGAGTACCCACTGCCACTCAGCTGGGTCCAGGAAGCTGGCTAGTCTGTGGAAGGGAACCAGAACGAGGGGTGGAGCGCAGCATGGAAGGCAATGACGTCACCGGACATATCGCTATGTGTTTCAGGGCATGCGCTCTGAGGATCCTGAAAACAGGTGAGTTCCTTTGTTAAGCTACTAGAATAGGACTAAAAATGCCATTATATAGCACGCTATTTAGTGGCCATAATTGAGAACACTTGGTCTATGGGCTACAGATATAAACCAAATCTACATATGAATAAAGATTAAAAGCAATAACAAATAATTGTATAAACCAAATTGTTGACAATAAATAGTAAACAGAACAGAATTAATTCATAATTAATCAGTTGCTATTAGATAAAAGAAAATCTATAGATATCTAAAAGGTAGTAACCTAATATTAATAAAATTGATTAGTACCATTAAGTTTTTATAATAAAGCTTCTATAACAAAACATTCTATACCAAAATGCCACAAGACAATTGATTGTTTAAGTAATGCAGAAATGAATACATATGAGTTGAAAGATATATATAATATATATATATATATATATATATATATATATATATATATAGTATCTCACAAAAGTGAGTGCACCCCTCACCCCTCGCATTTTTGTAAATATTTTATTACATCTTTTCATGTGACAACACTGAAGAAATGACACTTCGTAAAGTAGTGAGTGTACAGCTTGTATAACAGTGTAAATTTTCTGTCCCCTCAAAATAACTCAACACACAGCCATTAATGTCTAAACCGCTGGCAACAAAAGTGAGTACACCCCTAAGTGAAAATCTCCAAATTGGGCGCAAAGTGTCAATATTTTGTGTGGCCATCACTATTTTCCAGCACTGACTTAACCCTCTTGGGCATGGAGTTCAGAAGTTCTTCACAGGTTGCCACTGGAGTCCTCTTCCACTCCTCCATGACAACATCACGGAGCTGGTGGAAGTTAGAGACCTTACGTTCCTTATCCTGCCGTTTGAGGATGCCCCACAGATGCTCAATAGGATTTAGGTCTGGAGACATGCTTGGCCAGTCTATCAACTTTACCCTCAGCTTCTTTAGCAAGGCAGTGGTCATCTTGGAGGTGTGTTTGGGGTTGTTATCATGTTGGAATACTGCCCTGTGGCCCAGTCTTCGATGGGAGGGCATCATGCTCTGCTTCAGTATGTCACAGTACATGTTGGCATTCATGGTTCTCTCAATGAACTGTAGCTCCTCATTGCAAGCAGCACTCATGCAGCCCCAGACCATGACACTCCCACCACCATGCTTGACTTCAGGCAAGACACACTTGTCTTTGTACTCCTCACCTGGTTGCCGCCACATACGCTTGACACCATCTGAACCAAATCAGTTTATCTTGGTCTCATCAGACCACAGGACATGGTTCCAGTAATCCATGTCCTTAGTCTGCTTGTCTTCAGCAAACTGTTTGCGGGCTTTCTTTTGCATCATCTTTAGGAGAGGCTTCCTTCTGGGACGACAGCCATGCAGACCAATTTTATGCAATGTGCGGCGTATGGTCTGAGCACTGACAGGCTGACCCCCACCCCTTCAAACTTGGCAGCACTCATTTGTCTATTTCCCAAAGACAACCTCTGGATATGACGCTGTGCATGTGCACTCAACTTCTTTGGTTGACCATGGCAAGGCCTGTTCTGAGTGGAACCTGTCCTGTTAAACCGCTGTATGATCTTGGCCACCGTGCTGCAGCTCAGTTTCAGGATCTTGGCAATCTTCTTATAGCCTAGGCCATCTTTATGTAGAGCAACGATTCTTTTTTTCAGATCCTCAGTGAGTTCTTTGCCATGAGGTGCCATGTTGAACTGCCAGTGACCAGTATGAGTGAGAGCGATAACACCAAATTTAACACACCTGCTCCCCATTCACACCTGAGACCTTGTAACACTAACGAGTCACATGACACCGGCAAAGGAAAATGGCTAATTGGGCCCAATTCGTGTGCAAATGCACACTGTTATACAAACTGTACACTCACTACTTTACATTGTAGCAAAGTGTCATTTCTTCAGTGTTGTCACATGAAAAGATATAATAAAATATTTACAAAAAATGTTAGGGGTGTACTCACATTTGTGAGATACTGTGTGTATATATATATATATATATATATATATATATATATATATATATATATATATATATATATATATATATATAAAATAAAACTTAATATTAATAAAATTTATTAGTACCATTAAGTTTTTATAATAAAGCTTCTATAATAAAACATTCTATATCAAAATGCCACAAGACAATTGATTGTTTAAGTAATGCAAAGATATATATATATATATATCTATATATATCTATAGATATATCTATATCTATAGATATATCTATATCTATAGATATATATATAGTGGGGAGAACAAGTATTTGATACACTGCCAATTTTGCAGGTTTTCCTACTTGCAAGCATGTAGAGGTCTGTAATTTTTATCATAGGTACTTTTCAAGTGTGAGAGATGGAATCTAAAACGAAAATCCAAAAAAATCACATTCTATGGTTTTTAAATAATTAATTTGCATTTTATTGCATGACATAAGTATTTGATGCATCAGAAAAGCAGAACGTAATATTTGGTACAGAAACCTTTGTTTGCAATTATGGAGATCATACATTTCTTGTAGTTCTTGACCAGGTTTGCACACACTGCAGCAGGGATTTTGGCCCACTCCACCATACAGACCTTCTCCATATTCTTCAGGTTTTGGGGCTGTCGTTGGGCAATACAGACTTTCAGCTCCCTCCAAAGATTTTCTAATGGGTTCAGGTCTGGAACTCACAGGTGCTGCCTCTGCACAAAATTTAGAAGAAAGAAGAAAATCCTGGATGGCTGCACTCCACTGAAGACATATTTATTGAAAGAAGTTTAAAATCCAAACACAGTCACTTCATCTACAGAGAAAAGAGGGAAACCCAGCTAACTTGTTTCACACCATGGGTTGGTGCTTAGTCATAGCTAAATGATTAAAGTCTGACTGTGTGTGTATATAGAGGTGATAATAAATGAATGACCTATCAGAGGTTGTTTTATCCTAAAAACAAACCTCCCACACAATCAGACCTTGATTGATGCCTAAATTGAGAAGTAACTGAAAAGGGGAGGGGGGAAACAAAAGGTACACCAAAATGAGTTCTATCAACCCAAAAGAAGGGTGAATATTGAATAAACACACAAGTACAATACATAAGTACAAAAATATATGTAATACTGGTTCCAATGAATAACCCCCACAGAATACAGTCACAGACATAATAGACATCAAATCGGAAATAAATTATATGAAAAAATGTGTGATTTGACATATGACGTGATAGGAAAGCCCAATGCAAACTTAAAAAAATACAATGTAATTATAAAAATAAAAAAGAACATAAATGAATATGTATGCACGGGGACTTCACGGGGACTTCCCTATGGCTTTCCCCCGTGTTGTCAGAGGGGGCGGGGTCACCCGGTTCTGTAAACCCACGTTTGTTAATTTTGGCGTCGGGTTCCCCTAATATCCATACCAGACCTGAAGGGCCTAGTATGGAATCTAGGGGGACCCCCACGCATTTTTCTTTTAAATTTTGGTTCGGGGTTCCCTGTGGGGGAATCCCATGCCGTTTTTATCAATGAACTTTTATGTGTATTGCCAGACCGACAATTCATTATAGCAGGCGCTAGCGATAGTAGTTTTACAGTAGATAGTAGTGATAGTAGCGATAGTAGTTTTACACTTTTTTTTCTTTAGAAATGTCATTTTGCTGTCAGACTGTTCTAAACACGGGAAACATGCGCCCCTTTACAAGCATACTATAGACAGCCCCCAGGTATGAAATTTAAAGGAGTATTACACTTTTATTGTTTCACTTTAAGCATTATTAAAATCACTGCTGCCGAAAAAATGTCAGTTTTTAAAACTTCTTTTTGCATTGATACATGTCTCCTGGGGCAGGACCCAGGTCCCCGAACAATTTTTATGGCAATAACTTGCATATAAGCCTTTAAAATGAGCATTTTTGATTATTCATGTTTGTGTCCCATAGACTTTAACGGTGTTTGCGTGTTCGAACAAATTTTTTGCCTGTTCGCATGTTCTGGATGTGAACCGAACCAGGGGGGGGGGGGGGGGGGGTGAGTAGTGAGTACCTAAGCATTTTGGTGTAACCTGTGTATTGTGAGTACCTGAGCATTGTGAGTACCTGTGTATTGTGGTGTAACCCATGTATCGTGAGTACCTGTGTATCGTGAGTGCTGTGAGCGCCCGTGTCAACACTGAGAAGACTCTCCATAATAAAGAAGAGTTGGGATCGTACCTGGCAGGGGCCAGCACTGAGGCAGGTGGAGACAAAGAGGTGCAGACACCAGAGCAGAGTAGATGGATAGAGGAGAAAGAGTCAGGGAGGCCGATCTCGGGCTGTAATATTCCAAAAAGTATGCTCTGTTGCGTGACATTGGTAAAACCAGTCAGGGACCAGCAGAGTGATGCTGCCAGGGGAATAACTCCTCAAGTGAGGTCGGGGGTGAAGCCAAGGGAAAGGAAAGACAGATTCTGGTGGTAAGGGACTCAGTTCTTAGAAGGACAGAGAGGGCAATCTGTGACAAAGACCTGAAGCGCCGTACTGTATGTTGTGTACAGGGTGCTTGGATTCGGCACATCACGGATCTGGTAGACAGATTACTGGGAGGAGCTGGGGAAGACCCGGCTGTCATGGTGCACGTTGGCACCAATGACAAAGTCAGAGGAAGATGGAGTATCCTAAAAAACTATTTTAGGGACCTAGGAGCTAAACTGAGGTAAATACTACCGGTACCTCAAGCCACACCAGAAAGGCAGCGGCAGATTAGGGAAGTAAACAAGTGGCTGAGGAGCTGGTGTAGAAAGGAGGAGTTTGGGTTCCTGGAGAACAGGGCTGACTTCTCAGTCAGTTACCGGCTCTTAAGCAGGGACAGACTGCACCTAAATGGGGAAGGCTGGGACAGAAGATGGCTAATAAGTTAGCTGGGCTGTTAAACTAGGCTATGGGAGGAGGGTCAAGATGTAGAGTTAGCCAGCGTGGAACAAATTCCAGAGAGTAATCCAGAGGTTCCCATCCTTGCCACCATTCCAAACTGTGATAGGAGGTCCACCCCCTCCTCCCTCTGGTTAGGGAGCCTATAGCATACTCCCATTATTACTTTCCCCTTGGTTTCCTCCATTTGTACCTCTACCCATAAAGATTTCACCTCCTCCCTTGCTCCATTAGTAATGTCGTGATTAATGCTTTGGTCAACCTACCACTAATGCCCCCAGCATTAGTCCTAAAGCACCTAAGCCCCAGGCAAGTATAGTAACAAGTCCTATTTGCAACCTCAGAACACCCAATAAGGAGATAGTATGCAACCGTTCAAAACTGCGTGGCTTGTTCACTATAGTCAGGAGTCTGGCGGACAAGATGGGAGAACTAGAGCTGCTATTGTACAAGGAGAATTTAGATTTTGTGGGAATTTCAGAGACTTGGTTCAACAGCTCTCATGATTGGCTGGCAACCATCCAAGGGTGTTCCCTATATCGCAGCGATAGGGAGGGTAAAAAAAGGGGGGTGAGGTATGCCTGTATATCAGAAATGATGTACAAGTGAATGTGAGAGACGACATCACTAATGGAGCAAGGGAGGAGGTGAAATATTTATGGGTAGATCTACAAAGGGAGGAAAGCAAGGGGAAAGTAATACTGGGAGTATGCTATAGGCCCCCTAACCAGAGGGAGGAGAGGGAAGTGGACCTCCTATCACAGTTTGGAATGGTGGCAAGAATGGGAAGTGTCATTATAATAGGGATTTTAATTATCCAGACATAGATTGGGCGGAAGGAACCGGGCATTCGGCTAAGGCTCACCATTTCCTAAATGTCTTACAGGACAATTTCATGGGTCAGATGGTAATTGCACCAACAAGGAACAATGATGATGTCAGCGCGTAGCTCCACCCGACATGTTTCGTCATACGTAACATCTTCCAAGGGCCCAGATGTGTTTGAATTGTATTGCCAGCAAGTGCTTTTATGATGTATGTACATCAAACCAGAATTTTTTAGTAATAAACCAAAGATAATGCACTATTGGAGCCTTTATTCCTTTCACACTCTGTGAAACCTCTGAGGATTGGGATCTCGAGGAAGGGAGGAGGACGATGACTCTGTACCAGGAAGGACGTCTTCAGACCGCTAGTGTATCCCGGAGCCAGAATCCACCGTAGAACCCGCAGAGGGCTATATCTGCATGTGTGCGTGACCTTGCTGCTACAGGGGGTCCACGCCGTCCGGTAAGAGGCTCCACTTCTCTAAGTGATTACCACACGGAGATCTTCACTTCTTTTCCCCCGGTGGTGGTGCAAGTCCCGGAAAATTTTTCCATCTTGCTCTAAATCTTTTTCAGTGTAGAACCTACTTCACTTCATTTTTCAGAGACTTTTTTTCTTATCAACTTATCTTCAAATTTTTTATGTGATATATATATATACACACATATATATGTATATATATATATATATATATATATATATATATATATATATATATATACATATACATATATATATATATATATATATATATATATATATACATATACATATATATATATATATATATATACATATACATATATATATATATATATATATATATATACATATACATATATATATATATATATATATATATATATATATATATATATATATATATATATATATATATATATATATATATATATATGTAGGAAGGCCAGTATGGTGGCCTGAATTTATGGGAGGAGCCCGCTCACCTGTGGTGCTTGTCGGTTTCCTGTGCGATACGTTACGTCACTAGGCCAACTACTCGAATACCAGCGTCCGCAAGTTCTTTCCTCGCAAGATCCCGTATTCGTTACTTCCGTGCTCAAACTTTCGAAGTCTGTGTTTACCGCTCGCAGTTCGTACAACGCGTCTCGCTTGGCTGTCGCAGGTAGGGTCCCATCGGACTTTCTTTTACGTTTCATGTCATGTCACTAAACCGTCATTTCAAATTACGTATCACTCGCATTTTACAAACGTAACCGCAATGTATATCACTCGTACTATCGTCATGTTACCATTTCGCCTTACTCGAAAAAACCACCGCGACGCAGACGTCGCTTCATTTCTAGCATGTCGATAATTTGACACACGTCTGTAGACAGCCACAGCGAGTCGCAATTCTCAAATCCATCGGATCAAGTCAGTTCGATGCCAATCATGTCTCATTTCTGAAACATTTCTAAACTCATTTCTAACATTTCAAATCATTTCAATCATTTCTCATTTCAGTCACCTACCGCGCTCCGATTCGAATCCAGTCGCACCTAAAAGATGCACTGATTCGCTCCGGTGTGCCCCAGTAGTTACGGCCTCATTTCAGTACATGCTCCAGAGTTACGTTATTTTCAGTCATTCGTACCTCTGTCATGGTTATCATTTCATTACCACGTATCACGTTCCGACATGAATTCAGTCGCATGGAAATGCACCGATTCGTCTCGGCGTGCCCCAGGGTTGGCCACATTTCAGTACATGCTCCGGAGTCCGATTCGTAGTCAGTCGCTACAACAGCACGACCGATTCGCGCCTCCGTCATGGCAAACGATATGTTACACCTGCACTTACCGCGCCCCGCTTCGAATCCAGTTGCATCTTCCATGCACCGATTCGTTACGGCGTGCCCCAGGGCTCGGCCTCATTTCTCAAACATGCTCCAGAGTCCGGATCACAGCTAGTCGCAGATATCGGTCGACTGATCCATGTCTCTGTCATGCAATTTCTACCATTTCACTCCCACAGCATCACCGTTTCGAAACCAGTCGCATCCGAGATGCACCAATTCGTCACGGAATGCCTCACTTGTTTCGGCCGTATCCATACCTATACCAGAGCTCGGTTCGTTGCCAGTCGCAAAATACGGCACAACCAATTCAAGCCTCGGTCAAGGTAAACATTTCTCTCATTTCATTTTACTGCGCTCCGATTCGAATCCAGATGCATCAAACAAGCACCGATTCGTCCCGGTGTGCACCAATGTTTCTTCAGTTGCCTCATTTCAGTACATGCTCCAGAGCCCGGTTCACGGTCGCATCAGTCACGATACGACCATGCCGGACCTTTGTCATGCAGTTCATTCATTTCATAATCAAGGCAAACATTTTGAATCATTTCGTTGTCACAAGATTGCAAGCACCATACGAATCGTTGCTTCAAGTTAGTTAACAATCCCTTCACGAATTATCACCTTTCATTTTCTCTAGGTCTGTCAAAGTTCAGTAGGTCCACCTTGCACCAGGTTGGACGATATCTCCCCAGGTAAAAAAAAAAAAAAAAAGAAGAATGGTAGGATAAATCGGGTAAGTATGACTCAGGGGATCAAAGAAAAAACTTGAAATTCATGTCACCCCCAATAGGTTACAGTCAACCACCAGATCAACTATGTCTCAGGCCGGCAGCGAAGACTTCACGGCCCCTCTGTCACCTTCCCTGGTCTCAGAGAGCGGCAGCGTGCAGTCCCTCAGGGGATGGACTATCCCCAAACTGACGGCAGAGCTCAGACGCAGAGGTGTGCCCTTCCCCGCCACAGCGAGGAAAGCCGAGCTCTTCAAACTCCTCTTTCCCCCACCAGCAGCAGGACCCAGTACCCAACAGGCATCCCTTCAATCAATATTATCAGCTATCTCACAATTACACACGATGGTGTCATCCTTGTCTACCTCAGTTACAGACGTCCAAACCAGGGTGGCACTCCTGGAGGCTCGACCGGCCACGGCTGTCCCCGACCCAACCGCGACCCAAACCTTGACACCCCTTCCTGCAGGTACCTCAGGCTGGAGCCCCATTGTCTACCCCTCCCATTTGGTCCCAACCAGTACCAGGAAGGACATCTTGGACGGCAGGGACATCAACCTGGCCTCTCTCCTTATTTCCGTACACGACCTGGCAGAAAATAAGGCCTACTCCTGGGGTGACATATCGGTGGTCCTTAAAGCCAAAGACCCCAGATTGAACCGCAAGTTATCGGTCCCAGAATTTACCCTTGCCTTTGGCATGCTCAGAGACGTCCTATGCTCAGCCACCCCCAGCAGACGGGAAGAGCTGGACTTGTATCTCCATACGGTAGTAGACTTGGGCTACAAGTATGGAGGATTTGCATTTTATGATTACCACCGTTCCTTTTCCGCTAAGGCCGCCGCCAGACTCACACAGTTCCAGACTACGACAAATTGGAGTCTCATGGACACAGAGCTCTTCTGCCGCCACTTTGCCGGCTTACGCTCACCTCTGTGTGCGATTTGTCAGTCCTCCACCCACACTGCCACCTGGTGCGCAACTTCAGCCAGTGCCGCCTACTCCACATCTGCACCTTATGCCAAAGAGCACACCCAAGGAATTTGTGTGAAGTCAAACAACACAAAAGGGCATGACTAAGCTGGATCAACCTCTTATGGTTAGGACTGTACCTCACCTCACATCCCACCCCTTCCCTGACCACCTACCTTATCCAAGGCTTCACAGTAGGCTTTCACACCGGCCTCATTTCACTACCCCACTGTACTCACGAATGTGCCAATCTTCGTTCAGCAGCCATTGACGAACAAGCCATAGATCAGCTCTTACAAACAGAGGTAGATCGAGAGTACGTCATAGGCCCTTTCACTCGCCCCCCTTTCAGCACATGGAGAGTCAGCCCTATTGAGAGAGAACCACGGCAGTGGAGGGGAGAGTCAGTGACATAGAAGACCAGATGCCCCACTTGAACAGAGATGTGAGGGGGGCCGCACAGCATGCACACCAGGCCTTTGAGAAGACCGACGACATTGAGAACCGCCTGCGACGCATCAACATCCGCATAGTGGGGCTACCAGAGAAGGTTGAGGGCAGAGACTCCACGGTGTTCGTCGAGGAATGGTTAGAGAATATATTTGGCAAAGAGGCCTTCTCCCCCTGTATGCAGTGGAACGGGCGCACCGAGTACCACCAAGACCTATCCCGCCTGGCAATCCCCCAAGAGCGATGCTGGCCAGGCTCCTCAACTATCGGGACCGTGAAGTGGTTCTAAGGTTAGCCAGAGAAAAGGGGGCAGTGCAGTTTAACGGTACCAAAATATCCTTCTATCCTGACTTCTCAGCTGAAGTGCAGCGCAGAAGATCTAAGTTTGCGGATGTTAAAAAAAGGCTGCAACGACTTCAACTCAAGTATGCAATGTTGTTCCCTGCTAAGCTGAGAGTTACAGTTGCATATCCCTTGAAAAAGCGACAAATGCGAAACATGTCGGGCTAGTATGCAATAATTACCATCTGTGAACCTGTAGTGTATATTCTTTCTTGTCATTCCCTATTTTTTGACCACCTTGGTTTAATTGTAATGTCAAAATGAATTTGTCTGTTATCCTACATAATATATGTGTTCTTTTAAATGTAAACAATAAACTGTCCTTTTAAAAAAAGAGAAAAGATATACAGCTTTTCCGTATACGTAATTTATTTGCACCGTGAAAATCCCTCTCTTTTGTATGTCCACTTAAACTATATTTTTGTTTAGGAATGTGGTGCCTATCTTGAGGGTGTTTTTCCCATTTTCGGAACCAAAACCCCAAACAACCCATATATCTGGAAGGTTTGTGTTTTTGCACTGTAAATTGTACACAATCACATTGATATTAGCTTTTATTTATGTGCCCCCTCCGTTCTCAACAAACCGAATATACCGGTACTGATAATGGGGGACTTTAATTGTTACCTGGACCCTAAATTAGACAGACACCCCCCTGTACGGCCTCCTGGGGGCGGACGAGGCACAGCTCTGAGCCGCCTACTCATAGAGGTAGGATGGATGGATATGTGGCGCAACAGAAATCCAAATAATAAGCAATTCTCTTGTTTCTCTAAGACCCACGGGTCACTGTCACGTATTGATCTATGCATAGGCACCCCAAACCTCGTTGGCAGTATATCCAAAATAGAATATTTCCCGCGAGGTGTCTCGGACCACTCCCCACTAGCTATGTGGTTAACTACTCTGCCCCCTAGTAACTTACCTAGAGCCCCTTGGAAATTAAATGCTTTCTGGTTGAAACTTTTTACTTCACAAGAAAGAATAGCCGCTCAGATTCAGGCTTTCTTTAAAATACATCGATATTTAACTAATGCTCATTTGAAATGGGAGACCTTTAAAGCGCACTTAAGAGGGACTTTAATCCAGGAAATACAGAAGGTCAAACACAACTCCTCGGTCCTGTTAGAACAGGCGGGGGACTTGGTGCGACACCTGGAACTTACCTATGTCACTAGCACTACTGACTCCGCCAGGGAGGCATGGATGTCGGCCCAGGACTCCCTGGACCGGCTGAGATCCTCCACAGCGGAGAGAAAGAGATTTTTCTCGAAACTTGCGTTCTATGAAGAGGGGGAAAAGACAGGCCGTCTACTTGCTAAAATCGCACGATCCCAGCAGCAGTCACCAGCCATTGGGGCCATCCTGGCAGCCAATGGGAAAATAGTCAATTCTCCAGAGGTCGTTATTTCCGAGCTGGCATCTTTCTATGGTGACCTGTATAGATCAAGGGATGCCTACTCGGATGCAGACCTAACCATGTATATGACAAAAATAGATTTACCCTCACTGTGGTGGCAGCTCGAAATCAGTTAGATGCTCCTTTAACTGAGGAGGAGCTACAGACGGCGGCCTGTTCTTTTCCCACATGCAAGGCACGAGGAGAGGATGGCCTCCCCATGGAGGTGTTTAGTCAATATGGTGAACAGATACTCCCTGAACTGCTAAAGGTTTTTAATGCTAGCTTAGATGCGGGTAGACTTCCTGAATCTATGGCAAGAGCCAACGTAATCCTACTACTTAAACAGGGGAAGGATCTGGTAGACCCCGGCTCCTACAGACCTATATCGTTGCTCCAGAGTGACGTGAAGATTCTAGCTAAGGTTCTAGCGCTCCGGGTCAATGGGATTATCTCCTCCATTATACACCAGGACCAGGCTGGCTTTATGCCACAAAAGTCAATGGCCACAAATCTAAGGAGACTGTTCCTGAATATGCAAATGCAAGCAGACAACGGGGGTCAAAGGGCATTGTTGTCTCTCGATGCCAACAAGGCCTTTGACAGCATTAGCTGGAGATATTTATGGGCAGTACTGGAAAAGTTTGGTTTTGGTGCACGGTTTATAGCGTGGGTTAAGCTGCTCTATGCGTCCCCACAGGCCAATATAAGAGTGACGGACAGGGTATCACAGGCTTTTGCTCTGGGCAGGGGGACAAGGCAGGGTTGCCCCCTGTCCCCTCTGCTCTTTGCAATCGCGATAGAGCCCCTGGCAGCCCTGATAAGAGATAGTGCCCAGATACAGGGGTTCCAATACGGAACTCTACATGAAAAAATAATGTTGTACGCTGACGACATGTTACTCTTTTTAGGAGACACGAGTCACTCGCTAGTGGAGGTGATGTCTATAATAAAAACGTTCGGCCACTATTCCGGGCTAACTATAAACTGGTCCAAGTCGGCCCTGATGCTGTTGGACGGAGATTGTGGGGTTGTACTCCCCTGGTCACTAGTTTCAAATACCTGGGCATACAAGTGGCGCCCAGGATTGGAGACTACTGCTCCCTAAACATCTACCCCTTGCTATCTCGTTTTCGTGACAAAATAAATACCTGGAATAACCTGAAGATGTCCTTAGCGGGCAAGGCCAACCTAATTAAAATGATCCTAATGCCTCAGCTGCTATACTTCTTACATAATACTCCGGTCGTGGTCCCGCTAAAAATCTTCAGAATAGTAAATACACTCTTCCGCCGGTTACTATGGAATAACAAAAACCCCAGAATTAAGTTGGAGCAGCTGCAGCAATCAAAGGACAACGGGGGGTTGGCAGTTCCCAACCCCTGGTTGTACTATATAGCGTCCCAATTGCAACAGCTGGTCGGTTCTATGGCGTCGGAACCAAAAGGCTCGTCAGCACAGTTGATGTTGATGGCGTCGGGGGCTGAGACCATTCCCATGGGCCTTGAGGCACAGCTATTTGCAAAATCCAACAAACAGACCCCAACAATGTCACTCGTACAAAAAATTTGGAATAAGGTCAGACAGCTTCAGGGGTTGCAGGGTTTCACTGACTATAGTCCAATATGGGGCAACCGCTCTTATACTGAGCTGGATAAATTACTACAAGGGCCTAGATGGCGTAAAACACGGGGTTAAACTGCTACTACATATATTCACAAACGGTAAACTACTCTCTTTTACAGAATTGCAGGATAAATTTAACCTGTCAGATAGCATGTTTTATTCTTACCTTCAGCTGCGTTCATGCAATCAATGCACAGGGAGACGCGGGTGGATGGACATTGTCGCCCACGCCGGTGTTTCATGTGTTGCAGTCCAGCAGCGAGACTAAGGGAATTATATCTCAATGCTACCAGATGTTGTTATCAAGGCACTTGCGAGCATTCCCATGCAATGCAATGTCTGCTTGGGAAAGGGACCTTGGTCAGCTTACAGGGGAGCAATGGGAGGAGGCCCTGCAGTCTGTATCCACATGCTCCCTTAATTTTGCACAAAAGGTATCCCAGTTGTTTATAGCGTTAAGAGTGCACTATACCCCAAAAAAGCTATTTAAAATGGACAGGACAGCAGACCCTCTATGTTCCCGTTGTCGTCAGCATGATGGGGACCTTATTCACCTCCTGTGGAGATGCCCGAAACTCCACCGATATTGGAGGGAGGTGATGAGTACGCTCAATGAGGTATTTCAAACGAAGGTTCCCATGGACCCCATGTGCTGTATACTGGGGGTCCTGGAGGAGGAGATTCCTGAAGAATTGATCAGGGTCGCGTTCTCCAGAGCTTTATTCCAGGCCAGGAAACTTATACTCATGGGTTGGAAGTCTGTGGGGCCACCTACTAGTCGCACATGGGTGGAACACATGGGACAAACCCTCATAAGGGAAAAGTATATATATGAACACAGAGGGTGCCCCACTAGATTTGAACGAATTTGGTCCAAATGGCTGAACACGCCGGGTCTAAGCCCGAGAGAGCTGGTGATGTCCAGGCTCCTACAATCTCTGTAAACAGGATGGGGGGATGCAGGATAGTATATATAAGATAAACTGTGCGGGCGGGGGGGGTGGAAAAGGTGAATTTTTGTTGGCAGGAGAAGTGCAGTGGGCTGGATACCCAAGGTGAAATAAACAATATATGTATGTGCATGAACAGAATCTGTTATAACAAATCTTATTTAATTACAAATCGAGTGAAGACTATTGTTGGATAATATGTGAATGTTCAATAAAACCTTTTTTGATTTAAAAAAAAAACCTTAAACTGCGTAGATAGATCTTTACTGGAAGAGTGTTAAGGATGTGGAATTCTCTTCCACAGGCAGTGGTTTCAGCAGGGAGCATAGATAATTTAAAAAAACTATTAGATGGGCACCTGAGAAACCATAACATACAGGGATATACAATGTAATACTGGCATAAAAACACACACACAGGTTGGACTTGATGGACTTGTGTCTTTTTTCAGCCTCACCAACTACAGTATGTAGCTATGTAACTGGAATGCAATAGGGAATAACCCGCAGTCAATTTGCTATAGTTTTGGGCATGATATTATAGTATTATCTTCATGACCTACCTCAAGGTCCAAAAAGGCTAGATTTTCTGCATCCAAGACAAGTGTTCGACAAATGCTGCAACCAGGTCTTGAGGACTGTCCCAGATGATAATAATGTCCTCTTTGTGCCTCTCAAAAAATATCAAGTTTTCTGTATAGGAATTGTTGTGCCATATGTACTGGGATTCCTAAAATCCCATAGCCAGATTTGCATATGAGGCTGCAAAATTTACACCCATGGTGGGCCCTTAAACTTATCCATTGCTAAAACTAGAATAATTATGTGTGAGACAAAATTCTCTGCCCTCTAAGATGAAGTTGGCCTGTCTCTGATTAATGAAAGAGTCTGTTTCCAACAATTATTCAAAGCTGAAAGACCAAATTGGTGGGGAATACACAGTACGTGTACAATGAGCTGACGTCTAAGGACACCCATCAATAATTAGGTTCCTATCTGTAGGGTTGTAACAGTTCTAGTAAATGGGTATTGTCCCTTATGTACGATTGCAGACAGGGGGAGTTGTCTGGTTCTTATGAATCTCGGGTATACAGTAGAAGTAGGTGGTTTGGTAGAACTTCCTACACAAAAAGGAGGCTTCAACTTTGTCTATAATGCTGCTATCTATGGCACACCTCACCAAAGAGTCTGCCTCAATTTTGTATTTAGTTAGGGGGTATTTTTGACATAACTGGATGTGTCTGACCATAATCTGTATGCCTCAGCTATATAATCTATTTGTCTTGGATAACTATGCCCCCTCTCTTATTGGTAGTCGTGATGATGATATCATTGTTGTCCGTGAGATTTTGAAGTGCTTGATGTTCAATAGAGGTTAAGTAACCTAAATTATAATATTTTAGTGTAGGTTGTTGACAAAGTTTAAGAAAATTAAAATATACCATTTTATAAAATGTCTCAAGGTATGGGCCCTTGGCATAATATGGGTAGAAAATGGATCTGGTCTTAAGTGAAGAGTGTACTATAGGGGGAGAAGCGATGAGATGTTGGGTGTACAAGCTGAGATCCTCATAAGAGCTCTCTTGGTATAGTTGTTCAAATGTGTCAATAATATCAGCTTCAAAATCAAATTATATGGGGCAAGAAGGGTAAGGTGTGGGTGCAATCAGTAAAAGTGTGGTGCTGCGCTAATCTTTTTTGAAAACATATGGTACGTGGGTATGTGAAAATTTAAAGTAAAATATCAGTGTAAGTGTATCAAAATCTATATAGTGATTTTATGATACTAACGTGTTAATTATAAAGCATAAGACACATGGTAAAACAACATGTGATCAATACCATGTGCAAAATAATCATAGATAAATATGATAACAGTAACTGACTATGGAATATATATATATATATATATATATACTGTGCAACCAGGCACACAGCAAACAAGCATAAACTTAAGGTGACTGGTGCAAATAAACAAAATATGAGTGACAACTTGACTGGAACAATGTGATAATAGGCAAACAGAGTCCCCAAATAAACGTGCCTAAAAAGTGATCCACTTAGGGCTAATTAAAGTGACTGAAGTCAATGGTGATATTTTCTTTCTTCATGCAACACAGCACGCAATGGTGGGCAGTGGCCCCTTGCCTGCAGGTAATGGGGTAATCGCATTAACCAATTTTAGGCATGGCAGCCCTTGAATGGCGGAATCCCAACATCAACCAGTAGTGGGGGCGACAATATTTAGGTCCTATCCTGGCTTATCTCATCTGGGGACATACGTCTCTCCAAGTAGTGTACCGGGGTCACCAAGAGGAAAAAACAGCAAAGGAAGATCCCACAATGGAGTAATATAGTTTGGCCATAAGCTGGGTTTTATTTAAGCGGATAAAAGTACTCACATTAAAAACAGTAGTACAGAGTAGAGATCCGACGAGCGGCGAGCTCGTATCACAAATCCACATGGAGTGCCTGTCCCGTCCCTACGCGTGATGTCACGACCCACGTGACTTCATCAGGGGATACAGGGAGGCACTGTGACTGTCCTTAAATATCTCTCCCATAAGCTATAATGGGCGGCCATTTTCCAGAAGTTGGGAGGAAGTACTGCAGCGGCCATATTGCCGGAGGCAAGGTGCACCAGTCACCTTAAGTTTATGCTTGTTTGCTGTGTGCCTGGTTGCACAGTATATATATATATATTCCATAGTCAGTTACTGTTATCATATTTATCTATGATTATTTTGCACATGGTATTGATCACATGTTGTTTTACCGCGTGTCTTATGCTTTATAATTAACACGTTAGTATCATAGAGTCACTATATAGATTTTGATACACTTACACTGATATTTTACTCTAAATTTTCACATACCCACGTACCATATGTTTTCAAAAAGGATTAGCGCAGCACCACACTTTCACTGATTTATCTAATTTATAGGGGCAGGGTGTACCCCATCTGATGTAGGCGGCTTTTCCCAGTTTTATACTCTCTTTATTTTCCTTCTTTTCTCCGTATATGGTAGCGCAGGAATAATTTTCTATCTGTTAAAGTGTGGGTGCAAGTCCCCGATTCATGGAAAGGGAATGATTTTCTTTTGCCGTTTTGACCTGAAAGTACCTTTTTAAGAGTCAGGTTTCGTATATATCTATTAAGATCTTAACACAAAAGGTAGGGGTTGGGTTTATTTTAGGGGGCAAAATTAGGTCCTTGACTCAGCAGTAGTTTTTTTACTTCTGACATATTTTTACAGTCTGCAACATTTTGTTTTGTTGCTTCCTATTTGTTCTTCGTACTCCTATAGAGCCTCTCTTATGTGTTTTCTTTTTTTTGGGAACTGTCTGGAGGGGGGTCTATCTCTAAAAAAAAGTCTCTACCACTGTGTTGTAAAACAATAGAGACAGTAAAAGGTGTCAGGTCAGTATGGTTGACATGAATGGACTTACAGTGGGGACGGAAAGTATTCAGACCCCCTTACATTTTTCACTCTTTGTTATATTGCAGCCATTTGCTAAAATCATTTTTTCCTCATTAATGTACACACAGCACCCCATTTTGACAGAAAAAAACAGAATTGTTGACATTTTTGCAGATTTATTAAAAAAGGAAAAACTGAAATATCACATGGCCCTAAGTATTCAGACCCTTTGCTCAGTATTTAGTAGAAGCACCCTTTTGATCTAATACAGCCTTGAGTCTTTTTGGGAAAGATGCAACAAGTTATTCACACCTGGATTTCGGGATCATCTGCCATTTCTCCTTGCAGGTCCTCTCCAGTTCTGTCAGGCTGAATGCTAAACGTTGGTGGACAGCCATTTTTAGGACTCTCCAGAGACGCTCAATAGGGTTTAAGTCAGGGCTCTGGCTGGGCCATTCAAGAACAGTCACGGAGTTGTTGTGAAGCCACTCCTTCATTATTTTAGCTGTGTGCTTAGGGTCATTGTCTTGTTGGAAGGTAAACATTTGGCCCAGTCTGAGGTCCTGAGCACTCTGGAGAAGGTTTTCGCCCAGGATATCCCTGTACTTGGCCGCATTAATCTTTCCCTTGATTGAAACCAGTCGTCCTGTCCCTGCAGCTGGAAAACACCCCCACAGCATGATGCTGCCACCACCATGCTTCACTGTTGGGACTGTATTGGACAGGTGATGAGCAGTGCCTGGTTTTCTCCACACATACCGCTTAGAATTAAGGCCAAAAAGTTCTATCTTGGTCTCATCAGATCAGAGAATCTTATTTCTCACCATCTTGGAGTCCTTCAGGTGTTTTTTTAGCAAACTCCATGCGGGCTTTCATGTGTCTTGCACTGAAGAGAGGCTTCCGTCGGGCCACTCTGCCATAAAGCCCGACTGGTGGAGGGCTACGGTGATGGTTGACTTTCTACAACTTTCTCCCATCTCCCGACTGTATCTCTGGAGCTCAGCCACAGTGATCTTTCGGTTTTTCTTTACCTCTCTCACCAAGGCTCTTCTCCCCCGATAGCTCAGTTTGGCCGTATGGCCAGCTCTAGGAAGGGTTCTGGTCATCCCAAACGTCTTCAATTTAAGGATTATGGAGGCCACTGTGCTCTTAGGAACCTTAAGTGCAGCAGACATTTTTTTGTAGCCTTGGCCAGATCTGTGCCTTGCCACAATTCTGTCTCTGAGCTCTTCAGGCAGTTTCTTTGACCTCATGATTCTCATTTGCTCTGACATGCACTGTGAGCTGTAAGGTCTTATATAGATAGGTGTGTGGCTTTCCTAATCATGTCCAATCAGTATAATCAAACACAGCTGGACTCAAATGAAGGGTTAGAACCATCTCAAGGGTGATCAGAAGAAATGGACAGCACTTGAGTTAAATATATGAGCGTCACAGCAAAAGGTCTGAATACTTAGGACCATGTTACATAGTTACATAGTTACATAGTTAGTAAGGTTGAATAAAGACACCAGTCCATCCAGTTCAACCTGAGTGAGTGTGTGTCTACAACCCTGACCCTTGTGCCTAACCCTGTACATCGCACACTCACATCGGTCCCTACCCTCAATCCAAGGTCCCCATTCATATACTAGGGCCAATTTTTGGACAGAAGCCAATTAACCTACCAGCATGTCTTTGGAGTGTGGGAGGGAACCGGAGTACCCGGAGGAAACCCACGCAGGCACAGGGAGAACATGCAAACTCCAGGCAGGTAGTGTCGTGGTTGGGATTCGAACCAGCGACCCTTTTTTACTGCTAGGCGAGAGTGCTAACCACTGCACCACTGTGCCGCCCTATATATGTGATATTTCAGTTTTTCTTTTTTAATAAATCTGTAAAAAATGTCAACAATTCTGTGTTTTTCTGTCAATATGGGGTGCTGTGTGTACATTAATGAGGAAAAAATGAACTTAAATGATTTTAGCAAATGGCTGCAATATAACAAAGAGTGAAAAATTTAAGGGGGTCTGATTACTTTCCGTCCCCACTGTATACAGAAGGACCATTGCGTCATTGATGGAAGTTTGTTAACCTAGCGCTCCAGCCTTCGTTCTGGTTCCCTTTCACAGATTAGTCAGCTCCCAACTGAGCAGCTGACACTTGCAATGTAAAAAACCTATTTGCCTTTCGTAAATAAGCCCCGCAATGTATTACTGTGTCAGTAGCCATCTTGGTAGAACCAGGGCTTTTGCTCCCTCATGTCAGAGCCAGGGATGAGTCAACAGATTTGATCTAAATCTAGTTATTTCTAGCGGTATTTATACCGCTTCTATATATTCTGCTGTCACTGGTTCCTAAGAAAGGAGTGTGTGCTATTTCTGTCTGAAAGTATTTTATCTTACCTTCTACTCTGCTAGCAAATATCAGGGATTCAGGAGAGATCTCTCCAACTCAGAAAAAAATGCTAAAATAATTTTTGTTGCGAAAATGTGGGACTGTTTCAAGTTTTTATTGCAGTGCCCCTGCTGAGGAGATTTCTTCAGCTTCCTGCCCAAGAGTCAATGATAAAGGGGAAAAAATGGAAAGATCTTGTCAAAAAATTCACAGATAGTAATTGTCACCAACAGAGGTTCTAAAATCCCCTATTCTATTCCCCCCTGAAAACATAAAAACATTTCTGCTGATCTTTTTTCACAGTTAGATATTATTTAAAATGATTCCCAGAAAAAGCATAAGAACTTACCTAAATATAAGGTGCAACTATATCTAGTAGTGCGTTTTTTTTTAAATGCATATGACTAGATAAACCTCAGGTCTTATTACCTTATTACCTTAGTGAAAAACGATTCTCTAGGTAAAAAAACATGTTGTAGCATTCTGATTAAGGTACATCATCAGTATTCACAATGTTATTTCATAAAACCATCCCAGACTATCCCAGACTAAGAATGCCTGGTTACATTTAAGTCTGTGTTGGTGAAATGCGTCATTGGTATTCAAGTCAAGTCAAGCTTTATTGTCATTCTACTACACCCATCTAAGGGAAGCCCTTAGATGGGTGAATACATATGATGTAATGACTGTGTATTCTTTCCATTTGGTCTATTAGAAGTAAGCATGACTCCCTTTACATCTAGCAGCTGACCATCGGGAGATGGTGGAAACCATTTTGGAGCTGAGGATAGTCTTTATCATCTAATGCCCCGTACACATGGTCGGACTTTGTTCGGACATTCCAACAACAAAATCCTAGGATTTTTTCCGACAGATGTTGGCTCAAACTTGCCTTGCATACACACGGTCACACAAAGTTGTCGGAAAATCCGATCGTTCTGAACGCGGTGACGTAAAACACGTACGCCGGGACTATAAACGGGGAAGTGGCCAATAGCTTTCATCTCTTTATTTATTCTAAGCATGCGTGGCACTTTGTCCGTCGGATTGGTGTACACACGATCAGAATTTCCGACAACGGATTTTGTTGTCGGAAAATTTTATATCCTGCTCTCAAACTTTGTGTGTCGGAAAATCAGATGGAAAATGTTTGATGGAGCCTACACACGGTCGGAATTTCCGACAACAAGGTCCTATCACACATTTTCCGTCGGAAAATCCGACCGTGTGTACGGGGCATAACTGTTAGTAAACATAGTGTTTAAAATAAAGATCTTGCATTCGTTTTAAACACTGTACACTTTTTTTTAGATAAAGGTTTGTGTCATAAGTGTTCAGAAGAGGAGTGGCCAAATGATCACAATCTGTGTGTGCCAAAACTCATTGAATTTCTGTCTTATGGAAATGACCCGGTTTCTCTCACAGTCTCAGTTATTTCTGTTTTACTGTTGGTTAAAACTTCTGCTATTTTTTGTGTTTTTATTGTATTTCGAGAGACTCCAGTGGTCAAAGCTAATAACCAAAACTTGAGCTTCATTCTCCTGGTCTCCATTTTCATGAGCTTCCTCTGTGTGTTTTTGTTTTTGGGTAGACCTGGACCTATCAGCTGCATGTTTCGTCAGACCTGCTTTGGAATCATGTTTTCTGTGGCTGTATCTGCCATTCTAGCCAAAACCATTATGGTCTACATGGCCTTCAAGGCCACCAAACCTGGAAATTTCTGGAGAAAATATATTGGAGTAAAAATATCAAATAGTTTGGTTCTTCTTTGTTCATTTATCCAGGTTTTAATTAGCATAATTTGGCTATTGACTGCCTGTCCATTTCCAGAAATGAACACTGACTTATATGCTGATAAAATTCTTATTCAGTGTAATGAAGGATCTATGCTGGCATTCTCCATACTCCTGGGTTACATGGGACTTCTAGCAGCTGTGAGTTTCTTTGTGGCTTTCCTGGCCAGAAATTTACCAGACAGTTACAATGAGGCCAAATACATCACCTTCAGCATGCTGGTGTTCTGCAGTGTCTGGATTGTTTTTATCCCAGCTTATATGAGTGTTTCAGGGAAGAACATTGTGCTTGTAGAGATATTTGCTATAATAGCTTCTAACTTAGGAATTTTGGTTTGCATATTTACTCCTAAATGTTACATTATCCTGGTGAGACCAGATTTAAATTCAAAAAGTAAAATAGTAAAACAAACCAAAACTCGACAACACATTTTCTTATTCAATTTTTGTTTATAAATGATTACATTGAATTTGAATGGAGATCCACTTCATCATTCCACTTATACATCGAATATGATTTTTCTGTAGGATTGATTGGGCAGAAATGGTTCCCCAAAAAATTATTGTCACAAAGGTTTATTATTGTTACTTTTTTATGCAATACAATTATTTAAACTGTTACTTTCCTCTCTTTATTTCACAGATATTAGAGAAACATGCAACATTGAAAGTTCCATTAAACAAATAATATATAAGTAGAAGTTTTTTTTATCTTAATGCATTCTATGCATTAAGATAAAAAAAACCTTCTGTTTGCAGCAGACTCCTTAATACTTCTCTGAGGCCATCTCAATCCAGCAATGTTGCAGGACAGACTCTCCCTTCTCATTGTCTGAGACAGCAGCGCGGTGCCATTGTAAGTATGATATGTTTGTTATTTTTAAAGAAAAAACAGACTTTATTATCACTAAAGTTAACCATAAGCTTTGTTTTTGGATAGAAAACTGGCTACTGGCATGCCCAAAGGGTTGTGATAAATAACGTATACTCAGAATGGTCTAGAGTGGTTAGTGGGGTACCCCAAGGCTCTGTCCTGGGACCAATTCTGTTTAATTTATTTATAAATGCTATAGAGAATGGGATTAATAGCTTGATCTCAGTGTTTGCTGGTGAGACAAAAATATGTAGGACAATAACAACACAGCAGGATATAGAAACTTTACAGGAAGACCTGAATAAATTAATGGAGTGGGCTACAGCATGTCAAATTAAGTTTAATATTGAATATTAATATTTAATATTGAAAATTGTAAGGTAATTCACTTGGGGGGTAAAAATATAAGTTACTCATTAGGGGGAGAACCCCCTAGGGGCTTCCAGGATAGAGAAGGATCTAGGGGTCCTAGTGGAAGGCAGACTGAGCAATAGCATGCAGTGTCAAGCTGCGGCTACCAAAGCCACCAGAATATTGGCATGCATTAAAAAGGGAATTTACTCCAGAGATAAAATGACTATTCTGCCACTTTATAAAACTCTGATTCGACCGCATCTGGAGTATTCCATCCAGTTCTGGTTGCCAATCTTCAGAAGGGATGTGCTGGAGCTGAAGAGAGTTCAGAGAAGGGCAACTAAATTAATATGGGGACCTCAATTCTATGAAACAACTACAAGTGGTAAGTTTATTCTTCTTGGAGAAGAGATGCTCGAGAGGAGATATGATAGCGATATACAAATATAACAGTGATCCCAGTGTAAGTATGAAACTTTTTGTTCCCAGGGAGTGTATGAGGGCACGGGGCTATACAATGAGACTGGAAGAGAAGCGTGTTAACCTTCAGCTATGTAGGGGGTTTTTCACTGTCAGTGTGGTAAGGATGTGGAACTCTCTTCTACAATCGGTGGTGTCGGCAGGAAGTATGGATAGTTTTAAAAGACTCTTGGATGTGCATCTTAGTGAAAACAATATGCAGGGATATGGGAAATGATTTTTCTACACACACATCTACATATGTTGAACTGGATGAACTGTTGTCTTTATTCAACCTTACCAACTATGTAACTTTAAGTCTAAACAATATTTCTGCATCACCAATAAATTTCCCCTTTTCCCCCAAAAAACACAGAAGATAAGTTAATTTTTAGGTGAGGGAACAGATGATATTTCTAGGGTAAAATTATAGGTAAACGGGGAAAGCAGAAGCATGCATGGCCGCAATAGCAATTGCTGCAGTGTGAGTTGGAACCACTCTTTTGGAAAAATGTAGATTTGTTGCCACTACCTTTCAATCAGAAGTAACAGGTTTCACATTCCTTGAAAAAGGTGACCCGGCAATTCATGTAATTCTAAATAAAATAATAATAATAATTTTCATCTCTCGTGCTTATTTTTTTTTCAGTGATCTCGAGCTATGTAGAGATGTTTTATTACAGCTTAAAAGTTCAAGTCTTTAACTATATTGAAGTTGGATGTAGAGCTTACAAAGTGAGAAGTGCCCACTCACTGTAGCTCCAGTGACGTCTAAACAAATAAAAGTCAGTAAGAGCTTTGGGATATTGATTTGGCCCCTCAGAATCAATTACAGTCTTCCAATAAGTTTCCAAATATTTCCTAGTCTCCCTCTCTCTCTTCAATGACATCACCACCATAAACCAAAGAGATACTATAGTGTAGTATGTTTACTCACCATATTAAAAGACATCAAAAGGGTTGCACTTACATATCTGTGCCCTGACTCAGCACAAATGTATACAGCTTTGTGTTTTGAATACTGTCTCTCTTCTGCCTCTCTGGATCGGTGTGCATTCCACCCCCAAGAAGTCTGGGCCAGAAGTGATGTCAGACATACCCGGAGGTGGTGGCGGCTGGACGGCTGTATACATTTGTGCTGAGTCAGAGCACATATACGTAAGTGCAATACTTTTAATGTCTTTTATTATGGTGAATAAACATACTACACTATAGTATCTCTTTGGTTTAAGGTGATGTCATTGAAGAGAGAGAGAGAGGGAGATTAGGGAATATTTGGAGGTCTAATGGAAGACTGTGATTGATTCTGAGGGGCCAAATTAATAATTAAGTACATGGAAATGCAGATGAACAATTCTTGGAACCAGCATCTTAGTCACATAACCTATACCATTTATCAAGCAAGCAGGTTGCTATGTATTTTAAAAACATATGCACACAATCATAAGGAATTCATTTATGGTTTGGCCAAATTTATAAACCACGATTCTTGCCAAAGGTCCTCATGTCTGTGAAGTCTACAATACGGGCCTGTTCACACCAGTCCAAACTACTGCAGTGAGTTACACACAAGTGCCACCGATCTCATGTTACAGTAATATGAGGTTTGTCAGGGCCATTCATTTTGAAAGAGCTGACCAACACACTACAGAACACTTCTGTGGGTACATTGGGGAGCAATTCAGAATGAATAGTAGATTTTTGCAAAAGCGCACATAACGCACGTTACCAAACTTTACAAGTTACCACACTGCAAAGATGTTATTGGGCCCTGATACTTTACAAAAAAATATATATTTTTGTGGCTTACCAGATCTATGTCTGAGACCACACACAAGTAACCCCTAGATAGCAACATAATGAAATACTAAGAATTTAAATGTGTATGCACAATACTTATAAACAGTATTTTAGTTTCCCTTCTTTGATATGTTTGGAAGCATTATACCTGCACTATATAGCTACTCTACAATGAAAGATGTTCAAGAAATAGTAGAGTCAATTTTTTTAAGCTCTGTTTATTGTTCTTAAAATGGTTGTACAATATTCACAGATCTATACATATCCAGTATGTTATGTACAAAATTAAAAAAATGTAACAGTGGTTGATAAAACAAACTAAAATAATTAAACAAACTTCAACAGTATCAAATGAGTCATTATAATATAACTAAAAATTAGTCTGATACGCCTTTAATGGAAAACTTACTGTGAATTTCCAAGATTACATTTATTACTTTAGTTCCTGCACCTTTAACCTATTTACACCCCCTTCCAGGGATTTTTCTAGGTTTTGGACATACGATAGATTGTTTTATGATTACTGTTTTATTTTGTAGTCAACTAAGCCGATCTTGTTTTTTTGTTGCTTTTTGGAGACAGATTTACTTTCTTTTAATACCATAATTTAAAGTATATATTAGATAATCCAGGGATATATTCTCAGTGCCGCATTTACAAATATCTCATTACACACACATATATATATATTTTTCTGAAATCTTTTTTTTTTAAATTTGTTTAGAATCATACAACACCAAATGTTATGGGGAAAATAAATGGTGTAGAAATAATGATGAATGAATTTGACTTTATTTACAAAGCTTTTTACTCATACAGTGACATGAAAATGAAGGCACTTTTTGAAAATATGCTGAAAGGTCTCAAAATATGTGCCATTTTGAACAGTAAACAGTTGGAAGTTTCAATGTCTTCAAAACTAAGATTGATACAATTCACGAGGAGATCACCAATGCGCAAAAACCTCCCCCATGCAACACCCCATGTCCACAGACACAATCATTACTTCCCTCATTCAACCCTGCTACTATTACTGAGGTTGCTAAACTTTTATCTAGCACTCATCTAACCACTTGCCCCCTGGATCCTGTTCCCTCGCAAATGCTACGCTCACCCTCTGACTCGATTCTACGCTCTCTAACTCACATTTTCAACCTCTCCCTCTCCTGTGGCATCTTCCCAAACTCTCTAAAACATGCGCTAGTCACCCCCATACTAAAAAAGCCCTCACTGGATCCCACCAATCTCAACAATTTACGTCCCATCTCCTTACTCTCCTTCTCCTCCAAACTTCTTGAAAGACTGGTCTACAACCGACTAAGCGACCATCTGACCATGAATAAACTTCTTGATCCCCTTCAGTCCGGTTTTCGCCCTCAACACTCCACGGAAACTGCTCTCCTTAAACTCTCAAATGACCTACTAATGGCTAAAGCCAATGGACACTATTCTGTACTACTTCTCCTGGATCTCTCTGCTGCCTTTGACACAGTGGACCACCCCCTCCTCCTCAAAAAACTCCACTCCTTTGGTCTCCGTGACTGCGCTCTTCGCTGGTTCTCATCCTACCTATCCCACCGCTCCTTCAGTGTCACTTACAACTCTACTTCCTCCTCTCCTCTTCCTTTTTCCGTTGGGGTCCCCCAAGGTTCTGTTCTTGGACCTCTCCTTTTCTCAATCTACACCACCTCCTTGGGTCAGTTGATTGCCTCCCACGGCTTTAAATATCATCTCTACGCTGATGACACCCAAATCTATCTCTCCACCCCCCAGCTCTCTCCATCTGTCTCCTCACGCATTACCAACTTACTAGCAGACATATCAGCCTGGATGTCACATCACTTTCTCAAACTCAACCTATCCAAAACCAAGCTCATGATATTTCCTCCCTCAGGTGCCACTTCCCCTGATCTCCCTGTCAAGATCAACGGCTCAACTATCAACCCATCTCCCCACGCCAAGGTCCTAGGTGTAATCCTGGACTCTGAACTAACCTTTCGACCCCACATTCTATCACTATCCAAAGCTTGCCGCCTCAGTCTTCGCAACATCTCCAAGATACGCCCCTTCCTAACCAATGACACCACAAAGCTTCTAATCCACTCCCTGGTCATCTCCCGCCTTGACTACTGCAACTCCCTCCTCATTGGTTTACCTCTAAATAGGCTATCCCCACTTCAGTCCATCATGAACGCTGCTGCCAGGCTCATCCACCACACAAACCGCTCAGCGTCTGCTACACCCCTCTGCCAATCCCTCCATTGGCTGCCACTCAGTCACCGAATTAAATTCAAGATACTAACTATAACTTACAAAGCCATCCACAACCTGGCCCCCAGCTACATCTCTAACCTAGTCACAAAATACCAACCTAATCGTTCTCTTCGCTCCTCCCAAGACCTCCTGCTCTCAAACTCCCTTGTCACCTCATCCCATGCTCGCCTTCAGGACTTCTCCAGAGCCTCCCCCATCCTCTGGAATGCTCTACCCCAATCTGTCCGATTTTCCCCTACTTTATCCACTTTCAGACGATCCCTGAAAACTCATCTCTTCAGAGAAGCCTATCTGGCCCCCACCTAACAACTGTAGATTTATCTTCTCAATCAGCACATCACCCACAGTTATTACCTCTTGTATCTCTTGACCTTCCCTCTTAGATTGTAAGCTCTAAGGAGCAGGGCCCCCTGATTCCTACTGTATCAAATTGTATTGTATTTGTACTGTCTACCCTCAAGTTGTAAAGCGCTACGTAAACTGTTGGCGCTATATAAATACTGTATAATAATAATAATAATAAAATAATGTTTTAAACATTTGTAATTTACGGTTTTATACTAAGCTTGTTTGAAATTAGAGGAAGAATGCTTCTAATTGTTTTTTTCTTAGTTTCTAATGCAGCTAATAGGACTAAAAAGTAATTCATACTAACACTCCTATACTCAAGAACACCACATATGTATTTTTTTATCACTTGGTGGGAACATGGCAGAGCTCAGAAACAAGTGTATTTTGGTCATCAATGGGTGAGACCTGCCATGTAAATTTTTTGGCACTGTACTGCATTTCCAGTGGCTCAAAAATAAGAGGACAACAGAAAATACTCCCAAATGACTTTATTTAGAAAAGTAGCCACCCTAAGATTTTTGGCAAGAGGTATAATTTGGAATTTGAAATCCAATTTTTCATAATGCATATGGCAGCAAAATTAGGTAAAAAATGGAAATACCAAATTTTCAACCAAAAAGAGGAAAATCAAACAAAACGCAGCGATGGCATGGTCAAAACTGCATCCAACAATATGTTCAGCTATCTCTCCGGTGTACAGAGATGCCATAGAATTATGCCTAATGCCCCGTACACAGGATCGGACATGGATCGGACATTCCGACAACAAAATCCATGGATTTTTTCCGACGGATGTTGGCTCAAACTTGTCTTGCATACACACGGTCACACAAAGTTGTCGGAAAATCCGATCGCTCTGAACGCGGTGACATAAAACACGTACATTGGGAGTATAAACAGGGCAGTAGCCAATAGCTTTTGTCTCTTAATTTATTCTGAGCATGTGTGGCACTTTGTGCGTCGGATTTGTGTACACCCGATCGGAATTCCGACAACGGATTTTGTTGTCGGAAAATTTTATAGCAAGCTCTCAAACTTTGTGTGTCGGAAATTCCGATGGAAAATGTGTGATGGAGCCCCCACACGGTCAGAATTTCCGACAACAAGGTCCTATCACACATTTTCCATCGGAAAATCCGACCGTGTGTACAGGGCATTAGTCACTTGGTTAGAGAATGACAGGATCCAGAAACAAGGGCTTTCAATGGCTGAAAACCGCTATGTCATTCAGTTTTAAAAAACATATTTTTTTACTTGTTTTTTTAAATTAAAAATAAATAGTAAGGTGATTACTATCTTGAGGTGATTGTAGCCATATTAGTGTGCTTGTGACAGGGAAAAGCCTTGAAAACCCGAAGAGAAAGTCTCCTCTAATAAAAAGAGAAAAAAAAATAACTGTGTACCTCTAGTCACCACATACAATCCAGCACTAGAAGGTATAAAAAGGATAATCAAATATTTACAACCCATCATAACAGAGGATGTAACTCTGAGAGAAATATTCCAACAACCCCCAATACTGACTTTCAGATAACCACCCTTCCTCAGACATAAACTAATCAGCAGTAAACTTCACTCTGATTATGAAGTTACAAATAATGAAAGCAAACCCTGCAATAAAAAACGCTGCAAACTGTGAAACCAGATCAATCTATCTAAAAGTGTCACACACACAAATGGGACCTTCAATATCATGGGATCATATAGCTGTACCTCTAGTAATGTTGTGTACCTCATTCAATGCAAAAGATGTAGCAAAGGATCTTATGTTGGCTAAACAGAACAGACGTTACAGACAAAGGATGAATTTGCACAGACACGCCATCAAGGAACATAAAGAAGGTTGTGTCTGCACAGCTGTGGGACATAATTTCTCACAACCGGACCATATTATAGAAGACCTCAATGTTTTAGTTCTTAAAGGGAATTTCAGAACTATCCAGGAAAAGGAAAACTTTTGAACTAAGAATGATACTTCTATTTGACACAAAAAATAACGGCCTAAATTTAGATATGGGTTTCCTTACTCATTTCCTAATAGTTTTACGTCCCCCTCTGTGACTATAATCCCCCCCCCGCCCCCAGTTTATAGCTTTCCCCCTGTCTTATCTCACTAACTATGCTGGTTTTATTACCATTGCCATGTACATTTGTTTGTGTGTGTGTGTGTTTGTTTGTTTTTCTTTTTTTTTCCCTTCCCTCAGGAAACATTTAACATTCTGCAACAACTTTTGTGAATCAGTACTGCTGGGACCTTGGAGAATGGTACATATCTCGAAAGCTTGTCCTAAAATTTTGTATGTTAAGGTAAATAAAAAAGTATCAAGGGTAGTACTTAATTGTCTCTGAATAAATAGTAAAAAAAAATGAAAAAATGTCCCCGTAATGTTTTCCCAAATTAACATTTACATATAAAGATGTAAAAGACAAGACAGAATTGTTTTTCTTAAATTATTTCTTTAATTTGTCTTGCATCATACAACACCAAATGTTATGGGGAAAATAAATTGTGTAGAAACAATGATGTATGAATTAGATTTTATTTGCAAAGCTTTTCACTCATTAAGGATCGAATGGATAGATTGCTGGGTGTGACTGGGGAGGACCCAGCTGTAATGGTACAAGTTGGTATCAATGGCAAGAGGAAGAGGGAGGTGGAGCATCCGAAAAAAAGAATTCAAGGATTTAGTGGCTACATTTAAGAGAAGGACATCCAAGGTGGTTTTCTCAGAGATACTGCCTGTGCCTCAAGCAACACGAGAGAGGCAGCAGGAGCAGCAGAAGCAGCAGGAGACTTTTGCTCGGTCCGAACTTTTCAGCCAATTGTAATCTCAAGCCCCACAATTATTGTACAGGGGGACAGTATTAAGATTTTAGGAATTGTTTTTACTGAGAACTTTGTGTGTTGCAATTGGGATTTGGTTCTTAACCACTTTAATACTGGGCACTTTTACCCCCTTCCTTCCCAGACCAATTTTCAGCTTTCAGCGCTGTCACACTTTGAATGACAATTGCGTGGTCATGTAACACTGTACCCAAATGACATTTTTATCATTTTTTTCACACAAATAGAGATTTTTTTTGGTGGTATTTAATCACCACTGGGGTTTTTATTTTTTATGTTACAAATAAAAAAAGACAGGAAATTTTCCAAAAAAATGAATTTTCTTAGTTCCTGTTATAAAATTTTGCAAATAAGTAATTTCTCTTGATAAGTTTTGGCCAAAAATGATGCTGCTACATTTCTTGTGGTGCTTGGTGTACTTTGTGGGGTGATCTGTAACAGCTATCTGTGTAAAATCATCCTCACACAGAGAGATGTCACAGATCTGAAGATTCCCCCTCTTCCCCTCCCCCCGCACTGAGCTCTCACTGAGCTCGGTGGGAAGACCTGTCACAGAGACACGCGTCCCTGTTTACATTGTGATGGCTGTGATTGGGCACAGCCGTCAGGTGATTGGGACTCAAAGGGCCTGGTAATGGACTGGGGGGGAATCCCAAGCTCTTTTTTTCAATGAGCTTTATCAATATTGCTGAGACCCGACGAGTTACAGCCGCGATCAGTTTTAAATGACAATTTTTCCTTTAGAAATGTCATTTTGCTGTGGTACTGTTCTAAACACTGGAAAAATGTGCCAGGCACGATATTTAAAGGAATATTCTATTTTTATTTTTATTGTTTCACTTTAAGCATTAAAAAATCACTGCTTCCGAAAAAACGGGCATTTAAAAAAAAAAAAATTGCATTGATACATGTCTCCTGGGGCAGGACCCAGGTCCCCAAACACTTTTTATGACAATAACTTGCAAATAAGCCTTTAAAATGAGCACTTTTAATTATTCATGTTTGTGTCCCATACACTTTAACGGTGTTCTTGTGTTCCGCCAAATTTTTTGCCTGTTCTGCTGCAAACTGAACAGGAGGGTGTTCGGCTCATCCTTACTTGTGACAACAAAACACGTTGACCATGTAATATGTGACAATGGGATACAAATATGTGAAAATAATCTTTTATTGTTGTATGATACACAATGAATTCTGTCTTTTTACTCTTTGATAGTTTTGGTGCTGTTTTGAATAAATGAAAATTTTAATAATTGTGTTTGTTTTCATTACCAATGAGCCATCCTAGACCACATAGGTTTGTTCTTTTTTTTTCATGAAAAATGTATTTATTGAAAATCAGAACAACAAGCATACAGAGCATGGTACAGAAATTGAGGAATACAGAGAAACAAGCATATCTTTTATAGTATCGATGGGGAATAACCAGTGTCTGTAGACCTAAACAGTGAACAGTTGGAGGTATACCTTTGTCAATATGTCATACATCTGTATAAAATAAGTAGGTATGAACTTATCATATCTACAGGTAGAGTGAAGTAAGTAATACATGTGTTGACTCTTAATGTGGACTGTGTCTATTGAGAGTATCAGAATATCTGAATGCCTATGAGCAACATTATAAAGAGATAAAAAAAGGGGGGAAATGCATAGCAGAAGTAAGCAGGAAGTCTAAGGAACTAATTTGGTTCCAGAGGATGATCATTTGTGATATTGAGGTAATGTTTCAATGTGTATACTAGGGCAATTTTTTTTTCAGACAGAGGGGCTAAAATGTGTTGGTATAAAATGGGTTCTATGGAGGAGGTGTTGGGAAGGTGCATGGGCTAGCACAAAGGAGATAATACTACAATAAAGACCAATAACCATTATATTCCTTTTTTTATAACAATTTATTTATTTTGGAAAATTAAATTTAGGCCACGATGTTGTTCAAGGGGTAACCTGATAATGAAATAACGCAACTTCAAATAATTATAAAGCCATCTTGGCTATAATACATCAACTCAAATTTTACACTGTGTCCATTCAGACAATGCTGGACGACTATTCCACCACTAAACAACACCATGACTGATATGAGAATTAGGGAGGGCGGGTGGGAGTCCCTGTCTGGTTCTACAGGGTCTGCTTGCCTAACGGCCGGACTGCCCCTTTTATCTTCTTCAGAAACGCGGGCTATGCAAACCGCCAATTTCCTTCAATCAGCTGCTTGTTGCTGCGCAGGAGAAGCTGTTGCTGTAACCAATAGCAAACCTACAGAAAACATAAGGAAACATGCATTCCCCTTTGAGCTCTCCCATGTTGGTCCTGCATATTGCATGGACCTGTCATGGGCTAGCACAAAGGAGATAATACTACAATAAAGACCAACAACCATTATATTCCTTTTCTTATAACAATTTATTTATTTTGGAAAATTAAATTTAGGCCACGATGTTGTTTAAGGGGTAACCTGATAATGAAATAACGCAACTTCAAATAATTATAAAGACATCTTGGCTATAATATATCAACTCAAATTTTACACTGTGTCCATCCAGACAATGCTGGACGACTATTCCCCACCGACCGAGGCCAAGAGAGAAACCCTTGGCTGAGGTCCCCCCAACATCGCAGCACTTTCAATTAAATTTTGCAGGCCCATATTGAATATGTCCAGACCTATGTCTGACAAGTGAACTAAATCCCTCCTAAATAACCCAGGAACTAAACCTTCAAGCTCCAAGTGGCGGAAGGACACACCTCCCGAGGACACTAAAAATTTTTGTATGGTCCTATACAGCCGTCTCCGAATCCTATCCACATAAAATAAATTCCCAGAAGGGGACCAAAGGAGTCTAGGAATCATTTCAGAGAAGGCCAAATTGGTACTTGGAAACAAAAGTTTAATGGAATAAATATCCTGCTTCATTTTACAAAGGAGCTCCCATGTTCTTACTTTACCAACGTCGTTTGCTCCAACATGAAGAACTAGAACCTGAGGAGAAGGCCAAACTGTGGATAAGTGAATTAAGTGGTCTTTAAGATTACGCCATCTGAGGCCCCTAACTCCAGACCATAAAACCGTAAAGACATTACTATTCAAACCTAAATTGTTCGTATAAATCCTGGATGCAGCCTGTTTTTCAGACCAGAAAATGTAGGAGTGGCCTACTATCCATATTGTGCATTTAGAAGAATCTAAAAATAGAAAATCAAACAATTAACAATTCAGGGCGGATATAAATTTTATATCTACTACTAGCCCACCTACCAACCCTTTTTTGACCTTCAGGAGAGAATCCCAACAAATTGGCTGTGGTGGCGGCCCCAATCCTAAATGAATGTGATGAGAATCTGAGACCTAGGAGGTTAAGGCGCTTGAGGCATGAGGATAGCACAGCAGAAAACTGGTATCAGGTCAAAGGGGACAAGTCCTGGTGGATAAAAAAGGAACTATCAGAGGGGGGGCCTTACTGACATATAACTGGCAGTATGCGACACCGGGCAAACCAACTTATTGGGAGATTTTACCATACACCACTCATATTTGTGCGTTACTTTCCTGATTACTGTACAATGAAGAAATTACAAATTTACAAAAACCCCAAAAAAACAAAAAATCTTCCCTCCAAGTGTTAAATACCACTTAACAATACGCTAAACATAAATCACCAATTACTATATCAACATTGCTTTATTTCTTAATTTTATTTTAATTTTATTTTATTTTTATTATTTTTTATTTTTATTTTTATTATTTTTTATTTTTATTTTTATTTTATTTTATTATATTTATTTTTATTTTATTTCAGTATTTTTTCGGTTTTGGGATAATATTAAAATGATGTATAAGGTTCAAGGAAATTTTGTTGAATATTTTAAGTTTTTTACTGCATTTGTACTTTTTGTATAGGAACAGATAAGTATACTTGGAGTATTTGCTGTTCCATATTTCTGTAAGTTAAGAAAGATTGTTAACACAGATCGTGGGATAGGAACCATAAATTTAATTTAATTGTATATTAAGTTGTAAAAGCCTCCCCAGCAGATACAGATGGGTAAGATTTCTAGAAATATATAATTTAAACACCAATATAGGAAGAGTGATTATATTAAGGACGGGATGTGCACATTCTAAATAGAGAAGTGGGAAAAAGCCTTTAAACAAGATGGCGATACAATAAAGGAAGCCAGAGTAAGCAAATTGGGCAAACACCCTTAGTTAAAATGGCGACAATTACATTTCCGGTATAGGGAATATAAATAGGACATGAACCAATCATACGGCAGTTTCCTGATGACGCATGCTGTGATGCGAAGCGCTTAGAGGCTGCTGGGAGATTTTGCACCACGTGAGCGGGTACGTCCGTAGCTGGTGGAGATACGAACGAGAGCGAGATTTTGCACCACGTGAGCGGGGACGTCCGGAACGCCCGTAGCTGGTGGAGATACGAACGGGAACGAGGGGTGAAGCGCAAGCCGGATGCGGGGACACTTACATCGCACACAGGCTGACCACGCTACAGAAAGACACCCGTCCCTAACTGCTGGAATAGCTTAGTGCCGGCTCGAGGGCACTTTTAAATGTGAGTGTACACTTTTGCATTTTATAATAATAAATAGTTTTAAACGCATTGCGCAATGATCGTTGTCCATATATTTTACATGAGGAATATCAAAGCCCAAGCATAGCCGGTGGTGAACGATAATAAGGTGGAGTGGTTATCCCATTAATGAACCAAAGGCGTATCCTAAAAGAAATATCTGGTGAGTGGCCGATCTAGAAGGTGGTGGTGTGTCACTAAGTCACAAATGAAAATAGAAGATACATAGCAGCACAATAAGAGAAGAAATTGCACTGTATTGCACAAGGACTTTGTGATATACACTTTGCATGTCAGCAATGTTGATATAGTAATTGGTGATTTATGTTTAGCGTATTGTTAAGTGGTATTTAACACTTGGAGGGAAGATTTTTTGTTTTTTGTTTTTTGTTTTTTTGGGGTTTTTGTAAATTTGTAATTTCTTCATTGTACAGTAATCAGGAAAGTAACGCACAAATATGAGTGGTGTATGGTAAAAGAGTAGCGCACCCACACACAATAATCATAATCTTCAGTCCATTGGAATTGAATGGGTTTTTTTTTGGATGCAGCAACTCTAACAGGGGTTAATAAGGGTAATTAAGCAAAAGTTTTTTGCGCCGGTGACACACAGACATTGATTTATTGGGAGATTTACCCAGATATATCCACTGACCATTGCCCAAACCAAAAGTTTTGGACCAGCAGATAAACAATTGTAAGCAATCTGATTCCATAAACACATGAGAAAACAGCAGGAAGGCTGAAGATGATTTGTTTTGTGCTGTAAGTTTTCCAACTCTAAGGGCACCAAAAAAGGTAACAGAAAAGGCTGCCCTGAAAAGCAGAAGTTCAAATTCAGTAAAACAAATCTCTTCTAATATAGAGAGTAGTTTGATTAATAGATTAACTGAAATGGGACGTCTAGAAATCCTGGGTAGGGCGTGAATTCTTGAATCCTTTGAGGACCTGACTAACCTGAAAAAAGGAGGACAGGGCTGGCATGCCTGCAAATTTTAGAAAAAAGGAAACACCTGCCAACACCTTGCTAATGGAGGCAGGACTAAGGTCAGACTGAATTAGAAAAGACACAAAAGCTAAAGAGACATACGCGTTTACTTCCAAAACATCTATACGCCTGCAAGAGCAAAAAGAACACCATTTTGACCAGGCCAGACTATATTCCAGCCATGTCTTACGTGCTACCGAGTTCCGAAGATGTGCAGAGATCAGTCCCAGATCAAGCCCCAGAGGAAATCCGGGCAAGGGGTTCCACACTGATCCGCCGATGGGGCCAACTCCCGGAATCTCCGGAACTGTAAACGAGATAAGGAGTCAGATATGTTATTATCAATTCCAGGAATATGTTGGGCTTTTAACCAGATATTGAATCTAATGCAGTGCAACACTAAAAAACGTAAAAGTTTGATAACTAGCTCTGATCTAGATGAAAGCATATTGATAACAAATAGTACACCTTTATTATCTGTATTTACAATAATCCTACGATTCACAAACTGTTCTTTCCAGATAACAATTGAAACTATAACTGGAAACAACTCAAGGAGGACTATATTGTGCAAAATGTCTTGTTGCAACCAACTAGAGTGCCACCTAGAAGCACACCAATGGCCATCCAGAAAGACGCCAAAACCTGATGAACCAGCAGCGTCTGTAAAGAAATTTTACTGAAAATCATTTGTAAAGGATTGTTGCCACACTGTAGACCAATTGAAGTTGCAAAGAAATGAATCCCAGATTTTTAAATCTTCTTTGACACTTTTAGAGATGCAAACATGAGAACAAGGGTTCTTTAAACCTTTAATAGCCAAAGCAAAACGTCTGGAAAAAATTCTAGCTATGGGAATAACCCTAGCTGCAAATGCAAATAGACCCAATAGGGATTGGGCCTCTTTTAACAAAACTTTGCGCTTTGACAAGAATAACGAGATCATTATTCTCATACGATGCAATTTATCCCCGGGCAATCTGAACTCCATCAATGATGAGTCGATAGTGATCCCCAAAAATTCTAAAGTGGATGCAGGAAAGACCGTTTTTTCATGAGCAATGGGAATACCAAAGGAATCACAAATATGAAAAAATTTGTTCAGCGACTCCAAACATATGGGGGAGTCTGCTGGGCCCAAAAATAAAAAATTGTCTAAATAATGTAGAATACCTCCAATAGGGGGACATTCAGACAAAACCCAGTGCAAAAATTTTGAGAAAGACTCAAAATAAAAGCACGATAACGAGAAACCCATGGGCATACATTTATCAAAATAAAATTGGTCCTTAAAAAATGAAAACCCAGGGAATTGAATCCTTGTGGATGCACTGGTAGCAGGCGAAAGGCAGATTTTATGTCCGCTTTTGCTAACAGTGCACCGTGCCCAAAGCGACGTAAAAGCTCCAGTGCTTCATCAAAGGAAGAGTATGAAACAGGAGCTATAACCTCTGAAACCTCATCATTAAGTGAAGCGTCCTCTGGATATGACAAATGGTGAATGAGCCTGAAACTACCCTGTTCTCTTTTAGGAACAATGCCCAAGGGGGAGAGACGGAAGTTTTTAAAAGGTGGGCAAGAAAAAGGGCCAGCTACTCTTCCTTCTGCCACTTCCTTAGAGATTTTTTCTTGTACAATTTCAGGTTGACTCATATGAGAGCGTTAATTTCTAACCAAAGTGCATCCAGTCCTTGCAAAGGAGGGGACCAAGAAACCGTACCTGAAACCATCAGTTAGCAACCGTGCCATCGTGCGGTCTGGATAACAATCTAACCACGGTTGCATGCTTAGCAGGCTCACCGGCGTCTTGACCTTTTCCACGAACATTGCGTGGAAAGGATGGGAGAGAAGCTGCTGATGATTTTTTGAAACATCTACTCGCAGAATAGTTCCCATTGCAGTAAGAGCACTCATGCCTATACCTACAGTTTGATAAGAATTTGCATTGTCCTTCGTTAAAGGCAAAACAGAAGCCTTTACGAAAGACATTTTGTGGGCTAGGCACTGATCTAGGTGTGAATTGCGGCTTTTGTGGTAGCATGAGATTCAACCATAAACCCACATCCTTGCATCCCCATTGCAAGGTAGGGTGAACTGCTAATTTCTGCCTGAAATTCTCATCATAGGTGAACCAGGCTGTACTGCCAAAATTACGGAAGGCTTCATAAACTATGTCCAAAAAGGCCTGAACATTTCTCAGGATATTGTTCTCCCAACACAGCTGCAAAAATGCAAAAAGCCTGCAGCCAATTCTGAAAGGTTTTGGGGACAGCCCTTTGCCTATCCTCTTCTGTGCGCTCATCTGATTTCCTAGAAACTCTTTGGAAGCTGGCAATAATGACAACAGATCAATAAAATCACCCCCCCCCCACATTTTTTCTTTGACAGAGGTGGATAAGTGGAAACCTAGCGGTGATATTTCACATGGCATAGGCGCCTTAAAGGAGGACTCTGTAGAATGAGCAGGGCGTGCAGAAGGCATAACAGATTTGCGAACCTGAACCGGTTTGTGGACCATGCTACCTGTACTATTTTTTAAATTCTCACCAAGGGGGTTCTCTATCATATTATGCCAAATTGGACTTATATCATCTATCTCATTCTGTTGAAAAAGGTTCTCATCCTGCTGTAAAAAAGCACCATGTAACTGTGCCCCTTTTAAATCATTACTAGTATCAGTATCATTCAAAGCACCAGAATACTGTGCTCCTTCAGCCTCCTCAACAAAAGCACCAACTGTGTGTGCCCCTTTAAGCTTGTGTAGCATACTAGATAAGGTTTTAACAAGAACATTAAATTCAGTGACATTAACATCAGAGAGTGTCTCACCAACAGGCAGACTCCTAGTTTGCTCATTTCTGGCCGCAGCAGATGCAGGCTGAGTAGCAGTATTCTTGTCCATTGGAGGTGCATTCCTGTGAGGAACGCTGCCAGCTCTCTCCTTTCCTTTGGGCTGAGGAGAAGCCTCCGTTCTCTGCCTCTTCTTTCTTCTCCTTGGCTGCTGGCGCGGACTGCGCATGCCCGCTTCTGGCTCCTCCATCTTTTCCTGGGCTGTAACATTCGACGGCCCGGGCGGAGTCTCGCAACGTCCATCCTCCAGGCATTGTATAAGCCACTTCTCACCTCCGGAGCCTTCAGCTTTTTCAATGAGGCGGCAGAGCAAGCTCTCCCTTCTCTCAGGTAGTGAGCGGCGCTTCATACTTCCGAGTCCCGGTCTGGTTCCACAGGGTCTGCTTGCCTAACAGCCGGACTGCCCCTTTTATCTTCTTCAGAAATGCGGGCTATGCAAACCGCCAATTTCCTCCAATCAGCTGCTTGTTGCTGCGCAGGAGAAGCTGTTGCTGTAACCAATAGCAAACCTACAGAAAACATAAGGAAACATGCATTCCCCTTTGAGCTCTCCCATGTTGGTCCTGCATATTGCATGGACCTGTCATGGGTTATGAACCAGAAAGTTAAAACAATGCCTATAGGGGGGTCTTTGTATTTCCAGAAAGAGATCGATAAAGGGGAAAGGGAATTTCTTTTTTCTAATCACTTGAGATAATGTATTCCATCCATGCACAATCAAAAATAGAAAATAGATTATTTTGAAAATTAGTTAATATCCCTAGACGGATTTTTCTATATAGAGTACATTAGATAATAGTCATATGCAGGTTCTTTTATATTGTTCTACATGCACAATAACTAATTTGTCAGGGAATTTGTAAACATAATTTGTGGACTTGGCTTTGTTTGTTATTCTATACCAAGATTCCCTCTGTTCAAGTTTGGAAACTGTGAGGTGATCTATCTCTTTACATACTTTTTTATAACAAAAAGATAGGTATTGGGATTTTAGTTAAGGAAACAAAACTTATTGGATTTATTTCTCAAAATTGGAGGTTTTTTTTTGGATATCTTACTAATGATGTATTCAGACTCTAGATTTTCAACAGAAAAGTTACCTAGTATATCGCCAATGTTTAACTAATTCCATAAATCCCAAAAGGCTTTCAAACACTTAGAATCTTGATGCAAAAGGCATGGACAAACAGAAATACATTTATTAAATAGTAAACCATGTTGTTTTAAATGCATAACCTTTAGGTTATTTTTCTTTTTTTAAACATTATATATTTAATTATGTGAAGTTTACCTCTATTCTGCTAGGGCAGAAAGTAAGCCCTTTTGGTTAAACTTGGATTTCTGGTTGCAATTAGGGATGAGCTTCGAGTTCGAGTCATCTCGAGTTCAAGTCAACTCATGTTTGACTCGAACATCGGCTGTTCGCCAGTTCGCCGAACAGCGAACAATTTGGGGTGTTCACGGCAAATTCGAATGCCGCGGAACACCCTTTAAAAGTCTATGGGAGAAATCAAAAGTGCTAATTTTAAAGGCTTATATGCATGGTATTGTCATAAAAAGTGTTTGGGGACCCGGATCCTGCCCCAGGGGACATGTATCAATGCAAAAAAAAAGTTTTAAAAATGTCAGTTTTTTCGGGAGCAGTGATTTTAATAATGCTTAAAGTCAAACAATAAAAGTGTAATATCCCTTTAAATTTCGTACCTGGGGGGTGTCTATGGTATGCCTGTAAAGGGGCGCATGTTTCCCATGTTTAGAACAGTCTGACAGCAAAATGACATTTCAAAGGAAAAAAAGTCATTTAAACTACTCGCGGCTATACTTAATTGCCGGCCCGACAATACAAATGGTAGGGGTACAAAAGTACCCCTACCATTTCACACAAAAAAAATGTTAAAAATGACAAGAGACAGTTTTTGACAATTCCTTTATTTAAATGCTTCTTCTTTCTTCTATTTTCTATCTTCTTTCATCTATCTTCTTTCTTCTATCTTCTATCTTCCTTCGGTTTCTTCCTCCATCTTCTTCTTCTTCTGGTTCTTGTTCTTCTGGTTCTTCTTGTTCTTCTGGTTCTTCATCTGGTCTTCTCGTCCGGCATCTTCCTCAGCGGCGCCGTCTTCACTTCATCTTCTTTCCTCGGGCCGCTCCGCATCCACGATTGGATGGGAGGCTCCCGCTGTGTGACGCTTCTCCTCTTCTGACAGTTCTTAAATAACGGAGGGCGGGTGACCGGAGGAAGAAACTGAAGGAAGATAGAAGAAAGAAGATAGAAAATAGAAGAAAGAAGAAGCATTTAAATAAAGGAATTGTCAAAAACTGTCTCTTGTCATTTTTAACATTTTTTACTTTTTTTGTGAAATGGTAGGGGTACTTTTGTACCCCCTTACCATTTCACACAGGGGGGAGGGCCGGGATCTGGGGGTCCCCCTGTTAAAGGGGGCTTCCAGATTCCAATAAGATCCCTGCCCGCAGACCCCCACAACCACCGGGCCAGGGTTGTGGGGATGAGGCCCTTGTCCTCATCAACATGGGGACAAGGTGCTTTGGGGGGCTACCCCCAAAGCACCCTCCCAATGTTGAGGGCATGTGGTCTGGTACAGTTCAGGAGGGGGGGACGCTCTCTCGTCCCCCCCTCTTTTCCTGCAGCCTGCCAGGTTGCGTGCTCGGATAAGGGTCTGGTATGGATTTTTGGGGGTACCGCATGCAATTTTTAAAAAAAAAATTGGCGCGGGGTTCCCCTTAAAATCCATACCAGACCTGAAGGGTCTGGTATAGATTTTGAGGGGGACCCCACGCCAATTTTTTTTGTAAATTTTGGCCAGGGTTCCCCTTAATATCCATACCAGACTTGAAGGGCCTGGTATGGAATTTAGGGGGACCCCCACATCATTTTTTTTTAAATTTTGGTTCGGGGTTCCCCTGTGGGGAATTCCCACGCTGTTTTTATCAATGAACTTTTATGTGTATTGTCGGGCCGGCAATTCAGAATAGCTGCGAGTAGTTTTAAATGACTTTTTTCCTTTGAAATGTAATTTTGCTGTCAGACTGTTCTAAATACGGGAAACATGCGCCCCTTTACAGGCATACTTTAGACATCCCCCAGGTATGAAATTTAAAGGAATATTACACTTTTATTGTTTGACTTTAAGAATTATTAAAATCACTGCTCCCGAAAAAACAGCCATTTTTAAAACTTTTTTTTCCATTGATACATGTCCCCTGGGGCAGGACCCGGGTTCCCAAACACTTTTTAGGACAATACCATGCAAATTAGCCTTTAAAATGAGAACTTTTGATTTAGAACATTCAAATCCCATAGACTTCAATGGGGTTCTAACGTTCATGCGAAGTTTTGGTCTGTTCGCAAGTTCTGGTGCGAACCGAACCGGGGGGTGCTCGGCTCATCCTTAGTTGCAATGAATCTGTTGCTACATCTTTTTGTGTATCTGTTACAAATTGGTCTATCTATTTTGAGATAGTCCTTGTTCTGTGGTAGAGAACAGGGATCCTTTAAATGTAAAACTTTAAATAATGAACTCAGTCTCTCTCTTTAACATATTGAAGAGGAAAGTTCCAAGAAAGTCCATTTAGTTCTCGTGTAAAAACTCAAAAATTGATTTAATAATAAAAATAGCAAAATATTACAAAAACAATGTCAAAATATCATTAATAATGTAATATATTTTTAAGATGAAGTTTAAATCAGATATGTGTGTATGTAGATGTATGAGAATAGCTTCATCAGCTTCCTTTAATGTTTCGTGGTGTCTCGTGTCTGCAGCAGAATCTGCCTGTCTGTCCTCTGTTACTAGCTTTTTAGTCCTAAAATCCAGCCCCCACCTTCTCCTATAAAGGCTGGCTTAAAGGTTTGTTTTGTCTTATAGTTCCACAAAAAACTGCAGGCTTATAATAAAACCTCACTCGCAAGGGTGGGGGTTAACATTCCTGAGGTGTGGGCTAAGAGGAGCTATGTGTAAAACCATTTAACTTATACAATATAAAAGTTTCCTTTAACTTCTAAATCTAATACTACATAAATCAATATATAGATTATATTCATTTAAAAAGCAATGTTTTTATTAATATCTTAATCAAGAAATATTGTAGTATAACCCTTTCATGACTAAGCCTATTTCTGACATTTGGTGTTTACAAGTTAAAAATCCCTATTTTTTTGCTAGAAAATTACTTAGAACCCCCAAACATTATATATATATATATTTTTTAGCAGAAAATCTAGAGAATAAAATGGCGATTGTTGCAATATTTTATGTCACACGGTATTTGTGCAACGGTGTTTTAAACGCAACTTTTTGGAAAAAGGGACACATTCATTTAAAAAACAAAACAGTAAAGTTATCCCAATTTTTCTGTATAATGTGAAACATGATGTTACACTGAGTAAATAGATACCAAACATGTCACGCTTTATAATTGCACGCACTTGTGGAATGGCGACAAACTTTTGTACCTAAAAATCTCCATAGGTGATGCTTTAAATTTTTTTACGGTTACCAGGTTAGAGTTACAGAGGAGGTCATATGCTAGAATTATTGCTCCCACTCTGACGATCGCGGTGATACCTTACATGTGTGATTTGAACACTGTTTACATATGCAGGCGCAACTTCCGTATGCGTATTCTTTGCTGCATGAGCTTGCAGTGACGGGGGCGCTTTAAAAAAAAAAATTTATTATGTATTTATTATGTATTTTATTTATTTTTATATTATTAAATTGTGTGTTTTTTTTTTTTTTAAATGATCACTTTTATTGCTGTCACAAGAAATGTAAACATCCCTTGTGACAGTAATAGGTGGTGACAGGTACTCTTTATGGAGGGATCGGGGGTCTAAAAGACCTCCAATCCCTCCTTTGCACTTCAAAGTATTCAGATCACTAAAAACGGCATATCTGAATACTGTATTTTTTTACAAATCCGGCGCCATTGGCAGCCGAGTAAACAGAAAGTGACATTGTGACGTTGCTTACATTCAGGGGACTGGAACGAAGCCATTTCTGGCTTCGTGCCATTCTGTCTCTAGCCACTGGAAGTGGCGGATCGTGGATCAAGTCTCCCGGTGGGACAGGAGGCCCGGTCAGAGCGGCGGGAGGTGGTGGGAGGGGGGGCGTCCCTTCCCGCTCCTCCGGAATAACAATCGGGCGGCTTTTAGCTGCTTCAGTTGTTATACCTGGAAAGCCAATCGCCCACTCTTAAAAACGGTATAACAGTATAACCCCCGAAAGCCGAGGCCGCATATCCGCGTACGCTCGGCGGGAAGGGGATAAAGAAATGATGATCTTTATCTAAAACTTTGCAACTTTTTCATCTTAAGTAATATAAAACCTTCCTTCTCATCTGTGATGGGGAGGGGAAACTCAACTCAAGATTCCTAATTACAAACACATGTTTAGTTCTCCGTAAGAATGTTTATGAAGCTTATAACCATGTATATTTTCACAAGTATAAAAGTCTTATATAATTTCACTTTTTCCATACATAGAAGAGACATAAATATATATTCATTTAACTCAATTATTCTGTAGATCTCATCCATTCATAAATATTCTAACAGCAGAGATGCTGCTTCTCAGAGCCTTAAGCCTCATATATACGGTTCAATGGTCGTACGACCGAGCGTCTGTATTTTGTCAAAAGCACGTTTGCAGGATTTTGTCTAGCATACTAACTATACGCAAATTGTCGTTCGACAAACACGAACATAGTGACGTACTACGAGAGTATAAAGAGGAAGTTCATTTCTCAAGTGCCACCTTTTGGGCTCCTTCTGCTAATTTCGTGTTGTATAGGTTTGGTGAGCGTTGATTCGTGATTTTCAGATCATTCCTGATCTTCAAATGACAGTTTGGGAGTAGGCAGTTACATTAAAAACAACACAATGGGAAATTAACAAGGGACACCAACATAGTTGTATCTTTGATTTTAAAAACTCAGGGATAATGGTGTTGTGGTTAATTCCTCAAAAAATCAAACAACAACCATAATATCAATATTATTTATATCACTACAAAGCAAATGCTTTTTAAAATAAGTTTAGCATAACTACATCAGTATCTCCAGCAAAGCAGCTTCATTATTATCCCATTAAAGAAGATGAGAATGTGCGCTGCATTTCGACATTTCATCAATTGCCACGCCACAAATGTTAATTCTAGATTACGAACGGTAGTTTACAAGACTGAACTCTTCCGGGTTGTTCCTTGATTCCGATCATTCGTGTTTGTACTTTCGACTCTTGTGTGACGATTTCTGTACTGATCATCCAAAAATCGGACGTTGAGCTCAAAAATGTACTAGTCTGCTCATCCAGCTTTTGTCTTACGAAAAATGAAAATCAGATTTCGAAAGGAGCATACTAACGGTAAGAATTTCGGATGACAGGCCGTCGAACGACAAATCCTTACCAAAATTTGCATCGTGTGTACGTGCCTTTAGAGTGTAATGATAGCTATCCTCCTAGAGATTCATAAAAATGTCAGATCAAAATTAAAGAGATAAGTCCATGAGATTGTATGCATCTTGACTTAACTCATAATATGCCTGCACATTTATCAAAGTGGCTTATTTCCTGCAGTTCATCTCTTAAGTATTTATAACATCATAAATGTATAAACTGGACACTTTCATAACATAGGTCCATTATGGAGATTCAGTTATCCTTGGGGGTCAACCATTAGTATGTTTACTGGGACCATGAGACAGTCAAGAAAAGCTGTCACCACCCTTTCCATTAGCTGACTGTCACTTTGGAGGCTAATATGTATTAATTTAACTCAATTATTCTGTAGATCTCATCCATTCATAAATATTCTAACAACAGAGATGATGCTTCTCAGAGCCTTGTAACAACGGGAGTTTGCCTCATTTAAATGACTGAACTGCCTATGCATCCCATCCCGAGACAGGTTAAAGAACAAGATTCCTCAGAAAATGGGACTTTAAGCCCCACATCCAGAGACAAAGGTACAATCTCATTATTATATAACGTTCTGGGTGGATTAGGCCTCCCTGAAAAATCCACAGCCATGATCAGTTGGGAGGTAGAGATTGGTATGGAAGCTTCCCCTGAGGAGTGGACAGTCAGGATAGCCAATATGCATAAATGTACGAAGTCTGTGGCGGTGAAGGAAACAGTGGTGAAGCTACACACGAGATGGTACTATACCCCTGCTAAGCTACACAAATTCTTCCCCACTGTCTCCGAGAACTGCTTCAGAGGTTGCCCCGAGAAGGGGACCCACCTGTACATCTTTTGGAGTTGTACAGCTCTAAGGGACCTCTGGCAAAGAGTTACCGCCAAGGTGGCAGAGATTACTGGGGATTTGATCACTCTTACTCACCAGATGGGCTTACTCTTTGCTGATATCCCCGGGGCCACCCCCCCTGAACAAAAACTTTCCCACACATCATTTAGTGCAGTCCACTGGTGCATCGCCTTGTTTTGGCGTACCCCTGGGGTTCCCTGGGATCAGATCCTTAAGCGTATGGCTGCCATCCAGCTTATAGAGAAAGTCTTTCATACTATCATGGATACCATGCATATCTATGACCTGAAATGGAAGTCCTGGTCCCCCTGAGTATACTTCATTTCCATAAGTCTCAGCAATATTGATCCCTACACTTATTTAGACTCGCTACTGCATTACCCAATACTGTGTCCTGTAACCTTCTCTGTTCTATTTTTTAGTTGTGGAGTTTTCTTTATTTTTGTTTTTATTGTATGCTCTCTAGCATTTACTATTATAGCACAAGTGTCATGGTATAGCAATGAGGCACACAATAGCTTTATCTTGCCCCAGGATCTCCCCTATAAGGTGTTCTCCCCACGAAAGTATCATTGATGTAACAATATAGATGATAGCCGACTACAGGGTGCCCAACTTGTAAGCTAATATCATGACTTGTCATAATACCCTTTGTTACCATGGACATTATACTTTGTCATGTAACCTATGTCTTCTTATGTTATGTAAATGACATGTATTGTATGTGCTCTACTCACCAATAAATCGTTTGTATTAAAAAAAAAGAAAATGGGACTTTAAATGGACGCAAGGCAGTGATAGTATAAAATTACAAAATTTATTGTGCAATCGATAAATTACAACATGGAAAACATATAGCTAATGATAAAAACATATGTAAGGGGAAATTGGGAAAACCAGCTGGGGAAAGGGAGCTCGCTCGCAAATGAATGTCCAATGCATTTCAATTACGCATATAGTGCGGATCTTCCTCAGGGACCTTGCGATTTGCACCACTCCAAATGCTGTAATTCCCAAACATAGAATGATTTCACCAGCAGCTCAAGAAAAAGACAACCAAGTACTGGGAGTGAAGTATCCGTCCGGGCCAGACCGGGTACATCACCCAAAGACAGCCCTAGATCCACCCGTGCTCCCAAAAGACTTTGACTTTGCAGCTGATTGACCGCACACTCCTGTTCCATCTACTAAGATGGTGACAATTGTTATTTTTTAAGTAATTGGCCATAAGAATGAAAACTTCAGGGCTCTACCCTATATGATCTTATGTTGGACACGGTTCCATCGCTTAATATGAGAACCCCACTCTGGTTGGATACACCTTTCATGAGAGATATACATATACACATGCTTTCATAAATAAGTTGGACACTACCTTTGTAGTTAAAAAAAAAACCCTAATGACCACAAGCAATTTTGGGAGCACGGGTGGATCTAGGGCTGTGTTTGGGTGATGTTCCCGGTCAGGCCCGGGCGGATACTTCACTCCCAGTACTTGAGTGTCTTTTTCTTCAGATGCTGCTGAAATCATTCTATGTTTGGGAATTACAGCATTTGGAGTGGTGCAAATCGCAAGGTCCCTGAGGAAGATCCGCACTATATGTGCAATTGAAATGCATTGGAAATTCATTTGCAAACTCCCTCCCATTCCCCAGCTGGTTTTCCCAATTTCCGATTACATATGTTTTTATCATTAGCTATATGTTTTCCATGTTGTAATTTATCGATTGCACAATAAATTTTGTAATTTTATACTATCACTGCCTTGCGTCCATTTAAAGTCCCATTTTCTGAGGAATCTTGTTCTTCTCAGAGCCTTAAGCCTTGTATACACGGTTTGATTGTTGTATGACCGAGCGTCTGCTTTTTGTCAAAAGCGTGTTTGCAGGATTTTGTCTAGCCTACTAACTATCCGCAAATTGTCTTTTGACAAACAGGAATGTAGTGACATGATATGAAAGTATAAAGAGGCAGTTTAATTCTTAAGCGCCTCCCTTTGGGACCCTTTTGCTAATTACGTGTTAGTAGAAGTTTGGTGAGCGTTGATTCGCAATTTTGAGTTTGTAGAAAACAAATGCCTTTTAAAATACATTTGGCATAACTACACCAGTATCACCAGCTTCATTATTATCCCATTAAAGAAGATGAGAATGTGCGCTGCATTTTGACATTTCATCAATTGGTGCGTCACGAATGTTAATTCTAGATTACGAACAGTAGTTTACAAGACCGAACTCTTCCCAGTCGTTCCTTGATTCCGAGCATGCGTGTTTGTACTTTCAACTTTTGTGTAACTATTTCTGTACTGACCATCTGAAAATCAGACGTGGAGTTCATATCCAACAAAAATTTTATAGCCTGCACATCCACGAAAAAGTAAAATTGCCTGTCAAAAGCATCGTACTAACGATCCAAAAATCCGCAGACAGCTCGTCTTACGAATTTTCCCTTCTGATTTTCGTATCTTGTGTATGAGGCTTAAGTCTGGCTGTGGCTGAGAATAATTTTGCATCATTTCAAGTCAATTGGAGATGTTTCTATCTGTGCCACTACTTCTCTTTTGAGTGTATTGACATGTGTGTCTAAACCTAATACTCAAAAGAAGCAATGAAATCCTCTTGCAATGCATTAAAGGATTGAGCCCTGGTTCACACTGACTGCGGGAATGAAATCCACCAAGCCTGGAAGTTTCTGGAGAAAATGTATTGAGTTCAAATTCCCAACTGTTTAATTGTTCTGTGTTCATTTATCCAGGTTTCAATTAGCATCATGTGGTTATTGACTGCCTATCCATTTCCAGAAACTAATACTGACCTATTTTCTGATAAAATTATTATTCAGTATAATGAATGATCTACTTTGGCATTCTCCATACTCCTGGGTTACATGGGACTTCTAGCAGCTGTGAGTTTCTTTGTGGCTTTCCTGGCCAGAAATTTACCAGATAGTTACAATGAGGCCAAATACATCACCTTCAGCATGCTGGTGTTCTGCAATGTCTGGATCGCTCTTATCCCAGCCTATATGAGTGTTACAGGGAAGAACACTGCGCTAGTACATTTCCTCAAAATCATTGGATAATGTTTTCCTCCGGCAGATCTTCCGTATGCTGGCATTGATGTGGCCACGTTGGCAATATACTTCATATCCTCTGGACTTGTAAAAATCAGCATAGTTTTTGGTGGAGTGTTTTCCAGCTCCTCTCCAGTGTCTCTGGTATCCTTAATACCCCAAATCCCAAGCACTTTAATGGATTTCATTGTCATCTGATAATTTTGAGTAATGTTTTTAGTTTATTTTTATTTTTGCACAGTAACACTATAATTTAATTTATTGATACACATGTTCTGATGAATTTATTTATGGTACACATTAGCACTGTTATAGGGCGTACACACGGTCGGACTTTGTTCGGACATTCCGACAACAAAATCCTAGGATTTTTTCCGACGGATGTTGGCTCAAACTTGTTTTGTCTACACACGGTCGCACAAAGTTGTCGGAAAATCCGATCGTTCTAAACGCGGTGACGTAAAACACGTACGTCGGGACTATAAACAGGGTAGTGGCCAATAGCTTTCATCTCTTTATTTATTCCGAGCATGCGTGGAACTTTGTCCGTCGGATTTGTGTACACACGATCGGAATTTCCGACAACGGATTTTGTTGTCGGAAAATTTTATCTCCTGCTCTCCAACTTTGTGTGTCGGAAATTCCGATGGAAAATGTCCGATGGAGCCCACACATGGTCGGAATTTCCGACAACACGCTCCGATCGGACATTTTCCATCGGAAAATCCGACCGTGTGTACGGGGCATTACACATATTGTTTGGCTTAGATTGTGCAAGGTATAATTTGTAAGCGCTGCACTTTTTTTGCCCCAGTAGGATTGTTAAGGCAGAAATGGTTCCACAAAAAATTGTTGTCACAAAGGTTTATTATGGTTATTTTTTATGCAATAAAATTATTTAAACTGTTACTTTGCTTTCTATATTTCACAGATGATAGAGAAATATGCAAAATGGAAAGTTACCGTATTTATCGGCGTATAACACTCGCCAGCGTATAACACGCACCCCAAGTTTAGGAGGGAATTTTAAGGAAAAAATCGTTTTAAGGAAAAAAACTTACATTTAAATGCCCATCAATGCAGCCTTCTCAGTGTCCATCTGCATGCTTGTCCAGTGTCATCTGCAGCCTTGTCAGATCATTTGCAGCCTTATCAGTGTAATTTGCATCCTTGTCAGTGTCATTTGCATCCTTGTCAGTGTCATTTGCAACCTTGGCAGATCATTTGCAGCCTTATCAGTGTCATTTGCAGCCTTGTCAGATCATTTGCATCCTTATCAGTGTCATTTGCAGCCTTGTCAGTGTCATTTGCAGCCTTATCAGTGTCATTTGCAGCCTTGTCAGATCATTTGCGGTTTAAATATGGCGCCGCTGCTGAGATACACAGAGCCAGTCTCGGCTCTTCTCGACTCCGCTCCTAGTCCCGCCCAGTCCTGCCCTGTGATGGACATAATACAGGTCCAATGGCAGGACTGGACATGACTGTGAGCGGAGCTGAGAAGAGCCGACATACATAGCCGAGTGTACTCGGCTAGCTCTACTCACAGTCACGCCCACTCCCTGTGTTATGTCCATCATAGGGCGGGACTGGGCATGCCTGTGAGTGGAGCTAGGCGAGCCTACGTGAGGACACTCAACGGCGGCCGGCTCGCTCCGCTCACAAACAGCGGAGGGGATCGGCGGGGATCGGCGGAGATCGGCGTATTTTAGGGGTGCGTGTTATACGCCGATAAATACGGTACATAAGATATAAAAAGCAATTGAAATGAAAAGGTATATATATTTATTAAGGAGTATGTTTTAGTAACACCAGTTTAGTTTCATAATAAAAAATCTACCTTCTAGTTCTTTTATATAACTCTATGTTTATTGGTTGAAAAAATATTTCCAAATCAATGTGTACTACCACGGGGTGACACTGTGGGTACACAGGTAGCAGTGTGCCAACGTCCTAGAAGGGCATATAGATACTAGGAGAACTATGGAGTGGACTTTATAGGCACACAGATAAACTTTCTAAAAATGATAAGGTTGATTTATTGAGTACAAAATTCATATAATACAAACAACAAATACAGGTAAAGGCATATAAAATTCTATAAGATTAGTATCGTATATCCCACACAAAACCTTAACCCCACTTTTTACAATACTTAGAGCTGGTAGCGTGACCAGCAGTATGGAAATTAAAATTTCCGTAGTGGTGATTCTGTTGAAGGTGTAGGCAAGCAGACTTGTGGGTCAGGTTGTGAGTCCGGGTATACATAATCTTTTAGTTGTTCGAAATGTTGCCCGTAGAAGCACGCTTTCTCAGGAGCACGTGAAATTCTATTAGATATATATGGAAAAAAAATGAATATATGCAGTTTGACATCATGCAAAAAAGGGCACAAAAGTGCTACAGTTAATGAATATAAAAATGGGTTGCTCCAAACAGATCAGTTGGCTGAATGCATGACCACCCATGGGGGGGGGGGAGGAAAAAGAGGGGGAAAGAGGGGGGGCACTGAGCACCCGATGGCAGAAAGCAAAGTAGGGCAGTTGGGGCGTATATTGTAGCACAATAGTGAAGAAAGAGTATGTGACAGTGTATTTGTCAATGTTGCCTGGCAGTAGGACCAGTCAACCCCCAGTACATATGCAATAAGTAACAGTGGGGCAACCTCAGAATTATAAAATGGCAATATGACAGCTAAGAGGTCAGCAGGTTAAGCAAAGAATAAAAATAAATATAAAAAATAGTATTGAGGGTATAAATGCCCAATAATAACCTAGGGTATAGGAAATTGAAGGATGGTATAAATTGTAATGTAAGTAGGGCATCTATCTATCTATCTATCTATCTATCTATCTATCTATCTATCTATCTATCTATCTATCTATCTATCTATCTATCTATCTATAGATATATAGATATATAGATATATATCTATATATATAGATATATAGATATATATCTATATCTATATATATATATATAGATATAGATATATATATCTATATAGATAGATATAGATATCTATATCTATATCTATATCTATCTATATAGATATATATATATATATATATATATATATATATATATATATATATATATATCTATATCTATATCTATATCTATCTATATATATACACGTATATAGATATAGATATAGATATATATAGATATATAGATAGATAGATAGATATAGATATATATAGACATAGATATATATCTATATATTTATCTATATAGATATATATATATGGGCGGGGGGGGGGCAGGCGGGAGGCACTGACTAGGCTATTATAAAGCTAAATAGCAACACAGCGATAAATAAGGTTAAATACACAACTTACCATGCATTGAACAAATGTCAAAAATATCTAGCAAGCACAATTTATTGGGTCTTATCCAAAGACCACAGATTATGTAGCAACACGGTACTGGCAGGTGAGGAATACTATCCAAAGGGTCTCCTTCTGCAAAATAAACCTGTCCCACTCACCTCCTCTGGGGCTTTGTGGGACGATTGCCAGAACAACAAAGGATACAGAGGAAATGTCAAAACGATGGTAAAGATCCAAGTGTCGGCTGATGGGAGTGAGCATTTTCCCATTGCCTGAATAATATAAATGGTCATTAATTCTCTGTCTAAGTTGTCGGGCCGTCTTCCCAACATAAAAAGTTTCACATTTACACATCATGAGGTAAACTAACCTTTGTGTATAGCACGTAGTGGAAAATTTCAGATAGTAGGTTTCACCATTGGAGAGTAGGATACTGTGTCCAGATAGTACCCAAGGGCAGAATGCAAAATTTCCACAATGTGATGTCCCCAAAGGAAGTTTAGGTGTGCAAGGGTTATGTGCTATATAGTGGCTGGTTACAAGTTTATCTTTTAGAGAATTGGCATGTTTGAAAATAATTTTAAACTTATCACTAAATTTTCAGATGTGACCCTTTGGATAGAGCGACTTAACGCTACCCGATCGCCGGGGCTAAATGAAGCCCAATCCTACAAACCATTCCTATAGGTCCCTCCTGCTTCTACCTGTCCCACTCTCTCCCCCTCCTTTTTACATGATGTCAAACTGTATATATTCATATTTGTTTTCTCATATATATCTAATAGAATTTCATGTGCTCCTGAGGAAGCATGCTTCCAGGCGCAACATGTTAAGCAACTGAAAGATTATGTATACTCGGACTCACAACCTGACCCACAAGTCTGCTTGCCTACACCCTTAACCGAATGACCACTAGGGGGATTTTATTTCCATACTGCTGGTGACACTACCAGCTCTACATATTGTACGAAGTGGGGTTAAGGTTTTGTGTGGGATATACAATACTAATCTTATAGAATTTTATATGCCTTTACCTGTATTATATGAATTTTGTACTCAATAATTCAAGCTTATCATTTTTAGAAAGTTTATCACTGTGCCTATAAAGTCCACTCCATAGTTCTCCTAGTATCTATATTTATTGGAAAAAAATATAATTGAATCCACTTAAAATGGTTGCCTTTTCTGGATAAAACCATATACACATTATGCGTCTTTTAAAAAATTACAAGATGACTTCCATTTGCTGAGACACTTTTCACTTATCTCGAAATGTCTTACTTTTGCTGTAAATAATACTCTTATGGGTCCTTAATCTTGGGGTTGCTATATACTGTATATGCTAAATAATTACCTTATTCAGTATAAAAAATAAAAAAATAAAAATAAGCCCTTCCTTTAAATATAAAGGATATATTTTTAGCTTACTATGACTTTCAACTTTTCCAGTGACACCACCACATTGGTATTGTCTTTAAAAAATGAGGGTGCCAATATTTCCACAGCACCAATAATTTTCTTCTTCTTCCCAAACGATACAAAAGATAAGCTGATTTTTTAGATTAGGGATCAGATGGTATATCTAGGGTGAAACAGCAATAGCAACTGTTGAAGTGTGATTTGGAGCACCATTTTTGGGAGAATGTAGTTTTGTTGCCATTACCTTTCAAACAGAAGTAACAGATTCCACAGAATCCTAGAAATCAGTAGGGATGGGCCAAACACCCCTCAGTTCGGTTCGCACCAGAACATGCGAACAGGCAAAAAATGTGATCGAACATGCAAACACCATTAAAGTCTATGGGACACGAACATGAGAAAATTAAAAGTGCTAATTTTAAAGGCTTATATGCATGGTATTGTCTTAAAAAGTGTTTGGGGACCCGGGTCCTGCCCCAGGGGACATGTATCAATGCAAAAAAAAGTTTTAAAAGCGGCTGTTTTTTCGGGAGCAGTGATTTTAATAATGTTTAAAGTGAAACAATAAAAGTGTAATATTCCTTTAAATTTCGTACCTGAGGGGTGTCTATAGTATGCCTGTAAAGTGGCGCATGTTTCCCGTGTTTACAACAGTCCGAGAGCAAAATTACATTTCTAAAGGAAAAAAAGTCATTTAAAAGTACTCGCGGCTATAATGAATTGTCGGTCCCGACTCCCGGCAATACACATAAAAGTTCATTGATAAAAACGGCATGGGATTCCCCCACAGGGGAACCCTGAACCAAAATTTTAAAAAAATGGCGTGGGGGTCCCCCTCAAAATCCATACAGACCCTTCAGGTCTGTATAGATTTTAAGGGGAACCCCGCACCAAAATTTTAAAAAAATAGATGTGTGGTCCCCCAAAAAATCCATACCAGACCCTTATCCGAGCACGCAACCTGGCAGGCCGCAGGAAAAGGGGGGGCGCCCCCTCCTGAACCATACCAGGCCACATGCCCTCAACATTGGGAGGGTGCTTTGGGGTAGCCCCCCAAAGCACCTTGTCCCCATGTTGATGGGGAGAGGGGTCTCATCCCCACATCCCTTGGCCGGTGGTTGTGGGGGTCTGCGGTCTGGGGGGCTTATTGGAATCTGGAAGCCCCCTTTAACAAGGGGACTCCGTGTGAAGTGGTAACGGGGTACAAATGTACCCCTACCATTTCACAAAAAATGTGTGAAAATGGTAAAAAAAAACACAATACATGCCTTGGGACAAGTCCTTTATTAAAAAAATAAAAAAATAAAACTGTCCCATGGAGTCTTCTTCTTCTTCTCGCACTCCGACAGACCGAAAAAGAAAAAAAAAGCCACAAGTCGCCATGGGAGGCACCCGCTGTAATGACCGGCCACTCTCAGGTGACAGATCTTTTATAACTGAGGGCGGGGGCACACGATGATGTCACTGGGTGAATATAATAAAAGTGTACACTGCGCTAAATTGAAAGAAAATATGGTGCGGAGCAGCTACTTACAAGGTGACAACAACCAAAGAAACATGTGAAAATGAAATAAAAAGTAGCGCATAAATGGTGCCAAAAGTCTTCAATCAAGAAAACAACTGAAAAAAACAAATGTCCACAAATAATAAACATAACAGTGAAAAAACTTGTAAGTCTCTCAATATAGGTGAATAAAATCCTGTCGGTGAGTGGGAAACAAATGACATGGAATGTCCCACTGAAAACCATGCGTGGATGCAGGGAGACAGAAGTTAAAACGCAGGTGAATCAACAAATCATCCCCAAGTTGTATCTCTCAACAACATGCGACTTGGTAAAGGTGGTGTGTAAGAAACTCTTACCAGATATGATGGACTCCCTTGTCAGCGACAGGGAGTCACTCGAGCGGGTTGCCTCTCAGGGCCAGTGAACAGACATCACAGCTCTGCGAACCTTCTGGGTCAAACTCTGCACGGATCTCCCGGGGTCGCCAGGTGGGTCCTCCCAAAGGATGGCCAAGGTGCGGATCAGAGGGAACAATGCGTCACGTACAAAGGCTGGAGTGAAGGCTGGTTGAATCTCTCAGTAAGTATGTGGAGAAAAAATAAACAAGCTCCACATAGTGTAGATGAGCAAAAATAGGATTTTTATTGCTAATAATGCCAGGTAACAATAAAATGTGATCACAAAGTATAAAATCGAAAATGGGCAACAAGGAGGATGCTGGAAGCGCCCGAAGCTTTTCGATCAATGGATCGTCTACTGGGGCATGCACTATGTGGAGCTTGTTTATTTTTTCTCCACATACTTACTGAGAGATTCAACCAGCCTTCACTCCAGCCTTTGTACGTGACGCATTGTTCCCTCTGATCAGCACCTTGGCCATCCTTTGGGAGGACCCACCTGGCGACCCCGGGAGATCCGCGCAGAGTTTGACCCAGAAGGTCCGCAAAGCTGTGATGTCTGTTCACTGGCCCTGAGAGGCAACCCGCTCGAGTGACTCCCTGTCGCTGACAAGGGAGTCCATCATATCTGGTAAGAGTTTCTTACACACCACCTTTACCAAGTCGCATGTTGTTGAGAGATACAACTTGGGGATGATTTGTTGATTCACCTGCGTTTTAACTTCTGTCTCCCTGCATCCACGCATGGTTTTCAGTGGGACATTCCATGTCATTTGTTTTCCACTCACCGACAGGATTTTATTCACCTATATTGAGAGACTTACAAGTTTTTTCACTGTTATGTTTATTATTTGTGGACATTTGTTTTTTTCAGTTGTTTTCTTGATTGAAGACTTTTGGCACCATTTATGCGCTACTTTTTATTTCATTTTCACATGTCACTGGGTGACCCCGTCTCCCTCTGATGCACGGGGACATCTCTATGGCTTTCCCGTAGCATCAGAGGGGGGCGAGGCCACCTGGTCCGCCCCCCTCTGATGCACGGGGACACCCCTATGGCTTCCCCCTAGTGTCAGAGGGGGCGGGCCACCCTGTTATGTAACCGAGTGACCCCTCCCCCCTCTGACACTACAGGGAAGCCATAGGGATTATTTTTCTTTTTCGGTCTGTCGGACCGCAAGAAGAAGAAGAAGAAGACTCCATGGGGAGTTTTATTTTTTAATTTTTTTAATAAAGGACTTGTCCCAAGGCGTGTATTGTGTTTTTCTTTACCATTTTCACACATTTTATGTGAAATGGTTACCATTTCACACAGGGGGGGCCAGGATCTGGGGATCCCCTTGTTAAAGGGGGCTTCCAGATTCCGATAAGCCCCCCACCCGCAGACCCCCACAACCACCAGGCAAGGGTTGTGGGGATGAGGCCCTTCTCCCCATCAACATGGGGACAAGGTGTTTTGGGGGGCTACCCCAAAGCACCCTCCCAATGTTGAGGGCATGTGGCCTGCTTTGGTTCAGGAGGGGGGGTGCTTTCTCGTCCCCCCTTTTTTCCTGTGGCCTGCCAGGTTGCGTGCTCGGATAAGGGTCTAGTATGGATTTTTGGGGGGACCCCACACCATTTTTTAAAAAATTTTGGCGCGGGGTTCCCCTTAAAAACCACACCAGACCTGAAGGGCCTGGTATGGAATTTGGGAGGACCCCCACACATTTTTTTAAAATTTTGGTTCGGGGGGTCCCCTGTGGGGGAATCCCATGCCGTTTTTATCAATGAACTTTTATGTGTATTCATTAATAGCCGAGAGTAGTTTTAAATGACTTTTTTTCCTTTGAAATGTCATTTTGAAACATGCACCCCTTTACAGGCATACTATAGACACCCCGCAGGTACGAAACTTAAAGGTATATTACACTTTTATTGTTTCACTTTAAGCATTGTTAAAATCACTGCTCCCGAAAAAACAGCCATTTTTAAAACTTTTTTTGCATTGATCCATGTCCCCTGGGGCAGGACCCAGGTCCCCAAACATTTTTTTATGACAATAACTTGCATATAAGCCTTTAAAATTAGCACTTTTGATTATTCATGTTCGTGTCCCATAGACTTTCACGGTGTTCGCGTGTTCGAACTAATTTTTTGCCTGTTCGCATGTTCTGGTGCGAACCGAACAGGGGGGTGTTCGGCTCATCCCTAGTAGAGAGTGAAGTCTCCCTGCTATGCACATAGTTCCTGGAAACTTCCCTTTTGATTAATTTTGAGAGTAAGCTTTTGATGGTAACATGTTACATAGTAGGTGAAGCTGAAAAAAGATACAAGTCCATCAAGTTCAACCTATGTGTGTGATTATATGTCAGTATTACATTGTATATCCCTGTATGTTGCGGTCGTTCAGGTGCTTATCTAATAACTTTTTGAAACTATCGATGCTCCCCACTGAAACCACCACCTGTGGAAGGGAATTCCACATCCGTGCCGCTCTTACAGTAAAGAACCCTCTATGCAGTTTATGGTTAAACCTAATTTCTTCTAGGGTGCCTGGCCTCTGGTTATTCTACTCCCGCACTGTCCACAGAGCTTGCAACTATCCACCGGGCAGCCGCTTTGACATGTGTCAAGCAGCACCACCCCCCCCCCCCCAGCAGGGTGCTCTCCGCTCTGATGTGTGTCCAGCAATCCCCCCTCCACTCTGAGATAATGATGTCACATCAGCTACACACTTCTCCCGCCCCTCCTGTGTGCTCCGTCCAATCCACCTCCAGCATGTCTTCCCGAAAGCAGCTTCACACTTCTCTCAAGTCCCGTCCCTTCTGTGTGCTCCGTCTGTGAAAGAGGTGGTGCAGGTGGAGGTGGGCAAGAAGATTAAAAACAAGCAGCCACACTGAAAAACTGCTGAATGAACCAGTGAGCCCACTTGGGACCATTCCAAGTGAGTGAGCAGTTTCACTGACCAGATCCTGCTCCTATCTCTCTCTCTCTCTCTCTCTCTCTCTCCATGACCTCTCTGTCTCTCTCTCCCTCCCCCTCTCTCTCTCTGACCTCTCTCCCTCTCCCCCTCTCCCTCCCTGACCTCTCTCTCTCTCTCCCTGACCTCTCTCTCTCTCTCTCTCTCTCTCTCTCTCTCTCTCTCTCTCTCTCTCTCTCTCTCTCTCGTACCTCTCTCTCCTTCTCCATGACCTCTCTGTCTCTGTCTCTCTCTCCCTCCCTCCCTCTCTCTCTGACCTCTCTCCCTCTCTCTCCCTCTGACCTCTCTCCCTCTCCCTCCCTGACCTCTCTCTCTCCCTGACCTCTCTCTCTCCCTGACCTCTCTGTCTCTCTCTCTGACCTCTCTCTCTCTCTCTCCCTCCCTGACCTCTCTCCTTCTCCCTCCCTGACCTCTCTCTGTTCCCTCTCCCTGACCTCTCTGTCTCTCTCTCTGACCTCTCTCTCTCCCTCTCTCTCTGACCTCTCTCTAGCTCTCTCTCCCTCCCTGACCTCTCTCTCTAAACTCTCTCTCCCTGACCTCTCTCTCCCTCCCTGACCCATCTCTCTGTCCCTCTCTCTCCCTGACCTCTCTCTGTCCCTCTCCCTGACCTCTCTCTCTCCCTCTCTCTGACCTCTCTCTCCCTCTCTCTCTGACCTCTCTCTATCTCTCTCTCCCTCCCTGACCTCTCTCTCTCTCTGATCTCTCTCTTCCTGACCTCTCTGTCTCTCTCTCTCTGACCCCGTCTCTCTCTCCCTGACCCCCCCTCATCTCTCTGTCTCTCCCTGACCTCTCTGTCCCTCCCTCTAACTGACCTCTCTGTCTCTCTCTCTCTGACCTCTCCCACTCTCCCTCTCTCTCTCTCTTCCCCTCCCTGACCTCTCTCTCTCTGATCTCTCTCTCCCTGACCCCTCTGTCTCTCTCTGACCCCTGTCTCTCTCTCCCTGACCCCCCTCGCTCTCTCTTTTTCTCTCCCCCCCCTTCGCTCTCTCCTTGCCAGCACTGGAAGTAGCTTTACTCCAGTCTGTTTATCTCCTGTTTTAACTCCTTCCTTCCTTCCCATCATCTGCCTATACATTGATGTATAACAGAATTACTTGATTAATTTATCCACTTAAAGTGATATTAAAGCAAAGCAAAATAATTATTATACTGCAGCTTACCAATTCTTAGATGGGTGGCTGCATTAGTTTTGTTTTTTGTTTTTAGATTTTCTCTTTTATATTCACCTGGTGATCCTGCTAGTAATTCTGTTGTTTTTCAAAAGAACGAGCTGTCTTGCAGATGTAGCAGTTAGAGGGTTGAATCAAACCATGTAACACTGGCAAAGGGGGTGGAGTCAGGGGCGGAGCCAGAGGGGGCTGCAAAATGCGGTTTCGCCTAGGGTGTCAAAAATCCTTGCACTGGCCCTGCTTCTCTGTACTCGTTCCATTTCCAGTACATCCTTCCTGAGAACTGGTGCTCAGAACTGGACAGCATACTCCAGGTGAGGCCGGACCAGAGTCTTGCAGAGTGGGAGAATTATTGCTTTATCTCTTGAGTTAATCCCCTTTTTAATTGATGCCAATATTCTGTTTGCTTTGTTAGCAGTGGCCTGGCATTGCATGCCATTTCTGAGCTTAGCAAATACTAGGACCCCCAGGTCCTTTTCCATCCTAGATTCCCCCAGAGGTTCTCCCCCCAGTGAGTAGATTGCATTCATATTTTTGCCACCCAAATGCATTATTTTACATTTTTCCACATTAATCCTCGTTTGCCATGTAGTTGCCCACCCCATTAATTTGTTCAGATCTTCTTGCAAGGTTTCCACATCCTGCAGAGAAATCATTTCCCTGCTTAGTGCCGTTGGCAAACAAAGTGACAAGTGACAAACTTATGGACAGCTCTCCAGATTGAACTACTTCTGTTATCCATTCTGCATGCCGATATGAAGACACTGGCTGGGCATCACTTTGAGCTTTATTTCTAACTTAAATGAGAACTGGGCTTTCTGTTTTTTTAATAAGGTGGATTGAATTCATATCACTTTATAAAATGCCTTGGATGTCTGGGATTAAGAGTAACATCTAAAGTGTCAAGGAAATTTTAAGCTTCTCCCTATAGGCATATAATTTCTTAGCGCCTAAAAGCACAAATACAGCTCTCTCATATAATGCCGGGAAAGCACGCTTGTTTATCTCTCCAAGGATGACAAATTGTTTAATTGTTTCATAAGCTCAAGCCCCTACTGTGTACAAGCAGGAAACCATGCTCAGACCTGGTCGAGGTTGGTAAATAATTTCCCTCTAGCTGTCCCTGTCATTCTTACCTTCTCTCGCAGTATCAGATCCTCACGATCGGCCGCAACATAGGATGCTGGGACAAGTTTCACTAGCACGCATGAACCTCTTGCATTAGGGGGAATTACCTTATAAGCTGTAGATCCGAATTAATACCAAACTAAGGTTGAAGCACACTTGTGGGCTACCTAGTTGTCCAATACCAAAGCTGGCAAGAACCAGAGCCATAGTTAAAACTATAACTAATTTTACTCTCTAGAAATGTATCGTTAAATTCTATTGACAAGTGTCTGTTTGCATTTTACTAGTTTGTCAAAACTCCTCATACCAATATGAACATCACATATAGCATGTACCACCCTCATTGCTGGGCACTAGAGCTCGGTGGAGACTCAGAGTAGACCCAACCATGTGTCCTGTTCGCTCTCTTAGCTAGTTGAAAAATACACTTTAAAAATACAAATAAACAAAGATACCCCTCATCCTTTGGTGTAGTTGAGCAGCTTCTTGCAGTGGCTGGCGTGGACCCAGTTGTCTCGTCCATCAAGCTTCTTTACAATGACCCAGTCACCTGGTTGGAAAGAATGTAAACCGGTTATTGTGTCAGGGTCCAGGAGGGACTCATGAACCCTGTGGTGGACCTTTTAAAGTTTATGTTACAGTGACTGCCCCCACCCCATCAGCTGATAATGTAGGTGACAGCTGCTGAGGAAAGTACAACTCTTGTTTTGGTTGACCTCCAAACAAACCTCATATGGCAATAACCCAGACATGTGGGAACTTAATGAGTGTGGTCACTGCATCTTACCTTCTGGGGTGTAATACCTGGAACCATTGACAAAAAGGTTCTTATGGGACCATCCTTCACCAGACTGCTGATTCAAATTCCATCAAAGAAAGAAAGTCGTGGAACCTGTCATTCCTACTAGGTCACAAACTTGGCTAGAATTAGAGCGGTTAGTATCATTGGTTTGAAAATTTGTTATTCTCACCACTATCATCCCCCCCCCCCCCCCCTTTTCCTCCTCATTACAAACTGGAGGAAGACACGCAGAAAAAAACTATGAAAACAGTGAAATAGCCTATGATACTTTTACCTTCTTAGGCATGTGTATTTATGCATGTGTACAGCTATTTACATACACCTGCTTTCTATGTACATACACTTTCAGAAACTCCTTGGACCTGAAAAGATACTTATAAACAAAAGTTATTACTCTATCCTTCATATTTAACCTGCAAAGAATGGTAAACAATACAAAATTCATGTACAATGGTAAATTGTCACTGACATTCCTCAAAACCGACAATAACGAAACCCTCTGTAACCTTTACTTTTACGTTCCTACTAAAATACAACAGCCACGACACGCAAGAGGGCTGTCGTGGTAGGTTCAAACATATTCTTGTTACCACATACAAACAATGAGACAAACATTTAGTTACAAATGTGGGGGAGATATTTCATAGTTCCCAAAACAAAAATGAAAAAACAAAACGACCAGATGGAATGCTGCCTTCACTCTTTTAGTAATAGAAAAAAATACAATGGGGAAAACACAAGAGCATCTCAACATCTTTGCATGGACCAACCCCACAAAGTTCAAAAACAGGCCTGAGAATTTTTAATCACACAAATGTGTACTACACATCCATCAACTCACTCATCATTACAGATTTCTGAAACCACAGCTGAACTACTTCCAAGGTATTTTTATTCTGGGGTCTCGTACCTCCAGACATCAAAAGTAACTTCCAAAGGAATACACCTTACTGTACCCTCTGACCATATCCAATCTTTAAGGGGTCTAATGGCCTTAGCCCCATACCAAGATTTCATGTATTGTGCAGCTGTCTGACTGGGGTGCATGGACGACCCATTGCCCATGATGATTCAAATCGTTTTTTTGGCGAACTCTGCGTCCAGAGAACCCTGTGCTTTACTTTCGGAGCATTATTGTTTGCGCCTTTATCATTATAACCGGCCCCCGCTTCTAGATTATCATACATGGCCTGAGCGGGGCTGCTAGCATACTACTCCTCACGTTTATGCCAATACAATCGCGCACTGGAATTCCGACTATTATACGCAGCCCGACCGGTCTCACAGCCTTCTAAATGTGTTTGTCCAACAACTATAAAACACCATGAAAATCCTCCATTATTCAAAACAATTTTATGGCTTCTATCTGTACCTAGATATTACAACAATAATGGATGCCTCCTGTTTGCTCTCTACCCAAAACTGTTTTACAGTATAAAACAACTGGAATTAAATGTAAAAAACAAAATGATTTTGTCATACTTCCAAACATGAGTCAAAAGAACCCAAGCTCCTCCCACCAACTTCCTGTTGCTTCCTGTTGGTTTATTTAAATATCAATGAACAGGAGGGGGGGGGGAAGCCTAGTTTCATATTATGTTTATCAAGACATTAAAAAATCTATGGCTAACATCATATATGCTTCAACAATTTAAAACTTTTGTCCAGGAAAGGGTGGAATAAACCCCCAATATTGCAAATGGGAGGGAATCCCCCTTGACTCACATATCCCCTGGGCAGTCAAACCACAAGTTTTGAGAATGAAATACCACACAACAGCACAAGAGAAGCCAAAAACTGAAACTCCTGTAAAAAGATGGCTAAAGGAGGTCAACCACCGTATTACAGCAAAACTGATACTGGGGGGACATCTGACAACATACATTAATAAAAATTTCCACAACAAAAGACAGTATAAAAATAGACTTTTTTTCACTTTACAAAGTACAAAGACAATAGTTTAAGGGCTATGTGAGTTCGGTCCTAGATCTCCAGATATTCAGTTGATTACTTACAGCAATATACTAAAATGCAAATAGCATAGCTATGTCACCTATACTAAGGTGACCAGATTTTTAAAATGAAATCCGGGGACTTTTCTTTTTTTATTGTCAAATGGTAAACTATTTTATTTGTATTTTCCTAAAATTATATATGCAGTCAGTGGCGCAGCATGGGTTGTCAGCGCCCAGGACAAGGCAAGAAATTTGTGCCCCCTAACCTGCAGACTTTTAGCACTCCCTGAGTCCCTTCCACTAGTACAGTAGTACGGACCAACCTGATTCCTACACTGACCTACCCGACCATTGCACTAACCTACCTGATTCCTACACTGACCTACCTGACCACTGCACTAACCTACCTGATTCCTACACTGTCCACTACACTGACCTAACTGATTCCTACACTGTCCACTACACTGACCTATCTGATTTCTACACTGTCTTACCTGATCCCTACACTGACCAAGCTGGTTCCTACACTGTCCACTACACTGAACTACCTTATTCCTACACTGACCTACCTGATTCCTACATTGTCCACTACACTGACCTACCTGATCCCTAAACTTATTCCTGCACTACCCCCCCCCCCCACACACACACCAATGTACAGTGTAGATTTGGTTGCTCACCTCTGCATTGCCTCCATGTTAATCCATGGGAGCAAGGCTCTCCCCAGCACCGGGTACAGTTCCAGCCATCCAGCAGCTTCTTTGGCGAGAACTCCTCCAATAATCACTGCCATGTGCTCTGTACCGCCTCTCCCCCTCCGCTGTTCTTACACACATGGGTCGTCCGCACCTGAGAGATCATGGGGGACACAGGATTGGTTGGACCATAGGAATCCCTGGGCACAGGGGGGGAGGGGGAGAGGTGGTGCAGAGCAATGCCCGGGAAATGCCTCATCGGAGGTGTAGGTGGCCGGAGGAGGCATGCTGCATGCGCCCCCCTTCCCCATGCCACTGCAATCTGGGGACACATCTGGCGACAGATGGTCTCCAGGGACAGTGTTCTCAATTCAGGGGGGCTGTCCCTGGAAATCAGGGACGTCTAGTCACCCTAACCTAACCCTAACCTTTAGTTGCACACTGTGCAGAGGACGCACTACACTAACTTGTAAATACTACAGCTGCCTGTGGTACTGTACTAATAGGATCAGAAGAACACCACTAATTTTCTTCAGGTAGCTTTAGGCGCACACTGTGCAGAGGACGCACTACACTAACTGTAAATACTGTAGCTAATAGGGCTAATAGGATTAGAAGTACACTAGCAATTTTCTTCAGGTAGCTGTAAATACTGTAAAAACACCTGCCTGTCAGTAGGAAGAGAATAGAATAACAGGAACGGATCTAGCTAAACTAAATACAGTGTATATATTAGGATGTATATATATATACACAATACACTGTAAGTGCAGCTAACTGACTCGCCTGCCTACTCTATCTAACTTAAATCAAATTACACTGTCTCTCTGTCTATCTATCTCTCTCTCTCAACGCCGGAACACACTACACAGGGCCACCGTGCAGGCGGCCTTAGATAGTGTGGGGCGTGTACTAACCCCCTGAGCCATAATTGGCCAAAGCCACCATGGCTTTGGCCAATTATGGCTCTCTGTACAGAGGGTGCTGTGATTGGCCAAGCATGCAAGTCATAGTGCATGCTTGGCCAATCATCAGCCAGCAATGCACTGCGATGCCGCAGTGAATTATGGGCCGTGACGCGCCACTCGAATTTGGCACGAACGTTCCATATCGTTCAAAATTTGGCGAATGACCAAACAGGCAATGTTCGAGTCGAACATGCGTTCGAATCGAACACGAAGCTCATCCCTAATATCCATGATTTGGCCATGATAAAACTCTTTTTTCTTATTGCCTTTATATTTATAATTCGATTTTAGGTAGCTGCTTTTAAGTGTTTCATTATTACCATAAGAATCTTTTCGCCCAGGGTGCAGATCGATGTTTTATTAGGCGGGCACATTTTATAGAAACATCTTGGTTCATATTCATATAATTTTTCATGGACGAGCTTTCGGGGTGTGTCCCCCTTCTTATAGGTCCAAGCAGTACTGATTCACAAAAGTTTTACGGCATAATACGGCTACAATCACCTCAAGTAATAATGTACTCACAAATCTCTTTAACTGGGACCTGGATAACTGTAAAAACAAGACAGAGGTTCTAACCTCTAAGTCTGGAAGTAATTCCTATAGTGGTGGTTGTGTTACTAAATGAATATCTTCCAGCTGCAATAACAGCCAGTGGTTTAGTGCAGGTGAACATGCCAATTTACTTAGCCCATTTGGCAACCTTGAAGCTAATCCCTACTTTCTGATACAGTTCTGATTTGTCAGTATCTCAACATGTGGCAATCTTGTGCATGCACATATTAGGTAAATCCTACCATTTTGATTTGCTGAGTTACCTGCTCTGAAAATTATTTCACCTTTCCTTTTGATGACATCAAGATTGTACACCCTAAAGCTGAACTCTAGAAATTCAGCCACTTTGATAAATGTGGAGGCATACTATGAGTTAAGTCTGAGGCCTTTTTAAAACATTATTCTCTAGAAAGATATTACAGAATTTTGTAGATAGAAAGGTATGTATAAAGCATAATCATCAACAAGCCAAAAATATTGTGTACCAAAAATGGTTAAGTGTTGTAAAATCATAAAATAATTTATTCATTAGGTTATTTCTTCACACATATTGAAGAGTATAAAGGCTGGCTATAAAACAACAAGGCACACTTACAAGCAGCAGGCTGTAATAGATATGACAACTGACAGTAGAGAATAAAAAAACAGATTGGCTTGGAATGTTTGGTAAAGCTGTATTTGTTGTATATTATACTTTTATTCTACTAGCACAATGTCAAGAAGTAGGCTGTGGTCCTCCATGTTTTATTACTAAAAGAAAGCTTTTATTTGGGTCTGACAATATTCAGGAAGGAAATATTACTATTGGCGGAATATTCTCAGTCAGCAGTTTTTTTAATCTTCAGAACATACGTTTTAACTCAATTTCCTTGCCATTGTGCACCCTGTAAGTACTGTACTCTTTTCATGATAATATATAGAAAGCAGCAAGGGTGCCACAGCAATGGTAATACTGCATTACTTGCTGGAGTCATCATTTGAAATGGTATTTAAAACATTTTTAAATCTCTCGGAGTCCAGAGAGTCTCTAAAGTTTTATAACATGATGAAAAGGGAAGTGTGTGAACCCCCAAAATGCATTGGTTAGTAACTAATAATTAAAGCACTCTGGATTCTTGTAGCACCCATCTTTGCTTGGGTATATATGGGAGTAGCCTCACCAAAGTGATTTAACTTGATTAATAAGACGGTAATTTAAAATCCTGGACATTAATAATACACCTTCTTATGACGAGGCTATCTGTGTTTTTCAATTAAAGGTAGTCAACACAAATATACAAATTAGTATATGAAGGCAAATGCATATGCTTAGAAAATAGGAAAGAAATGTGCAGAAACCGAAATAAACTATTTTTAAAAAATTATTTTATCGGTCTTGCTGCTCTAAACTGATAAAGCTGAATGTTACTGCAGCATGCCTATATTAATTGTAACATCTTAAATCTTAACCACTTCAGCCCTGGAAGAATTTACCCCCTTCCTGACCAGAGCACTTTTTGTGATTCGGCACTGCGTCGCTTTAACTAACAATTGCACGTGCGACGTGGCTCCCAAACAAAATTGACGTCCTTCTTTTCCCACAAATAGAGCTTTCTTTTGGCGGTATTTGATCACCTCTGCGTTTTTTATTTTTTGCGCTATAAACAAAAAAAAGCGCCAATTTTTAAAAAAACGCATTATATTTTACTTTTTGCTATAATAAATATTCCCAATATATATATATATAAATATAATTTTTTTTCCTCAGTTTAGGCCGATACGTATTCTTCTACATATTTTTGGTAAAAAGAAATGCAATAAGCATTTATTGATTGGTTTGTGCAAAAGTTATAGCGTCCACAAAATAGGGGATAGTTTTATGGCATTTTTATTGATAATTTTTTTTTACTAGTAATGGCGGCTACCAGCGATTTTTATCGTGACTGTGACATTATGGCGGTCAGATCAGACAATTTTGACACATTTTTGGGACCATTGGCATTATTACAGCGATCAGTGCTAAAAAATTGCATTGATTATTGTTTAAAATGTCACTGGCAGTGAAGGGGTTATCCACTAGGTGGCGCTGTAGGGCTTAAGTGTGTCCTAGGGAGTGATTCTAACTGTGGGGGGGGGGGCTGTGTGTGACACATCACTGATCACCGCTCTCGATTACAGGGAGCGGTGATCAGTGACAGTGTCATTAGGCAGAACGGGGAGATGCTTGTTTACATTAGCACCTCCCCGTTCTCCCTCACCGTGAGACAATCGCGGGTATGCCCGCGGACATCGAGTCCACGGGACCTGCGATCACTGTCACCGAGCTCCTGGCGCGCGCTGCTGGCTGCGCCCGCCCGCGAGCCGCCTCTTAAAGGGCAATGTACAGGTGCGTTAATCTGCCTGTACTTTCCCTTCTGCCACAGTATCTCTGCGTGAGGCAGTCAGGAAGCGGTTAAAGTGGTTGTAAAGCTTACATATTTTTTTTTCTAAAAAAAGCAAACATTTTTTTACTTACCTGCTCTGTCCAATGGTATTGTACAGAGTGCTACAAATCTCCTCATCTGGGTTTCCCCTGCCAGTGTTCTAGGCACATCCCATTCTGAGTGCGCCTCATAGGTAGCTGCTTCCTATAGGGTCACACCAGTGGGCACACACAGCATGGCTTGGGCTCCGCCCCTGCTCTCTGTTCACCGGATTTGACTGACATTAGCAGGAGCCAATGGCCCTTGCTATTCTCAGCCAAGCTTGGGAGAGTGGGGAGAGAGGACAGAAAACTGAAGATGGGCACAGCACTGGATTGATACAGGACTTAGGTAAATATTTGGGGAAGGGGGGAGGGAGGAACAGCAGGTTTTTTTTTACCCTAATGCATGGCAATGGCAAGTTTTTATACTCAAATGTCTCCTCTTGCAGGTTAAAGGCCTCTCTATGTTTACACTTTCAATTAGGCCAGACCTGACCCATAAACTTTTATTAGGAGAGATGGACAGTAAAATACAGACACTGTGCAGCGCTACTACACAGAAATAAGGCTTCTTTATTATAAAAGCCCTGCTGGGTCAATGCCTTTAAGAAACATGAAGATGTCTCTCCTTTCTCTTACCTGTAGAGTGTGTTCAACTGAAAAGCAACCAAGTATATAGGCCCATGCGGTCTCTCCAATAGCTCTTCTACCAGAAGTTTTCTTACCAAAATGACCACAAGAGCAGTGTGTGATATAAACAGATACTTTGTTGTAATGGTGTGAAACTTGTTTGTACTGAGCTTCTACAGTTGGGCAAAGCTTCAGTCCAACAGTGCACTCTGGGGTGGATACACACCAGATTCTCTGGCAGAGGAGGTCCATTTATCATTTTAGGGAACAAAGGCAAAGTATTTCAGTGTAATCCCCCCTGGAGTTACCTCTGTTGGGTTATTCATACTTAGTATGTATGTAAAATTTTCAACTGGGGGTACTGATTGACTCATCCCTCAAAGGAGATTTAAAGGGACCTGTCAGAGTTCCAGTAAGCAGGTCCTCCAGAGTACCCCATTGGTGAGGTATCTTGACACAGGAAAGAGAAAGGAAAAAGGAAAAAGACCTGTGGAAGCAGAAGAGACCAAGTGGCCTCTTCCATGGAAGGAAGAGAACGTGTTAGAAGGAAGAAGAGAAAGAGTGGAGAAGAACAGTGCTACTGTAAATTGAGTGTGCCTCCTGCTCCAGGCTCCGTTCCCGGTAAGAGTGGAATATTACAGTAACGTGCCCATGGTTCCCAAGTGCTATTGAGTCTCTCAACTTTATCCAACAGTTTCGCTACTATCTTCTCCTGGGACATTATCCATGAAACTTTTCTCTTACAACACTGGAAGGACACTGTAGGCCTTTTCCAGGCCTTGGCTATGGTAAGTTTTGCTCCTAGTAATACGAAGAAGGAGAGATTTTGGGAGCTTTTACTGTAGGTATGTCCGGAATGGTGTGCTTAAGTAAGGCTATAAGCGGGTCAGGTGTAATCGATATGTTCAGGATATTGCCTATTGTTCGGAATATTTTCTTCCAGAAGGTTCTGATGCGTGGGCAAGACCACCATATGTGCAACATAGTGCCTTCCAGTTTGCACCCTCTAAAGCAGATTGGAGAAGTCCCAGGATAAAACAATGCCAATCTGGCGGGAACATAGTACCATCTTGATATAACCTTTATGCTAGCCTCTATTAGGGAGATATTGCAAATACCTTTATATGAGCGGTTCCACCCTCTGAACAAATCTGTTAATGTTCAAGATCCACTCAGGTCCTCCTCCCAGGTCCTGGTGTATGTTGGTTTGTCCGGTTTAGACATAAGTGCTGTGTATATTACCGAAATCCCTCCTTTTTGGTTATTGAGGTTAGAGCACCAATGTTCATATTGTGTAATAGAGGGGGATTCGTCTTTGTTGGTCCAAATAGATTATAGGAAATGATAAATTTGGTTGAATCAAAATCTCTCAGATTCAGGCATTTCCAGTGTGCCTTTACAATAAGACAGATTAATGGGACCCGTTGCTGTTAGAAAGTGTCCTATCCTGTAGAGACCTTTGTCTGTCCACCATTTGAACGCCTGAATGTTTGAATCCTGGCTGAAATTTAGGGTTATTAAAAATGTGAGATAGAGGTTTATGGGGGGAGATCAGGGTCATTTGAGTGAATAATTTGTTACAAAGTGCAATTGAGTGAGATAATGTCGGTGCCATGATAGCTGGTCTTATTTTGGGGTCGCACTACATAAGAAAGTCAATAGTGTTGAGGGGAGTAGCCTGCCTTTCCATAGACACCCACTCAGGTTTTGGGCCCCTTCCGAAGATGAGAGATATCTGTGACAATTGGGCAGCCCGATAATAACCCCATAGATCAGGCAGTCCCAGACCACCCTGCGAACGCAAATACAAAGCGAATTATCGCAGATTGTAGCTTATGGAGGAAACCTTTTGTCAGAGGGATTGGGAGTGAACAAAATAAATATAAAAGGCAGGGAAGTAGGGTCATCTTAATGGCATGCACTCTTCCCAGCCAGGATAGACCATATTTAGCCCATTTTTCTATCTCTTGTCTACATTTAAGTACCATGGGAGGATAATTAGCTTTGTATAAGCCACCTATCTCAGGGGTCAAATGGACTCCCAAGTAGGGGATGTCTGTGTCGGAAAACTCAAAGCTTCGTTTAAGTTGTGAAAGAGACTCTGATGGCACCGTAATATTTAAAGCAATTGATTTAGTCATATTTACCGTCAATCCTGAAATTTTGCTGAAAGATCTCAGGACCCCGCAGACCACTGGAGTGGAAATCAGGGGAGATGTGATGTACAGTAGCAGATCGTCTGTGTATAGAGCGCACTTGTGTTCCTGGTCCCCACAGTACACCCCCTTAAAATCCGGGTTTGTTCTTATAGCTATGGCTAGGGTTTCTATCACAATAGCGAATAAGAGGGGGGAGAGTGGGCATCCCTGTCTGGTACCCCTTTTAATTGGGAACGAGGCCGAGTATCTACCCATCAACCGAACTTGCGCTGAAGGGTTTGAATACAGGGATTTGATTATATTTAGAAAAATTTGACCGAATCCCCAGTGTTGCAGAATATCAGACAGGTAGACCCAGTCGATTGAATCAAACGCTTTGTGTAGGTCAATCGACAAAATAAATCCCTTTTTGGGTGGTCCTCCATCCCATTGAGATTGCAGGAGAGAAATAATGTCAATGGTCCTTCTAATTTGATCCGGCCCCTGCCGGCCAGGAATGAAACCCACCTGATCTTTGTAAATATATAAGGAGATGAAGCTTGACATTCTATTTGCTAGGATCTTGGTTAAAATTTTTATGTCATTATTAATTACGGAGATAGGTCGGTAGTTCCCAATCTCACTTGGATCCTTCCCTGGCTTGGGAATTACTGTGATGTATGTGGCATTTAATTCCATCCCCAATGGGCCCCCTTCTCTAAGAGAGTTCAGAAATTTCGTTAAGTGTGGTGCTAGCGTGGCTCCGAATTTTTTATAATAACCGTTAGAGAACCCATCTGGGCCAGGGGAGGATCCAAGCTTCAGTGAATTCATTGTTTCTAGCACCTCTTCCTGAGTGAAGGGGTCCTCCATTAAATCCCTGTGTACCTTTGTCAGAGCTGGTAGTGCAAGGGAGTCAAGAAACTCTTGCCTAAGCTTTCCTCCCGATGGTGATTTAGATTTATAAAGATCTCCGTAACATTTAAGGAATTCTTCCATGATCTTACTTGGGTTTTGAGTTAGATCCCCGGATTTAAGCTTAATTTTGGGAAAAGCTAATGCCCGATGTTTGGGATATAACTTAACCACTAATTTAGAGCCTATCCTATCCTTTTGGCTGTAAAATTTTGCTCCTGTCCACCTGAGGTGTTTTTCTGCGGCAGTAGTCAGAGTAAGATTGAGATGAGCCCGAGCCCTATCCAGGTTTGCTAGGGATTCTGCAGTGGGTGCCCTTTTATGTTCCCTAGCTAGAGCTTTAAAGTCCTCAGATTGTTTAATTGTGTCTGCTCTGAGTTCCGCCTTAAATTTGGCTGTCATTTGCATTATCTTCCCCCTGATCACCGGTTTGTGTGCCGCCCATATCAGTTCTGGTGAAATTTCTGAGGTTGTGTTGAATCGAAAATATTCCTTAATTGATTCCTCTAAGATTGTGCACTGAATGGGATCACTGAGTATGGATTCCTGCAATCTCCATCGTGGGGGGTTATTGCACCCTGAGGGCTTCTGCATTACCAAAGTAACCATCGAGTGGTCCGAAAGGGGTGAATCTACAATCTTGGATCTCAGTATCAAGGGGATCGTATATGAACACGTAAATATGTGGTCAATCCTGGCGTAAGAGCCATGGGGAGCAGAATAATGTGTGTAATCTTTGACGTGAGGGTTAGTTTCCCTCCAGATGTCTATCAGACCTTCATCATGCATTATTTCTGCTATTTAGACACTTTGCCTAGAGGGACGTTTGGGTTTTGGTTTACCAGAGCCAGTTGAGCCCAAGGAAAAGTCAAAAGCCATATTAGTATCTCCACCGAAGAAAATCGTACCTTTTAAATGCGGTTGTAGCTTGTTCATCAGTGATTCGAAAAACACTTTCTGTCCCTTGTTAGGGGCATAGTACGACACAAATGTATATAATTCCCCATCAATGTTTCCTGAGACCAGAATAAAACGTCCCTGTGGATCTGCGACCACTTCTGGCTGGGAGATATTAATATGTTTTTTGAAGCAAATTGCGACGCCCCTCACTTTGGTAGAAGCGGAGGACAGAAAAAATTGGGGAAAATGATGATGCAGAAATTTAGTTTGGTATGATATGGGGAAATGGGTCTCTTGTAGAAAGAGAATGTCGGCATGCATGGACTTATAAAGTTGAAAGATCTTCCTACGTTTGATGGGGAAGTTCAAACCCTGGGTATTATGTGAAATAATATGAAAAGAGGGAGTTGTATTAGGCCGCTCAGTCATGATGTATACCGTGTAGTGCTATTGTTGAAAGCAGTATCTTACCTAGTTGAGAAGGGGAATCTGCGTCACATGGTGGAGATATTATGACACTAACCAACGCAGGACCTGGGAGGAGAGACCAGAGGCGGATCCGGAACCTGGATGTACTCATTAGCTTAGAGTATAGGAGGGAGAAGTGGTAAAAAAGAAAAGAAAGTTTATTCGTTATTATGCACAGAAACATTCCACTTTTTTCAATCCAAAATGATATGTATCTATAATGTAAACTCGGGGGTCCCAAGACCCCCCCATTCCCGAGGCAGAATTTGCTAGCCATTCTAAGCCTCTTAACCCGTGAGAACCGCCTCCCTACTAGTAGGGCAGCCAACCAGCCAGGGAACCAGGGGCAGAAATGCTCTCCTGGGACCTACTAGGGGCACATTGAAACCACCATGGCCCGTCACCTGTGTTACATAACCATTGTAAATTAACTAGCGAACTAATGCCGCGTACACATGAGCGGACTTTACGGCAGACTTTGCTCGGCGGACTTTTCGACAGACTTTACGACGAACTTTCTGAATGAAGGGACTTGCCTACACACAATCCACCAAAGTCCGTTGAATTCGTACATGATGACGTACGACCGGACTAAAACAAGAAAGTTCATAGCCAGTAGCCAATAGCTGCCCTAGCGTGGCTTTTTGTCCGTCGAACTAGCATACAGACGAGCGGACTTTTCGACCGGACACGATTTCGACGGATTGATTTAAAACATGTTTCAAATCTAAGTCCGTCCAACTTTTGAGAAATCCAGTCCGCCGGGCAAAGTCTGCCGTAAAGTCCGCTCATGTGTACGCAGCATCAGTCATTAGGGATCAACAAGAAATCAGAACGATCCATTTGAAAGTTAAACCTTATCCTGACTAAACAACCGGAACTTTTGAGGAGGCGATCCTTCCCCCTGGGCCCCAACCACCAACAGAGGGGCCCAGGGGGGGGAGTCCAAGCCCCCATCGGGGATCCCGACACAGGCTATTACCAAATATAAGCGAGGCCTCAAAGCCTAATGAGAGGTATCAACCTGAAAACATTGACAATTACATGTCGCCTGCATAATTTTGCTGACTAAAATTTTGTGAACTGTTAGCATCTACAGATAAAGACATTCGTATGTCATCAGGCATCAGGCATCTTGTACACCTATGATAGCTCCGGCGAGGGGAGAAGTGTGTCCAAGAGATATATACTGGGATAGGGTAGTGCTGTTGTATATGCCATAACACTAGTAGGAAGTGGTCCTCTTGATTCCCCCCCCCTACCCCCCAAGGGACTAACATGAGCTTCCTCCAATTTAAGGTAAGCATTAAGCCCGTTAATGTTCGGGACCGTAAAAGGGTCCCTGTGTTCCCTCAGATTTCAGGGGGGGATGTTTTCTTTAGAGCGTTTGGAGCTCTGCTTTAACCATGTAGGTTGTAGAGGACTTGCCGGAGGTGGACGCTTTGTTGATGATGGAGTGCTTCTTCCTGCCTGGGTATGACTCGGGCCTTGCGGTATTATACCCAAATGAAGAAGTAAACGTTCCCCTTCTGCGAACGACGAAAAGCCAAAACTTTTATTTCTATAAGAAAAGTTTAGTCTCAGGGGGAATGACCATCTGTATGTTATGGCTCTTTCTGTAAAAAGTTGTAGCAAAGGTTTCAGAGAACGTCTCTTCTGCACCGTGTATGGCGATAAATCGGCAAAGATTTGAATTTTGTGGCCCAATAACTTTAGGTTATCCATTCCTCTTGCTCTCCTCATTATTTCTTCTTTAACCTCCCTGGCGGTATGATTATTTCGGATTTTAGGTGCTGAAAGCGGTACAATTATTTTGCATGGAAATTTGGCGTTTTATATTGTAGGTATGTAATTCTTAACAATAACACACTTAAATCTGTCCAAACAAGAGTCTAGTAGATATCCCGGGTATGATAAAGTTTGAAACACAAAAACATAAATTATAATATAATAAATAAAAATAAATAATTAAAAAAATAAAAATAAATAGTAATAAAATAAATTTCCCCACGATTCACTATCGCTCAATTCTGCAAGTGTTCTAATTTACTATCGCAGTTTTCTAGCTGGTCTAAAACCATTTTTGACGTAAAGGGACACTTTTTGGTTGCTATGGACAATCTCCAGTTTCCAGCCAGAAAGAACAGTATATATAATATAAAACTGCATGCAGGGCATAGGACAAAGCACTGGGGACAAAAGGGATGTGAAATCATTTCATACAGTACTGTAATCTGTAAGATTACTGTACTGTATGTGTTATGATTTTTACAGTTTTTTGAATTTGCCGCCAGGCTCCGCCCCCATGCATCGCGACGCTCGCAGGGAACGGAGCCTGGCACGGAGAGGCTTCGGGCAGAGGACACAGCCCGCAGACACAGTGGGGGACATCGCAGGATCCCGGGGACAAGGTAAGTAACGCCGCACCAGGATCCTGCAATGCGATCCCGAGTGTGGCTCGGGGTTACCGCTAATGGGACTCAATTTTAACCCCGAGCCACACTCGGGAAAACCGCCAGGGGGGCTACCAGCAAAATAGTGGGGTTTCACAATGATGTCTCTTGGGAGACCATGAGGGCGGGGGGTTGCAGTGCTCTGTGTGCCCTGTCAAGTTCTGTGCGATGTTCTTCTATATCTGGGATGAGATCCTTCACCAGGGTTTTCCCTGCAGAATGTACATCTTTCTCAGTTTCAGGCAGGCCACGAATTTGAAAATTGTAGTGTCTTGAACGATTTTCGAGTTCATCGACCTTGGCAAGAGCAGTTTCAAGTTTTTCTTGTATGTCTTGCAGTCTGTCTGAATTTTGGTTTATACGTGCAACTGCTTGGTCTGCTCTCTGTTCAATAAAATCCATTCGCTGCCCCAATTGCTGCAGATCTGCATGAATGGAGGAGGTTATTTGAGCAGCATTCATGGCCAGACTCTTGGAGAGCAGTTGGGAAAAAGCTTCCATCATGGAAGGAAAGTGAGTGGGGACAGGATTGGTATTAGGCGCCTCTGTATCTGAGAGTAAAAGGCCTGTGTGAGGGTCTAACATAGGGGTGGAGGGGAGTCCGTTCTGTAACCTTCCCAGCAGGGATTCCGTAGAAGCAGGGGAAGCTCCCAGAGGCAGAGGAGGGAAATCGGTACCTGGGGAGAGTGGAGACCGAACATCCTGATCTGCAATCAAATCCTCCTCTTCTCCTGCACTGTATGTGCCTCGTGTAGCCTCCGCCATCTTAGCGTAGCTGACCGGGAAGGGGGCCGTGGTCATCTGGCCCGTTAAACTCCTCCTGACCTGTGCCGTTGTGCCCCGCGGGTTCCGGGAGTTCTCCCCCACGTATCTAGCCCGGTGTGATGTGTGTGTTCGCTCCTAAAGCAGGGCAGTGGTGGAGCGGAGCTTCAGTGACTCGCAGCCATCTTGGAAGCTGCCGCGCATGCGCATCCCTGTTGGATATTTTTTTTAACCTAACTCTGACTTGTACTTCTCAACAACATTGTCCCTTACTTGGTTGGAGAGTTCCTTGGTCTTCATGGCAGTGTTTGGTTAAAGGTGCCTCTTGCTTAGGTGTTACAGCCTCTGGGGCCTTTCAAAAAGGTGTGTATATGTAATGACAGATCATGTGACACTTAGATTGCACACAGGTGGACATCATTTCACTAATTATGTGACTTCTGAAAGTAATTGGTTGCACCAGAGTCTTTTATGGGCTTCATAACAAAGGGGGTAAATACATACGCACATACCAATTATCAGTTTTTTATTTCTGAAAAATAGTTTTATGTATTTATTTTTACTAATTTTACTTCACCAACTTAGACTATTGTGTTTTGATCCATCACATATACTTCAGGTTAAAAAAAAGCATTGAACTAAAGGCTGTAATGTAACAAAATAGGTAAAAAGCCAAGGGGGGGGGGGTTTAATATTTTTGCAAGGCACTGTGATACTTCTATCGCAAGTGCATTTGTTTGTACTACTTCATCATTATTTTATTTCTTTTTTCATCTCTTTCCCAGACCTTCCTTTCAATACTACAAATATATAATTGCTTTTATATTTGCCATAGATGAGATAAACAAGAACCCCAATATTTTACCCAATGTGACTCTGGGATATCACATATATGATTCCTGTAATGATGTGAATAGGGCCATAGAGAGTGTCTTGAACATCCTGTCTGGTGCCAAGGCCTCAATTCCAAACTACTCCTGTATGGATCAATATAAGCTGGCTGGTGTTATTGGAGATTGGACTTCAGAAATATCTATGAACATAGCACAAGTGCTAAATCTATATGGAATCTCACAGGTGAGAATAAATTATTGCTACAAATTAGTCAATATATTTAACATGGATAATAGAATGGAAATAAAAAGGCAAAGGGCACTTTTTTGGATTGGGTCCAGCGCACTAGAAGGGATCAGTTGTTGCCTTATGATGATTATCTCCATTAACAGATGTAAATTATTTTTTTCTATTAAAAAACAATATTTTAGTTAGATTTTGATAAATATTTGATCAAATGGGAATATGTCTCCTTAATTTGTCTTGTATGTAATTGCTCCTGAGGATGTTGGGAAGGTGGTGATTTTAATGTAAACCTGCCAGGGAGGTATCTTGATTATGGTGCTTCCCAGTAGACAATTGAGTGTCACGTTCACTTATCTAGACAATGCAAAATAGACTTTGCAAGGAAAGTTACACTTTGCAAGGGAGTTTTCTCCAGAGCCTAGTGAATGAGTTCTGCTGACTTCCATCATCCAATCATGTGCAAGCAGAAATGTTATTTATTTTTATTTTCTTTTTCACAAACTAAGATTTCCCAGCACACCTACCAGCTAGCCTGCAAAAAAACAAATTGACCCTGTCCAACAATTCACAGTAAAAACTGAGGGTTTTGTTTGTACACATTTGTAAATATATATGTAAGCCGAAGTGCCTGCGTCAATGCTCCACTTTGTACTGCGGTCCTAACGCTATAATTTTCAGAGTCTCCAAGTTGGAACACATACAGTATAACAGTGGATAGATTATGGTAGGCTTGCTTCCTTTAAGGTACAGAGATGCACGGGACGCACAGGAAGCCAAACAAGAGCACAATGGCAGCTGAAGACATCCAGTGAGTCCCTGCATCCAATTCAACCAACTGTACAAAAAAGTGGCAACCACCCCAACCTATAACTAGCCTTTGCAGTAAGGTGCACATGGAAAGGCAACACACATAACATTTTTTTTTCCCTTGCATGTGATTGAGTATTCTTAGAAAAGTAAAATTTCATCACATTCACTAAGTTCTAGGGAAAATTCTCTTGCAATATGCAACTTACTTTCCAAAGTGAATAGTCTATTTCCCTTAGTAGATTAACCCCAAAGAGCACAGGCAGGTGCTTTACTAGAGGAGGTAAAAGACCACAGATGACACCATAGAGCAATACTGAACAGCAGTAGAACTTTATTTTTTTTAGTTTATTAAACTTCAATTGGTTTTAAGATGAATGCGAGAAGAGTTCAAGTGTTAGCAAGGAATAAATATCTGAGATACATAGTTAGGGTTCGTTTACACTAGTGGTTGGGGGCTGAAAAACCATGCGGTAGAGCCACATTTTTACCACGCTTTAACAGCTCCCTTTAGCTGGAAAGGCTGTGAGATGTACACATGCCATGGCCACACAGGTTGCGTCAGAGGGGGGCGTCACTGGGAAACCCCGGCGTTTCCCCTTGTCAGAGGGGGATGGGGTCACGTGATGGGTGGCCCCGCCCTCAGCTACATAAGAGCTGTCAAGCTAGCGCCATTGGCTGGGTGCCTCTGGTGGAGGCAGGATCCTGTGCGTGTTCCTCGCTGGAGTCGCTGGAGATCATTCATCGCTGGAGATCATCCATCGCTGGAGATTGAGAATTGGATTACATCGCTGGAGTAGGAGCATGAATTTATTGGATTACAATGCTGGAATCTCTTTTTTATTTTATTTTTTTTTTATTTTTAATAAAGGACTTTTCCCAAGCCGTCTCCTGTGGTTTTTTAACATTTTGACACTTTCTTTTTGTGAAATGGTAGGGGTACAATGTACCCCTTACCAATTCACATGGGGGGGCGGGATCTGGGTGTCCCCTTTGTTAAAGGGGGTTTCCAGACTCTGATAAGCTCCCCGCCAGCAGACCCCCACAACCACCAGGCAAGGGTTGTGGGGATAAGGCCCTTGTCCCCATCAACATGGAGACATCCTCCCCATGTTGAGGGCACGTGGCCTGGTATGGTTCAGGAGGGGGGTGCTTTCTCGCCCCCCCTCTTTTCCTGCGGCCTGCCAGGTTGCTTGCTTGGATAAGGGTCTGGTGTGGATTTTTTGGGGGAACCCCACGCCATTTTCTTTTAAATTTTGGCACGGAGTTCCTCTTAAAATCCACACCAGACCCTTCGGTCTGGATTTTTGGGGGGAACCTCACGCCACTTTTATTTTAATTTTGGCGCACAGTTCCCCTTAATATCAATACCAGACCTGAAAGGCCTGGTAATGGAATTTTGGGGGACCCCCACGCATTTTTTTTTTCAATGACTTTCAATGATTTTTATGTGAATTGTCGGGACCGAAAATTCATTAATAGCCGGCACTTTTAAATGACTTTTTTTTCCTTTAGAAATGTCATTTTGCTCTCAGACTGTTATAAACACGGGAAACATGCGCTACTTTACAGGCATGCTATAGACACCCCCCAGGTACGAAATTTAAAGGAATATTTAACTTTTATTGTTTCACTTTAAGCATTATTAAAATCACTGCTCCCGAAAAAACGGCCGTTTTTAAAACTTGTTTTTGCATTGATACATGTCCTCTGGGGCAGGACCCAGGTCCCCAAACACTTTTTATGACAATAACTTGCATATTAACCTTTAAAATTAGCACTTTTGATTTTTCATGTTCGTGTCCCATAGACTTTAATGGTGTTTGCGTGTTCAGACAAATTTTTTGCCTGTTCGCATGTTCTGGATGTGAACCGAACAGGGGGGTGTTCGGCCCATTCCTACTGGCCCACTACCTTTGCTGGAAGTTTATTCCAAGCATCAACTACCCTTTCAGTAAAATAATACTTTCTAGGATTAGTCTTAAACTTTCCTCCAGTTAGTTGGAGGTCATTTCCCTGTGTTTTTGATTTTGGTTACATATTGAAAATACTGCCCTCCTATATCTTATTCACCCCCTTGATGTATTTAAAGGATTTTTGTGACAGACGATACTCTATTGGTCTCTTCTGCCTAAACTGCTTCTCCCTGCTTGTCAGAGTTAACCACTTCCCATCTGGGTCAATTCTGGCACTTCACTCCTACATGTAAAATCATAATTTTTTTGATAGAAAATTACTCAGAGCCCCAAACATTATATATGTTTTTTTAACAGAGATCCTAGGGAATAAAATAAAAATGTTACAACTTTTTATGTCACATGGTATTTGTGCAGCAATTTTTCAAACGCGTTTTTTTTGGGGGAAAAAACTGTTTAATGAATTATTAAAAAACACTAAAGTTGGCCCAATATTTTTGTATGATGTGAAAGATAATGTTACGCCAAGTAAATATATAGCCAACATGTCACACTTGAAAATTGCTCACGCTCGTGGAACAAACTTTGGTACTCAAAAATCTCCATAGGCAACAGTTTAATTTTTTTTCCAGTTACCTGTTTAGAGTTACAGAGGAGGTCTTGCTATAGAATTATTGCTCTCGCTCTAAAATTCACAGCGACACCTCACATGTGTGGTTTGAATTCCAGTTACATATGTGGGCGTGACAAACGTATGCGTTTGCTTCTGAGTGTGAGCTCGTGGGGACAGGGGCACTTTAAAGCGGGGTTCCACTCAAATTTTTAACTTAATCTTACCCCCTTCAGTTAATTGCATAGATATTCAAATGCCGCACGAAAAATTTTTTTATCGCTGTAATTACCTTTATATTGTACTTTATTCTGGCACTTCCTGTCTCTCCTCCCATGGGAGTAGGCGTGTTTATTGCCTTTCCCTGGCACCGCACTGTCTCCTGGGAGCTTAGTGTCAGGCTTCCCAAGATTCAGTGTGGAAACAATGATCATGCGTGTGAACAAGCTGTGAATGAACAGCATTCACCGCATCCAGGAAATCAATGCTTGTGGGCTTCACATGCCCACAAGCAAGATGGAAACAACCAGCATCACATTTTTTAAGTTATTCTTCAGTACGAAAACAGACAGAGGCGGAAATATTACACCCAAACTGAGTATTATTTTGGGGTTAGCAAAGTGTCTCAATGACCTAAAAAAGAAAAAAAAAGATTGGTCTCCGGACTCCCGCTTTAAGTAAAAAAAAAAAAATTGTGTTATTTATTTTATTTTCATTTTTTGATTTTTAAACTTTCCCTTTAATTTTTTTTGATCACTTTTATTCCTATTACAAGGAATGTCAACATCCCTTGTAATAGGAATAGTGCGTGGCAGGTCCTCTTCATGTTGAGATGTGGGGTCAATAAGACCCCACATCTCTCCTCCAGGCTGGAAAGCCTGAGATGAAAAATAAAACAGGACGATCTCGGCTTTCCAGCCGAGTATATGGCATTATTTACAGGCCGGGTGTGATGTCATAACGTCACGCCTGGGCCTCCGAGAGTTATAGAGATGACCGGGGACCATCTGTTCTCCGCACATCTCTATGGTCAACTTACACCACCGGTGGATGCCTTCTCCGGCTCGCGGGTCACACGGGCGAGTCAGTAGAAGCACTGGAGGGCTGTGGGAGGTGGGGGACGTCCCATCCCACTGCCTGTAAGAACAATCAAGCGGCTGAACTGCTGCTATGATTGTTCTTATGGTGCAGGAAATTGCTGGCTGAAAAGAACAATACCGGGTTGATGCCTGTAGGTGCAGGCATCAGCCCGGTATAACCACTGAAACGGGAGGACTTCCATGTACTTCTTCCCAGCGGGAAGTGGTTAATTTATACTGAGCTATTGATTCACAGTCTCAGAGTACATTTATGCCACTGCTCTGTACATGTCCATGTGCATGCATGGGATAGATGCCATTGTGGGACTGCCAATCAAGTGCCAAAGGGTCCATATCCAGAAGGAAGACCAAAAGATAATGCCCATGACAACTGAGAATGCACCACGGTGTTGGGGGTTAAATTCCACACTAAAGATGGATTCCAGTGGGGTGGACAGTATTGAATAACAGTACAGTTAATCTGAAAAAAGCAGTACAGAGTCACATTGGGACTCTACAATAAGCTGCAAGTGATATGTGACTCCTCAAAGTCACATAAAACAAGAATACCAAGCAGCTATGAAAAATACATTTTTTAAATCAGGTTGTCCCTACAAATGACAAGAAGATAATGTAGGAGTAAAATAAACTGAATGGTTAATGCAAGAAAAAGGAGAAGGGATGGCACGTATTCTAAGAAGAATTCAAAGCCATGCACTGCAATATGGATTTAAAGCGGAGCTTCACCCAAACATGGAACTTCCACTTTAAGTGATGGTGACCACCTGACATGCCACATGTGGCATATCATTTTTTGGGGGGGTGAGCGGATACCCTCTTTTTAGAGGCATCCAGCTCCCACTTCCTCCTGGGGCTCTGCAGCACCGGAAGGAAATTCACCTCTTCCCCCTCCCTCCCTGCAATCTTCTGGGACACGTCACAGAATGGGTGGAACCCTGCTTTAAAAAAACTCCTAGCTGAATCTGCTCAAAAATTCACCAGTAGTTTGAATCTCAAACCCATAGGATCACATTGTAGTGATGATCTCATTCCCCATCCCTATCCTACACTTCTGTTTAATGTTAGAGCTTTCCCACACTTTTCTGCACCCACGCATCCCTATTGGTTGATCATTGTTATAAGTTGCCTCATTTGGTAGGAGTGTAGGATTTGGGATGGGGCAGGGCAAGCTACTTCACTGCTAGGTAGTGCAAAGCTTTACCAATGCAGAACAGTTGGGTCAAGGAGAGCTTTTGCTTTTTTCTTTTTTTAAATGTCCTGTATAGTTAATACTGGAATGTTAATATCACAAAATTCTCCTATTATTTATTTAGATCAGCTATGGATCACCATATTCTGCACTGACCAACAGACGACTCTATCCATCCTTCTTCCATACCCTGCCCAGTGATCACATTCAATTTCTGGCAGTTGTTAAGCTACTCAAACACTTTGGCTGGACATGGATTGGTGTCATTGTGTTTGATGATGATTATGGAGATAGTCAGACTCAGGAGTTGATATTGAGCGCTGCCAGCCATGATATCTGCATTGAGTTTATTATTAAAATTCCAAATGATCAAGAAAATAAACCCAGAAATGTACTTTATGAGAAAGCAGAGATTCTAAACAATTCAACCTCCCAAGTTGTTGTACTTTGCGGGAAATCTTCATATTCCGTGAAGTACTTTCTAGAAGTGCAATGCGAAGTTCAGAGTAAGACATTTATTATGCCAGTAACATGGACTGTTGAGAGGTTTTTTCAACCACATAAAATACCATACCACGGAAGCTTATTATTTACACCACCTAAAAAAAGTATACAATGTTTAAAGGAATTGTTGCAAAATGTTACCTCTGCCAATTGTACTGATGACTTTTTACTAGAACATATTTTAGCATACTGCTACTATTGTTTAACATCAGATTCATATTTCAATAGGATATATGAAGATACATTCAAAGTTAAACTTTATAAATGTAACGCTATTCCTGACTTCTCGAAAAACATTAAAGATTTTGGAACCACATATCATGTGTATAAAGCTGTCTATGCCTTGGCACATTCTTTGCACAATATGGAAGCCTATTTGTCCAAAAATGCCAAAGGCACCTTCAGGAAAAATCTGAAGCTTATGCAAGAGGTAATGTGTTCACTACTGTCTTGTACACATACAGTAACTACTGCTATGTTTTTTTTTACATATTATTTTTTACCACAAAATTTGGTTAAAGCAGAGTTCCACCGAAAAAGCACCACTTATGTGCCTCCTCCAGTGCCACATTTGGCACCTTTCTGGGGGGAAGAGGGTACCTGTTTTTGACAGGTACCTGTCCCCACTTCTGAGAGATCTCTCTGTGGCAAGATCACTCAGAGGTTTAGCCCCCTCCTCCTTCCCCCGCCGCCGGGCCATTCAGAAAGAGGACCACGCTTTGCACATGAGCAGTAGGGAACCGGCTGTGAAGTCGCAAGTCTTCACTGCCAGTTCAATGTACAGGCAATGGCGGCGGCAGCACCGAGAGCTGATTGAAACATCGGCTGGGGTGCTGACATCGCTGGATTCCAGGAAAGGTAAGTGTTCTAATACTAAAAGTCAGCAGCTCTGATGTTCACTGACTCCATCCCACCACTAATATACAACCCCTGGCAAAAATTATGGAATCACCAGTCCCTGAGGATGTTCCTTCAGTTGTTTATTGTTGTAGAAAAAAAGCAGATCACAGACATGGCCAAAAACTAAAGGCATTTCAAATGGCAACTTTCTGGCTTTAAGAAACACTAAAAGAAAATCAAGAAAAATAATTGTGGTGGCCAGTAACAGTTAGATTTATAGAACAAGCACAGGGAATAAATTATGGAATCACTCAATTCTGAGGAAAAAATTATGGAATCACCCTGTAAATTTTCATTACAAACACTGAAAGAAATGTATAAATATCTAATACTATAGATATTATCAATTCTCATTCTCAGGGGTGTTTCTGAATGTATAGCAATGTCTTTGTGCTTATATGTTATATATATATATATATATCAGTGACCTTTCTCCTAGAGGGTAGGGTGTATAGGAGATATGTTTCTGTACTTTGTCCAAGGCCGCATTTCCAACTTACTTTTAGGAATTTGTTTCTTAGTAGAAATTGAAGAATCCTTCATTCATACGATGCTTCCAGAAAGGTTGTTTATTTGTTCAGAAAGATAAGCAAAGACCAGACTTACATCGATAACATGTGGCATGGTGATGGTCTCAGAAGGAGGAGGAGACATCTTGATGTTACATTCTCCAAAGTGTTGGGTTACTTCTCTCTTGTTAACCCTACTCCATTCCTATTCTACCATGAATCTGATCCATTCTTATACTGTTTCAAAATGTTATGTCAGCATATCCTAGTAACACCCATATTTGCATATATACTTTAAATGGCTATAGTCTAAAGATAAGCAACATTACTCCACCCATTGTCCTGACATAGCAACTCAAAATAGAAATATCTACCCAGCTAAACCACTCCTCTGTCCTCTGTCCTCCATCCTGTTAACTTTCAGAAACAATCACAAATTACATATAACATTTATGTGTTTCATATATTTTTTCAGAAACTTTTATCACTTAAAATAATAATGAACTTAAAATCGTCTAACAAACACTAACACCTGCATCAGATTAAATCTGCTTGTTAGTATGTAGGTAATGAGGGTAAATCATCACGCAGTGTTGCACAAGATGTTGGTTGTTCACAGTCGGCTGTGTCTAAAACATGGACCAAATACAAACAACATGGGAAGGTGGTTAAAGGTAAGCATACTGCTAGACCAAGGAAGACATCAAAGTGTCAAGACAGAAAACTTAAAGCAATATGCCTTGAAAACAGAAAATGTACAACAAAACAAATGAGGAACAAATGGGAGGAAACTGGAGTCAACATCTGTGACCGAACTGTAAGAAACCACCTAAAGGAAATGGGATTTACATACAGAATAGCTAAAAGAAAGCCATCTCTAACACCTAAACACAAAAAAACAAGGTTACAATGGGCTAAGGAAAGGCAATCGTGGACTGTGGATGATTGGATGAAAGTCATATTCAGTGATGAATCTCGAATCTGCATTGGGCAAGGTGATGATGCTGGAACTTTTGTTTGGTGCCGTTCCAATGAGATTTATGCAGACGACTGTCTGAAGAAAACATGCAAATTTCCACAGTCAATTATGATATGGGGCTGCATGTCAGGTAAAGGCACTGGGTAGATGGCTGTCATTATATATTCAATAAATGCACAGGTTTACATTGAAATTTTGGACACTTTTCTTATCCCATCTATTGAAAGGATGTTTGGGGATGATGAAATCATTTATCAAGATGATAATGCATCTTGCCATAGAGCAAAAACTGTGAAAAAAATTCCTTGAAGAAAGACACATAAGGTCAATGTCATGGCCTGCAAACAGTCCGGATCTCAATCCAATTGAAAATCTGTGGTGGAAGTTAAAGAAAATGGTCCATGACAAGGCTCCAACCTGCAAAGATGATTTGGCAACAGCAATCAGAGAAGGCTGGAGCCAGATTGATGAAGAGTACTGTTTATCACTCATTAAGTCAATGCCTCAGAGACTGCAAGCAGTTATAAAAGCCAGAGGTGGTGCAACAAAGTACTAGTGATGTGTCTGAGTGTTATTTTGTTTGTTTGTTTTTCATGATTCCATAATTTTTTCCTCAGAATTGAGTGATTCCATAATTTATTCCCTGTGCTTGTTCTATAAATCTAACTGTTACTGGCCACCAGAATTATTTTTCTTGATTTCTTTTAGTGTTTCTTAAAGCCAGAAAGTTGCCATTTGAAATGCCTTTAGTTTTTGGCCATGTCTCTTATCTGCTTTTTTTCTACAACAATAAACAACTGAAGGAACATCCTCAGGGACTGGTGATTCCATAATTTTTGCCAGGGGTTGTATATTTGGGCAAACGTTTCTGGACATCAAATCATCACATTTATATAAACATGTTGGACATCTGATTCCAAAACCATGGCCATAAAATCAGGCACATAGCAATGCAATATCCATTGAAAAACATTTAAATACATTTTAGACAATTGTACATGTACACTTCCAACCTTATGGAAAACATTTGGGGAAGACCTTTTTTTTTTATTTCAGCTTAATTTTGCCAAATCTGGATTCATAACGGGCCATAAAGACATGGTTTGAGGTGTTTGGTGTAGAGGAACTCAAGTGGCCTGCACAGAGCCCTGAACTCAGTCCTAGTAAACACTTCAAGACACTGATTGTGAACCAGATCTTTTCATTTAACATCTGTACCTGAATTCACAAGTACTCTTTTGGATGGATAGGTAGAAAATCCCACAGACATTTTCCAAAATTTTAGGTGAGGCTTCCTCAAATGAGAGGAGGCTGTCATTGTTGAAAAGGGTGGGGAATTCTATATTAATGTCCTTAGTTTTCAAATAGTATGTCCAGCAAGGTACCTTGATAAATGTGGGCTGCATCCCATCAATATTGTAGGCCCACAATGAATTGCTTATCTTAGCACTTTACTTCATTTAAAGCGGGATTCCGTCCCTGAAAAAAAAAGTGAAAGTCAGCAGCTACAAACACTGTAGCTGCTGACTTTAAATAAGTACTACCTGTCCTGGGTGCTCACGATGTCGGCCACATGAGGCCGACCCGTCCCTCAGCTCTCGGGTCCTGGCACCGCCATCCTAAGTAAGGGAAACAGGCAGTGGAGCCTTGCGGCTTCACTGCCAGTTTCCTACTGCGCACGCGCGAGCGTGAATGGCCCCTGGTGTATTGGGAACACACCCAGTTCCCAGAAGGCAACGGGGTCGCTCACTGAGGAGCAGAACACGCTGCGGAATAGGAAGTGGCAGATTAGGAAGACTGCCTAGCAACAAGGGTTTAGGTAAGTTTACATTTTTTTTTTTTTCAAAATTTTTTTTTAATTTTTTTTTTAGGATTTTTCATTCAATTTTTTTTTTTAAGGTGGCCCTCCTCTTTAAGTCCTGTGTGCAGGTACAGCAACATTGAATATTAACTATACAAAAAAGCACAGGCCCCTTCTAAGGGAAGGCACCCCATTTGTGTATGTGTGTTATATTCTTAAAGAGAGGGGTTCCTTACGTGATACAGTATCACATAATGTTTTTTTTTTTCAACTGATTGCATGTTGTGTTTTCAAGCTAATTTAAACCATAGAAGTATCCACAATAACCCCTAATCTGGATGATTGTTGCATGTATTGGAGAAGGAAATAATAAATATGTATGTAATTTAAGTTAAAAATATTGAACGGTGGAAAAGACTTGGTATAGTCTTGTGCAATTTCACTTTCTTTTAGTTTTTAAGAAGAGTCCATTTTCAAGATCCCACTGGAGAAGAAGTATATTTTAATGAGAGAGGAGATATGGGCGCGTTGTATCATATTTACAGTTTTGGGATGAATTCTAGTTTTGGACTTATATTTGTACGTATGGGAAGTTACAATGCATCTTCTGATGGAGAAGAATTTGTGTTTGATGGATTACCACCAATATGGAAACATGGTGAGGTTTGTGTTTTCACTTGACTACTGATTCCTACATAAATGTGTTAAGTAGTGTAGGAGCTTATCGCTAATTCCCTCTAACATTCCTATTGACACCAAGATGGACTGCATAATTAGGCAGAAGGGATGTGCAGGAGGTAGGAAGGGATGGACAAGCTTTAGTACTTTGAGAAAGTATTGAAGTTTGCATGACTACTGTATGTGTAGGTATCTCTAGGAGCCCACATAATGCATTTGCAGGCCCCTAGAGATGTCTACAAAATGGTTAACTTAGCAAAGTGCATTTTTTTTAGCTTAGTTAAGTAAGGTGAAGATATGGTTATTTTAGCCACTGCCTGATCGACTGGTGAAAGTATGTATAAAACTTTTTTTAAAATTTTTTTACCATTTTCTTTTTTATTTATTTATTTGTTTCACATTTTCACTATGATTACTTATAACACTGATGATCACTGTTATAAGTTTAGCGCCACCCTCGTATGGGCTGCTGGAGGATCACTGACCCCAAAGGTTGTGCTGACCTTGCAAGCCTCCTGACACCTCTGACACCCTGGGTTCAGACATAATTCAAAGAAATAATGCAATTGCAAAGACACCAGACTGTATCAAATAAATGAGCATTTTACTAAGATTTCTTAAGTCAACAAGAAGAAAGGAATGGTAATGCAGATATCGTTCAATCTCAAATATTATTCTTCGCAAATATATACAACACATGGGCAATGCAAAGAAAGAACACAATAAATAAAACGGTAATAACCAGCAGGCCCTGGAAGAACCTATGACCCCAAGTATAAAAAAGTGAAGAGAATGACCTATCTGTGTCAAACTGCTCCCTTAAAATTCTGATGCCATGGGCCCAGAAAGAAAACAGCACAATTTAAAAGAACACAATGGGGTTGATTTACTAAAACGAGTGCAAAATCTGGTGCCGCTGTGCATAGAAACCAATCAGCTTCTATCTTCATCTTGTTCAATTAAGCATTGGTAATAAAACCTGGAAGCTGATTGGTTTCAATGCACAGCTCCACCAGATTTTGCACTCTCTATTTTTAGTAAATCAACCCCCATATGTGAATAGTGCAAAAAATGGAGTGCAGCGCTAGGTTTTACACAGAAATGACCATGTGCATAAACAGCATATGTAGAAAATACAAATGCAAAACAGTAAGATAAATGTGCAGTGTAACCTAAGACATAAGTGACATACATCCAATAAAGTGCAACTATGCAGTGCAATATACAATGCTGTATACAACCAGAAGACAGTGCAAAAAAATTGATGCAGTTCTGTGCAACTAAGTATAATAAAAGCGCACTTTTGGTTTTTCATGTTAATGTCCCATAAACTTTAACGGTGTTCCGCGGCTTTCAAATTTGCCGCGAACACCGTATAATAGTTACATAGTATACATAGTTACATAGTAGGTGAGGTTGAAAAAAGACACAAGTCCATCAAGTCCAACCTATGTGTGTGATTATGTGTCAGTATTAAATTACATATCCCTTTATGTTGCAGTCATTCAGGTGATTATCTAATAGTTTCTTGAAGCTATCAATGCTCCCTGCTGAGACCACTGCCTGTGGAAGGGAATTCCACATCCTTGCCGCTCTTACAGTAAAGAACCCTCTACGTAGTTTAAGGTTAAACCTCTTTTCTTCTAATTGTAATGAGTGGCCACAAGTCTTATTAAACTCTCTTCTGCGAAAAAGTTTTATCCCTATTGTGGGGTCACCAGTACAGTATTTGTAAATTGAAATCATATCCCCTCTCAAGCGTCTCTTCTCCAGAGAGAATAAGTTCAGCGCTCGCAACCTTTCCTCATAACTAAGATCCTCCAGACCCTTTATTAGCTTTGTTGCCCTTCTTTGTACTCGCTCCATTTCCAGTACAACCTTCCTGAGGACTGGTGCCTAGAACTGGACAGCATACTCCAGGTGCGGCCGGACCAGAGTCTTGTAGAGCGGGAGAATTATCGTTTTATCTCTGGAGTTGATCCCCCTTTTAATGCATGCCAATATTCTGTTTGCTTTATTAGCAGCAGCTTGGCATTGCATGCCATTGCTGAGCCTATCATCTACTAGGACCCCCAGGTCCTTTTCCATCCTAGATTCCCCCAGAGGTTCTCCCCCCAGGGTATAGATTGCATTCATATTTTTGCCACCCAAATGCATTATTTTACGTTTTTCTACATTGAACCTCATTTGCCATGTAGTCGCCCACCCCATTAATTTGTTCAGGTCTTTTTGCAAGGTTTCCACATCCTGCGGAGAAGTTATTGCCCTGCTTAGCTTAGTATTGTCTGCAAATACAGAGATTGAACTGTTTATCCCATCCTCCAGGTCGTTTATAAACAAATTAAATAGGATTGGTCCCAGCACAGAACCCACTTCCCACCCCGGACCATTCTGAGTACTCCCCATTTATCACCACCCTCTGAACTCGCCTTGTAGCCAGTTTTCAATCCATGTACTCACCCTATGGTCCATGGCAACGGACCTTATTTTGTACAGTAAACGTTTATGGGGAACTGTGTTAAATGCTTTTGCAAAATCCAGATACACCACGTCTATGGGCCTTCCTTTATCTAGATGGCAACTCACCTCCTCATAGAAGGTTAATAGATTGGTTTGGCAAGAACGATTTTTCATGAATCCATGCTGATTACTGCTACTGATATCATTCTTATTACTAAATTACTTATTACTCGCTGTTCGGCGAACAGACGAACACCCGATGTTCAAGCCAGACTTACGTTCGACTAGATCATCGGGCTCATCCCTACTGGCGACACTGGGATTCAGCTGTGTCTGTAACAGTGATGATGAGAGTGACCCCCAACAGTCACTTGGCCGACAGAGAGCAGGCGATGGTGGATCCACTTGCAGGTTTATGGCTCACTCACTGAAGACTCTTAATGTCATCCAGGCTGCAGCACCTGCTCACATTCCCCAGAACAGACGGGTCCCTGCTCTCAGCTGAAGGCCATGGCCCCAAGATAAAGAGCTCCTCCTTGGCTATTTATGTCCTCACCCAGCATTCTTCTTTCTTCAGTCAGCTGGAACTTGTAGTCTGCAGCAGCACTGGCTCCATCGATATCACGGCTGTCTGGACTACATGTCCACTGATCCCCTGCTTTTAGTAGTGTTTTTTCTCTCTCTATGCCTCCAGAAAATGATGACACAATGTCCAGGCTGAACAATAGAGGGAAACAAACTCAAGGCAATGCTTAACAAATGTCCCATGATAACACAGACAGACTAGCCAGCGCCTGACTACTTCAGCAAGCATTTTTATGAATGGCATTCATTCATGTTGCATTGTTTGCAACTGTGACAGCTGTGATTGGCCACAAATATTACATGGTACAGGTGCGCTGTGTTTGGCCCTGTCTGTACCATATGATCACGGTGACCAATCACAAAGATCACAAGTATAGTATACAATGAATGGCTATGAATAAAAGCTATTCATTGTGTACATTTGACATGTGATCGATGTGATTGGACATAGCGATCCCACGGTACCAGGGCCAGCCAGGTACAATGCACTATCATCCGTTGTGTCACAGTAGGTTACAGATCCTGTCTCTACATGGCCCTTAGGGTGTACACAAAGTGCATGACTGGGAGGATGTCATATGATCTCCACCTGGAATAGCAGTGCTCCTGCTTGGCCACCTTTTACTATTGGCTGAATGGGAGGTAGTTAAATACCAAATCATGCGGGGAAAAAATAGAATTGCTGCTTGCCCATGATTAACCACTTGCCTACTGGGCACTTTTACCCCCTTCCTGCCCAGGCCAATTTTCAGCTTTCAGCACTGTTGCACTTTGAATGACAATTACGTGGTCATGCAAAACTGTACCCATATGAAATTTTTATCATTTTTTTCACACAAATAGAGCTTTCTTTTGCTGGTATTTAATCACCATTTTTGCTAAACAAATGAAAAAAGACCAAACATAAAAAAAAAACAAAAAAAGTTTTCTTAATTTCTGTTATAAAATTTTGCAAATAGGTGATTTTTCTCCTTCACTGATGTGCGCTGATAAGTCTGCACTGATGGGCACTGATAGGCTGCACTGATGGGCACAGTTGAGGCAGTACTGATGGGCACTGATGAGGTGGCACTGATGAGCACTGATAGGCAGCACTGATGAGCACTGATAGGCAGCACTGATGAGCACTGATAGGCTGCACTGATGGGCACTGATGAGGCGGCACTGGTGGGCACTGATAAGGAGGCACTGATGAGCCTGCACTGATATGTGGCACTGATGGGTACTGATAGGAGGCCTGATTGCACTAATAGACAGCACTAAAGGGCACTGATAGGCGTCACTGATGGGCACTGATAGATGGCACTGATAGGCAGCACTGATGATGAGGCACAGATTGGCAACACTGATGGGCACTGATTGGCAGCACTGATGGGCACTGATCGAAAGCACTGATTGGCTTTGATTTGCAGCACTGATAGCTACTGATTGGCACTGATAGACAGCACATATGGGCACTGTGTCCTGATTATCAGTGCAGATTTCCCCTTTCACACTAGCCAGTTACCGTCTCTTTCCTCTCCTTACACTGTGACAGCATGAGGAAAGGAATGCTGATAACTGGCAAGTGTATTTTCATTGTGATCAGCTGTGATTGGACACAGCTGATCACATGGTAAAGAGCCACTGTGAATGGCTGTTTATCCCAATCACAGAGCGCATGGGTGCAAGCCTCAATGCATGGTTCTGGGAGGACGTAATATGACGCCCTCCCAGAACTGTGCAGCCATGCTGTCATTTGGCTATAGTGGGGTCAGGAAGTGATTAAACAGCTAGTAGTAGTTGGTCACATTCAAATAGGCATTGTTCTGTAATGTTGAAGATATTTTGTAACTTCTCCAAGCCACTCTTTCAGTTCTAATGAGTTTCTGAAAAATACCCCAATGTTTACTGCATATCCACACAGGTAGCAAAGACATAGTAGGTTACATAGTAGGTGAGGTTGAAAAAAGACACAAGTCCATCAAGTCCAACCTATGTGTGTGATTATATGTCAGTATTACATTGTATATCCCTGTATGTTGTGTGCATTCAGGTGCTTATCTAATCGTTTCTTGAAACTATCAATGCCCCCCACTGAGACCACCACCTGTGGAAGCGAATTCTACATCCTTTCCGCTCTTACAGTAAAAAAGCCTTTACGTAGTTTAAGGTTAAACCTCTTTTCTTCTAAATTTACTGAGCCGCCATGAGTCTTGTTAAACTCTCTTCTGCTAAAAAGTTTTATTCCTATTGTTGGGTCACCAGTACGGTATTTGTATATTGAAATCATATCCCCTCTCAAGCGTCTCTTCTCCAGAGAGAATAAGTTCAGTGCTCACAACCTTTCCTCATAACTAATATCCTCCAGACCCTTTATTAGCTTTGTTGCCCTTCTTTGAACTTGCTCCATTTCCAGTACATCCTTCCTGAGGGCTGGCACCCAGAACTGGACAGCATACTCTAGGTGCGGCCGGACTAGAGTCTTGTAGAGCGGGAGAATTATCTCTGGAGTTGATCCCCCTTTTAATGCATGCCAATATTCTGTATCCTTTGTTAGCAGCAGCTTGGCATTGCATGCCATTGCTGAGCCATTGCTGAGCCTATCATCTGCTAGGACCCCTGAGTATTTTTCCATCCTAGATTCCCCCAGAGGTTCTCCCCCCAGTGTATAGACATTCATATTTTTGCCACCCAAATGCATTAATTTACATTTTTCTACATTGAACCTCATTTGCCATGTAGTTGCCCACCCCATTAATTTGTTCATATCTTTTTGCAAGGTTTCCACATTCTACGGAGAAGTTATTAGCTTAGCATCGTCTGCAAATACAGAGATTGAACTGTTTACCCCATCCTCCAGGTCGTTTATGAACAAATTAAATAGGATTGGTCCCAGCACAGAACCCTGGGGAACCCCACTACCCATCCCTGACCATTCCGAGTACTCCCCATTTATCACCACCCTCTGAACTCGCCCTTGTAGCCAGTTCTCAATCCATGTACTCACCCTATGGTCCATGCCAACGGACCTTATTTTGTACAATAAATGTTTATAGGGAACTTGAAAAGTTGCAATATGGGTAGGAACATAATAAAAGGAAAAAAGGGCACCAATTTCCCTGTACAATAATGTAAAAATGGAGGATTTTTTGGCGGGACTTTTAAGGTGCCAGCAAAAGGGGATAAATCATTACAAACCCTGATGGGTATAGAAAGTACAATGATTTTTCATTGTTACATACAGAACATAATAAAAGGTTTGGTAGGGGTTATGTGCTGCAGATCACCTGCCCCCCATGATTAGGGAGGTAAAGTTTCCAACACAGGCGGTAGCAAGTGGGATAATTTAAACAAGTGAACTGGGATTTGAGGCTTAACAGGAAAACTATAGTATTACACCAAACTATCACAAACAGGACATATTTGTTCTGTAATTTTACCTTAAGTCCTATTAAGCCTCAAATCCCAGTTCACTTGTTTAAATTATCCCACTTGCTGCCGCCTGTGTTGGAAACTTTACCTCCCTAATCATGGGGGGCAGGTGATCTGCAGCAGGTTTTGTCATCTTCATATATAAGATGACCTATTTATTATTATTTTTTACCATATCAAGGATAAACATGAACTGTGTTTTCCTTTCATATTGATTTATATCTTATATAGATTATACCCAATTATAAATGCATTCATTTCACCTTCCGCAGTAACATTCTCAACAGACTTCTATCTGCAGTCCAGACACCATTGGTCTTTTTTCTTAATTATTGTTTTTATTGATGCAAGTAAGTTACCTTTTTTCCCCAGTGTTCGCACTGTTGCCTCACATGAGTCCACCTTTAGTTATCACTTTTCCAATGGTTATTTTTGTTAACCATCCCACCCCTCAATTTCCACACTCCCCATCACTTCCCACTCTCACCCCCCCCCCCCCCAAATTCCCCCCTCCATCCCTTCTCACTTTAACTACACAAGAATATATATCATTTAATCGATACGATGCCTACTAATTTATGCACACTCTGTTGGTCAGATTACAGCTTTAAAGCCCCTTTGGAGCCACTTTGGCGTCCTTCCATGTGCACTACCCACTGACGGTCGTTTATGGCTTGACTCTGAGGTGCAGACGACAGATCCTCATTTGGGTGAGTGATTGATGGTGGGCATGGTGGTTGACAGCCTATTCTATTGTTTCACTACTATTCCCAACTGTTTATATTGTATTTTTGGTTTAGGCTATGGTTTTAATTTCAATTTGTTTTTGCTTTGGTTGTATACTGTGATACATCTAACTGTCTTTAAAACATCCCCTGATGAGCCTAGAATGGCGAAACATGTCGGGACAATCACTCCAATGTCTCCATTAATTGATTATATTTGTTTCATCTGTTTTGAATTCCTGATGTATCTTTGTACATGTGCACATAGCCCCTACCAAAACTTTTATTATGTTCTGTATTTAACAATAAAAAATTGTTGTACTTTCTATACCCATCAGGGTTTGTAATGATTTATCCCCCTTTGCTGGCACCTTAAAAGTCCCACCAAAAAATCCTCCCTTTTTATGTTTACAGGGAACTGTGTCAAATGCTTTTGCAAAATCCAGATACACCACGTCTAGGGGCCTTCCTTTATCTAGCTGGCAACTCACCCCCTCATAGAAGGTTAGTAGATTGGTTTGGCAAGAATGATTCTTCATGAACCCATGCTGATTACTGCTAATGATACCGTTCTCATTACTAAAATCTTGTATATAGTCCCTTATCATCCTCTCCAGGATTTTACATACTTTTGATGTTAGACTAACTGGTCTGTAATTCCCAGGGATGTATTTTGGGCCCTTTTTAAATATTGGTGCTACATTGGCATTTCTCCAATCAGCTGGTACCATTCCAGTCAGTAGACTGTCAGTGGTCCCGGTTATTTATTAATGTTAAGTTTCCCAAGTCTAATTTTAATTCTGTCCTCTGTTAACCATGGAGGTGCTTCCTGTGATGTGTCATGAGGATAAACACTGCAGTTTTGGTTACTGAAGCCCCCCGATTCCCTCGTGAAGGCTGAGGAGAAGAATAAATTCAATACCTTCGCCATCTCCCCATTCTTTGTTACCAGATGTCCTTCCTCATTCTTTATGGGGCCAATATGGTCTGTCCTCCCTTTTTTATTGTTTACATGCTTAAAGAAGTTCTTGGGATTTTTTTTGCTCTCCTCCGCTATGTGTCTTTCATGTTCTATCTTAGCCGTCCTTATTGTACCCTTACATTTCTTGTTGCATTCTTTATAAAGTCTGAATGCTGATGATGATCCCTCAACCTTGTATTTTTTGAAGGCCTTCTCCTTTGCTTTTATATGCATTTTTACATTTAAGTTAAGCCATCCAGGACTTTTGTTCGCTCTATTAAATTTATTACCCAATGGGATGCATTGGCTAATGCTCTTATTTAATATGCTCTTAAAGCAAACCCATCTCTCCTCCGTGTTCTTTGTTCCTAAGATTTTATCCCAATTTATGCCTTCTAGCAAGGTTCGTAGTTTAGTGAAGTTGGCTCTTTTGAAATTCAGTGTCTTTGTATTCCCCTTATGTTTCCTATTTGTGTGATTTATACTGAAGCCAATTGATCTGTGATTGCTGTTACCTAAATTGCCCCGTATTTCCACATCTGTGATCAGGTCTGTATTGTTGGTAATCAGTAGATCCAGTAATGCTTTATTTCTAGTTGGTGGGTCTACCATCTGACCCATAAAATTGTCCTGCAAGACATTAAGGAACTGGCGAGCCTTTGATGAATGCGTGGTTCCCTCCGCCCAGTCTATGTCTGGATAGTTAAAATCCCCCATTATGATACAAGGTACAGATAATTATACAATGTGGTTGGATTACAGGAGATAATCAGAGACTAAGGATGGATTACAGGAGATAATCAGAGACTGCGAATGGATTAGTTAAAGAAATAATAAAAGGTTGGCGCTAATTCAAAAAGTGAGCATACATAAATGACATTAGACACATAACATGAAACATTTAAATAGGACCATAAAATGAAAACATTTATGACAAAGGAAGTCCTAATAAGAAAGTCCACACACCAAAAAGAAAAAAATCTGTGTAGTGATAATAAATCTTAGTTATCCGTGCTCCACCATCACTCATGTAGGAGAAAAAGGAGAAAAACAAACTCACCAAATAGCTAAAAATAGGGAAAAAGGCTTTTGTAGGAATCAAATCCTTAGAAGGATAGTAAGCATCAGGGAGGGATGATCCTTGGCTGGACAACCTCAGCTAGTATATCCTTAAGCTCATATGTAGGTAGAAGCTTGATTAAAAACAAAAATCATCACATGCGCAATACAGCTAGTACAAACTGAAGGCTGAAGTGGTAAATATTGCACTTACATTAATAGGTGCTAATAAGCTAGCACCAACATATACAGCAAAGCAGCAGGGATACATGCCGCTCCTAGGACTCTCAGCGTGCATTTCAACACGTCAGAGATCGGAACCAAGCGTACCGGAAGTGATGTCAGTGCGAGCGAGTGCGCAGCCACAATGCATTTCGTGGTTACACGTCATCAGTAACCACGAAATGCATCACTTCAGGTACACTTGGTTCTGATCTCTGACGTGTTGAAACACACGCCGAGAGTCCTAGGAAGGGCGAGTATCCACTGCTGCTTTGCTGTATATGTTGGTGCTAGCTTATTAGCACCTATTAATGTAAGTGCAATATTTACCACTTCAGCCTTCAGTTTGTACTAGCTGTATTGCGTATGTGATGATTTTTGTTTTTATCGAGCTTCTGCCTACATATGAGCTTAAGGATATACTAGCTGAGGTTGTCCAGCCAAGGATTATCCCTCCCTGATGTTTACCATCCTTCTAAGGATTTGATTCCTACAAAATCCTTTTCCCCTATTTTTAGCTATTTGGTGAGTTTGTTTTTTACCTACATGAGTGATGGTGGAGCACAGATAGCTAAGATTTATTGTCACTACACAGATATTTTTTCTTTTAGGTGTGTGGACTTTTTTTTAAGGACTTCCTCAGTTGTGTTCCTTCATCAGGCATATGGTTCAGGCTACTTGGATGTGGTATATAGGACTGGCAGGGCTGGCGGGCCAATCGAATCACGGAAGCCTCCCCTTTTTTCTTTAATCATACACAGGGGAGCCGAGAGGCAAGAATAGGCATGTATTGTTTAAAAGGACAAGGAGAACATGGTGTAAGAGAGAACACAGAGCAAGGAAGGGACAAACTGCACAGGAACAGAAAGAAATAAGAGACATACTGAGATTTACAAAATGTATAACTAGAATGGAAAGGACAATCTAATTGGTGGTTAAATGTATAAACCATACAGTGTACAGTTTAAATAGGAAAAATCTTAAACTAAAAATGGATCCCCTGTGTATGATTAAAGAAAAAAGGGGAGGCTTCCGTGATTCAATTGGCCTGCCTGCCCTGCCAGTCCTATATACCACATCCAAGATGGCTGAACGATATGCCTGATGAAGGAGCACGCATGCTCTGAACGCATACATGTCACAGCATTACCACACTGCGAACTGGAACCCTTCAAATGATGACTTCCTCCTGCACCCTGCAGTTTCAAGCCCGCGACACCGGAAACCACCGCCGCCGCCGAGATAGATCCTGCAACGCTGCCTGAATGTTTGATCTTGGATCCTGTCGCCCATTTGACTCTTTGACTACGATGTACCTGCTTTTATCTTGCTTTGAGTAAGTGCATTACCTTACATTAAACATGTTAACTCATTGCTGCACTTAGATTGGCGCTGCTTGTTCTTTTTATGTTTAAGCCGTAATATAAAGATACTCTTTGTTTAACGACTTACCTGTTTAACGACCACTCTGACTTATGATTAGGTCTCTACGACCCACGCATGATGACTGCTCGGACTTACGACCGCTCTCCCGACCGCGACCGCTCGAACTTATGAGCAGCTATCCCACTCTCCCAACCCACGCGCAGGACGTCATGTCATCATTCTGCATTAGCCTCATTCTCACTTCTGGCGTGCTGTTTTACAGGTATGCACCGTACTGTACTGTACTCTGTTCTCCTAAATGCCCCTTCCAGCGTTCTTTACACTGTACTGTTTTATGTCCTTATTTACACAATACTTTACTGTAATGTGTGCTTGTACTGTAAGAGGTATTGTCCACACCATGTCAGCAAAAAGAAAAAGCACCTGCAGAAAGTGCTCAGAAAAAAAGAAAATCTATTGATCTTGATATGAAAAATAAGATCATTAAGGACTATGAGGCTGGCAAGAAACGTAAAGAAATAGCAAGTGAATTGGAACTGCACATTCTACCATTTCAACAATCCTAAAGGATAAGGTTAGAGTGAAAGAGGCAGTAAAAGCATCGACAGGATTTCAAGCCATAATAACTAGGCAGCAGAAAGGCCTCATCCATGAAATGGAGAAATTGCTGGCGGTATAGATTGACGACCAAATAGAAAAAAGAATGCCAATGAGTGTTTTATTGATACAAACCAAAGCATGCAGTATTTTTGAGAATTTGAAAGTAAACAAAAGAAAAGATTCAACTAAAACATTTACAGCAAGTCATGGATGGTTTCAAAGGTTTCGTCAAAGATTCAACCTCCATAATCGGAGTATCAGTGGGGAAGCTGCAAGTGCAGATGTGGAAGCAGCTGAAAAATTTGTGGTGGAGTTTGATAAAATCATCGAAAAAGGTGGCTACTGTCCAGAGCAGATATTTAACGTGGTTGAAACTGGACTTTTTGGGAGAAAAATACCTGAAAGGTCCTACAAACACAAAGATGATAAAACAATGCCTGGTTTTAAGGCTTTTAAAGACAGGGTCACGTTGTTGTTGGGAGGAAATGTTTCTGGGTTCAAGTTTAAGCCTCTCCTCATCTATTGTTCACAGAACCCACGTGCATTGAAGCAGGTTAGTAAGCACACACTGCCTGTTTATTATTGTGCAAATAACAAAGCATGGATTACATAAGCTTTTTTTGATGACTGGTTCACCCACTGTTTCATATCCTCGGTCAAGGGTTATTGTCAGCAAAATGGTATTACCTTTAAAATGATCCTCCTGCTTGACAATGCCCCAGACCACCCCCAGCATCTTGATGACCTACATCCAGACATAAAGGTAGTGTAGCTGCCTAAAAACACAACTGATTTCCTACAACCCATGGATCAGGGTGCAATAGCAACATTGAAGGCCTACTATTTGCACAACACCTTTTCCACAGCTGTAGCAGCAACTAAAATTTATGAAGTTATCCTTCCTGATTTTTGGAAAGCTTACAACATTTTACACTGCATCAAAAACATTGCTTGGGAGCGAGTAACAGAAAAGTGTATGTAGGGTATATGGAAAAAATGCTTAAAGCATTTTATGAATAATAGCATGGTTTGATGAAACAGATGTTGAAGTTATAAATCAAAAAGTGTGCAACTTGCTAACATGCTGATTGCTGGCTTAGATGTTGAAGTGACTGATATTAAAGAATTAGTGGAATTTGTTGAGGGAGAGCTAAGTAATGAAGATCTATTAGAGTTGGAAGCACAGCAGCACTTAGAACAAGAAGAGGAAGAAAGGAGGAAGCAATGGAAGAAGTACAAAAGAAGTTCACAGTTAATTAGAGAGTATGGACCCAAAGGTTCTCTAAAGTGCAACGGCAGATGAAGGAACTTATGCGATGTTATCGTGAAATTTCTGATTAAAAAAAAAAATACAGAGCAGAGTACCTTAGCAGAATTCTTCTTGCAAGCTACCACTACCAGTTCTATCATTTCCCTGTCATCAACTCCTGATGACCCTGCTGGTAACTCTAATGGTGATACTGATGACCCTGCTGGTAATTTCAATTTCAATTTCAGTGATGACTCTGATGACCCTGAAGCACTATCACCCTTTGAAGGATTTGATGACTAAAATGTTACTCTAAATGTCTACTGTACAGTATATGTTTACTTTTTGGGCACTGTTCACTCTATGTATCCTGTACAATACAGTACAGTATTTTGTTTATATTTTGATGTTCTGTACTTCTGCAAAATAAAACAACATTATTGCATCAGAGTTTTGTGTTTAGACCTTTTTTTTCAGAATACAGTACAGTACTATAGTTAGGAATGATTAAAATATTGATGACTTGTGGTTTCTTGTTTAAGGACCAATTTGTTTAATGACCTGGTCACTGGAATGGAACCAGGTCGTTAAGTGAGGAGTACCTGCAATATTTTTTGTTTTGTTTTGGAGTTTACTAACACTTTAGGTTATCTGTGCTACCTGTGTGAATATAATGAAAATGATGAATACATATAATGATTGCACACCTTGACAGACACTTGATTGAAAGAATGAAGTGAACACAGCTTTACCTTATTCACTTATTGAGCACTCTGTAAATCAATCTCAGTGTCAGGGGCATGTTAAGAACTTTGCAAATAGTAAAAAAAGAGGTCTGTGCAAGAGGTATAGAGAAGGCAGCTAGCAATAGGTCTACATACAAAATCCAACTAATACATAAACAGTAAGTGCTTCTATACAAACGTATATACACTATATGAATGATATGTAAAGCAATACATCACCATTAACTGTGGTGATATATTGAATCAAAAAAGTCCCAGAATAAAGTGTATTCCAATAGGAAAAAAGTTTATATCAATGAAAAAAAAAAAGAGTCTTCCAGTGTCCAAAGAAAATCTTCCACCTTTAAATCTTAATGCACCACCCCTTGTGGTCAGTGCCAATAAAGCATTCACGAGATTCTATGCTGCCATTAGCAGAAACCAAAACTTTAATATCAGATAGAAACTCCTTGCCTTTCATACACGACCATCCAACTGCTAGATAGGTCCACAGGTGTCCAAAGTTCCGATGTTTGCCAGAGGGAAGTGCCATGCTGTGCCTACAAGGGCTGTATAGAAAGAGGGTGCTCACCACACTGGAGGGTCTCATAAAGAGTAGTAGTTTATTAAAATGTAAAGGATCCACATAAAATCACACACATCAAAAAGGATAACATGGCATATAAAAACAGCAGTTCAAATCCACTTACTAAGATGGCCACCAATTCTGATCCTGGAAATGGTGGCGTGACCACAGCACATTATCCAACCCTAATGCATTTCATGCAAGGGCATGTCTTAAGAGGGAATTTAGTATCAATCATGGTTAGGAGGACTTTATTGCCTTACACATACACGTACTGTTTTATTTATATTTGTATAGAGGCACTGCACATTATTGTTTATGATGGGAACTTTACAAGTAATTAATTATAAAAAGTGAAAAAGAAAAAAGAACACGTCCAATTTTGAGGTGTTCAACCAGTTCGACTGCCGCACACCGATTTACGTCGGCAGAATGGCATGGGTGGGCAAACAGGCGTACCTGTACATACTGTGATCGCCCCCCCCCCCCAGCACTGCCCGCGGCGGTCGGGTTTGTTAGGGGAGCGATCAGTCCCCAGGGCCAGACCAATGATTTATGGTCTGGACCTGGCGATCGCTCCCAACGAATGAAAAGCTTCCCCTTCCTGTGTAAATGTAAACACAGACAGGAGGAAGTGATGTCATCTCTCCTCGTGGAGTCTTTTAGATTCCAGTGAGAGAGAGGAGACATCTAAACTTGAGTTGCACCAACAGTACGCTGACATCAGCACACATACAGTGGCTTGCGAAAGTATTCGGCCCCCTTGAACTTTTCAACCTTTTGCCACATTTCAGGCTTCCAACATAAAGATATAAAATTTAAATTTTTTGTGAAGAATCACCAACAAGTGGGACACAATTGTGAAGTGGAACGAAATCTATTGGATATTTTAAACTTTTTTAGCAATTAAAAAACTGAAAAGTGGTGCGTGCAAAATTATTCGGCCCCTTTACTTTCAGTGCAGCAAACTCACTCCAGAAGTTCAGCGAGGATCTCTGAATGATCCAATGTTGTCCTAAATGACTGATGGTGATGAAAAGAATCCACCTGTGTGTAATCAAGTCTCTGTATAAATGCACCTGCTCTGTGATAGTCTCAGGGTTCTGTTGAAAGCGCAGAGAGCATCATGAAGACCAAGGAACACACCAGGCAGGTCCGCAATACTGTTGTGGAGAAGTTTAAAGCCGGATTTGGATACAAAAAGATTTCCCAAGCTTTAAACATCCCAAGGAGCACTGTGCAAGCGATCATTTTGAAATGGAAGGAGTATTAGACCACTGCAAATCTACCAAGACCTGGCTGTCCCTCTAAACTTTCAGCTCAGACAAGGAGAAGACTGATCAGAGATGCAGCCAAGAGGCCCATGATCACTCTGGATGAACTGCAGAGAACTACAGCTGAGGTGGGAGAGTCTGTCCATAGGACAACAATCAGTCGTACACTGCACAAATCTGGCCTTTATGGAAGAGTGGCAAGAAGAAAGCCATTTCTCAAAGATATCCATAAAAAGTCTCGTCTAAAGTTTACCACAAGCCACCTGGGAGACACACCAAACATGTGGAAGAAGGTGCTCTGGTCCGATGAAACCAAAATCGAACTTTTTGGCCACAATGCAAAACGATATGTTTGGCGTAAAAGCAACACAGCTCATCACACTCAACACACCATCCCCACTGTCAAACATGGTGGTGGCAGCATCATGGTTTGGGCCTGCTTTTCTTCAGCAGGGACAGGGAAGATGGTTAAAATTGAGGGGAAGATGGATGCAGCCAAATACAGGACCATTCTGGATGAAAACCTGTTGGAGTCTGCAAAAGACCTGAAACTGGGACGGAGATTTATCTTCCAACAAGACAATGATCCCAAACATACAGCAAAATCTACAAAGGAATGGTTCACAAATAAACGTATCCAGGTGTTAGAATGGCCAAGTCAAAGTCCAGACCTGAATCCAATCGAGAATCTGTGGAAAGAGCTGAAAACTGCTGTTCACAAACGCTCTCCATCCAACCTCACTGAGCTCGAGCTGTTTTGCAAGGAAGAATGGGCAAGAATTTCAGTATCTCGATGTGCAAATCTGATAGAGACATACCCCAAGCGACTTGCAGTGTAATCGCAGCAAAAGGTGGCTCTACAAAGTATTAACGCAAGGGGGCCGAATAATTTTGCACGCCCCACTTTTCATTTTTTTATTATTTAAAAAAGTTTCAAAAATCCAAAAGATTTCGTTCCACTTCACAATTGTGTCCCACTTGTTGGTGATTCTTCACAAAAAATAAAAATTTTATATCTTTATGTTTGAAGCCTGAAATGTGGCAAAAGTTTGAAAAGTTCAAGGGGGCCGAATACTTTCGCAAGCCACTGTAGGTACATTTTCCACCCCCTGATCACCTCCCGATCGCCCCCCCCCCCCAGTTAACCCCTTCACTCCCTGTCACTGTGTCACCAATTGCAGTTTTCCGATTTTTCACTGATCACTGCATTGGTGTCATTTGTGACTGAAATAAGTGTTAGGGCAGTAGCAGTAGCCCCTGTTAGGTCTAGGTTACCCTCCTAAACCCCCCTAATAAAGGTTTAACCCCTTGATTGCCCCCCAGTTAACCCTTTCACCCCCTGTCGCCAGTGTCACTAATCGATCGCCGTATTTGTGTCACTGGTGACGCTAGTTAGCCAGTTAGGTGATTAGTTTCACCGCCAGGTTTTTATAGCGTCAGGTACCCTGATATATAATACCCAATAAAAGTTTTAACCCCTGGTTAACCCTTTCACCCCCTGTCGCCAGTGTCACTAATCGATCGCCGTATTTGTATCACTGGTGACGCTAGTTAGCCAGTTAGTTTCACTGTCAGGTTTTTATAGCCTCAGGTACCCCCATATATTACCTAATAAAGGTTTTAACCCCCTGATTGCCCTCTAGTTAACCCTTTCACCCCCTGTCACCAGTGATCACCGTATTAGTGTCACGGGTGACGCTGGTTAGTTAGTTTGCTTTCTATAGCATCAGGGCACTCGCTGTATTTTACCTAATAAAGGTTTAACCCCCTGATCACCCAGCGGGTGATATAAGTTAGGTTTTAGCATCAGTCAGGGTCTGCGTCGCCCCAGGCAGTGTCAGATTAGTGCCAGCATCGCTAACACCCACGCACGCACCATACACCTCCCTTAGTAGTATAGTGTCTGAACAGATCAATATCAGCAGTTTAGGGTTCCCAAAAATGCAGTGTTAACGGGATCATCCCAGATACCTGATAGCACATTCGTTTAGCCCCTCCACCCAGCCTAGCCCAGCCAAGCCCACCCAAGTGCAGTATCAATCGATCACTGTCACTTACAAAACAAAACACACATAACTGCAGCATTTGCAGAGTCAGGCCTGATCCCTGCGAACGCTAACAGTTTTTTTTGGTAGCGTTTAAATCCCTGTTCTCCTGCTGTCTTTGAGGTGCAAGAACCGCAGGTCCCTCGTATGGAGCAGAGAGCCAGTACTAGTGTCGCTCATCCTTCTGGTGAACTGGCAAGAACCAGCGGCCTAGTACATCCTGGCACTGCAGTATCACGTGGTGACATGGCGAGTCCCATAAGTGCAGTTCAAGCTGGCGAGGTGGCTAGCACAAGTAGAGTCCCCCAGCCACCAAGAAGAAGACAAAGACAGGCCAGTTGAGCCCATAGTGCCCTTCCTGCTGCATTCGCCAATTCTAATTGGGAACCCACCACTTCTGCAGCACCCGTACTTCTCCCATTCACTGGCCAGCCTGGAATTCAGGTGGAAACAGTTGATTTTACGTCACTTGATTTTTATTCACTGTTTTTCACTGAAGATCTCTATAGATCTCTTGTGGACCAAAGCAATTTGTATGCTGGCCAATTCATCCCCGCTAATCCCCAGCTGACCCTTGCCAGAGATTGGAAACCAATTACAGTTTCTGAATTTAAGACCTTTCTGGGCCTATCCCTCCTCATGGGCATAACCAAAAAGAGTGAGTTGTGGTTATATTGTCCACTGACCCAATTCACCATGTGCCCGTGTTCTCTGCTTCCATAACCAGGACACGATATGAGCAGATCTTGTGGTTCATGCACTTCAACGACAATGAACTCTGTCGTCCTCGGGGTGAACCTGAATTTGATCGGCTCTACAAAATTCGGCCCCTCGTAAACCACTTCACCCAACGTTTTTCAGCCTTGTTTACTCCCCATCAAGTTGTCTGCATTGATGAGTCCCTGATTAAGTTTTCTGGCCGCTTGTCATTCAAACAGTATCTTCCCAGCAAGCGTGCCAGATACGGGGTCAAGATGTACAGTGGGGACAGAAAGTATTCAGACCCCCTTCAATTTTTCACTCTTTGGTATATTGCAGCCATTTGCTGCAGTAAAATCATTTAAAGCGGAGTTCCACACAAAAATGGAACTTCCGCTTTTCGGAACCCTCCCCCCCTCCGGTGTCACATTTGGCACCTTTCAGGGGGGAGGGGGGTGCAGATACCTGTCTAAGACAGGTATTTGCACCCACTTCCGGCATAGACTCCCATGGGAGTCTATGCCTCTTCCTGTCCCTCCGCGCTGTCTCCTGGGAAACACACAGCTCCCAGGAGATAGCGGGAACCACTTACGATGCGCAGCGCGACTCGCGCATGCGCAGTAGGGAACCGGGAAGTCGCAACGCTTCACTTCCTGATTCCCTCACCTAGGATGGCGGCGGCAGCTGCCGAGAACCGAGTGGGTTCTTGGCGTCACCTACCGACAGCGCTGGACCCTGGGACAGGTAAGTGGCCATGTATTAAAAGTCAGTAGCTGCAGTATTTGTAGCTGCTGGCTTTTAATTTTTTTTTTTTTTTGCGGTTTGGGTGGACCCTCTTTAAGTTAATTTTTTTCCTCATTAATGTACACACAGCACCCCATATTGACAGAGAAACACAGAATTGGTGACGTTTTTGCAGATTTATTAAAAAAGAAAAACTGAAATATCACATGGTCCTAAGTATTCAGACCCTTTGCTCAGTATTTAGTAGAAGCACCCTTTTGATCTAATACAGCCATGAGTCTTTTTGGGAAAGATGCAACAAGTTTTTCACACCTGGATTTGGGGATCCTCTGCTATTCCTCCTTGCAGATCCTCTCCAGTTCTGTCAGGTTGAATGGTAAACGTTGGTGGACAGCCATTTTTAGGTCTCTCCAGAGATGCTCAATTGGGTTTAAGTCAGGGCTCTGGCTGGGCCATTCAAGCACAGTCACAGAGTTGTTGTGAAGCCACTCCTTCATTATTTTAGCTGTGTGCTTAGGGTCATTGTCTTGTTGGAAGGTAAACCTTCGGCCCAGTCTGAGGTCCTGAGCACTCTGGAGAAGGTTTCATCCAGGATAGCCCTGTACTTGGCCGCATTCATCTTTCCCTCGATTGAAACCAGTCGTCCTGTCACTGCAGCTGAAAAACACCCCAACAGCATGATGCTGCCACCACCATGCTTCACTGTTGGGACTGTATTGGACAGGTGATGAGCAGTGCCTGGTTTTCTCCACACATACCGCTTAGAATTAAGGCCAAAAAGTTCTATCTTGGTCTCATCAGACCAGAGAATCTTATTTCTCACCATCTTGGAGTCCTTCGGGTGTTTTTTTAGCAAACTCCATGCAGGCTTTCATGTGTCTTGCACTAAGGAGAGGTTTCCGTCGGACCACTCTGCCATAAAGCCCCGACTGGTGGAGGGCTGCAGTGATGGTTGACTTTCTACAACTTTCTCCCATCTCCTGACTGCATCTCTGGAGCTCAGCCACAGTGATCTTTGGGTTCTTTACCTCTCTCACCAAGGCTCTTCTCCCCCGATAGCTCATTTTGCCGGACGGCCAGCTCTAGGAAGGGTTCTGGTCGTCCCAAACATCTTCCATTTAAGGATTATGGAGGCCACTGTGCTCTTAGGAACCTTAAGTGCAGCTGAAATTTTTTTGTAACCTTGGCCAGATCTGTGCCTTGCCACAATTCTGTCTCTGAGCTCTTCAGGCAGTTCCTTTGACCTCATGATTCTTATTTGCACTTACATGCACTGTGAGCTGTAAGGTCTATATAGACAGGTGTGTGGCTTTCCTAATCAAGTCCAATCAGTATAATCAAACACAGCTGGACTCAAATGAAGGTATAGAACCATCTCAAGGATGACCAGAAGAAATGGACAGCACCTGAGTTAAATATATGAGTGTCACAGAAAAGGGTCTGAATACATAGGACCATGTGATATTTCAGTTTTTCTTTTTTAATAAATCTGCAAAAATGTCAACAATTCTGTGTTTTTCTGTCAATATGGTTTGCTGTGTGTACATTAATGAGGAAAAAATTAACTTAAATGATTTTAGCAAATGGCTGCAATATAACAAAGAGTGAAAATTTAAGGGGGTCTGAATACTTTCTGTCCCCACTGTATAAGCTCTGTGACAGGGTCACAGGCTATACATATAGTTTTATGGTTTACGAGGGAAGAGATAGTTACGTATAGCGGGAGAAATGCCCAGACTACATAGGGAACGCTGGTAAGATCATGTGGGACTTGGTGTCACCCTTATTCGGAAAGGGGTATCACTTGTATATGGACAATTATTACACAAGCATGCCACTTTTCAGTCACTTGATCATCAAATTGGAGCATGTGGCACCGTGCGATCTAATCACCAGGGCTTTCCCCAGCGGCTTGTAGATTCCCATCTTGGGCTGGGGGAGATCGCCTGCTTGCAGTGTAATAACTTTCTCACTGTGAAGTGGAGATAATAAGAATGTTTTTGTTCTTTCCTCCCTTCATGCAGACATGACAGTTCAAATTCCTATGGTGACTGGTGTTGTGGAGAAACCTTAATATGGGAGGGGGAACCTCAACGACCAGTTGTTGGCGCCGTACCTAATTGCCCGTAAGGCCAGACGCTGGTAAAAAAAAGTGTCTGTATATTTGAGAAATGGAGGTATGGCTAGAAAGGTTGCATTAGATACAGCACCTCATCCCAAAGAATTAATGAATAATTAGGGGAATGAAAAAGGGGGATTATAACGGTGCCAGAGAAAAATATAGAAGTAGGATATTTAAGATAAAATTGCGAAAAAACTTTATTTAACAAATTTCAACACATACAACAAAGACATAAATAAAATCTTAGATGTAGTTTAAATATAGATTGTACAAAGTCAAATGTAGTGGAATAGGCCAGGTGGAGACGGCTTTCAAAGCAGAAGCTCAGTTCCTACATGTTTCACCAAGACATTGGCTTCATCAGGGAATGTTATGAGCCTGTTGCAATGATGAGGATCTATGCACAGAGATACAAAAAAACAAGTAAAAAGCTGAACAAAGAAAAAACAACTGTGGGAGAACATGTAGTGGAGATTGGGATAAGTGGCTGGACTATGTCCCAGAAGGGGGTAACCAAACAGAACCTCTACGCATACAAGGACGTACCTGGAGACCAGACACCCGGGGTACGGCCCGGCAGGGAGCACCCAAGCTGGAGGAAGATCAGGCTGCACCGTATCTATGACTGCAGGGGACTTACAAATGACCTGGCAATCAGATATAATGCTGGTTAGGGATTGTTTGTAGGAAAGAAGAAGAGCTAAAAAATGTATATAACATACAAATTTTACAAATGAGTGGAATAATATATACCACATCAAATAGATAGGGCATCAAAGCCGCAAAAACGTACAATTTAAAAACAAGTTTGTTGAAAAGGGGAAAGTGTTGAAAGGAGGTACTCAGAATGGAAATGGAGGTTATAGATGTTTGTCTAAAAAATATGATAAAGGGTTATGGACGGGTACTGTTTGACCATTGAGAAAAGGTAAAACCATAACTAGTGTATGGAGTAAGGGTGGTAATTAAAAGGATGGCTTACCTAGAGGACTATTCAGATTGATGTGGCTGTCAGAGACAAAAGCTCTTCACACATGTGAAAAATACAAGTTGGGATGGTAAGTGACAGGGAGTTGTTGCATCCTGGAATATGATAAATAAAGACTGAGTTAGGGGAGAGGAAGAGAGTACCTAGGATATGCCGAGGGGTGGAAAACAATTTGGACGTACCTTACAACTGTTGCAAAGGCTACTTCAGGTGTTCCTCGTGTCCAGCTGGCAATGTGGACGGGCCGGCTTATGTAAGCCCCCCACACCTGATCGGATGAGTCCCCCCGATGGGAAAGAAAGCGTGGGGAGGGGTGCCAAGACCGCGGGGATCCCCCCCTGTATATTTATTTCAATTGGCTCTGCTGAATGCTTATGTGCTATACAAAACTTCAGGACGAACTGGATCCTTCTTTAAATTCCAGGAAGAGATCATCACAGACCTTCTGTTTCCAGACGGTGCTGTGGCCCAACTTCCCAACACAAATGCAGTAAGCCAGCTGCATGGGAGGCATTTTCCTTATGTCCTCCCTGGTACCCCTACCCAATGAGCCCCCCAAAGAAAATGTTGTGTCTGTAGAAAGCGCGGATATAGGCATGACACCCGCTATTATTGTCCCTCCTCTCCTGACCATCCAGGTCTTTGCATTGTTTTGAACGCTACCACACACTCGTGGAGTTTTAGCGTAGGGTACAGCACTGCCCCTCCTCTCCTGACCATCCTGGTCTTTGCATTGTTTTGAACGCTACAACACACTCGTGGAGTTTTAGCATAGGGTACAGCACTGCACAGACTAGGACACACATGTCACAGGGTCTCCAAAGATGCCATCACATTTTGGGAGACCCGAACCTGGAACCGAACCATTACAACCGTTACAGTTTCAAAAAAAGGGTAAAAAAAAAAAAAATAGTTGTTGTTTTGTTGTTCTCTCTCTCTCTCTCTATTCTCTCTCTATTGTTCTGCTCTTTTTTACTGTATTCTACAATGCAATGTTTAATTGTTACTATGTTTTATCATGTTTGCTTTTCAGGTATGTAATTGTTTTATACTTTACTGTTTGCTGTGTTTTATTGTTACCATTTTTTTTGTTTTCAGGTACGCAATTCAGCTGCAGCACGGGTTTATTTATCTTGACAGCAACAGCGTTTGTCCCACTATATGTAAAGCCGTGACTCCAGCGCTGTCGGAGGTGATTTCACCACCACAGTTAAAAAAAGGGCATATATGCCGAAGCATGGGGGCAGGGGTGGAGGAGTGATTCGCTCCTAACATTAGGGGCGGATGCCCCCATGCTTTGGCATACATTTTTTAGGCACAGATTGCGTTAAAAAATGTTTTATTTTTACTATGTTTTATTGTATTTGCTTTGCAGGTATGGCAAGTCTTACTGTTATACTGTAATGTTACTTTGTTTTCTTGTTAACCATCATTTGCTTAGCAGGTACGCCATTCAGCTGCAGCACTGATTTATTTATCTTGACAGCAACAGCGTTTGCTCCCACGATACATAAATCAGTGACTCCATCGCTGTAGGAGGTGATTTCACCACCGCAGTTAAAAGAAAATGGTGCATGTCTGCCCATCATTAGAAGTAGGTGGATGAAGGGCAGTATTCTAATGGTGGGCATACCCACCAATCAATCAAAAAGCACCCCTGTCCCCCCGTGCTCACTCGCAAATGCGAAGGCAATCGTCGGTCTGGTGTCATATGTAAACAGCAATTGCACCATGCGTGTGAGGTATCACCGCAAAGGTCAGATCGAGGGCAGTCATTTTAGCAGTAGACCTCCTCTGTAAATCTAAAATGGTAACCTGTAAAGGCTTTTAAAAATGTATGTAGTTTGACACCGCTGCACATTTGTGCGCAATTTTAAAGCATGTCGTGTTTGGTATCCATATGCTCGCCATAAGATCATCTTTTTTAATTACATCAAACATTTGGGCAATATAGTGTATTTAGTGCATTAAAATTAAAAAGTGTGTTTTTTCAAAAAAAATTGCGTTTGAAAAATCGTGTGGAAAAAAAATTGCAACACCCACCATTTTAATCTGTAGGCCTTTGCTTTAAAAAAATATACAATGTTGGGGGGTTCATTTTCTTGCAAAAAAATTATATTTTTTCATGTAAACAAAAAGTGTCAGAAGGGCTTTGTCTTCAAGTGGTTAGAAGAGTTGGTGATATGTGACATACGTTTCTAAATGTTGTGCATAAAATGCCAGGACAGTTCGAAACTCCCCAAATGACCCCTTTTTGGAAATTAGACACCCCAAGTTATTTGCTGATAGGCATGTTGAGTCCATGGAATATTTTATATTTTGCCACAAGTTTTGGGAAAATTACACTTTTTTTTTGCACAAAGTTGTCACTAAATGATATATTGTTCAAATATGGCATGGTTATATGTGAAATTATTTATTATTATTATTATACAGGATTTATATAGCACCAACAGTTTAGGTAGAGCTTTACAGCTTGAGGGTAGACAGTACAAATACAATACACTTTAATACAGTAGGAATCAGAGGGCCCTGCTCCTTAGAGCTTACAATCTAAGAGGGAAGGTCAAGAGATACAAGAGGTAATAACTGTGGGTGATGTGCTGTTTGAGAAGATAAATGTACAGTTGTTAGGTGGGAGCCAGATAGGCTTCTCTGAAGAGATGAGTTTTCAGGGATCGTCTGAAAGTGGATAAAGTAGGAGAAAATCTGACAGATTGGGGTAGAGCATTCCAGAGGATGGGAGAGGCTCTGGAGAAGTCCTGAAGGCGAGTATGGGATGAGGTGACAAGGGAGTTTGAGAGCAGGAGGTCTTGGGAGGAGCTAAGAGAATGATTAGGTTGGTATTTTGAGACTAGGTTAGAGATGTAGCTGGGGGCCAGGTTGTGGATGGCTTTGTAAGTTATAATTAGTATCTTGAATTTAATTTGGTGACTGAGTGGCAGCCAATGGAGGGATTGGCAGAGGGATATAGCAGACGCTGAGCGGTTTGTGAGGTGGATGAGCCTGGCAGCAGCATTCATGATGGACTGAAGTGGGGATAGCCTATTTAGAGGTAAGCCAATGAGGAGGGAGTTGCAGGAGTCGAGGCAGGAGATGACCAGGGAGTGGATCAGAAGCTTTGTGGTGACATTGGTTAGGAAGGGGCGTATCTTGGAGATGTTGCGCAGATTGAGGTGGCAAATTTTGGATAGTGATAGAATGTGGGGTCGAAAGGTTAGTTCAGAGTCCAGGATTACACCTAGGACCTTGGCCTGGGGAGATGGGTTGATAGTTGAGCCGTTGATATTGACAGAGGAATCCGGGGAAGTGGTACCTGAGGGAGGAAATTTCATGAGCTCGGTTTTGGATAGGTTGAGTTTGAGGAAGTGATGTGACATCCAGGCTGATATGTCTGCTAGTAAGTTGGTAATGCGTGAGGAGACAGATGGAGAGAGCTGGGGGGTGGAGAGATAGATTTAGGTGTCATCAGCGTAGAGATGATATTTAAAGCCGTGGGAGGAAATCACCTGACCCAGGGAGGTGGTGTAGATTGAGAAAAGGAGAGGTCCAAGAACAGAACCTTGGGGACCCCAACAGAGAAAGGAAGAGAAGAGGAGGAAGTAGAGTTGTAAGTGACACTGAAGGAGCGGTGGGATAGGTAGGATGAGAACCAGAGAAGAGTACAGTCACAGAGACCAAAGGAGTGGAGTTTATTGAGGAGGAGGGGGTGGTCCACTGTGTCAAGGGCAGCAGAGAGATCCAGGAGAAGTAATACAGAATAGTGTCCACTGGTTTTAGCCGTTAGTAGGTCATTTGAGAGTTTAAGGAGAGCAGTTTCCGTGGAGTGTTGAGGGCGAAATCTGGACTGAAGGGGATCAAGAAGTTTATTCATGTCAGATGGTCGCTTAGTCGGTTGTAGACCAGTCTTTCAAGAAGATTTACACCCCAAAATACATTCTGCTGCTTCTCCTGAGTACGGGGATACCTCATGTGTGAGACTTTCTGGGAGGCTAGCCACGTACAGGACCCTGAAAACCAATCACCGCCTTCAGGATATCTAAGGGTGTAAATTTTTTATTTCACTCCTCACTACCTATCACAGTTTTGAAGGCCATAAAATGCCAAGATAGCACAACCCCCCCCCCCCCAAATGACCCCATTTTGGAAAGTAGACACCCCAAGATATTTGATGAGAGGCATGTTGAGTCCATGGAATACTTTATATGGGAAAATTAAATGTTTCTTTTTTTTTTGCACAAAGTTGTCACTAAATGATCTATTGCTCAAACATGCCATGGACATATGTGAAATTACACCACAAAATGCATTCTGCTGCTTCTCCTGAGTACGTGGATACCACATGTGTGATACTTTTTTGGAGCTTAGCCGTGTATAGGATCCCAGAAACCACCTTCAGGCTTTCTAAGGGAGTAAAATGGTGATTTCACTTCCTCACTACCTATCATATGGAGGCCAAGAAATGTCAAGATAGCACAACCCCCCCCCCCCCCCAAATGACCCCATTTTGGAAAGAAGACACTTCAAGCTTTAGCTGAGAGGCATGTTGTGTCCATGGAATATTTGATATTTTGCCACAAGTTTCGGGAAAATTACAATTTTTTATTTTTTTTTTACACAAAATTGTCACTAAATGATATATTGTTCAAACACGGCATGGTTATATGTGGAATTACACCCCAAAATACATTCTGCTGCTTCTCCTGTGTATGGGGATACCACATATGTGGGACTTTTTGGGAGCCTAGCCACCTACAGGACCCCACAAACCAAGCACCGCCTTCAGGCTTTCTAAAGGCGTAAAATTGTCCTCACAGTTACGAAGGCCCTGAAATGTACAGATGGCACAAAACCCCCTCAAATGACCCCATTTTGGAAAGTAGACACCCCAAGGTATTTGCTAAGATGCATGGTGAGTATTTTGCAGATCTAATTTATTTTAGAAAATGAAGAAGGAAAAGAAAAATTTTGTTTTTCTTTTTTCAAATTTCAAAACTTTGTGACAAAAAGCAAGATCTGCAAAATACTCAACATGCCTCTCAGCAGATAGCTTGGGGTGTCTACTTTCCAAAATGGGGTCATTTGGGGAGTTTTGTGCTATCTGGGCATTTCATGGCCTCTGAAACTGTGATAGGCAGTGAGGAGTGAAATAAAAAATGTACGCCCTTAGAGGCGGTGATTGGTTTTCGGGGTCCTGTACGCGGTTAGACTGCCAAAATGATCCACACATGTGGTATCCCCATACTCAGGAGAAGCAGCAGAATGTATTTTGGGGTGTAATTCCACATATAACCATGCCATGTTTGAACAATATATCATTTAGTGACAATGTTGTGTAAAAAAAAAATATATATTTTAATTTTCCCGAAACTTGTGGCAAAATATAAAATATTCCATGGACTCAACATGCCTATCAGCAAATAGCTTGGGGTGTCTACTTTCCAAAATGGGGTAATTTGGGGGGGAGGGGTTGTGCTATCTTGACATGTCAGGGCCTCCGAAACTGTGATAGGTAGTGAGGAAGTGAAATCACCATTTTACACCCTTAGAAAGCCTGATGGCGGTGATTGGTTTTCGGGTCCTGTACATGGCTAGGCTCCCAAAAAGTCTCATACATGTGGTATCCCCATACTCAGGAGAAGCATCAGAATGTATTTTGGGGTGTCATTCCACATATGCCCATGGCATGTTTGAGCAATATATCATTTAGTGACAACTTTGTGCAAAAAAAAAAAATGTTCATTTTCCCGCAACTTGTGGCAAAATATAAAATATTCCATGGATTCAACATGCCTCGCAGCAAAAAGCTTGGGGTGTCTACTTTCCAAAATTGGGTCATTTTGGGGGGTTTGTGCTATCTTGGCATTTTATGGCCCTCTAAACTGTGATAGGTAGTGAGGAGTGAAATCAAAAATTTACACCCTTAGAAATCCTGAAGGTGGTGATTGGTTTTCCGGGTCCTGTACGTGGCTAGGCTCCCAAAAAGTCTCACACATGAGGTATCCCCTTACTCAGGAGAAGCAGCAGAATGTATTTTGGGGTGTAATTCCACATATAATCATGGCATGTGTGAGCAGTATATCATTTAGTGACAACTTTGTGTATTATTTTTGTCACTTGTGATAAAAAAATAAAATATTCAATGGGCTCAACATGCCTCTCAGCAATTTCCTTGGGGTGTCTACTTTCCAAAATGGGGTCATTTGGAGGGGGGGTTGTACTGCCCTGCCATTTTAGCACCTCAAGAAATGAGATAGGTAGTCATAAACTAAAAGCTACGTAAATTCCAGAAAATGTACCCTAGTTTGTAGACGCTATAACTTTTGTGCAAACCAATAAATATACGCTTATTGACATTTTTTTACCAAAGACACGTGGCTGAATACATTTTGGCCTAAATGTATGACTAAAATTGAGTTTATTAATTTTTTTATAACAAAAAGTAGAAAATATCATTTTTTTTCAAAATTTTCAGTCTTTTTCTGTTTATATTGCAAAAAATAAAAATTTTAGGGGCAATCAAATACCATCAAAAGAAAGCTCTATTTGTGGGAAGAAAAGGACGCAAATTTTGTTTGGGTACAAATAGGAAAAAATATGCGGCGCTTACTACATATTAATAACGCAAAGGAAGGTAAGTAAATTATGTAAAACCAACAACCATAATTTACTTACCTTCCTTTGAGTTATTAATATGTAGTAAGCGCCGCATATGTTTTCCTATTTGTATTTGATTGGTGTGTGAACACTTGCATGGTGGCAGCTACATTTTTATATCTTCTTTATTTGTTTTTTTGGTGTGCGCACAAGTATCTATCATCCTTTAAATTTGTTTGGGTACAGCATTGCACGACAGCGCAATTACCCGTTAAAGCAGCGCAGTGCCAAATTGTAAAAAGTGCTCTGTTTGTTGTGCAGCCAAATCCCCCAGGGCTAAAGTGGTTAACAAAACTCTAAGTTAATGAACAAATGTATTAAAACGAATAAAAAGGAAACAAGCAAAAAAAAAACCAACAAATTATTTTTTCGTAAGAACATCAGAACATTTAGTTTGCATATCCACACTATGTTAGAGTTTACATTTAAAAAAGATGTGAAAACATTGTATAGAATAAACTGTGAAGAATTAAAATAAACTAGTCAAATGGTAATAACTGAACAACATTTGAGGGGGATATTTCAAGTGTAACTAAAGGCAAAACATTTTTTTTATTTTGGATAGAGAGTAAAGGGATTAGAACACTTGTCAATTTTTATTGCTCTCTGTGCCCCCATTCACCCTCTCCATTTGTTCTGTTATTTGTTCAATTATCATTGAAAATTAAAGTAAAAGAAAATCCCAAGAGGGAAATTATCTTCCAATAGGGACACTAGTTCTAGGGACCTGGAGGTCTCCAAGGAATTCCCTTAATTTGTAGTGATTTCCTCTCTCTTCCTGTTTGGCTATGGGACAGGAAGTGAAGGGAAATCTCTTCAAAAGGACATAGATGATGAAAAAAAATCTGACGGGGTTCTAAGCATCTAACCATCCCTTACTATATACAAAACTAAAAAAAAGGTTAGTTCTACTTTAATACTGTACAAAGCATTGAATGTGACATCCGTCAAACATTTATTGAAAGTGATGATATGGTGAATATCACATTCACTAAATAAATAAAGGGCGCGAATAAGGTTCAGGAGGGTAGTATTTTAGTATAAAGCTTAAAGCAAGAACACAAGGACATGACCTCAAACTAGCAGGAGGAAAGTTCAAAACTAATCTTAGAAAGTATTATTTTAGTTAAAGAGTAGTTGATGTTTGGAATAGACTTCCAAAAGACGTAGTGAGTGAGTCAACAGTAAGTGGATTCAGATATGCTTGGGACAAACATAGATGTATACCAGGGGTGTCAAACTCAATTTCATCAGGGGCTTCATCGGCATTATGATTGCTCTCAAAGGGCCGGTTGTATCTGTAAAACTAGATGTTCAGAACACCTCCACCCGAGGGCCACATGAAATGACCTGGTGTGCCACATTCCGCCCACAGGCATTGTGTTTGACACATGTGATCAATGGTCAGACAAAAAGTTTTATACAGTATCTCTCAAAAGTGAGTACACCCCTCACATTTTTGTAAATATTTTATTATATATTTTCATGTGACAACATTGAAGAAATTACACCTTGCTACAATGTAAAGTAGTGAGTGTACAGCTTGTATAACAGTGTAAATTTGCTGTCCCCTCAAAACAACTCAACAGACAGCCATTAATGTCTAAACTGCTGGCAACAAAAGTGAGTACACCCCTTAGTGAAAGTGTCCAGATTGGGCCCAAAGTGTCAATATTTTGTTTGGCCACCATTATTTCCCAGCAATGTCTTAACCCTCTTGGGCATGGAGTTCACCAAAGCTTCACAGGTTGCCACTGGAGTCCTTTTCCAGAGCTGGTGGATGTTAGAGACCTTGCGCTTCTCCACCTTCCATTTGAAGATGCCCCGCAGATGCTCAATAGGGTTTAGGTCTGGAAACGTGCTTGGCCAGTCCATCACCTTTACCCTCAGTTTACCCTTAGCTGCTTTAGCAAGGCGGTGGTTGTCTTGGAGGTGTGTTTGTGGTCGTTATCATGTTGGAGTACTGCCCTGGGGCCCAGTCTCCAAAGGGAGGGGATCATGCTCTGCTTCAGTATGTCACAGTACATGTTGGCACTCATGGTTCCCTCAATGAACTGTAGCTCCCCAGTGCCAGCAGCACTTATGCAGCCCCAGACCATGACGCTCCCACCACCATGCTTGACTGTAGGCAAGATACACTTGTCTTTGCCCTCCTCACCTGGTTGCCGCCACACACCCTTTTCATCATCTGAACCAAATAAGTTTATCTTGGTCTCATCAGATCACAGGACATGGTTCCAGTAATCCATGTCCTTATTCTGCTTGTCTTCAGCAAACTGTTGGTGGGCTTTCTAGAGCATCATCTTTAGAAGAGGCTTCCTTCTGGGATGAAAGCCATGCAGACCAATTTGATGCAGTGTGCGGCGTATAGTCTGAGCACTGACAGGCTGACCCCCCACCCCTTCAACCTCTACAGCAATTCTGGAAACACTCATATGTCTTTTTTCCAAATACAACCTCTGGATATGATTCTAAGTACGTGCACTCAACTTCTTTGGTCGACCATGGCGAGGCCTGTTCTGAGTGGAACCTGTGCTGTTAAACCGCAGTATGGTCTTGGCCACTGTCCTGCAGCTCAGTTTCAGGGTCTTGACAATCTTCTTATAGCCTAGGCCATCTTTATGTAGAGCAACAATTCAGATTTTTTTTTTCAGATCCTCAGAGACTTTGCCATGAGGTGCCATGTTGAACTTCCAGTGACCAGTATGAGAGAGGGAGAGCGATAACACCAAATTTAACACACCTGCTCCCCACTCACACCTGAGACTTGTAACACTAATGAGTCACATGAGGGAAAATTGCCCAATCTGGACATTTTCACTTAGGGGTGAACTCACTTTTGTTGCCAGTGTTTTAGACATTAATGGCTATGTAATGAGTTGTTTTGAGGGGACAGCAAATTTACACTGTTATACAAGCTGTACACTCACTACTTTACATTGTAGCAAAGTGTCATTTCTTCAGTGTTGTCACATGAAAAATATTTACAAAAATGTGAGGGGTGTACTCACTTTTGTGAGATACTGTATATTATATATATCTATCTATATATATATATATATATATATATAGATATATATATATATATATTGATATATATATATCTATATACATATATATCAGACTTGATGGGGCATGTGGTCTGCCATCAGTCCTCTATGTTTCCTTTTAACTGCTTTATAAATATCTCCTTTAAGTTTTATGAATGTGCCTATATAATGTAATACAATGTAATACAATGTTTTCTCTTTCTTTTCTTAATATGATTGTTTTCTAGATTCCAGTGTCAAGGTGCTCTGAAGACTGTCCTTTGGGTTCCAGAAGAGTGATGAAGAGGGGGATTCATCGTTGTTGCTTTGAGTGTGTTCAGTGTCCAGAGGGGGAAATATCCAATGAGACAGGTGAAAAAAATGAAATTTTTCATAGCTATGTAGCGTTCACCTACAAAGATACAAAATAATGGAACATGGTGCAATACTATGGCCTTTGTGTCATATATATATACAGTATATTTGTATATACTGTATAGTCCACAAGTAGCTACTAAAAGAGTCTATGGAGTAATAGATATAAGTCCATTTGAGGATAGAGTCGCAAAGCCACAGGGGTGTCAGAACATTAGGGCAAGCCTCTTGTCAGGAGCAGAAGCAGTCTCCAGGATACATGCAAGAAGCAGAGATATAAAGTGCGGACTATAAACAATTTATTCAATAAAAGAAGGGTATATATATCCACTCACATTAGGATGAAAACAGGCACTGGTTAGTCCTTGTCTGGTGAGATGGGGAACAGTGCTCGCACTGTTGGTGCAGCCACCATCACGCAGCTGGGTCTCGGAAGCTGGCTAGTCTGTGGAAGGGAACCAGAATGGGGGGTGCAGCGCAGCATGGAGCGATGACATCACCAGACATATCGTAATGTGTTTCAGAGCATTGCACTGAGGATCCAGAAAACAGGTGAGTTCCTTCATCAAGCTATCAAAACGGGACTCAAAATGCCATTATATAGCACACTATTTAGTGGCCATAATTCAGTCCCCTAGTGAACAAGTCAATGCCCAGACGACCCGCGTCTAGGGGCGGAGCTTGCATATTTACGTCACATCACGGCCATCTTGAGACCTATTTTTTACCTACTCTTTTTCATAACAATAAATATTTTATATGGAGAGGACTCGATTTTTCCTTCCTTCTTTTACATACTATTTGGCGAGACAATCAAATTATATGTCCCATGGAAGCAGGTGTCTTGGAGGAAGAAGGCTGATTATCAGTATTATGCCAATGGGGGAGGGGCCTGATGTGGGTGTTGGTCCAGAGCCGATGCTGAGCCCTTGAGGCAAGCCATGCTCCCTCCTGCAGGATGATGGTCGAAGGAGAGGACACCTTTACACCCTTCACGGACCCCCCCTAGCCCCATGTATGTCCCCTGTAGGATCCATCCCAAACAGTGCAGATGTCAGCGCAGAGGACCCGTAATAGCGCAGACGGAGGTGAAGGAGTCTCTGCTTCCCTACACCGCGTACGAGCTCTGCACTCGCTTACCCTGGACAGCTGTTGGAGAGAGAGAAGAGCCAGCAGCGGTGTGTATGGTGCCTGCGTTGCTGCAAGATGCCACTAGAGGGAGTAGAGAGATCCAGGTACACGAGGCACACGAGACACTGGTGGGAGAGCTGGAGGAGATCTGAACAAGTCAAAGCGTTGACGATACGACGCTTTGACTTGACTACAAGCGGAGCTGAGTCTAACCTCTTATGGACCCCCCACTTCAAAATCGAGCAGGTAATGTGCAAACTCTAAGCGGAGATGGTGGACACAAGGGGGTGAATCCTTTTGTCATGCTCTTACACGTGTCACCACATATAGACTGCACATAGATGGCATACAGACTATACAGAGATGGTTGGAATGCTGGACTGGTAAAAATGTATGATACATATGATACGTTGAAAGGAATGTGACCAGGGCATATGCAAATAGAAGGCAGACAGAAGAAGCTCATAGGGGTGGAAGACAGCCTGCACAGAGTAAGGAACTGAGAGACACAGTGAAAGACACTTTGATGGACTAAGGCTGTGCTGGAAGTAGCTGTGAAAACTGAAAACAATTACCGGGAATAAATAAGTAAAAAAAAAATCTGACTGTGACTGTGCTGATGGTGAATATTTAAGGGGTTGCACAGAACCCCTTGATTTTGCTAACCTGCTAAATAGTCAACATACAAATTGAAAGAAACATGAAATAAAATTTTTATAAAAGAGAAGCAACAGACAGAAGAGCAAAGGTCGCATAAGCTGCAGACATTTCAGCAGTCTCAAAAAAAAAAAAAGCTGCAAAAAAGGGAAAAAAATCCCCTGGTTCTCCCTGTTGAACATGTCTGTGTATAAAACGTATTCCCTAAAGGGGTTACAGCCGGGCATAGAACCACAGGAAGGTATACCCCCACTCTGGATGAGTAATCTTGAAAACAAAAAAATGAACCCCCAGGAAAATCATATGCCAGATTAAGACTGGCGCAAAATGAGATCTTAGATGCCAGAAGGTTTTAAATAGTTCAACAACTAAATAAGTAAAGGAAATGAGAGGTAAAGTGGTGAAGGGGCAAGAGCAAACCCACCTAAAGTTAGTGCTAGCCCGGGTACCATCAAAAAATATATGGTACAGGAGGGAGACACCTGAGACAGAGAGACTGCTGCGGACTCACTCGGCTGCAGTATTCTCTCATGAGCACTTCACCCCCCTCCATCCTCCAAAAACTGGACAGCATCTTTCCAGGAGAACACAGGTCAAAAAATCTCTCTTCCACCCAGCCCGTGACAGGTCCACACCACCCCACAATCCTTTTTCTACTAATTTAAAGGAGAACACACACACCATCAACTATCACATAGAACGCTTGAACGTGGACTGGTATGGAACACAGAAAATCGCATCTTCCATTTCAGGCCGTTCTCTCCAACTAGCCATTATGTTGATGTACATATTTTGGCCTACTGGCATATAGAGACTGCACCCTGGTTCTCAAAAGGCTCTGATGAAGAGGTTATCCTCAAAACGTGTTAGCCAACTCTAAACACCCGCCTTAACATGGGCTCATGATATTTTTAACCCATATTGAATTTCCCATGTCTTTTATATTTTGTTACCTGTTTGCATGATACGTAGTATTGGTATTATTCAATTGCTTTTATTTGCTTTTAATTTCCTCTGAATACATTTTATATGTTTTGATGTGAGCTATTGATCACGCGCCCTTCATCCATCACTCTCCATATAGCCTTACCTGACCACCCCGGGGTCATTTTCTGGGCAGCGGGACATGCAATACCATCTCTTTTAGCTTTGCTACAGTTTACAATACTACTCTTCTCAAACCCAAAACAGACCCTCACAAGCGCAGGAGTAATCTTTCCTTGTCCACAATTTGTAGGGAGGTAAAGAAAGCCCGGGGAGACAAATGGGGACCAAAAGTAAAGTCCAGGAGGGAGTACAAAAGAACGGACAGAGAAAACAGTTTGAGGATATAGAAGCCCCGGTACCGAGAAGCGAGGAGATAGAGGAAAAAGTCACAATGGAAACCAGACAAAAAAAGCAATTACCAAGGAAGGGAAAAATGGCGGAAATTTTTGCGAGGCTGGAAATGTTCATAAAGGGAGAAATAGCAACCTTGCGCGAAGATATGAAGCATATTATAAAAAGGGTTGAGGATACAGAAGAAAGGCTGGATATCCAGGCGCGTGATATAAAAACGCTTAAGGCACAGATGGAAGGGATGCAGAGAGAGCAGAGACATATGATGTATAAAATAGAAGACCAAGAAAATCACAATCGCAGGAAAAATCTTAGGATCAGAGGCTTACCAGAGATGTCAGGGGGAGGGGAAGATCTGCAAGAAAAAATGCACAAAATATTTGGTTATATGTTGATGCACCCAGAGTAGGGGAAGGGATAGGGTTTGGATAGGAAGGGGCACCTTCTTGGAAAGAATTAGCAATGATCCTCATTTCGTGGTTTCTGTTTTTTCTTTTTCACTCTTACTGGAGGTGTCCGATAGGATACTCCCACAAATAAGTAATGTCGTCTAGCTTAAATATAATCTCATATGATCTGCGCGGTCTAAATGCTCCTATAAAAAAGTGCCAATATAATGAGTGAACTAAAACATCTTAAAGCAGATGTGGTACTGTTGCAGGAGACACACTTTTTTCTGGTTCGAACCGAAGAATATTTTCAAAAGATTTCCCGTTATGGTACTATGGGGACTCCCCTATGAGCCGAGCAAAGGGAGTAGCCATAAGGTTTGCCAGGGGAGTGAGGTTCGACATAGAGGAGAGAAAGACGGACACAGATGGGCGTTATTTATTCCTGAGGGGGAAACTGAATGGAGCCGGATATTCCCTGGCAAACATATACGGCCCTAAGAAAAACCCCATTAGATATTTAACGGGGCTATAGCAGAGTTTATGGATTTTAAGGAAGAAGGGGCAATTATAGCAGGGGATTTAAATCCTGTCTGGAACCAAAGAAGGATACTATGTCCCATGTATATGAGACTGGTATGGCAGCAAGGAATAAGCTAAAAAAGAAAATGCACCAGTGCCAACTGGAGGATGTGTGGAGGACGCAACACACCAGGGCAAGGGACTACACATTCTAGTCCCCTGCACATGGGACGTATTTCAGAATAGACTTTTTTTTGATTGAGCATAGGCTGCTGGAGGCAGCGGTCAATACAAATATTGGAATAATGACCTTTTCAGACCATGCTCCGGTGACATTACAACTAAAGATGGGAGAGGCTCAAATAAGGAGTTACAGTTGGAGATTGAATGAAGAACTGCTACAGGATAAAGCAATAGAAGAGCGAATAAAGAAGAACTAGAGCAGTTTTTTAGAATCAACAATACGGAGGGTATATCAGAAGCCACAGTATGGGAAGCCCATAAAGCCCATACTAGAGGTATCTTGATAATGGCTTGTTCAGAAAGGAAAAATAGGAATAAGGAGAATAAAAGAATTTTAACTAAAGAAGTATACAAATTAAAACAGCAACATAAGATAACAAGAGATGGGGAACTTCTTTTAAAACTTAGTCGAAAAAGGGAGACTATGAGAGAATTAATAGAGCAGGAAACACGAACGGCCTATAATTTAATTAAGAAAGAAAGGTACCAATGGAGTAATAAACCAGGGAAACATCTGGCGAATGTACTCAAAAAACAAACAAACAGTTAATTATATAGAGAAGATACAAACAAGGAAAACTGGTATACAAAATGCAGAAATTGCTAAGACCTGTCAAGACTACTATGGGAGACTCTATTCAATCAACAAGAATGAAACAATAGAAGAGGTAGAAGGGAAACAGGAGAAAATAAAAGCTTTTCTAAAAGATACCTGCTTAAACAAAATCCCAGAAGATAAACTTAGCTACTTAGAGGCCCCCATAACAGAAGAGGAGATAATAAAAACCCTAAAAGAATTACCGGCTGGAAAGAGTCCTGGACCCAACGGTCTGACGAACCTATATTATAAAGAAGATATTTTAATCCCTAAACTGTGTGCTTATATGAATGGGATTGGGGATAAATGGGAGATGAGAAAAGAGGCACTGGAGGCCACTATAACTATTATTCTGAAAGAGGGGAAAGATAGCACACTTTGCTCCAGTTATAGACCTATTTCGCTCCTAAATTCTGACACCAAACTATTTGCAAAGGTAATTGCAGGGAGATTGAAAACAATAATGAATGATATTATACACGAAGATCAAGTAGGATTTGTCCCAGGAAGGGAGGGGAGGGAAAATGGAATTAGAACACTCCTGGCAGTAGAGAAAATTAAAGATAGTAGAGTCCCAGGACTACTCCTGTCTATCGATGCTGAAAAAGCATTTGACAGGGTAGACTGGGGCTTTATCCAGAGTACTTTGGAGGCATTGGGGTTAGGAGCGAAAATGAGGAGCTGGATAAAAGCATTGTACACCCGACCCACTGTGAGGGTGAAGGTAAATGGAGCAGCCTCAGGACCATTCGTACTGCTTAACGGCACTAGACAGTGGTGCCCACTATCTCCCCTACTGTTTGTGATAGTGTTAGAACCCCTCTTAAAGAGGATAAGACAAAATCTGGATATTGGGGGGATAAAGGTAGGGGAGGAGGATTATAAACTAGCAGCCTATGCGGACGATATTCTATTTTTTATTACTAGCCCCAGGATAACCCTCCCAAACTTAATGAAATTCTTAAAAGAGTACGGAGAGATATCTAACTTTAAGATAAATCCGGCCAAATCAGAAACCCTAACCATCAGTACATTAAAAACAGAGGAGCTCACATTTCAAAAAGACTTCCCATTTGTTTGGGGGGAAAAATAATTAACCACTTGACAACTGGGCACTTAAACCCCCTTCCTAACCAGACCAATTTTCACCTTTCGGTGCTCTCACATTTTGAATGACAATTACTCAGTCATGCAACACTGTACCTATATGAAATTTTTGTCCTTTTTTTCACACAAATAGAGCTTTCTTTTGGTGGTATTTAATCACCGCTGGGTTCTTTATTTTTTGCGCTATAAAAGAAAAAAGACTGAAAAATCTGTAAAAAAATGCATTTTTCTTAATTTCTGTTATAAAATTTTGCAAATTAGTAATTGTTCTTCATATATTTTGGCCAAAATTTATACCGCGACTTATCTTTGGTAAAAATAACCCAAATCGGTGGATATTATTTGGTCCTTGTGAAAGTTATAGAGTCCAAAAGCTATGGTGCCAATATCTGAAAATTAATCACACCTGAAGTACTGACGGCCTATCTCATTTCTTGAGACCCTAACGTGCCAGAAAAGTACAAATACCCCCCAAATGACCCCTTTTTGGAAATAAGACATTCCAAGGTATTTAGAAAGATGCATGGTGAGTTTTTTGAAGTTGTTATTTTTTCCCACAATTCTCTGCAAAATCAAGGGTTTTTTTTTACTTTTTTTTTTTTTTTTCACAAAATTGTCATATTAGCAGGTTATTTCTCACACACCGCATATGCATACCACAAATTACGCCCCAAAACACATTCTGCTATTACTCCCGAGGACGGTGATACCACATGTGTGGTTACGCCAGCGCAGCCATGAAGGCCCAAGATGGCGCCGGCTCCGGGAACAACGCCTCAGGCACAGCCCGCACAGCAGCAGATGAGGAGCGCCGTTCGGTTCCCTCACAGGGAGACTTCCCAGCGCTCTCATATGGAGATAATATGATGAGGGAAGAGATGGATACCATACCCTCCCCAGACACTGCAGTATCCCATCCCAGCATGGACAGAGGTAAGAGGCTGGCTTCTTCTCCAGCACTCTCCCCCAGCAAAGAGCCCCAGCCCAAGAAGCACCAGTGGGCAGACAGGGACACTGATACCACACACATCCCTGCTCTGGCAGCAGTCCCTGCATCAGATAACCCTGTTACTGAATCTATGCTAAAATCAATGCTCCTCACACTGCAGAAAGATCTCCACAGGGAGCTACAATTATCTGTCTCCCAAATACATGACAGGGTAGACTGCCTAGAAGGAAGAGCTCATCTGATTGAAGAAAGCATGCATGACCATGTCAGAGCTCACAATGAATTACTGGATGCGCATGAACACCATGCCTCAGAAATACACCACATGTAATTAAAATTGGCAGATTTGGAAGATCGTTCCAGAAGGAATAACATAAAATTTAGAGGTATTCCCGAATCTGTCAAATCAAATGAAATTACTCCTTACTTACAGCAGTTATTCTCACGTTTATTGCCTCGGTTGAATGCACAGGATATTACCATTGACCGGGCGCATAGGATCGCCAAACCTGCGCACCTATCCCCGGACATCCCGAGGGATGTTCTAGCAAGAGTGCACTACTTTCATGTTAAAATTAATGAGAGTTGGGACTTTGATTGAGGTCATGGAAACATGCAGGTACCAGGGGTAGCAGTGCAATTTTATTAATCAAGTAACATGCATAAAAACAATTCAAAACAGAACCACATACTGTAGAGAAAGACATTGTAATAAATATCATTCCAAAATCACAACACATGTATTTGTGTATATGCGATCGGCATCAAGGGTACAATCCGCTTGGCGCCACATAGTGGTCTCATTGAGAAATTTAGTGCATGTACAAAGATGACATAATATGTACAAATAACAATACCACAGCACAACGAAAGAAATAAATATAATATATGAAAACCATAATAATTGTTCTTGAGATGTTGTAATGTCAACATATGTTGGTATCCCAAATGCGTTTCGTGTAGGACACACTCATCAGGGGCCAGATGATCAGGGATTTCTAAAAATGTAATACAACATAAAATGAGTCTAACTGGTAGCTCATACTCGCAGCGAAAGAGGGGTGGGTCACCCTAAAACACTTACATGTGAATGGTACAGTGGGATATGGCAGGTACAGAGCCAAGACCAACAGGCATCTCTCCCGGGAGCTGAGGTGCAGCGGAATGCGCGCTGGCGAGCCGGGTACACAGAGTCCCCCCCCGAGGAGCAGTGTGGGAACCACAGAACCGACATGGATAGAATATCGACAAAGAGTGCCAGTATGAACTGCCTGGGAGAAAAATTAAATTAAAGCAATATGTCAAATTTGATGTTGGTAAAAAGGACCAATAATATCTCTCTATTGAGCATGGTGAAATACGGGAGTCTGTGCCAAAAAAAAACTATATAAATATAATTGGAGAATCAAATGTATCCACATCCAACATAGTGGACTGTGGTATATACACAAATAAAAAAGGAATTTGAAGCAGGCAGCAGAGGTAAAACCGATTACAACCAGCCAAGGAGGTGGATAGAATGACCATGTATGGGCTTACATGCATCCCAGGCAGGAGAGAAGGCACTATGGATTGAAAGTGATGATGAACCATCTCGGAACAGAGGCGCCCACGCTGTGTCAGGGGAGGCAAGATATACCCGACAGACACCACATGCACGCTGGCCGCGTACACCAGCGTCACCTGAGCACGGCAGAAAAGGGGGAGGGGCTCTGACTCTGACAGCGACCTCTGTCAGTCAGCAGCGTACGCACTCCCTATCTGGCTGGCTACATGGAGGAACTCAAGCACGACGCCGCAACGCCCGTATTGGCGTCCAACGGGGGCAATACGGGCGTCACGGCGTGGTGCTTGGAGTTCCTCCATGTAGCCAGTCAGACAGGGAGTCCGGGATCCTGATCAGCAATTTTAGGTATTAAAGTAGGAGACGTAGAACACAAAATAGGATTGTACGCAGACGATGTCATCATCACTCTAACAAAACCTGAAACCTCCCTTTCAAACCTTTTGAAAATTCTTGAAACGTTCAGCCTAATATCTCTTTACAAAGTCAATAATAGTAAATCCACTATGCTAAACGTAGGGATAGATCAACAGACTAAACAGATCATAACGAAAACCACACCTTTCACATGGTCCAAAAACTCCTCACTTCAATACTTAGGGATTCACCTAACCTCCCCGAGCAATACATTAATAAAAGTGAACTATGCCGTGTTACAAGAAAAGCTTTTACGCATTGTCAAAGACATAAGTAATCCGTATGTCTCATGGGCTGGTAGAATAGCCCCGGTCAAAATGTACCTGCTCCCTCATATTCTGTATATGTTCCGTACAATCCCTATACCAATGCTTTCCACACAATTGAATCAACTACAAGGATTGCTCAATACGTTTATCTGGCAACAGAAAAAGCCCAGACTTAAACAAAACATTCTTTTATCACCAGTACAAAACGGTGCAATGGGAGCCCCCAACATTCATGCTTACTATAAGGCAGTGGTATTGGACCAATTGAAAGAATGGTGGTCACCCACCTCCAGGAAAACGTGGCACCAAATTGAGTCTGCAGCTCTCACGACGAACCTGAAACACATTCTATCGGCTACCATACTCAACTTAAAACCACAACATCGTTTTTTACAATCTACAACATCGGCTCTATGGGTCTGGACAGCCCTTACACAACAAGCAAAGGGAATACCTATTTCAATCCTTTCCAAACTCCCCATTCAAGCAATAGAAATGATATCGCCTGACCTGTCCGTCAAACCCTGGACACAAAAAGGTCTTGTCAACATTGGACAACTGATGTCCACAATAGGGATCCATTCATTTGTACAGCTACAACAGATATTCAATATCCCAACATCAACTTTTTTCCTGTACCTACGAATTCGCTCTATCATATCCCCAATCAATATACTCACTGACAATGCTCCAATGGCTGATATATTGAAATTCTACGAAACTCCAGCTCCAGCAGTGAAAGGAATCTCAGGGATGTACAAAATACTGACGACACCGCCTGCAAATCAATCATCTCCCTCTATTGACTTCTGGTCCTCCTTTACTACCACCCCACCACAACCCGCAAGTTGGCACAAAGCCTTAACTCTTCCACTTCGAGTATCACCCTGCACCTCCCACTGGGAATCAATTCAAAAATTGTTCCATAAATGGTACTATACCCCATCCAGACTGGCAAAGATATACCTAGATGTTGCTACTCTCATCTCAAGGATTTGCAAGGTCCCCCCTCCATCATCCTCCCTAGATCTTCTTCTGTGTCTTGATGTCCCAAAATGGCCGAAACATGTCAGAGTAGTGGCGACTCATCCTTATCGCAGCTCGCTTAGCTCTAGCGAGAAAATAGAAGTCACCACAACCTCCCCTTATGTCAGATCTCATTGTTCTTTTAAATTACCATTTCCAAATGGAATTCGCCTTCGCTAAAGCCAACCTCAATACCACCTCATTTCTTCAAAAATGGGAACCTTGGATATCCGATCCGAGAAGCACAGCTCTTTAATGGATTTTGACTTCTCAGAATCAAATTCTTAGTTCTACGAAACATTAAACAGACGTTTTATAACACCCCACTAGACCTCACCAACACCAATCTTCTGCATCCTGCATCTCCACCTATACCTGCACGGATATTATTCTGCTTGTCGATTTTCACTTGAACAACTATATACAGTAACCTAGGTATATATTCACTGAGTAGGACTTATAATTCTATGTGATAAATAGCTCAAAGTTCCGCATTCCTTGGCTCGCTTTAGTTGTTTTTGTTGGTTGTAGTATATTTAACAACTGGTGGTTGAAGGGCTGCCTCACCCCCCCGTGGCACAGTGAGCGCCCAATTTGGGGTGCCAGGGTGGAGAGACAGTGCTGACACCATCCAATTGACGCGTAAGTTAAACATATATCGTTAAATCTTCATAAGTCACATCCTATTTTCATGACTGATACCTTTGAGACTCATGGTTGATGTATACTATATTACTCAATAAGAAATGTTGATATAATGCTACTTTACATGCTATGTACTGATTCCTCGTAAAAATTTTAATAAAAACTTAAATTAAAAAAAAAAATCATCATTTATTAGCTAGAAAATTACATAGAACCCCAAAACATTATATATGTTATTTTAGCAAAGACCCTGGAGAATACAGTGGTGGTTATTGCAACTTTTTATCTCACACGGTATTTGCGCAGCAATTTTTTTAACACTTTTTTTTGTAAAAAAAACAGTTTTGTGCTTTAAAAAAAACAAAACAGTAAAGTTAGCCCAATGTTTTTGCATAATGTGAAAGATGAAGTTACGCTGAGTAAATAGATACCCAACATGTCACACTTCAAAATTGCACGGGCTTGTGGAATGGCGCCAAACTTCGCTACTCAAAAATCCCCATAGGCGATGCTTTAAATTTTTTTACTGGTTACATGTTTTGAGTTACAGAGGAGGTCTAGGGCCAAAATTATTGCTCTCGCTCTACCGATCGCAGCGATACCTCACATGTGTGGTTTGAACATCGTTTTCATATGTGGGCGGGACTTACGTATGCGTTCACTTCTGCATGCGAGCACACGGGGACAGGGGCGCTTTAATTTTTTTTTTTTTTTTATTGTTCATTTTACTTTATTTATTTTAGTTTGATGCTTTTTTCCAAAAAAAAAAAAAATTTGACCACTTTTATTCCTATTATAAGGAATGTAAACATCCCTTGTAATAAGAATATGGCATGACAGGTCCTCTTTACAGTGAGATATGGGGTCAATAGGACCCCACATCTCACCTCTAGGCTGGGAAGCCTGAAATAAAAAAAAAAAAAAAAGATCCTGGCTTTGATCATAGCGGTGAGTCGGTAGAAGCACCGGAGGGCGGCGGGAGGGGGGGGGACATCCCCTCTCGCCTCCCGTAAGAACGATCAAGCAGTGGAACAGCCGCTATGATCATTCTTATGGTGTAGGGAATCGCCGGCTAAAAAAGCTGATATCTGAATGATGCCTGTAGCTGCACCCATCATTCAGATATCCCCGCATAAAGTCAAGGACGTCGTATGAAAGCCGGCGGGCTGGAAGTGGTTAAAACGCATTTTTTTCTTTTAACACAAATTTGTCCATTTATACAATATTTCTAACAGATGGCATGTACACACCAAAAATGACACCCCAAAAAAGATTCTCCTACTCCTCCTGAGTACGGCGATACCACATGTGTCAGACTTTCACAGCCTGGCCACATACAGAGGCCGAGTATAGCCGAGTATGGCTGAGCATGGCTCGGTATGGCTCGGTATGGCTGGGTATGGCAGGGTATGGCAGGGTATGGCTGGGTATGGCTGAGTATGGCTGAGTATGGCGGGGTATTGCAGGGTATGGCTGAGTATGGCGGGGTATTGCAGGGTATGGCTGAGCATGGCGGGGTATTGCTGGATATTGCAGAGTACTGCGGGGTATTGCAGAGTATTGTGGAGTATTGCGGGGTATTGCAGAGTATTGCGCTGTATTGTGGAGTATTGCGGGGTATTGCGGAGTATTGCGGGGTATTGCGGAGTATTGCGGGGTATTGCAGAGTATTGCGGGGTATTGCGGAGTATTGCGGGATATTGCGGAGTATTGCGGAGTATTGCGGGGTATTGCGGAGTATTGCGGGGTATTGCAGAGTATTGCGGGGTATTGCAGAGTATTGCGGGGTATTGCGGAGTATTGCGGGGTATTGTGGAGTATTTCGGGGTATTTCAGAGTATTGCGGGGTACTACAGAGTATTGCGGGGTATTGCGGGGTATTGCAGAGTATTGTGGGGTATTGCAGAGTATTGTGGGTTATTGCAGAGTACTGCGGGGTATTGCAGAGTATTGTGGGGTATTGCAGAGTATTGTGGGTTATTGCAGAGTACTGCGGGGTATTGCAGAGTACTGTGGGGTATTGCAGAGTACTGTGGGGGTATTGCAGAGTATTGTGGGGGTATTGCAGAGTATTGTGGGGCATTGCAGAGTAGTGCAGGGCATTGCAGAGTATTGCACAGCATTAGGGATGGCTGAGCATGGATGGATGGATGGCTGGAAGTCTCTGTGCAGCGCTGTGGGCACTACACATCCAGCCCACAGCGCTGCAGCCATCCATCCATCCCCCTCTCCGCTTACAGTGTACTGATCGGTACACAGGAGGGGAGGAGAGGAACCGGCGTCATCAGATGATCAGTTAAGTGACCTCTATAATGAAATGTTGAAGTAACAAATATAAATGTACCATCATCCAGAAATCAATAATCAAAAGGGTTGGAAGCCAGATCCCCAGTCAGGCGACCAAAAACAGGGGCATATTGGACTATTCCGGTACAATAATAGTGGATAATAATATGAAGCATATAACGATGAAAAATTATGATAGTTTTTATTGATGCAGAAGACAAAACAAAGGTAATAAAATAAGACATAATAAAAGTACAAGTATATCACCAGTGGGATCATTGGTATACAGTACAACACAAAATCTCAGATATCATGTTCCTCGACTAGTTTCGTGGACATAACCGCTTCATCAGGAGGGAATCTAGAGATGATTATATTCTGACTAAACAGTCTGAACCTGACAGATAGAAAAGATACAATGGAGTTTACCAAAATACATAGTGAGTAAAATTATATTCCAGCATCAACATTCACACCAGGGTAATACAAATTGGAGGGGGGAACAGAGGCGAATCTGCTTACCCAGGTCCCAACAGGCACCCAGGCGCGTGGCCCCACCGCCCGAGGAAGATCTCCCACGGCGACCTGGGGGAGCTAACAAGATGACGGGGGTAATTGGCATAGGATAAAAATTGTAGGGTAATAAGTGACCTGGAAACCACACACCGGAGGTGAAGCATAAGATGTGGAGGTAATAGTGGAAAGTTAAGGGTGACAAGGTGGGTGACTAGTGAAAGATGTGAAAGGTAGCATAAGGTGAAGCTACAGTGTGCAAGGAATAGAAAGGATTGAGTGTAGTGACCAATTGGGTAAAAAATAATGCTGAAGCACAGAGGGCAATATAGTGTTAGGTGGTGTGAAGGTGAAGAGATGAATGGTGAGAGGATGGGGACAAAGGAAGGGGGGAAGAGGGAATAGGATGGGGGGGTTGGGTGGTTGCTGGGGGGTTGGAAAAGTGGGGGGAGAGGAGGGGGAGGGAGGGGGAAGGGGAGGGATGGAAGTGGAGGAGCAGGGGGATTGGGGGGGGGGAGGGGGGAGGGAAGAGGAGGGATGGAGGGAAGGGGGGGGGAAAGGGGGGAAGGAGAAGGGGTGAAGGGAAAGGGTGGGGGGAAGGAAGGGGGAGAAACAGAAGGGGGTGTGACAGTGTGAACTAAGGTGAATGGGAGGTACGAGTACCTGGTGCTGGTGTAGGCACGGATGAGTTCCCAGGGGAGGCATCCTGCCTGGGCAGATGCCAACATAAGGTAAATGGGGAGATAATACGGACTGTAAGCGATGGGTGAACACAAGGCAAAGCGTGTTCACCTCAGCCTAGGGCAACTGCAGGGAAACAAACCAGTATGTTAGATAAGACCAATGTTGCCCAGGGGTATGGGACTTGAGTAAAATGATAGGTAGGTACTAACCTCAAACTGGCGCTAGGCTGGTAAGGATACAGAAACCTGGGGGTCAAGGACCGACCGTCAGACTAACAGGCAGGGCTAGCCTGCCATTTGTAGCTCCCGACCCTGCGACGCTGCGCCGCGCTCTAATGGGGCGCCGGCACAAGACGTCACAGGGTCAGAGGTTCCACAGGGCGCGCGCCCGAGGGGGTCACGCGCGCACGCATGCGCACCGGCCATCTGGCCATGGGAAAGACGTCCCTGCCAGGACCAGTGCAAGCGGAGGGGGCGGTCCCGTGTCCGAGACCGAACCCTCCACCAGGGACCTCACCAGGCCGCCGAGGAAAGACACAGGAGGAGGGGCCCGCGCCTGCGCCCTGGCCAGGACCAGGACTGGGAAAGCAGAGTCACCATACAAAATATAATGAAAACCAACGATTGGACGGTTAATAGAACATGAACAAGGAGGTTAATAAAATTAGAAAGAGCTTGGAAAACATGAATAGGTGGACTAGGGATTGGTAAAGATGATGCCGGTCTGTTTACATGTGATTGCGCCGTCATTTGACGGCGTAATCACATGGTAAACGGCCGTGATCCAGAGGACCCGGCGGTCACGGAGGGGAATTCTGGGAGAACGTCATAGTACGCCCTTCCAGAGTTATCCAACCGCCCTGCAGCCGTCATTGGTAAGTGGTAAGTGGTTAGTGGTAAGTGGTTAAACTATCTTGAGGTCAAGATAATAACATCTATGGAGACATTGTACCAAGCAAATTTTATACCATTACTGAATGAAATTAAAGCAGAATTGAATAGAATCACAACAGGACAGCTATCTCTGGGGGGGAGAATTAATATTTTTAAAATGGTAATTTTACCTAAAATCACATATAATATGCAAATGCTCCCAATACCACTTTCACAGGCATATTTTAAGATATTACAAACAATGTTTCTAAAGTTTATTTGGAGAGGGAAAAAAGCACGTATAAGTTTGGCACAGTTGATAAAAGAGAAGGTGCAAGAAGGATGGGGTGCACCGGATTTAAGAAACTATTACAATGCTATAAATTTAGCATGAATAATAGAATGGGCAAAAAACAATAAGGAAAAGAGTCACATTGGGGAAGATAATTTGGATTCCTGCACAACATAGGGAACTTAGTAAAGACACGCATGACATCACAAACAAAGCACTAAAAATATGGGATAACCTATATAAAAGGGAGAAATGGGAATACAATTCACCCCTGATCCCACTGAAAGGCACAAAATACTTTACACCCGGGACAGAGGGATAGTTTGGTAATTGGATTATACAGGAGGACACACAACTGAAAGACGTAATGGTACAAGATAAGATGTGCACTCACCAGGAACTAATAAACAAAAGAGAACTGATGGTGATAGATGTTTAACGGTATACTCAACTGAAACATTTTCTCGAGACTCTACCCCAACCCATAAGATCAGTACAGAACCTACTCCCGCTGGAGAAGATGTGCGTAGATAAAAATAGGAAGAGGGTGATCTCTAGGATCTATAAAAATACTGAATGATTCAAAAGGGCCAGAGATACCGCAATACATCGAGAAATGGGAAAAAAGAACTGGGAACCCAGGTGAAAGAGGTAGAGATTCGAGAACTATTGAGGCAGGTTCACTCTATGTCAGTAAACAGCAACATGATAGAGTTAAACTACAAGTGCCTGGCCAGATGGTATATCACCCCCGACAAGGCACATAATTGCCAAAGGGAAACATCAGAGCTCTGTTGGCGGCGGTGTAAAGAAATTGGGACTATGGCCCACATATGGTGGCTATGCCCTAAAATTAAAATATATTGGGAGGAGATCAGGCAATTATTAACAGAGATTACTAACATAGAGGTCCCGGATGACCCATTGCTCCCACAGCTCTTAAATGCCGCTAAATGCCTAATACCTAGACATTGGCAAGAATTGGAAAGGCCAACATTGAAGGAATGGTGTAATAAAATACATGACATGCAAAACTTAGAGTATCTTAGGTTCAGTGATGAGGAGGGGATAGCGGAAATTGAAGAGAAATGGAAGAAATGGTCAGAATATAAGTACTCATTGAGATTTGCCGAAGTAATGGGAGCATAATGTATAAGGTAATAAGTATAAAGTTAAAAGTAGAACAGGACTAAGAAGCTAGACAGAGGGAGGGAGTAGATAGGGAAAGTGTAAGAGGGATCAGGAACGAGAGTGAAGACGGGTAGGGTGCCAGGGTTGGGGGAGAAGGGGGAGGGGGGTTATTTGGGAATGCATTATGAATGTTTTTTATTGCTGATATCATGTAATGTAGAGACAAGAGGAAATCTTGCTATTTGTAATTTATTTATTTATTTCAGGTACTTATATAGCGCCGTCAATTTACGCAGCGCTTTACATATACATTGTACATTCACATCAGTCCCTACCCTCAAGGAGCTTACAATCTAAGGTCCCTAACTAACAATCATACATACTAGGGACAATTTAGACAGGATTCAATTAACCTACCAGCATGTCTTTGGAGTGTGGGAGGAAACCGGAGTACCCGGAGGAAACCCACGCAGGCACAGGGAGAACATGCAAACTCCAGGCAGGTAGTGTTGTGGCTGGGATTCGAACCAGAGACCCTTCTCACTGCTAGGTGAGAGTGCTACCCACTACACCACTGTGCCGCCCATATTTTGATACAGAAAAAAATAATAAAGAAATAATTAAAAAAAAAAAAGTATTATGCCAATTATCTCTACTATACCCAAAGGGGAACACTGCCAATTCAATTCAGATATGAGGTGAGCAGCCTGTGAAACAAGCACTTTGGATTTGTTGCATCATTTGATTTGTTTGCACCATTGAGGCACCAATGTTTCTGAATTAACTTCAATCAATCACTGAATACATTATATGAACATTCTTTTAAATGTCTTTTGTTTTATTCATTATTAATTATATATTTATCACCATTGAATGTAATTGTAATAATAGTGCAGCACTGTTTATGATATTTTATATTTGTTTAAGTGGAGCGAGAGCCCTTGTTAGTAATAGCAGCTATTTCATTGTAATTTTAATTGCATATAGTATTTGAGATTGCACAGATTGATTTTTTTCACACATGTTATATGGGTTAAAGATATAAACCAAATCCTACATAAAAATAAAGGTTAAAATCAATAACAAAAAATTGGATAAACCAAATTGTTGACAGTAAATAGTAAACAGAACAGAATTAGTTCATGATTAATCAGTTATTATTGGATAAAAGACAATCTATAAATATCTAAAAGGTAATAACTTAATAATAATAACAATTATTAGTACTATTACGTTTTAGAATAAAGCTTCTATAATAAAGTATTCTATACCAAAATGCCACAAGACAATTGATTGTTTAAGAAATGCAAAAATGAATACATATATGAGTTGAAAGATATACAGTATATTAATATATTTTTAAATTAAGGGACATAAGAACTAAAAAACATGTATGTACATTGAGATAATTATGATGGGTAATGTGAAATTTACTTCTTCCAGGGAAATGTAGAATATCATTATGGTACACCACTTCATTTATATATTACAATATTATACCAGCGTGTGTTCTTCTGCATATAAATACTTTGATGAGATGGTGCATATATAGAAAGTTAACTCATGCCATCAACATGGCCAATGTCAGCCGCAAGCCTGGCTCGACGTTGTGAGTATATAGGTATGCACAAGCACCTCAGACAGGAGAAAAAATGACTCAAAATTATATGGATAAAAAGATAAAAAAAAAATGGTATAACATACCTAGTACTAAATAGATAATACTGACAATAGGGCCATCCACCAACTCAAAAAGTAGTGGCCACCCAATCAACCAAAAAGATATCTAGAAGAGATGGAAAAAACAATAATCAGTAATACAAAACTACAAAATTGTGGAGACCACAAGTTCCTCATTGAGGCCACCAGGAGAAAGTAGCATTGTATATCCAGTATGTCTCCCTTTCACAGAGCCTGTGAAACCATTTTGCTTCAGGGAGACACCTGGATATTTGTTTGATGACCCAAACTTTTAAACCTCTTGTAGATTTTTTTATGGCACTCTGCAAAGTGACAGGGGACACTGTGTTTTGTCTTTTCCTTCTTCCACTATGATGGTGCTCTCCAAATTGCTTCCTTAGTGGGCCAATAGTTTGGCCTATATAGAAAAGTCTACAGGGGCAAGTAAGGCAATAAATTATGAATTCAGAGGAACAGTTGCAAAATTCCTCTATTTCAAATGTTTTCCCTTTAGCTGTAAAATCCTCTTTTCTATGCTTAATAAAGGAACAGGTCTTACACAATGTTTTTTTGCAGTAATACATGCCCTGTAGGGGAATGAGACACATCTGAAGATGCAGCATTGTTAGACTTGAGTTTACTCAGGGTGATATAATCTTGGTAGAACCAGGGCTTTTGCTCCCTCATGTCAGGACCAGGTATGAGTCAACAGATTTGATCTGAATCTAAGTTTTTCTACCAGTATTTATACCACTTATATATATGACAGCTTCCTGCTGTCACTGGTTCCTAAGAAAGGAGTGGGTGCTATTTCTGTCTGAAAGTATTTTCTCTTACCTTCTGCTCTGCTAGAAAATATCGAGGATTCAGGATAGATCTCTCCAACCCATAAAAAAAAAAAATTGTTGCGAAAATGTGGGACTGTTTCAAGTTTTTATTGCAGTGCACCTGCTGAGGACATTTCTTCAGCTTCCTGCCCAAGAGTCAATGATAAATGGGGAAAGGAAAAATGGTAAAATCTTGTCAAAAAATTCACAGATAGCAATTGCCACCAACAGAGGTTCTAAAATGCCCTATTCTATCCCCCCCCCCCCCAAATAAAATAAAAATTAATCCTGGAGACAAGTATATTAACGGAACCTGATAACATAAAAACATTTCTGCTGTCTTTTTTACTGTTAGATATTATTTAAAAGGATTCCCAGAAAAAGCATATGAACTTCTGCTAGAGAATCATATCTAAATATAGTGTGCATTAATGCATATGACTAGATAAACCTCAGGTCTTATTAGAATGAAAAAAGAAAAAGAATAGTTCCCTTCGCTCTCTCCTCCCCTCCCTCATAAGATCCGGCATTAAGTCCTGGAATACTATATGATCTCTCAGAGCAACCTCTATACTCATGTAATCAATAGTACTTTTAATTTTATCCCTTGTCCACATCAGGTATTTTAGCTAGAAGGAGATGGCCACTTGCAAAGACCAGAAAGCAGAAATACATAGCATGTATTCCCCACTCTCCATTTTCAACCTAGTTTGGAATATGGGGCATCTATTCATTTTTTCCATATTTTCTGAAATTTCCAAGATGCGTTATGTTGAAGATAAGTATACAGTATTTCTCATGTTTATCCGTTTCCTTTACCCATTCCCTAAGAGTAGATGAAATCTATCGAGAGGCTATTAATTTACATGCCAGAAAAAGCATTCTCATTATGGCCACTGTCTCATCATATACTAAATTGTTAGAATTTATATACCTGAGGAGTCAAAGGACAGGATAAGGAGTAAGTGAGATGTCATATATGTCATATACCAATGAAGTTTTGGGCATCTCCAAAACAAATGTATAAAAGAACCAGAAGATTTCACACAATCTTGGACAATCAGAATTCTCCCTTCTACCTACTCTATGCAGCAACTCCGGGGTAGGTTACGCCCTGTACAAAATAAAAAGTTGGGCCATTCTGTGTGATGGGGATATCGAGACAAGCTGAACATTCTTCATTATTTGGTCCCATATTTCTTCTAGATCCACATCAATATCCATCTCCAATTTTTGTCTACATGGAATCGGAAATTTAAGAAGCAGTTCAGATAATTATTTCATATATACTTTAGAGATAAGTCCCTTTGTGTTGTTTGCTTGTACTACGCTGTCCAAGATAGGGATTTTGTAGAAGGTGATGATCGGGGCTATACCTTCTGTTTTTAAAGCATGTCTTAATTGTAGGTATTGAAAAAAAACACCTTGTATCCAAACCATAGTCGGTACAAAGCTGCTGATGAGTTTTTAGCACTCCATCGGAATACAATTGCATCAAGGTAGTAATCCCAGCACGTTCCCATCTAGAAAATCCTTCCAAGTGGTAAACTTCAGAAAATGCCCTATTCGACCATATTAGAATTATTACCTTAGTGAAAAACAATTCTTTAGGTAAAAGCATGTTGTAGCATTCTGATTACATCATGAGTATTCACAACTTTATTTCATAAAACCAAACTGACAGTTCCAGACTAAGGATGCATGGTTACATTTAAGTCCGTGTTGGTGAAATGTGGCAGTGGGAAGTCCTTAGATGGGTGAATACTCAAGATGTAAGGGCTGTGTATTCTTTATGTTTGGTCTATTAGAAGTAAGGATGACTCCCTTTACATCTATCACCTGCCCCTCAGGAGATGGTGGAAACCATTTTGGAGCTGAGGATGGTCTTTATCTTCCAACTGTTAGTAAACATACTGTTTGAAAAAAAGATCTTGCATTTGTTTTTCACACTGTAGACATTTTTTTTAGATAAAGGTTCCTGTCATAAGTGTTCAGAAGAGGAGTGGCCAAACGATAACAATCAGTGTGTGCCAAAACCCGTTGAATTTCTGTCTTATGGAAATGACCCGGTTCCTGTCACAGTTTCAGTTATTTCTGTTTTACTGTTGGTAAAAACATCTGCTATTTTTTGTGTTTTTATTGTATTTCGAGAGACTCCAGTGGTCAGAGCAAATAACCAAACCTTGAGCTTCATTCTCCTGGTCTCCATCATCTTGAGCTTCCTCTGTGTGTTTTTGTTTTTGGGTAGACCTGGACCTATCAGCTGCATGTTTCGTCAGACTTCCTTTGGAATCATCTTTTCTGTGGCTGTATCTGCCATTCTAGCCAAAACTATTATGGTCTACATGGCCTTCAAGGCCACCAAACCTGGAAGTTTCTGGAGAAAATATATTGGAGTAAAAATATCAAACTGTTTGGTTCTTCTTTGTTCATTTATCCAGGTTTTAATTAGTGTCATTTGGCTATTGACTGCCTGTCCATTTCCAGAAATTAACACTGACCTATATGCTGATAAAATTATTATTCAGTGTAATGAAGGATCTACTCTGGCATTTTCAATACTCCTTGGTTACATTGGACTTCTAGCAGCTGTGAGTTTCTTTGTGGCTTTTCTGGCCAGAAATTTACCAGACATTTACAATGAGGCCAAATACATCACCTTCAGCATGCTGGTGTTCTGCAGTGTCTGGATCGCTTTTATCCCAGCATATATGAGTGTTACAGGGAAGAACACTGTGCTCGTAGAGATATTTGCTATAATAACTTCTAGCTTAGGCATTTTGGTTTGCATATTCACTCCTAAATGTTACATTATACTGGTGAGACCAGATTTAAATTCAAAAAGTAAAATAGTAAAACAAACCAAAACCTGAGAATAAATTTTCTTATTGAATGTTTGTTTATAAATCATTACATTGAATTTGAATAGATATCCACTTCATCATTCCCATTATACACAGAATATGATTTTTCTGTACGATTGATTGGGCAGAAAGGGTTCTACAAAAAATAATTGTCATAAAGGTTTATTATTGTTATCTTTTGTGCAATACATCTATTTAAACTGTTACTTTGCTCTCTTTATTTCACAAATATTAGAGAAACATGCAACATTGAAAAATCCATTAAACAAACAAATAAAATATAAAAAGCTATTGAAAAGAAAAGGTATACATTTAAAAAGGAGCATGTCTTAATACTATCAGTTCAATTTCCTATTAAAAATCTAGATTCTAGTTCTTTTACACTTTGGTGTTCTAGTACCTGTAAACGTGTCACAATCATTTTTTATTCACTTCACTCTATATTAATTGCAGACAATTAGTATTGAGTCTAGTTAATATGGTTCCCTTTTCTGGATGATTACCACAATCAGTGGTGTCGGTAGGAAGTATGGATAGTTTTAAAAGACTCTTGGATGTGTATCTTAGCGAAAACAATATACAGGGATATGGGAAATGATTTTTCTACACACACCTACACTGGCCAAATTTATAAACCACCACTCTTGCCAAAGGTCCTCATGACTGTGAAGTCTACAATAAGGGCCTGTTCACACCAGCCCAAACTGCTGCAGTGAATTACACACAAGTGCCACCGATCTTATGTTACAGTAGTATGAGGATTGTCAGGGCCATTCATTTTGAAAGAGCTGACCAACACATTACAACACACTAAAAACAAGCATTTTTGTCAGCCCAGAGCACTTCTGTGGGTACATTAGGGAGCAATTCAGAACGAATAGCACCTTATTGCAAAAGCGCACATAACGCACGCTACCAAACCTTACGAGTTACCACACTGCAAAGATGTTATTGGGCCTTGATACTTTACAAAAAATATATACTTTTTTGGCTTACCAGATCTGTCTGGGACCACACACAAGTAACCCCTTGATAGCAACATAATGAAATACAAAAATACTAAGAATTTAAATGTGTATGCACAATGCTTATAAACAGTTTAGTTGCCCTTCTTTTGATATGTTTGGCAGCATTATACCTGCACTATATAGCTACTCTACAACAAAGGATATTCAAGAAAGTGCAGAGTCAATTTTTTAAGCTCTGTTAATTGTTCTTAAAACGGTTGTACAAAATTCACAGATCTATACATATCCAGTATGTTATGTACAAAATTTAAAAAAAGTAACAGTGGTTGATAACACAAAATAAAAAAATTGAACAAACTTCAACAGTATCGAATGAGTCATTATAATATAACTAACAATTAGATATGCCTTTTATGGAAAACTTACTGTGACTTTCCAAGATTACATTTATTAATTACTTATTACACCCCCTTGAGATCCAGGGCTTTTTCTAGGTTTGGACATATGATACATTGTTTTATGATTACTGTTTTATTTTGCAGTCAACTAAGACAATCTTGTTTTTTTGTTGTTTTTTGGAGAAAGTATTTTCTTTTAATACCATACTTTAACGTATATATTAGATAATGCAGAGATATATTCCCTGTGCTGCATTTAACAAATATCCCATTACACACACATATACATATATATACACTACCGTTCAAAAGTTTGGGGTCACCCAAACAATTTTGTGTTTTCCATGAAAAGTCACACTTATTCACCACCATACGTTGTGAAATGAATAGAAAATAGAGTCAAGACATTGACAAGGTTAGAAATAATGATTTGTATTTGAAATAACATTGTTTTTACATCAAACTTTGCTTTCATCAAAGAATCCTCCTTTTGCAGCAATTACAGCATTGCACACCTTTGGCATTCTAGCTGTTAATTTATTGAGGTAAGCTGGAGAAATTGCACCCCACGCTTCTAGAAGCAGCTCCCACAAGTTGGATTGGTTGGATGGGCACTTCTGGCGTACCATACGGTCAAGCTGCTCCCACAACAGCTCAATGGGGTTCAGATCTGGTGACTGTGCTGGCCACTCCATTACCGATAGAATACCAGCTGCCTGCTTCTGCTGTAAATAGTTCTTGCACAATTTGGAGGTGTGTTTAGGGTCATTGTCCTGTTGTAGGATGAAATTGGCTCCAATCAAGCGCTGTCCACTGGGTATGGCATGGCGTTGCAAAATGGAGTGATAGCCTTCCTTATTCAGAATCCCTTTTACCCTGTACAAAGCTCCCACCTTACCAGCACCAAAGCAACCCCAGACCATCACATTACCTCCACCATGCTTAACAGATGGCGTCAGGCATTCTTCCAGCATCTTTTCATTTGTTCTGCGTCTCACAAACGTTCTTCTTTGTGATCCAAACACCTCAAACTTGGATTCATCCGTCCACAACACTTTTTTCCAGTCTTCCTCTGTCCAATGTCTGTGTTCTTTTGCCCATCTTAATCTTTTTCTTTTATTGGCCAGTCTCAGATATGGCTTTTTCTTTGCCACTCTGCCCTGAAGCCCAAAATCCCGCAGCCGCCTCTTCACTGTAGATGTTGACACTGGTGTTTTGCGGGTACTATTTAATGAAGATGCCAGTTGGGGACCTGTGAGGCGTCTGTTTCTCAAACTAGAGACTCTAATGTGCTTATCTTCTTGCTTAGTTGTGTAACGCGGCCTCCCACTTCTTTTTCTACTCTGGTTAGAGCCTGTTTGTGCTGTCCTCTGAAGGGAGTAGTACACACCGTTGTAGGAAATCTTCAATTTCTTTGCAATTTCTCGCATGGAATAGCCTTCATTTCTAAGAACAAGAATAGACTGTCGAGTTTCAGATGAAAGTTCTCTTTTTCTGGCCATTTTGAGCGTTTAATTGACCCCACAAATGTGATGCTCCAGAAACTCAATCTGCTCACAGGAAGGTCAGTTTTGTAGCTTCTGGAAGGAGCTAGACTGTTTTTAGATGTGTGAACATGATTGCACAAGGGTTTGCTAATCATCAATTAGCCTTCTGAGCCAATGAGCAAACACATTGTACCATTAGAACACTGGAGTGATAGTTGCTGGAAATGGGGCTCTATACACCTATGTAGATATTGCACCAAAAACTAGACATTTGCAGTTAGAATAGTCATTTACCACATTAGCAATGTATAGAGTATATTTGTTTAAAGTTAGGACTAGTTTAAAGTTAGCTTCATTTAAAAGTACAGTGCTTTTCCTTCAAAAATAAGGACATTTCAATGTGACCCCAAACTTTTGAACGGTAGTGTATATACACATACAGGGGGGCAAAAAAGTATTTAGTCAGCCACCAATTGTGCAAGTTCTCCCACTTAAAAAGATGAGAGAGGCCTGTAATTGTCATCATAGGTATACCTCAACTATGAGAGACAAAATGTGGAAACAAATCCAGACAATCACATTGTCTGATTTTTGAAAGAATTTATTTGCAAATTATGGTGGAAAATAAGTATTTGGTCAATATCAAAAGTTCATCTCAATACTTTGTTATATATCCTTTGTTGGCAATGACAGAGGTCAAACGTTTTCTGTAAGTCTTCACAAGGTTGTCACACACTGTCACTGTTGGCCCACTCCTCCATGCAGATCTCCTCTAGAGCAGTGATGTTTTGGGGCTGTCGCTGGGCAACACGGACTTTCAACTCCCTCCAAAGGTTTTCTATGGGGTTGAGATCTGGAGACTGGCTAGGCCACTCCAGGACCTTGAAATGCTTCTTACGAAGCCACTCCTTGATTGCCCAGGCGGTGTGTTTGGGATCATTGTCATGCTGAAAGACCCAGCCACGTTTCATCTTCAATGCCCTTGCTGATGGGAAGAGGTTTGCACTCAAAATCTCACGATACATGGCCCCATTCATTTTTTCATGTACACAGATCAGTCGTCCTGTTCCCTTTGCAGAGAAACAGCCCCAAAGCATGATGTTGCCACCCCCATGCTTCACAGTAGGTATGGTGTTCTTTGGTTGCAACTCAGCATTCTCTCTCCTCCAAACACGACGAGTTGTGTTTCTACCAAACAGTTCTACTTTGGTTTCATCTGACCATATGACATTCTCCCAATCCTCTTCTGGATCATCCAAATGCTCTCTAGCAAACCTCAGATGGGCCCGGACATGTACTGGCTTAAGCAGGGGGACACGTCTGGCACTGCAGGATCTGAGTCCCTGGCGGCATAGTGTGTTACTGATGGTAGCCTTTGTTACGTTCGTCCCAGCTCTCTGCAGGTCATTCACTAGGTCCCCCCGTGTGGTTCTGGGATTTTTGCTCACCGTTCTTGTGATCATTTTGACCCCACAGGGTGAGATCTTGCGTGGAGCCCCAGATCGAGGGAGATTATCAGTGGTCTTGTATGTCTTCCATTTTCTAATTATTGCTCCCACAGTTGATTTCTTCACACCAAGCGGCTTGCCTTTTGCAGATTCAGTCTTCCCAGCCTGGTGCAGGTCTACAATTTTGTTTCTGGTGTCCTTTGACAGCTCTTTGGTCTTCACCATAGTGGAGTTTGGAGTGTGACTGTTTGAGGTTGTGGACAGGTGTCTTTTATACTGATAACAAGTTCAAACAGGTGCCATTAATACAGGTAATGAGTGGAGGACAGAGGAGCCTCTTAAAGAAGAAGATACAGGTCTGTGAGACCCAGAAATCTTGCTTGTTTGTAAGTGACCAAATACTTAATTTCCACCATAATTTGCAAATAAATTCTTTCAAAAATCAGACAATGTGATTGTCTGGATTTGTTTCCACATTTTGTCTCTCATAGTTGAGGTATACCTATGATGACAATTACAGGCCTCTCTCATCTTTTTAAGTGGGAGAACGTGCACAATTGGTGGCTGACTAAATACTTTTTTGCCCCACTATATATATATATATATATATATATATATATATATATATATATATTGTACCAAGTTATTGAATTATATACTTAACTGTTGATTTTTTGATTTTGTCCACATAAAGATGTAAAAAAAGGACACAGAATTCTTTTTTCTGAAAATCTTGTTTTTTTCATTTGTCTTGAATCATACAACACAAATGTTTTGGGGAAAAATAAATGGTGCAGAAACAATGATGTATGAATTAGATTTTATTTACAAAGCTTTTTACTCATACTATGACATGACAATGAAGGCACTTTTTGAAACTATGCTGAAAGGCCTCAAAAATGGTGCCATTTTGAACAGTAAACATTTGTAGGTTTCAATGTTTGAAACATTTGTAATTTATGGTTTAATACGTAGCTTGTTTGAAATTAGAGGAAGAATGCTTCTAGTTGTTTTTTTCTTAGTTTCTAATGTAGCTAATAAGACTAAAAAGTAGTTAATACTACTACTCGTATACTCTAGGAGCATAAATTGCACACTAAATTCTGTGTTACATTTATTCATAGATTCATTTATATATTTACCCTTTTAGATATGTGGTCAGTAAATGCAATGATTAAAACACAAAACAAAGAATGTAATAAAAGAGATTTACTTAGCTTCAATTAAAGATGTATTACAGATGTTACAATACAGGATAAATTTAGCATTCAATCCAGGGAACCTCTCAACTTCTGAGTTTTCAGATAGTTCTGGAAGCCGACAGTCCAAGATCTGGGACCTCTTACGTCCTCAGCGCAGTTCGCTCCTCTGCTCTATTGTCTGACTTTATAAAGGCTAAATAAGGCGCGAAAAGCTGGTTTAATCTGGTACTAACAACAGGCTAAACAGAGACAATGACCCTCTGTGAATGACCATCTGTTAGCTCAGAAACATACATTTTACATATATAGAAATATATATAGAAATCAAGCAATAAGCAATCACCTTAAAACTATTACTAAGTTTCTTGTAATTCGATAACTAAAGTTACACCCATACTACATTCCACCCCTTGACTTACAAGATTCTTAGTTTAGTTTATCATACTCAGGATTACTTATAGATATATCAAGATGTTCTACTTAAGGTAGTCCTTTCGCTTGTACTCCAATATAAACATTTCTGACTTCATTAATTTCATCCTTCACATTTCCAGTATTATAAGTATGTATGCGAAACACTCCTCATTATTAAATATGGTCCCATATATCCCACCCCTTGGGTATTTTCCACATGTAAATCAATGTATAACAGTTTTACATCCTTCCACACCTCGTCTTATTTATCTAAAGTTCTATCTCTTGACCCACTTTCTCTGTCTGATTTACCTGTCCAGGAAATCTCATTCTGCTATGTTAGGGCTGAAAAATATAAAAAATGTCCAGGCTTATAAAAACAACTATATGTTGGACTAACAGAATAACACCAAACTTCCTTTTGAAAGTACAGGCATGAGCATCAAAGTTCCCTTTCCAAGAGTTTAAACGCATAGATACTTGTCAAAGTCCTCCATATCTGGTGATGGACAGCAGAGTCTTAGACATCCGGTTACCAGATCGCAGCTGCAGCATGACACTTGAAACACTGTAGAACTGAAAGAACTGTAGAATACAAAGTCCATATCCTTCGGACTATTGCAGCTCACAAGTCACAAACGTGCAGGCACATAACCACATAGTAGCTGGAACTTCTACAGACAGTTCAGGCACATGACCATCAGAGCAGATAAAACAGTTCAAGTACTTCACCATCAGATTCAGGTACTTAACCATGATAGCGGATGGAACAGTTCAGGTACTCGACCCTCAGAACAAGTGGAACTTGCACCAACAGTTCAGCTGCTGATCATTGGTAAAGACTTTATAGACCGTTGCTGCTGTCAAAAGTGTTTGTCTCCTTTCTTCAATATGCTTCTAGTTGACATCCTGACAGGTGTGTTACCAAATATGTCAGTCCAACATTCCTTAATTAACAACAATGCCCATATAGCCCATTATAGATTTCTGAACAGGCAAATCGATAATCATTAGTGACCTGTCTTAACACTGAAAAACTCAGCTTTCTACATTAAAGGTGAAATATTATTACAGGTATATTACTCATCCCCCACCTGAACTATACACTACTCTGTCTCAAATTATAGGCCCAACTTTAAACTACTTTATGTGTGTTTCCTCTATGCACTTTGATCTCCTTCCACACTCTAAAGACATTCTGGTAGGCTAACTGGCTCTTTTGTCTACACTGATCCCAATATGTGCATATAATATGCCCATGCATATGTGTCACTGTACTCTACATGCCAGTCCCACCCCAAGCAATCAAGGAGAATTGAGGAAAACAAAACCTAAGAACCTATTTTATAACTCTTTTTCCTTTACCAAGAAAATTTTATGAAAACTCAACCAGGTGTATAGAACAGGGTGGTCAAAGAATCACTGAGTGTCAGATATAACTGACCATATATATATAACACTATAACACCTCATGTTGATAGACTTAAAAATTGTGTTCCTTGAAAAACAAAATGATATTTTTAAATTTAAACTGTCAATCATGCAGAAAAATGTACTTTATATGTAAAACCCCAGGCACACTCCCACAGTGGTACCAAAATAATTATGGCAGAATATACAGAAGTAGATGCCGCCATAATTTAGCTTACATATACACAGAAAAGAACAATATGTAAATGTTTGGGTATTCTTACACCCTTCAAACCATTTCAAGTATTATATCATTCCAGATATCAAAACAATCTTGCTGTCAATATTCAAACATTATTTGTTCTATATCATTTTAAATTCAACTCAATCAGAGGAAACCCTTATAAATCTATTATGCAGCATTGAGAGTATTAGCTGCTCTGGTTTACAATCAGTTCCAATGAAAACTTTCAGTACATTTGCATATTGCATAAAAATAACAACAAAAACAACATAAATGATTTAGTTTGACTGTAATCTTCATCTTTAGTTCTTGGACATCAAACCATATCAGACAGGTGGGTTGATGCTGTTTAATATTGTCTAGGAACTAAACAAAATAAAAAAGGTATTTAGTGTGATATTTTTACCGTTCCTTCCTAGAAAGTAACAAATAGTTAGCAACAAACACATTTAACCAACACTTTCCACAAACAACAAAACATATGGCCATTATTTCTGTTATTCATGAGTGCACTTTTATTACCCTTATTAATTGAGCTCATATTACTTAATTATCACCACGTGGATTTTCATTAAAGGACGTCCATTCAAAGTTGTCATTAACCATGGTTGAAATAATTCACAAGAACATTATATGGTGTTCATTACATTTGTGCACAAACATTATACATCACCAAACTCATATTGATGTTTCTATTGCAACCTCTTGTTCAATACCATACAGATCTACGAAACTTCTAGGAATAGATCTGGTTCCTTCTGTATTAACGAAAAACTTAAATAAAAAACATTAGTGTTGTATCCTAGAATATGACACTTTATTACATTCACCAATAAAATTATAATAATCATGACTGCTATTCAGGATTTTAAAGGGTGTTAACATCAATCAGCCATTTACTTTCTTTGTTTCAAATAATCCTAGATTTAAAAAACTAACAATTTCAACTAGGATGTTATTTTTTCAACATGATTAGACATTTCTCAGATGTTCAGCACTGTCCTTTCACAAAATGCTGGACTATTGTCCATTGTCCGGGGAGGGGGGGGGGGGTTGAGGGGGAATAGCTGCAACAAACTCTGTCCCCCTCTCTTAAGCTCTCACAAATACAAGCAGTCTACAGCTGCAGTTCCTTTCACAACATGCTGGACTATTGTCCATTGTCTGGGGAGGGGGGGGGGTAATGAAAGTTGCAGCCATTCCTGTATGTTTAACTGATCTTTTCAGTCAAACATACAAAAACTCACTTAAACATCAGTAGCCAAATGCATTTTACATATCATACATACAAGCAACTTTTCCTCACCAATAGCTAGCTAAACAACCAACAAACGAGCTCAACATTTAAACTCAACACATATATTACTGCAGTAATCACAATCTAAGCATCAATACAGGTCATATTTTTCCTTTTCCTACCTGTTTTCTGCTCATCGTTTTCAAACCTCAAAGAACAATTATGTGAGCACCAGCGAAAGGGCCACTCGTCCACCTAACGCGGTCATCAGCTCATCTGTTCTATATCTCAAAAGATCAAAAGCTTGCCGGGGGCTCGCTAAGCACACAATGAGTGGAAACATTTGACCATCTACCCCCTTTTTGTTTCAATGCCTGCAAAAATATCCATCCTAATATAGATGCAGCTTTCTGTTCCGATTTTGAATATCGAAACAAATCAAGAATCAGGAGACAGTGGCGGGGGTCTTCCACTTTAAATGCATCCTGATACTTGATCAATTCACGAGCCAGAGTAGACCAGCGTCTAGAATCTGACCACTCTGAGATGGGGCTCTTTCGACTGTCTCCCCCCTTCGCTTCTTTTATCCAGTTAAACATATCTGCCACTAACTGCCACCAAAGCAAAGCTAGCAACAAACCTCCCATCACAGTGCACACTAATAATACAGTTTCCCAATTGTCAAAAAACATTACAATTCACAACAGTATTACTAGGATTAATCACTGCACTTCAAACCAGCACTGAAAGGGTTAAATATCCTGCTCACAGCGCCATTATGTAACAAGGGGCTAAATTCTGTGTTACATTTATTCATAGATTCATTTATATATTTACCCTTTTAGATATGTGGTCAGTAAATGCAATGATTAAAACACAAAACAAAGAATGTAATAAAAGAGATTTACTTCAATTTAAGATGTATTACAGATGTTACAATACAGGATAAATTTAGCATTCAATCCAGGGAACCTCTCAACTTCTGAGTTTTCAGATAGTTCTGGAAGCCGACAGTCCAAGATCTGGGACCTCTTACGTCCTCAGCGCAGTTCGCTCCTCTGCTTTATAAAGGCTAAATAAGGCGCGAAAAGCTGGTTTAATCTGGTACTAACAACAGGCTAAACAGAGACAATGACCCTCTGTGAATGACCATCTGTTAGCTCAGAAACATACATCTTACATATATAGAAATATATATAGAAATATATATATATATATATATATATATATATATATATATATATATATATATATATATATATATATATATATATATAAGCAATCACCTTAAAACTATTACTAAGTTTCTTGTAATTCAATAACTAAAGTTACACCCATACTACAACATCTCATTTCTCAACCAGCTATTAAACTTTTGAAGAGCCCAGAGCACCAGGACAATGGAAACGCCCACAAAATGACCCCATTTTGGAAAGCGAACACCCCAATGTATAATTTATGAGGCATAATGAGTCTTTTCTTTTGAATAGTTCATTTTTTTTCAGAAGTTTTTGGAAAATGTGGAAACAAAATGAAAACTTTTTTTTTTTTTACACAAAGTTGTCCGTTTATAAGATATTTCCAATACATAGCATTTACATAGCAAAAATGACACCCCAAAATACATTTTGCCACTCCTTCTGAGTATGGTGATACCAAATGTGTGAGACTTTTACACAGCCTGGCCACATACAGAGATCCAACATGCAAGGAACACCGTCTGATGTTCCAGGGACACATAGCATGCACATACCAAGAATTACACCCCAAAATTCATTATGCTGAGCAAAGGGTAAACAAAAGATTACCTGTGGTTTTAGGAGTGCAGTTGTCCACAGGAGGATAACACTGGTCCAGGCAGCAGGCAGGGACTTGGTCAGCAACAGCGAACACAATTGTCCAGGCAGCAGGCAGTGATACTGTACATATACAGTCCAGGGTCAGTGCAGGCAGAGATATTGTCAGCAGTGCCAAAAATATTTGTCCTGGTAGTAGGCAGGAACATGGTCCATGTGGTTTGGTCAGTGTGACAGGCAGAGGCATGATGGCAGTAAGTCCTACATGCAGCAGGTAGAAGTAGGGCCTCATTCAGGACAAAATGGGGACAAGGGTAGAGGCTTCTCCCACCCAAATCTCTTTGAAACCTCCAGATCTCCAGACCCTAATCTAGGAATGAGAAAAAAAAAATGTTTTCTTCATCCAGAAAAACTATTCTGGATCCCCTCACATATGTGAGACCCCTGTGTTGAATCCCACTAGTCCAGTAGCAGGGTACAAGATCAGACCAAGAGGCAGGCAAAAACATGGTCAAACAGTGCAAGGTCAGTTCCAGATCAGGCAGAGGTATGTACAGAATTGTTAGGCAGAAACATGGTCGAATAACAGTCCAGGGTCAGTTCCAGATCAGGCAGAGGTATGTACAGAATCGTCAGGCAGAAGCGTGGTCGAATAAAAAGCCAGGGTCAGTTACAGAGAAGGCAGGGGCATAAGGGGTGTGAAGGTAAATGGCAGGAACCGATTAACTGATTAACGGATTATGTTTATCATACTTCACTAATAATTTACTGAAGTATGGTAAAGGCAAAAACAGACACCTATGCAGCGGCCTGGTTGGGAAGGCTACTGGGGACAACAATAAGATGTGTCTCTTCTGACTCCTCCACTGGTACACACCTTACAATTTTCTTTGGCCTGTTGGTTTGGGAGGGATTTTATCAGGAAAGTGGCGTTCGGAGAGTCGATTAAGAACATCTGATTGGATGTTTTCTGGTGGACAGTTCAGGAATATAAGGGCAGTGAAAATTTCCTCCTGGTAGCCAAGGATGGGTTGGGGGTTTTGGATGGAGTTGTGGTAAATTATATAGGAGTTGTATATGGCCAAATGAAAAAAATAAAATTGCTACTTTTTTACACCAATGGTATGTCCGTCTTGTGGCAAGGTAGGGTTCGAGCATTTTGTTGTTGATGTCGATTCCCCCATGAATAAATTATATTCATGGACGCATGTTGGCTTTTGGATGGGGTCATTCCTTCTGGAAATTTCCACAAAGGTATTATTGTGGATCGAAGACAGCATGTAGACATCCCTTCTGTCCCTCCACTTCACTGCCAGAATCTCCTTGTTTGGCAGACTTGCCATCTCTCCTCTTCTCAACTGCATATTGACAAGTCTTTGAGGAAAGCCCTTCCAGTTCTTTCCTACGGTGCCACATGCATGCGTCTTCTTCTGCTGAAGGTTGTGGAACAGGGGCAGACTTGTGTAGAGGTTGTCTACATACAAGTGGTATCCTTTCTCGAGTAGGGGGTATATGAGGTCCTAAACAACTTTCCCGCTTGATCCCAAGTAATCTGGGCAATTAGGGGGATGCAGCTGGGTGTCCTTCCCTTCGTACACTATGAAGGCATATGTGTACCCTGTGGCTCGGTCACATAATTTGTACACCAGAAACAATGATGTATGAATTTGATTTTATTTGCAAAGCTTTTTACTCATTGAGGATCGAATGGACAGATTGTTGGGTGGGACTGGGGAGGACCCAGCTGTCATGGTACAAGTTGGTACCAATGACAAAGTTAGAGGAAGGTGGAGCATCCTAAAAAAAGAATTCAAGGATTTAGTGGCTACATTGAAGACAAGGACATCCAAGGTGGTTTACTCATAGATACTGCCTGTGCCTCAAGCCACACGAGAGAGGCAGCAGGAGCAGCAGGAGACTTTTGCTCTGTCCGAACCGATCAGCCAACTCTAGTCTCAGACCCAAGAAATTATTGTACAGGAGTACAGTATTAAGATTTTAGGAATTGTTTTTAATGAGAGCTCTGTGTGTTGCAATTGGGATTTGGTTCTTAATAAAATAGAAAAGGAGGCTTTAGTGTGGAATCTTAGGGACCTCAGGATGGAGGGAAGAGTTCTAATAATAAAAATGGTTTTACTTCCCATTATGCTAGATATGGGTATAATATTCCCTCCATCAGGTTTATACATTAAGGTTAATACAGGTCTGTTTTAAGTTTCTGTGGGGTTCCAAGATGGAAAAAAATGAAAAATTTCATGTACAGAGACAGAATGAATAGTAGTAAAGATGTAACTAAACTTTTATTGTACTTTTATGTAAAATATCTTTGTTTCTGTTTTAAGATTTTTAGTACTGATGACATTTTATTCATTTTTTTTAAACAAAACGTTTTTTTTTAACAATTGACATATACAATTGGTACAAGAGCATTTCCAGGTTAATACATTTGTTACATGTGAAAAACTAGAGTTCTATCACATATACGTGTTAAAGTCCAGTTTAAACCATAATACAGTATATATACAGGGACATATTTATCAGGGTCCGAGTGGTAGGACTTGCATAGTAATAAAGACGTGTGGTAACTACAAACGTTGAGAACCCAGTTTGGGGGTCATCATAGTGTTTATGTACATGTTTTGGGATCCTGTAGCCAACGATCCCAAATTTTATTGTATTTGGTTGGGCATCCCCGGTTTATATACAATAATTTTTTGTTGGGGAGGGAGTTACATCTGCCTTCCAGTCAGAAAAGTTAGGTGGCTGCAGTCTCACCCATTGTCTTGAATGATCTTCCTGGCTGAGAATAAAGTTTCATGTAAGAATGTTTTTGTGATCTTCTCAATTTCGAGGTCGAGGAATATCCCCAACAGACATTGTTTCGGGTCCATGGTGAGTGGGGATCCCATCATGTCATGTAGGAAATCCACAATTTGTTTCCAAAATGCCTGAAATGACGGGCATGCCCAAATTAAGTGAAAAAATGTACCCATTTTCTAATGACACAATAGACAATTGGTGCACTGCCCCCTCAGATATCTAGCTACCCTCAACGATGAGAGGTATGCCCAATGGAGGATAAAGATCTGAGATAGCCTATCCGAGAGTTCGTGAGAGACAATTTTAATGGCATCTAAAGCTTCACTCCATTCTTCATCTTCCAATGCTCCCATCTCTCTCTCCCTATGAGGTTTAAGGTCATAAGCTATATTGGTGGATGTGGGAGTTATAAGCATGTTGTAAAAGGTGGATATCAGTTTTTGAGGGTCTGTACCTTTAACTATAGCCATGACTGCATTGGAAGTGGGATGAGGGGGAGAATGAGGGACCTGGGAGTGCATGGCATGACGGATCAGAAAGAATCTGAAGAACATACTACTGGGGAGCATGAATTCCCTACGAAGGGCATCGAAGTGCTTCAGTCCTTCATTAGAGAGTAGGTGGTGTAAATAGTAGATCCCTCTCATGCCCCATATCTCTGCGTTGGGAATCTGTAGGAATTTAGATAAAGTTTTGTTGTGCCATATGGGAGTGAAATCATTGAGTTATCCTGAGTTTAACCATAGCTAGGTCCCAGATGCGCATATAGTGGTATAATAGGGTCTTGCTATCTCCATCCGAGCCAGCTCCCCCTGAACCCACCGCCACTGCACAGAGAGGATCTGAAGTCCGTTGCGCCCATTGTGGGCACAGAATTTGCCTGGCCTTTTGCCATGCTCAAACATCTTTTGTCTAGAGAAAAAGAGTTTGCGTCTAGCCATCTCATATTGGGGTTAACTACTTTAGTTTGCAGCTTGAGGAGGTCTGCTTGAGCTGGAGAGGGATTAGATGTGAATAGTTGTTCAGTAGAGGATAGTTCTGCTATCGCCTTGTCTGAGGCAGCAGCAGAGTCAGCCTTTAGTTTATTAATGTGAGAGATCAGGGATGTGCGTACATGCAACTTAAAGGAGTCCCATATTGCAGAAGGGGAGGCAGAGTGATCATTCTCTAAAAAGTAAAGTTTCCAGTTATTTATTAGCTTGTCATCCTCCGGCAGTAGGGAGAGCCAGAATGGGTTTAGGTGCCAGGTTCTAGGCGGCCTATCAATAGGTACACTGAGGGTAATCCAGTAGGGACTATGGTCAGAAAGAAGTCTAGGGCAGAAGGCTGCTTCCTTCAATCTGGGCGTGAGAGTCTGCAAGATCAAAATGAAGTCTATTCGAGACATTGTATTGTGGGTGGCTGAAAAACATGAATAGGCTCTAGTGGAGGGGCATATATATCTCCAGGTATCATTACTCTGAAAGGTAGAAATTAGTCTGCAGAATCTGGAGGGATGTGTCGGCCCTGCATCGGCCTTTGATAGCTGAGGCCTATCCAGATTAGGGTCGAGTGTGATATTAAAGTCTCCTAACCAGAGGATTTGTACCGAAGAGTGATGAACCATGAATGTGAATCCCTCTGTTAAAACAGAGGCACAGAATGGAGGTGGAATGTAGAAGGCTAGTAATAAGAAGGGCTCTCCATAGAGTTTCACATAGAGAAAAACATAATCTTATGAAAAAAAAAGAAAAGAAAAACATAACGCCCCTGTGGGTCAGTCAAAATTTCACATAATTCAAAGTAGACAGACTTGACCACCAGGATCGAGACCCTCCGTGCATGAGATGTGTGGGTCGAATGAAACACCCATCCAACCCATGGACGCTTGAGTGCTATCCACAGTCCATCCTCCACATGGGTCTCAACCAATACCACAATGTCAGCACGTTGTTTCTTAAAGAAGGAGAGGACTGCTGAGTGTTTGATCTTATCTCACAGGCCTCTCACATTCCACGTAAGAAATGTTATAGATGTCATAATTTATGTATCTTGGAATAAATTGGCCCATGCACATACCGTAACCACCACGTGACCTGTATAGTGAGATAGAGAGTTGTAAGACATATATTGCATTGTAAAAACTGAACCTAGGCATAAAGAATGAAAAGTGAAAAACATGGAACATAGTACCATTTGTACCTGGGACACGGTAGATATATAGCTTTTCAGTACAACCTTAACAATCCCTACCCCCCACCCTGCCCTGCACCTTCCCCAACTGGTCCGGGCATAGACCCAAAAAACAGTCTGAGCAACAGTTGCAAAAAAGACAACCCTCAAAGAAAAAACAAAACTGTAAGTAATAGCTGAAATGGGCATGGTTGCTGGATCAGACATCCCGGAGGGAAGGGCCCAACAATTATACTATGCAACAGGATTGCAGAACTTGATTGTAGGTGGGACGAAATTTTGCTGCACTTTGCATGCGATTAGTAGGACTGCGTTGTCTCCAGAGTCAAGGTGTAAGGGATATTAAGTAAGAAAGTGGTTAGCTTGTACTGGCAATAGGACCCATGTAAAACCATGTCCCTGGGCGGTTCCTTGGCAGTAGGTTTTTGTAATGCAGTCTGTATCAAGCCATAATAAGGCTGTTGAAGCAGGTTGTAGAAGAGGGTCAGGATGTGAAAAAGAGTGGGTTGCTCTGTGGTATGGGGATTTTCCAGCTAGACACTGAAAGGAGTGGGGGAAAATGGCAGGGAAGCTAGGGTGTCTCAGTCTAATGAGACTCCTTATTGTCAAGGTGAAAGATGGGGAGTGGTGAAAATAGTTATATTTAGTGATCTTGGAGAGAAACGTGGGTCAACTACTCACTCTGCTGCCCTTCAAGATTCACTGCGACCTTCCAGCCAGGTGATAACTTCTTCAGGGTCATCAAAGAAAAGGACTCGGCCATCTCCCTCCACTCTGAGGCATGTGGGGAATAACATGGTGTATTTGAGGTGTTGTATTCGGAGTCGTCTTTTTTGCCTCGAGGGAACTTTGGCATCATCGCTGGACCTCTGCAGAGAAGACAGGGAATATTGTGACTTTGACATTCCCATGGGGTATGTTGCCCTTCTCCTGGCAAGTCTCAGGGAAGCTTCGCGGTCCTTGTAGTTAAGAAATTTTTCTATGATTGTGCGAGGGGGATCCCCCTGGGGAGAAGGTCTGGCAGGCATGCGCTGGGTACATTCAACTGCTAGAGTGGGAAAAAAGTGTTTTCTGCCATATGTGGTGATAAGAAGATGCTCCAGAAATGTGGTTGGGTCCCTACCTTTAGTGCCCTCAGATAGCCCTGATAAAACAGAGGTTACAAATACTGAGCCTATCCTCCATGTCATCTTGCTTAGAGAGTAGTTGGTTGATCTGGTGTTGCATTAGTTTGGTCTCTGTCTGCAGGGGCAGTATGGCATCCTCCACGTTACTTAACCGGGTCTCAGTGGTTGTGACCCAGTCACAGAGTTTCTGAAAGTCCTGGCGAATGAATGAGATATCCACCTTGACCTCCTCAATTTGAGCTGTGAGTAAGGTCCAGAAGAACATGATTGCTTCCAGCAGCTTGTCTGTGTCTTCTCCCGCCGAGTCTGTCCCCTCGCTCATGGAGCCGCCAGCTTTCTCCACGTTGTTGCCGTCTTGTCTGTGATACTGCTCGAGTTTAGCAGCATTGGCTTTCTGAGCTTTCGACGGGGAAATGATGAGGCAGGATCGGGGAACCTTCCCAGGTTAGTTTGTGGTGTGTTTAATGTCTGAAGGTCGCAGGATTAGCTAGAATCCAGGATTAATGCTCGGAGCTCTGTGCAGGTGCATCCTACTCCATGCTTTGTCAGGCCACGCCCTAATACTGATGACACTGATACTGATGAGAAGCATGAAGTTTTTTTATGAACCATACTTACCAAGGTGGATGCATACTTACCAATGCTGCATCTGTCCCCTAACTTCATTGGATCCTAACTTCATTGTTGCGATCTTGCCCGAGCCTGGACTAGCTCTGTGACCTCAGCCGACAGTGGGCTGAATGAACTGCACTCCTGTGATCCCCAGTAGAAATGACCTTTGGCTGTACTTCTTTTGTTAAGTTGTTTTTTACAATATGCAGCAGGTTTAGTTTTGAAGCACTGGAGCAGAATCCCTCTTGACTATTCTGTGCTTCTGTGTTCCCCAAAGCAGTACGTGATCCTGTGAGGGCTGGCCTCAGCCCTACCTTCTCAGTGCTCAGGCTGCTCAGCTGTCGGTTAATTGCCAATACTCTTCATTTCACAGTGACTCACCTGATGATCACATCCTGCTCATCAATCAGCCTGCTGGCTATTAAAGCTGCTTGCATCAGATGTCCTGAGCCTTCGCCTTGGTCAACATATCCAGATACTCTCTGTTGTGTTTTCCTGTTAAAGACTTTTGCCTGGCTGACTTCCCTTCTGGTTTCTGATCCTGTTTGCTGCCTCTGACTATGCTGATCTCTGGATTCCTGTTTTACTGGCTTGTTCTGACTACCTGCTCTGATTACCGAACCCTGGCTATTGACTACGTTTTCACTGTTTGTACCATTTTACCATTTTATTAAAGTGTGAATTTACTGCACTTCTGTCTCAGTCTGATTCATGGTTCCTGACAGTAGACAAAGACCATTAATTCAGGAGATGCAGGCAATCCACTTGTTGGTAATATTTTTTCTAGATTGGAGGAGCAGGATCGCCACATGGATCAGTTTGCTATAGTGTTACAGACACTCCTGATGCGCACTGTTCACCTGGATCCTCCCACTGTGGCTGCTCCAATACAACCTGTGTTGCAGGCCATCCCTGTTGCTGCTCCAGTCTCTGTGCAGGCACCTGCCTCGAGTATTACCTCTATTAAAGGCATGTCTGGTCCTGCTCCACTTCCCTAGCGATTTGGGGGTGATCCAGTTCTATGCAGAGGGTTTCTTAACCAGGTTGAGATATACTTTGAGATGCTGCCCCAACACTTCCCATGGATAGAAGCAAAGTAGGCTTTGTGATATCTTTGCTTTCTAAAAGAGCCTTGGCCTGGGCAAACCCTCTATGGGAGATGCAAAAACCCATCGTCCTGAGTTACCCGGAGTTTGTGGTTTCTTTAAAAGGGTATTTGACATTCCCGCATGCTCCACTTCTGCTGCCAAAAGCCTCATGTCCATCAAACAGAGTACGAGAAATGTTGCCGATTACGCCATTGACTTCTGTACTCTGGCAGAAGAGGTTGCTTGAAACAATGAGGCCCTCATGGCTGCTTTTTCTCATGGTCTCTCGGATAACATCAAAGATGAGAAAGCAACCCAAGACATACCCACTGGAGAAGTTGATCATGTTTGCCATTCTTTTTCACTCCAGACTCCGAGAGAAACCTTCCTTTAAGGAGCACTTGCGGAAGCCTCCTGTATGTTTGGCTCCGAGCTTTGTAGTCCCACCCTTGCCTCCCTCACCTCCCATACCTCCTGGTACCAAGTCTGTCAGTGAGGTAGAACCCATCCAGTTGGGCTTCACAGTCTCTCTGTGGATGAGAGGGCCTTTAGGAGGAGGGAGAGATTTGCCTTTATTGTGGCCAGGCAGGTCACTTTTACTTTTTGAAGTCTTGTCCTACGCTTGCACCTGAGGTCCTGTAGGGGACAGACCTTAGGTGGCGTTGTTACATCCCCAGTTATCCAGAAGGATAAGCCCCTTGTTCCAGTTACCATTTCTTGGTCTGAGTCGTCCATCGAGATACAGGCTCTAATCGACTCGGGGGCTGCAGGCCTGTTCATAGATGGTGCCTTTGTGTCTAAGCACTCGATTCCGCTGCAGCTTCGTGCCACTCCACTTGCCTTTGAGGCTATTGGTGGGAGACCTCTACAGCCTGCCCATGTGACTCATGAGACCATGAGTCTTCACCATGAGATAATACAATTCCAAGTCATTTTCTCTCCTCATTTTCCGTTGGTTATTGGTTATCCTTGGTTACAGAGGCACAACCCCTCTTTTGATTGGCTTCATGCTGATGTTCTTTCCTGGTCGCCACAATGCAGTAATACATGTTTTCAGAAAGTGGCTAAAGTCTTGTGCACCTCTTCACTCTCCTCTCCTCCGGAGGAGTACAGCGATTTTAGCGATATCTTTAACAAAGGTCAAACTGCTAGTCTGCCTCCATGTCGGTCGTATGATTGCGCAATTTACCTTCAACCTGGTCCCATACCCCCTCGTGGCTGGGTTTACCCTTTGTCTGTCTCGGAGGACAAAGACATGGAGGAGCAAGTTGCTGACGCACTTTCTCGTGGATTCATCTGCAAATCCTTGTCTCCTGCTGGTGCTGGTTTCTTCTTTGTGAAGAAGAAGAGTGGTGAACTAAGACCTTGTATTGATGATAAGGGCCTCAATCATTTCACAATTAGGAATGCTTATCTGATTCTGTTGATCACGGAGGTATTTGACCACCTCAAAGAGCAACGGTTTTCACAAAGCTTGATTTGAGAGAGGCATACAATCTTGTGAGGATCAAGAAGGGCAAAAAATGGAAAACTCTGTTTAACACCAGAACAGGCCATTACGAGTACCTTGTGATGCCATTTGGCCTTTGCAATCAATGACTCTCTACTAACAGACTCCACTATTACCCAACAACTTTCAACACAATTAGTAGATTACTTTACTCATAATATAACTCCAGACATACACTCCACCACTCTATGGACAGCACATAAGGCAGTTATTAGAGGTCACCTTATTAATACTGCTTCAGCCAAAAATAAATCAAGATTAATGGATATTAATACCCTAACTAAAGAATTAGGCAAACTATATTACAAGCATTTACAATCCCCATCTCCAGATTTATATAATCAAATCCAAGATAAAAGAAGAGCTCTTGACACACTGTTGTCTGCTGACACAGAAAAGACCTTGAGATGGTCTAAAGCAAAATTCCTACTATATACCAACTCTGCCTATACCATGTTTGCTAGAAAGCTAAAACAACCTAAAAACCCCCGCATGTCTATAAATTATGAAATTCTAACAGAAATTTAGTATCTCATCCTAAATAAGTTATGGAGATTTTCTCTGATTTCTACAAGAATTTGTTATCTGCTCCTCTTTCTTCATCAAAGCATTCTTCTTTGGATTGGTTTGAAGACGTTTTGATTCCCACTCTGTCTGACCAGCAAATAGAAAAACTGAACGCCCCTTGTACCACTATCGAAATAAGTGAGATTATCAAGTCCCTAAAAACTTCCACAGCACCTGGTCCAGATGGGTATTCTGCCTTATCTTATAAAAAATGTTCCAATATTTTGCCCCCTCATCTATCCAAATTATACAATTATATTTTACAAGGCAATACATTCCCAGAGGAAATGCTTCTAGCCAATATGTGTCTATTACCTAAGCCCCATAAAGATCCCACCTCACCAAAGAACTACCGCCCAATGTCAGTTATAAATAATGACCTAAAACATTTTTGCCGTTTGCTGGTGGACAGAATGGTGGCAGCCATCACCTCATTAATCCACCCAGACCAAATGGTTTTATACCAGGCAGACAGATTACAGACAGTTTAAGGCGTGTCACAAATATAATACAGCACACTAACCTACATGCAAACCCAGTAGTTATACTTAGCCTTGATGTCCACAAGTAAAAATGTGTTAGTGGCCCTGCGCTTAGGGGTTTAAATGGAAAAAGAGAAAGAGAACTGCTGCCCCTACCGGTACAATGTTAAATGAGGGGAGGTAGGTATGGCGCTGTTCTGGGGTGCAATATTACATGACCCTATGTGACCCTCTATATCTCCTACTGTTATATTAACCACTTCCCTACCCGCCTATAGTCAAATGACGTCCACAGATGGGATCTCCCATCCTGGGTGGACGTCATAGGACGGCCTCGGGTTCCCGGCCGCCTAGGGGGCGCGTGCGCGCCCGCCGCGTTGCTCGGGTCCCAGTGCGTGTGCCCGGCAGCCGCGATGTCCGCCGGGCACCCGCGATTGCCCGTTAACCAGCCAGACCGTGGATCTCTGTGTGTAAACACAGAGATCCACGTCCTGTCAGCTCAGAGGAGAGCGATCTGTGTTCCCAGAACAGCGGAACACTGATCGGTCTCCTCCCCTTGTGCGTCCCCGCCCCCTACAGTTAGAAGCATTCCCTAGGAAACACATTTAACCCCTCCCCGCCCCCTAGTGGTTAACCCCTTCACTGCCTGTCACATTTACACAGTATTCAATGCAATTTTATAGCATTGATCGCTGTATAAATGTGAATGGTCCCAAAAATGTGTCAAAAGTGTCCGATGTGTCCGCCATAATGTCGCAGTCACGAAAAAAAATCGCGATCGCCACTATTATTAGTAAAAAAAAGAAATAAATATATTTTTTTTAAAAATGCCATAAATCTATCCCGTATTTTATAAACGCTATAACTTTTGCGCAAATCAATCAATATATGCTTCTTTTGTTTATAGTGCAAAAAATAAAAACCGCAGAGGTGATAAAATACCACCAAAAGAAAGCTCTATTTGTGGGGAAAAAAGGACGTCAATTTTGTTTGGGTACAACGTCACACGACCGCGCAATTGTCGTTTAAAGTGCGACAGCGCTGAAAACTAAAAATTGGTCTGAGAAGGAAAGGGGTGAAAAGGCCCGGTATTGAACCGGTTAAACAAAAAAACAAAATTAAAGTGTCATGTGCTTAGTTCAAATCCAAAAGTGTGCAAGTGCTGGCAATGCACACTACAAGAAAAAAATGTGTATGAAATATAATAAATTGTACCTCAGTGTTACTCATGTGCATCAATTTCATACAAAAAGAAATATATGTGTATATATCTACTGTGTTCAAAAATGATCCATAATACATTTACTGAGAATTCATAAATAAAACTCTGCTTAAAGTGACTTGTGCTCTTGAAATCTTGAAATTGTGCTTTAGTGATGCTCATATGCATCAATTCATGCAAAGATATATATATATATATATATATATATATACATTGTAATCAAAAATAGTCCATATGTCATTTCAAAGAAACATTCAAAAATAAAAATGAAATAAAAAATAAAAATACAAATGAAAAAAGTGAAAAAGTGACAGGTGCTCTTCAAATGTGTGCTCTGTGCTCCTTATAGATCCCCTATAGAAACTGCACCCACCCGAACCACTAACCCCACATAGAGGTATTTCGCTTTCACAGTATCTGCCACTGTGCAGCAATCATGAGATCTTATTGTCAGCTGTATGTTTCTGTGCTTGCGGTATAAAGTGTATATTCCTCCTTTGGATATCCCTCCGAATATCCTACATATAGAAAAGAGACATGTCCATAGTGTGAAACCGTTTAAAATTACATTTATTGTGCATAAAAATGGAAACATACTCACATTTGGTTCAAATATATAAAGCTTTGAAAAAAATACAGGAAGCCAGGACTATTCGCATTCCAGAAAAAGAAAAGGAAGCAAGAGTATTAGGGAGTGGGATTTTTAACCTGAGTATTAACCTGCCATTTTCAATGAAGAAGAAAAGAAGGTATTAGACTTGTGCTTGAAATTCTCTCCTGACAAAGATCTGGATAAATTCGAAGTGTATATAGACCTACAAAAATTCATTAGAAAATTAAATATCAAGGAATTTTATGCCCCCAAACAGGAGGGACAAACAAAAACAGCAAGCACAAAGTTCAAACATTCACAATTAAGGAACAACTCTACATTCAATCCTAAGACAAAAAATAATGAAAGCCTAGAGGTATTCAAAAAGATGGTGAAGGAAGACATCAAGAAATTAATGATAAAGAAGTCCAAAAAAGAAAACATATGGAACACAATAAAGATGATAGAGAAGAAAAGGGAAGTGATTATTCGTCCAGCAGACAAAGGGGGAGGACTAGAGATCCTCAACAAAAGTGATTATGAGGAAGAGATGAGAAAGCTCCTAAATGTTGAAGACACATATAAAAAATTGAAATGCAATCCAAAAGTGGAGTATGAAAAGAAATTTAATTTTTTTTGTCAAAAAAGGGAAAGAGATTTTAACTAAGAAGGAAGCCAGATATCTGGTCCCAGAGGCAGCCAAGACACCAATTATCTATTACATCCCCAAAATTCATAAAAAACAAGAAAAGCCCCCAGGGAGACCCATAGCCAGTGGAATAGATTCCCCCTTTTCAATTCTGGGGGAATATTTAGACATATTTTTACAACAGTTGGTATCTGAAGGAAAATCCTACCTGAAATACAGTAGACAACTAATATCAGAACTAAGAACCATTAAAGCGGAAGAAGACATTTTAGTTACGATTGATGTGAATTCCCTATATACTAATATTATACAGGAAGATGGCATAGGCAGTGCTGAATGGGCACTACAAACTCAAACAAATTAACAACAAGATCAGATTAATTACATATTGGAAGGTTTAAGAATGGCCATGAGCCATAATTATTTCTGGTAAAAGGGAGAACATTATACTCAAACAAAAGGAGTGGCGATGGGGGCCAAAATGCCCCTAGTGTAGTGAACCTATTTCTTAACAGATGGGAAGAAGAACAAATATATGACACTAGAAGAACTAATTTAAAACTGTACAGGAGGTACATTGATGGCATAATAATAATATAGAGGGGCACAGAGGAAGAGTTGAAGGAATTTTTTGATGAGATAAACCAAAACATCTATGGTATCTCATTCACAGGAGAATGGAGCAAACAAAGCATTGGTTATTTAGATTTACATTTTTTTTTAAGGAAGATGGAGAGATACACACTAAAATGTTTTTTTTTTAAAACGGACCGTAACGGATACAGTCAGGTCCATAAATATTGGGACATCGACACAATTCTAATCTTTTTAGCTCTATACACCACCATAATGGATTTGAAATAAAATGAACAAGATGTGCTTTAACTGCAGACTTTCAGCTTTAATTTGAGGGTATTTACATGCAAATCAGGTGAACGGTGTAGGAATTACAACAGTTTGTATATGTGCCTCCCACTGTTTAGGGGCCAAAAGTATTTTTGGGACATTTGGCTGCTCCGCTATTCCATGGCCAGGTGTGTGTTATTCCCTCATTATCCCATTTACAAGGAACAGATAAAAGGTCCAGAGTTCATTTCAAGTGTGCTATTTGCATTTGGAATCTGTTGCTGTCAACTCTCAATATGAGATCCAAAGAGCTGTCACTATCAGCGAAGCAAGCCATCATTAGGCTGAAAAAACAAAACAAACCCCTCAGAGAGATAGCAAAAACATTAGGTGTGGCCAAATTAACTGTTTTGAACATCCTTAAAAAGAAAGAACGCACCGGTGAGCTCAGCAACACCAAAAGACCCGTAAGACCACGGAAAACAACTGTGGTGGATGACCAAAGAATTATTTTTCTGGTCAAGAAAACACCCTTCACAACAGTTGGCCAGATCAAGAACACTCTCCAGGAGGTAGGTGTATGTGTGTCAAAGTCAACAATCAAGAGAGGACTTCACCAGAGTGAATACAGAGGGTTCACCACAAGATGTAAACCATTGGTGAGCCTCAAAAACAGGAAGGCCAGATTAGAGTTTGCCTTCACAGTTCTGGAACAACATCCTATGGACAGATGAGACCAAGATCAACTTGTACCAGAGTGATGGAAAGAGAAGAGTATGATCCAAAGCATACCACCTCATCAGTGAAGCATGGTGGTGGTAGTGTCATGGCGTGGGCATGTATGGCTGCCAATGGAACTGGTTCTCTTGTATTTATTGATGATGTGACTGCTGACAAAAGCAGCAGGATGAATTCTGAAGTGTTTCGGACATTATCTGCTCATATTCAGCAAAATGCTTCAGAACTCATTGGACGGCGCTTCACAGTGCAGATGGACAATGACCCGAAGCATACTGTGAAAGCAACCAAAGAGTTTTTTAAGGGAAAGAAGTGGAATGTTATGCAATGGCCAAGTCAATCACCTGACCTGAATCCGATTGGGCATGCATTTCACTTTCTGAAGACATAACTGAAGGGAAATGCCCCAAGAACAAGCAGGAACTGAAGACAGTTGCAGTAGAGGCCTGGCAGAGCATCACCAGGGATGAAACACAGCGTCCAGACTTCATGCTGTAATTGACTGCAAAGGATTTGCAACCAAGTATTAAAAAGTGAAAGTTTGATGGATGGATGGATGGATGTTAATCTGTCCCATTACTTTTGGTCCTTTAAAAAGTGGGAGTCACATATACAAACTGTTGTAATTTCTACACCGTTCACCTGATTTGGATGTAAATGCCCTCAAAGTAAAGCTGAAAGTCTGCAGTTAAAGCACATCTTGTTCGTTTCATTTAAATCCATTGTGGTGGGGCGTGGCCGGCATGGCAGACTGAGCGGACGTGTTGTCTCTGAGCTCCTGGAGTATAACTGATTTCTTCATCCGTATACTGACATAGTGCTCCCTGGTGAGTCCACCTTGGGTCTGGATGCTGTCCAGAACACCCGGCATCCAAAAGCGGGGTAAGAGATTAAAATTCCCCCCGAACATTCCTCAAGACAGTAGCCCGCTCTCTTGCTCAGCGGTCCCTCCTGCGCGCCATACCAACATGGCGTCGCAAACAGACCACGAGGCGGACCTCCTTGCAGCTACAACGGGGCTACCTCAGCTTATGGCTGCCATTACTTCTTGCCAGGCAGCAGTTACCACTTGCCAATCTGCTTTGGCCTCCAAAATAGAAGAAGTGCAACTGGATGTCGGCTTACTGAGACAGGACATTGACAAAATTAGATCCAGAGTGTCGGAGGCCGAGCAGCGTGTGGGGATGGTGGAAGATACGGTGACAGACCATGCTGCCTCTATCCGCACGTTACAAACAAAGGTCAGAGCCCTTGAATATAGAGCTGAGGATGCGGAGAACCGCAGTAGAAGGAACAACCTGCGGATTGTGGGTTTGCCTGAAGGAGCGGAGGGGAAATCACCGGCTCTATTTACTGAGGACCTTCTACGCTCGCTCCTGCCCTCTGCACAGCTCTCCCCATACTTTGCAGTGGAGAGAGCGCACCGTGTTCCTCCAAGACCCGGTCCGGAGGGATCCCCCCCCCCCGTACCTTCATCCTACGGCTACTGAATTTTAGGGATAGGGATGAGCTCTTAAGGGCCTCTCGTGCTGCAGGAGAACTCCCCTACCATAATGTCAAGCTACTCTTATTTCCGGACTACACCATGGAGACACAGCGGCAGCGCCGCTCTTTTGATGCAGTCAAGGTCGGTCTGAGGAAGAGAGGAGTCAAGTACAGTATATTGTTCCCTGCAAAACTCCGTGTGGTGGATGGGGAGACGATTCGTTTCTTCACCAACCCTAAGGATGCAGCTGCCTGGCTGGAGACCCTGCCCCCGTAGGATACCGGGAAGACTCACCGCTTATGTTGGCGTTCGGTTGCTGCAGTTGGCAGTGCTTCTTATTGTACTGAGATCGGTGTTACCCAGCGACTACTGATCCCTTTTTTTTTTTTTTTCTTTCTCCTTTCATGCCCTTTGTAAAAGTTTAAGTTTGGTTAATGTGTGAAAGTTTTTCAAAGACAGTATGCAGGATGAACATAATCTACCTCGTTTTATGCGGGAATTATTTCTATACACCCCAAGAGGAGAAGAGGTATGATTTCCCCTGTGAATATACCGGGCTCTATTGTGCAGAGACTGTGTTCACTGCGTCAGACTGATCAGATCCTCCTAATTGCACAAAAGGGTAATTTTTCCTATTACTGTCTGGTTCTTAGTGATAACCGAGCCATAAGTCTGTGCCCCTGCTTGTGCAGGTGAACGTAAGTTTCCTGAACAGTTCTTCCTTACTGAACAAATGGGTAACTTCTTTCTCTCTATTCATGACTGGCTCTAAGTTGCAACAGCGCCATAAGTATGTGCCCCTGTCTAGGCAGGTGAATGTCAGTTTTTTTTTTTTTTTTTTTTTTTGATGCTATCATTTTTCAGTTGTGATACTCCATGCTCAGGGGAATTTTTTATTTTTATTTTTTTCCATCTATACCTAAACCTGATTGTACAGTCAATGGTAATGTACAGGTATTACCTTCGGTCGTGCGACCCTAACTAGATTGTCATAGTCAGTTGACTATGGGGGATTTTTGGGATTCAGGCACTCCTCACAGTTCAGAGGTGCGCGGGGAGGGGGGTGGGGGGAGTTGGCGTCTGCTAACCAGTGTTGGGGGTTTTGTTCTTACAAGTGTTATTCAAGTTTTGTTGGTCTTTTGCCAAAATGTCGGTTACTTACCTCACTTTTCTTTATGGTACAGCTCATATGGGTGCATGTTAGCGGGTTTGGGAACGGGTGGAGGTCTCGGCCTGTCGCCAATAGCTCGTACGGCGCGGGACGCCACCGGTCTCAAACCTACTGCGGACATTTGTTTTTCTTCCCCTCATGGCTGATTGCTTAGTAGTGGCATGGAATGTGCGGGGTCTAAATTCTGCTATAAAGCGCTCACTAGTGCATAATTATTTGAGGAAGATACGTCCACAGGTGTGTATTCTTTTAGAGACGCATCTAATGGGTTCCCGGGTCATGAGCTTAAAACGGGCCTGGGTGGGAGCTCACTACCATGCTACCTATGCCAGCTATGCCAGGGGGGTCAGTGTTTTAGTACACAAATCCCTGCCTTTTCAGCTTCTGGATGTTAAGATCGACCCGGGTGGAAGGTATGTGCTCTTACATGTACAGATTTCAGAGGTACCTATTGTGGTGGCGGGCATCTACCTTCCTCCCCCAGCTGATATAGATGTACTTCATGTGCTGATGCAGCAGGTTATACTCTATAATGTAGAGAACGTTTTATTTGTGGGAGACTTTAATATGGCCCCATCCCCAGACTTGGACAGACTGCATGCTTCAGTTTCACAACCATTGGGTCTGTCTCACTGGGCCTCAACCTTCCATATGACTGACGTCTGGCGTCACTTCCACCCCTCTGATAGAGAGTTTACTTGCCTTTCTACCACATACCGGACCTTGTCCCGTATCGACTTGGCCTTTGCCTCGTCGGGATTGCTGCGTAGAGTGGTCTCATCTGAGATTCTATCGCGCGGAATATCGGATCATGCTCCGGTGTCTGTCTCATTAAGGCTCTCAGAGATGGTGGGTGTACGTGTATGGAGGCTGTCCAAGTTCTGGATTATGGATCCAGATATTCAAGAGGAGATGCCAGAGGCACTGTGTAACTTTTGGATGGCAAATGACGGTTCTGCTGGACCTTTAGTGGTATGGGATACCCTTAAGTCCTGGATTAGGGGCATATACATAACTCGCATAGCTGCAAAAAAAAGACATTCTGTGCAGTCCCTGAGGCAGTTGGAGGAACAGGCTAGAGTGAAAGAGGCTGAGTATGTGCGTTCTCCCAGTCAGGGGTCTTATGTGCCATGGCAAGACACCTTGAGGGAATTATCTCTGTTTAGAATTGAACTTACCAAGAAGGCTATGCTCGATAGTGCCCAGAGGGTTTTTGAATATGGGGACAAGAACGGGAGACTGCTGGCCTGGCTGGCAAAGGGCCAGTATGCGGTGACTCATATTGGCAGGGTGAAGAATTTGGATGGACATTTGCTAACAGCCCCGGACGATATCAGTGCGAGATTCCTAGAATTTTACCAGACTCTATACTCCTCCAGAGCTGACTATCAGCCCCCTGAGCTTATGCAATATCTGGACCAGATTCCAATTCCTGTTTTGACGAGAGAGAAGAGGGAAGACTTGGATAGAGAGATCTCCCTTGAGGAGGTTCAGGAGGCACTAGGTACTATGCAGTCGGGCAAATCTCCGGGACCCGATGGAATTCCCATTGAATTTTATTCAGTTTATCAAGAATTCCTAGCCCCAAGACTTACTTCACTGTTGCGCCAGTCCTCCGACTTGGACTCTTTTCCGGAGTCTTGGTCCGAGGCAATAGTGGTATTGGTGCCCAAGCCCGGTAAGGACCCTGAAGAGTGTGCCTCTTACAGGCCCATTTCCCTGATTAATGCCGATGCAAAATTGCTGGCTAAAATATTGGCCCGTAGGCTTAGCGGTGTGATGGAGGACCTAGTACACATAGATCAGACTGGGTTCATGCCGGGTAAGGGCACGGATATTAATATCCGGCGCCTGTTTCTAAATTTAGCCATCTCCCATCGGAATGCGGGCTCCAGAGTCATAGCCTCTCTGGACGCGGAGAAGGCTTTTGACTCTGTTGAGTGGGATTACTTGTGGGAGGTGTTACGTAGATTTGGTGTTGGGCCTGGGTTTCTACATTGGTTGGGGTTGCTGTATAGATCTCCTAAGGCAAGGATCCGGGTCAACAATACTCTTTCAGACTTTTTTCTCCTCCAGAGGGGAACCCGACAGGGCTGCCCGTTATCGCCCAGCCTATTTGCATTAGCCCTGGAGCCCTTGGCTGTTCTAGTTAGGGAATCCATGGATATTAAAGGACTTAGGGTGGGTCCTCTGGAGGAGAAAATTTCACTATATGCGGACGATACGCTGTTATATCTGCATGATGCTGGCCCATCCCTACAGGCTGCATTGACTGCCTTTGATGAATTTGGTAGGTTCTCGGGCATTCGGATCAATTGGGGAAAGTCCATCTTGTTCCCTCTTGATGCGCAGACTCCACAGTCGGCGGTTCCATCTGCATTGCGTTGGGTAGAAGAATTTGTATATCTGGGCATTAGAATCACTCGAGATCTCCAGTCCTTCCGGAGACTTAATCTCCAGCCTGTGGTTTCGCGCCTTAAGGACCACTGCTCCAGATGGGCTAATTTACCCCTTAACTTATTAGGAAGAATAAACATTATAAAAATGATCTATCTCCCTAAATTCATTTATCTCTTTCGTAATTGTCCTGTCTTGTTGACCCGATCCTTCTTTAGGGAGATAGATAGCTGCATTGGCTCCTTCCTGTGGCAGGGCTCCCCCCCTCGCCTGGCTAGATCGACCTTGCAGCTGCCAGTTGAGTGTGGTGGACTGGCTTTGCCCAGTCTGTTAATTTACTATAGGGCGGCCATTTTAGTAACGGTAAGGTGGTGGTTGGAACAATCTAGAGCAAATGCAGCTGTCTGCCTTGAGGCAACTGTGGTGGGGTCCCTCAGGGAGTTGGGTAACCTCATATACCGAGGTGCTTCGCCATACCCCTTGTTGCCGACCCCTACTGGGACGACTCTGGGGGTGTGGAGTGTGGCTAGGAGATGGTTTGCCCTTCCAGGCAGATGGTCTCCCTTTTGCCCACTGTGGGGTAACCCCTCATTCCCACACCTTAGGTCAATTCCTGACCCGCAACTCTGGGCTAGGTACAATATTACACTACTGAAGGATGTTATGATAGCAGGGTCGCTGTGTTCCTTTAGGGAACTGGCTAGTAGGCATGGCCTCCCTGGTTGGATGATATTCCGCTACTATCAGCTACGGCATGCATTCCGGGCGCAGTTCCCGACATCACCTGTACTTGAGTTGGATGTGGTGGAGGATTTGCTAGCCCAAGAGTCGCTATCCAAGCCTCTATCTACAATATACCTGACTCTGATTAGGAAAGACTCCCCAAGGATGGACATTCTTTGGGATAGATGGGAGGCTGACATCCCGACACTTGACAGACAAACATGGGAGGACAGTTTTGTGGACAGCTTTAGACTACTGATATCCTCTAGGGATAAATTAGTACAGTCAAAATTCTTCCACAGGGTATACCTCACACCTCAGAGGCTGCACAGAATCTATCCGGGAAGACCACCAGAATGCCCATGTTGCCAATCTTCTGATAGCTCATATATACACATGTTTTGGACCTGCCCTAAACTAATACCATATTGGTCTGCTGTCATGGAGGGAATTAATGCTCGGGTACAACTTGACATACCCTTGACACCTGAACTAGCCTTGCTGGGCATACATGAAGATGACCAGAGACCCAGGTATACCAAGTTACTGGTTTCGCTGCTGCTCTTCTATGCTAAAAAAGAGATTATATTGAAGTGGATATCTAGCAGACCACCAACGGTGGGGACATGGGAAAAGTCTGTTAATGCTGTTCTTCCTATGTATAAATTGACATATATAAGTAGGGGTTGTCCTCAGAAGTTCAGAAGGGTTTGGCAGCCTTGGACTGAACCCGGAGTCGGTGTTCATTAAATATAACCTGGCACATTCCGGTTATCTGTATGATGGTCCCCCGCGTTGAGCTGTCCCCCCCCCCCCCCCGTGGCCACTTCTCCTTCCCCTTCTTCTCTCCCCCCCCCCCCTCCTTTTTATTCTCCCATCCTCCTGGTGCTGCTGCTATGTTTGCATTAATACTACTGTAGGCTTCGTAACAGCTCTGTGAAAAAAATACATGCACAGATATATATGTAGCCATTGTATTGTTTTTTTCTTCTGTATTCTGTACCTTGAATTTTTAAATAAAGACCAACCTTGTTGTTAAAAAAAAAAATCCATTGTGGTGTTGTATAGAGCCAAAATGATTAGAATTCTGTCGATGTCCCAATATTTATGGATCTGACTGTATATCCCAACCAATAGTTGCCATCACCCTAAATGGTTAGGTTTATGGTTAGGAAATGTACCAAAAAGACAACTGATGCATATATATCGCAATTGCAGCAACCTCAAAGATTTTGAAAACAAATCTAATATACTTATTGACAGATTTGTGGAAAAAGGGTACAAAAGAAAAAGTTTGGAAACCCTAAAAGAAAAGGTCAGAACAATGGATAGAAATATCATGATAGAAGGCAAAAAAGATAAGAAGAAAAACCAGCATAATGAAGTGGATTTTCTTACTGGTTATAACAGACAACACAAATTAGTGGAAAAGGTTTTAAAAAAACACTGGCCAATTTTACAATCTGACACAACTCTAAAAAGTTTCTTAACAAACAAACCAACTAGGGATGAGCTTCGTGTTCGAGTCGAACCCATGTTCGACTCGAACATCGGCTGTTCGATCGTTCGCCGAATTGCGAACGATATGGGCCGTTCGCGCCAAATTCGTGTGGCGTGTCACGGCCCATAATTCACTGCTGTTGATTGGCCAAGCATGCACTATGACCCGCATGCTTGGCCATCACAGCGACGTCTGTAGAGAGAGCTGTAATTGGCCAAAGCCAGGGTGGCTTTGGCCAATTATGGCTCAGGGGGTTTAGAACACGCCCCACACTATATAAGGTCGCCTGCACGGCGGCCCTTTGTAGTGTGTTCCGGCTTGACAGAGAGATAGACAGAGAGAGAGACAGTGTCATTTGATTTAAGTTAGATAGATTAGGCAGGACAGTCAGTCAGTTAGCTGCACTTACAGTGTATTGTGTATATATATGCATCCCAGGTGTTGTGTGTGTGTATATATATATATATATATATATATATATATATATATATATATATATATATATATATATATATACATATACATATATATATATACATATACACACACTGTATTCAGTTTAGCTAGATCTGTTCCTGTTATCTTCCTACTGACAGGCAGGCTTGTGTTGTTACAGTATTTACAGCTACCTGAAGAAAATTGCTGATGTTCTTTTGATCCTATTAGTACCACAGTCAGGCAGCTACACTATTTACAGTTAGTGTAGTGCGTCCTTCTCACAGTGTTCAGCTAAAGCTACAACTTAGTTTAGTGTGACCTCTGCAGAGTGTTCAGCTAAAGCAGTGGTTCTCAACTCCAGTCCTCGGGACCCACCAACAGGCCAGCTTTTAAGTATTACCTTGGGGAGTTGCAGACTAGAATACTGCAATCACTGAGCAGCAAGTGATATCACCTGTGATGTATTTCAGCTATCTTGCAAACCTGGCCTGTTGGTGGGTCCTGAGGACTGGAGTTGAGAACCACTGAGCTAAAGCTACAAGTTAGTGTAGTGCATCCTCCTCACAGTGTTCAGCTAAAGCTACAAGTTAGTTTAGTGTGACCTCCTCACAGTGTTCAGCTAAAACTACAAGTTAGTGTAGTGCGTCCTCTGAACAGTGTTCTGCTAAAGCTACAAGTTAGTGTAGTGCGACCTCTGCACAGTGTTCAGCTAAAGCTACAAGTTAGTGTAGTGCGTCCTCTGAACAGTGTTCAGCTAAAGCTACAAGTTAGTGTAGTGTGACCTCTGCACAGTGTTCAGCTAAAGCTACAAGTTAGTGTAGTGCGTCCATCTCACAGTGTTCAGCTAAAGCTACAAGTTAGTGTAGTGGTCCTCTGAACAGTGTTCAGCTAAATCTACAAGTTAGTTTAGTGTGACCTCTGCATAGTGTTCAGCTAAAGCTACAAGTTGGGGCGTGGCCAAGATGGCAACCTGAGAGGAAGCAGGTTTCAGAGCTCTGCTGGAGATCCGTTATAAATCCTTTTTCCTGGTGGGTTTTCTTCGCTATAAAGTGGATAGAACAACTCCGGATGCCATACAAGACAAGATACAGGGGAAAGAAGCTACGTTTTCCATCAGACGTGGAGAAAACAGCCCCACAAGGGACTCCCCACGTGCAGGCCTCTCCCGGCCGTGCAAGGAACATGGCGTCCCAAACGGACATGGAGGAGCAGTCAGACGCGCAGAGACTTGGCTTTCAAGAGGTGATGGCTGCAATAGCAACATGTCAAACGACCCTGACTAACAAAATTGAGGCCGTCCAGCTTGATGTCAGCCTCATTCGGCAGGACTTTGATAAGCTCCGTGCTCGGGTGTCGGAAGCGGAGCAACGTGTGGGGCTGACGGAGGATACGGTAACAGAGCACACAGCCTCGATCCGCACCTTACAAACGAAGGTCAGGGCGCTGGAATTTAAGGTCGACGACGCCGAGAATAGGAACAGGAGGAATAACCTCCGCCTCGTGGGTATGCCGGAGGGCGCGGAGGGAAAGAACCCCACGATCTTTGTAGAAGGGATACTAAGAGAAATACTGCCGACGGCTCAGTTCTCGCCATACTTTACGGTGGAACGCGCCCACAGGATCCCTCCAATACCGGGACCACCAGGATCTAACCCCCGTACTCTGATCTTTCGGGTTCTTAATTTCAGGGATCGAGACGAAATACTCCGTGCAGCCCGCAGAGCCGGTGAGTTGAAATATCAGAATGCCACCCTGATGTTTTTCCCCGATTTCTCATTGGAAACTCAGAAGCTACGCAGGTCCTTTGACCAAATCAAAGCGGGGCTACGGGCGAGAAATATCAAGTATAGTATCCTTTTCCCTGCCAAGCTGAGGGTGCAGGATGGGGAAACAGTGAAATTCTTCACCGCGCCTCGTGATGCTGCCGCATGGTTGGATTCCTTACCTCCACAGCGTTAAGTGTAAGTTCAAACACACTGTTATATGTTCAAGCAACTTATGATATACCTGTGGTACTTTTTCTCTTTTGAGTCTTTGAAGCAGACTAATTACGGTGTCCTTTACATGGAATGAGGCTCAGACTTTGATATATTATAGTTGCGGTGCTGGAATCTACTGTGCAATGTGCTGTATGGGGGGAAACAGTGGGATCACCCTCCTACAAGCTGATTATCGGATGCCAGCTGCAGCTCAATAATGCTGTCTGGAAGCTATAACCTGTTCTATAGAATTGGAGCGGTGGAAAGTGACCGATGTACCCTGTGATGCCGTCACATGTCCATGTTCTTTGTCCGTGCTCAGCAAAGCACAAATCCTAAGCCCGCTGGTCATGCACACATGCAAGCTACAACACCTCTCAAGTCTATAACTATACAGAAGACCTAATTGGCCTTACACCGCTGCTGTTTTGACTTGGGGTATTTGGCCCCCTGATGCGGGAATATCGGCTATCAGGAGAGAACTATCCTCAACCACCAATGCATAGGTTATGCTGAGGTACTGTAACCAGGGAACTGATCTTCTCCGATTCCAGTTATAACGCACGTGTCAATCCACAGGCTAATTGTGTTGGGAGACATGATTGGGGAGATCTTAACTCTGTTGATGCTATGGACAACAGTTATCCCTGCGAATCTAGGAATAGCTTGCCTTAATATGACTGCAGTACAGTGTTAATGGTTATACACAAGTCCACCTTTTTCTTTTCCCTCTTTTTATTCTTGTTTTATAAAAACGTTTTGTAACTAAGATAAGTACCCCTGGGGGCTCCCAGGAGATAAGTTATGCATAATGAACCAGCAACTCTGGTGCCTTGCTAGGTAACACTTCACGCTACAAGTGCCCGCCCTCTTTTAAATATAGATGTTGGGGGTTCAGGGTGTGATGCATCCTCGGTTCCGGAGGGGGATGTGGGGAGGGGGGGGGAGTTATCTGCCGTTGCAGTTTTTTGAAGTTGCAGTAATTGCAAGTTTTATAAAGGAGTGGCTTAATTGTAGCTGGAATGTTATTGGCTCACACATACCTATGCATGTAACCAATTCATATGACGCCTCCTTAGGCCTAAGGGGGACAATGATGTGGATAGAATGTCTGTATCTGGGGGGCTGGTGTGGGGGGGGGGGGACGTGCGGATCCTGCTTATACAATTGAGAATGGGAGATGATGGCTGAGATATCTATTGTTTCCTGGAATGTCCGGGGTCTAAACTCAGCCACAAAGAGGTCACTGGTGTTCAAATACTTACAAAGGTACAATCCACATATTTGTATACTTCAGGAGACCCACTTGATAGGCAGACGTGTCTTAGGACTCCGGAGGCCATGGGTGGGAGCTCATCATCATTCCACCTACTCAAATTATGCTAGGGGTGTGAGCATTTTGATCCGCAGGTCCCTACCCCTACAGATCCTAGATGTTAAGATTGACCCGGAGGGCAGATATGTGATTATTAATGCCTCACTGTATGATAGAGGATTGGTACTGGTAGGCTTATATCTCCCACCTCCAGCTGATGCACAATTGCTAAACGATATTATGCATTTGGTAATGGAATTTAACGTGCCTGAAGTCCTTATTTTTGGTGATTTTAATATGGTCCCATCAAAGGATCTGGACAGACTACACATGGTGACCCGTAATGTAGTGACCTTGGGGGGATGGGCTGACACGTTTGCTCTTACAGACGTGTGGCGTCACTTTCACCCAAATAAAAGAGAATATACGTGCCACTCGGCTTCCTACCGAGCACTCTCACGTATAGACCTCATATATGCTTCACCCAGGGCCTTGCGTTGGGTAGGGGCAGTGGAGCATTTGCCTCGTGGTATATCAGATCATGCCCCTGTCCACCTTAAAATCTCACTGCTTAAATCTCCGGGGCTTAAATTGTGGCGTCTGTCCGGATTCTGGGCTAAGGATGATAGAGTCCAGGAGACAATGACAGAAAATATTTGTAACTTCTGGAATGAAAATGGCGAATCCGCGGATGCTAATGTGTTATGGGATGCTTTTAAGTCAAAAATGAGAGGGGACTATATTGCACGTATCTCCTTCTTGCAGAGAGAGGCCTCCAGGACTCGGGAGGTACTGGAGGAAAAGGCTGCTAGATGTGAGTCAGACTATATCCAATCTCTCAATGATAACAATTATTATTTATGGCAGAGCTCCCTACGTGAATTATCTCTGCATAATGTAGAACAGACTAAAAAATCTATGCTATATACCAAGCAAAAAATATTTGAGCATGGAAATAAGAATGGGCGTTTGTTAGCTTGGCTAGCAAGGAACCAGGCAGCCTCCACCCACATAGCTAATATCAGGCGCACCGATGGACAATTACTATCATCACCTGAGGAAATAAATGCTGAATTCCTGAAGTTTTTCAGGGAGGTATACACATCTAGAGCCCAGTTTACGTCAGTGGAACTACAGGAATATTTAGATGCAATCCCTTTCCCGTCCCTCTCAGAGGAACATAAAAATTTATTAGAGGGGGATTTCTCCCTGGAGGAGGTCCAGACTGCGATTGGTAGTTTGCAATGCGGGAAAACTCCGGGTGCAGACGGCCTTCCCACAGAGTTCTATGCACAACACATAGAAGTGCTTGCCCCTAGACTGAAATCCCTCTTTTCTGGACTGGATCAGACAGGTGCTCTCCCAGAGTCTATGGAAGAAGCTATTATAGTTCTAATCCCCAAACCTGGTAAGGACCCGCAGGAATGTGCATCCTTTAGACCAATATCTTTACTTAACGTTGATGCAAAAATTCTAGCGAAAATTTTAGCTAATAGATTATCGTCGGTTATCTCTACCCTGGTCCATGTCGACCAGACAGGGTTTATGCCGGGCAAAGGTACCGACATAAATCTTAGACGCCTTTTCCTAAACCTTTCGTTCGGTCATGATACTGTGGGATCTCGGGTGATTGCCTCCCTAGACGCCGAAAAGGCGTTTGACTCTGTAGAGTGGTTGTACCTTTGGGGAGTATTGCAGCACTTTGGATTTGGACCCAGATTCATACACTGGTTGCAATTACTCTACAGATCTCCCAAAGCTAGGGTACGCACTAATGACCGAGTGTCGGACGCTTTCTCTCTACACAGGGGTACCCGCCAAGGATGTCCCCTATCCCCTAGTTTGTTTGCCTTGGCCCTGGAACCATTAGCAATTTTAATTCATGAATCACAAGAAATTAAGGGAATTCGGATTGGCAATTTGGAAGAGAAAATATCCCTATATGCGGATGACGCACTACTCTATCTAAATGACCCTGGACCCTCGTTGTCTGCTGCTCTGGTGTTATTTGATGGATTTGGTGCGTTATCAGGCATCCAAATTAATTGGAACAAATCGGTCCTTTTTTCACTGGATGTGCAGTCCCAAGGCCCTCACAATCACACATCACTACAATGGGTTAGCGAATTCAAGTATCTTGGGGTCAAGGTATCTAGGGATGTAGCCCAATATTATGCACTGAACATGCTCCCGTTGCTTAAACTTCTAAGGGAGAAATGTCAGTCTTGGTCCGGACTCCCATTGAACTTATTAGGCCGCATAAGTATTCTCAAAATGGTTATCCTACCTAAGTTTAATTATTTTTTCCGGAATAGTCCGATTTGGATACCGCAGAGCTTCTTTCACGAAATTGACAAATGCATTACCGCTTTTGTATGGAATGGTTCCATACCTAGACTGGCAAAAACCACACTCCGCGCACCGACACAACTGGGGGGACTGGCCCTCCCGGACTTCCGGGTGTACTACTGGGCAGCTATGCTGGTCACTGTGTATTGGTGGTTTGCGGCGAGCAAATCTAACGCTGCGGTTTGTGTAGAGGCAGCCTGGCTAGGCTCCCTACAGGAACTACAAAACTTGGCGTATAGAGGACTGGGAGCTTATAACAACCTCCCTGCCCCAACTAAGGCAACGATAAAGGTGTGGATTGCAGCTAGACGTCGGTTCCTCGTGGCGGGTCAGTGGTCACCGGTCCAACCTCTCTGGGGAAATCCCAATTTACCTCATTTTAGGTCAATACCAGACCCCCAGCTGTGGGCAAGATTCGGCATTAAGACACTAAGGGATATCATGCCCACAGGTATACTGATGTCATTTTCGCAACTAGCAAGGAAATATGAGCTACCTGGGTGGATGTTCTTCCGCTATGTTCAGCTGAGGCATGCGGCCAGGGCCCAATTCCAGACGCAGCCTACTCTGAAATTGGATCCTGTAGAGAATCTACTGTCCTGTGAAGACCTAATAAAGCCACTTTCGGCTTTATATGGCATCCTGCTTCCAATTAACAACGCAAAAATGGATAGACTATGGGAACAGTGGAAGGCCGATATCCCAATGTTAGATAGAGAGGATTGGGAGGACAGTCTTGAACAAGGTCCCAAACTGGTTATAGCTGCAGGAGATAAACTTATACAGACCAAATTCCTCCATAGGGTTTACTTTACCCCGGTTCGTATGTCTAGAATATATCCAGATAGAGATCCACAATGCCCCAGGTGTTTGATACATCCGGGATCATACTTACACATGTTCTGGGAATGTCCTAGGCTGTCAAACTTCTGGGAAGGAGTATTTGATCATTTAAACGTCCGCCTGGATTTGAATGTTCCCGTGACACCTGAATTAGCCTTACTGGGTATACATGATGATGATCAGAGATCGCATCACAGTAAATTATTAATTTCATATTTGCTCTTTTATGCTAAGAAGGAGATACTGTGTAAATGGACCTCCTCTGTCCCCCCTGATGTAGCTACATGGGAAAATAAAGTAAACGCTGCTCTGCCACTATATAAATTGACGTACATTAGTCGGGGATGCCCATGGAAATTTGACAAAGTTTGGTCATCATGGACATCGATTTAGACAAAGGGACATTATCAGTAGAGTGGAGGATGTGCTGAATGACCTTTGCTTTCCTCCGATGTTTCTGCTTTCTGCTGCCTTCCCTCTCCCCTTCTCGTCCCCCCCCCCCGCCCCCGGTCATGTTGCCTACTGGTTTCTCCCCTTTCCTGCCTCCTTTCCTGTTCTCTCCTCCCCTCAATACTCAAATATATAACCTCTGAGCAGGAAATAATGAATATAATGCATTTGATAATGTTTGTGGTTTTAGATAACCTCTTTTCTTGACATTGGTTCTCGGTATATGATTTGTGTGAAATCCTGACAAACCTGTACCAAATATAATTTTTGTATAACAAAATGTGATTACATAATATTGTAAATGTTGATTCTACAATAAAGCACTCCTGGTTGTAAAAAAAAAAAAGCTACAAGTTAGTGTAGTGTGTCCTCCTCACAGTGTTTACCTAAAGCTACAAGTTAGTGTAGTGTGTCCTCTGGACAGTGTTCAGCTAAAGCTACAAGTTAGTTTAGTGTGACCTCTGCACAGTGTTCAGCTAAAGCTACAAGTTAGTGTAATGCGTCCTCCTCACAGTGTTCAGCTAAAGCTACAAGTTAGTGTAGTGCGTTCTCTGAACAGTGTTCAGCTAAAGCTACAAGTTAGTGTAGTGCGTCCTCCTCACAGTGTTCAGCTAAAACTACAAGTTAGTGTAGTGCGAGCTCTGCACAGTGTTCAGCTAAAGCTACCTGTAGAAAGTTGGTGGTGTTTTCCTGATCCTATCACTACCGCAGGCAGCTAAGACTACAAGTGTTCAGCTAAAACTACAAGTTAGTGTAGTGCGACCTCGGCACAGTGTTCAGCTAAAGCTACCTGTAGAAGGTTGGTGGTGTTTTCCTGATCCTATCACTACCGCAGGCAGCTAAAATATTTACACGTTAGTGTAGTGCGACCTTTGCACAGTGTTCAGTTAAAGCTACCTGTAGAAGGTTGGTGGTGTTCTCATACTACAGGCAGGCAGTTGATGTTGCTAGCTGCAGTATCAGTATATATATATATATATCCCAGCTTAGTGCAGCTACAGGCCATTAGTATGTCTGGAAGGCCAACAAGGAGAGGCAGACAGTCACAAGCCAATAAAAGAGGGCAAGCAGGCTGTGTGTCTAGAGGCAACAGTGCTGGTCGTTGAGACGGTGCATCCTCATCAGCACGTGGCCGTGGGACACGCTTGGCCTTTTTTTCAGCAGCTGGCCATGTTGAGCCGCAACATGCGGAAGACTTGGTTGAGTGTATGACCAAGCCATCCTCATCCTCCTCATCCTCTCTCACCCATGCTCAGGGTACTTTGTCTGGTAAAGCAGCTGCCAACGCGGCCTCTTCCCTCAGCTCAATAGCATCAGTGACTCCTTCTCTAGCCCCACCATGTCCTCCTGAGGATTCCCTCGAACTGTTTGACCACAGTGTTGGGTACATGCTCCAGGATGCCGCCCAGCATTTAGAAGGCTCTGATGATGATACTGAGCTAGATGAAGGCAGTAACGTGAGCACGGACAGAGGGGGTGCCCAAGAAGGACAGCAATCTGGCAGTCATGCTCCCCCTGCTGCAGCATACTGCCAGGTTTGCTCCAGTGATAAGGAGGGAGGGGATTATGAGGTCACTGACTCAACGTGGGTGCCTGATAGGAGAGGAGGAGGAGGAGGAGGGGGCACATCATCAATGAGGCAGGATGCCTTCCAGGGGCCAGCCTAAGGGCAGCACACTGACTACATCACACCGCAAAGCTCCGCATGTGCAGGGCGCTGCTGTCTCTGCACGTTATTCTAAAAGTTCTTTGGTGTGGGCATTTTTTGAGATGAGTGCATCAGATCGCACCGCTGCTATTTCCAACATATGTCTCAAGCGTATCTCGTGTGGCCAAAACATCTCCCGCTTGGGCACCACATGCTTGACCAGACATATGTTGACCTGCCATGCAGTTCGTTGGCAAGCGTATCTAAAAGACCCACAGCAAAGAACAAAGAGGACCTCTCCTTGCTCCTCATCAGCTGAGATCTCCAACCCCACTATACCTTCAGTCCTCTCTGAGACCTGCACTGAGAGGAATGAAGGTGTAGAATTAGGTGTGTCACAGCCAAGCACTTGTGGGCAATCTGCTTTCGGTACTCTGACGTCAGATTGTACCAGGCAAATTTCCCTGCCCCAGCTGCTGCACCGCCGAAATAAGTTCGCTCCCAGCCATCCACATGCCCAGTGGTTGAATGCTAGCTTGGCAAAATTGATAGCACTTCAGCTGCTACCTTTTCAGTTGGTAGATTCTGCCCCCTTCCGTGAGTTTGTGGAATGTGCGGTTCCTCAGTGGCAGGTACCCAAAGGCCACTTTTTCTTACGGAAGGCGATTCAGGCTCTCTACCGGCATGTGGAAGGAAATGTCTTGGCCTCGCTGGACAGGGCGGTCAGCGGTAAGGTGCATATTACCGCTGACTCATGGTCCAGCAGGCATGACAGGGATGTTACTTAAGTTTCACGACGCATTGGGTCACTCTGCTAACAGCTGGGAAGGATACAGGACAAGGTGCAGTAGTGTTGGAGGTTGTTCTGCCACCACGCCTCCAAAATGCCACTACTAATGATTGTGACTCACCTCTCTCCTCCACCCCCTCCTCTTCTTCTTCCTCCATGGCTTCTTTCTGTGCTTTGTCCTCGGAACCAGCGGTGCTCCGTAGGCGTTCAAGGGGCTACGCAAGTACGCAGGCCAAAAGATGCCATGCGGTGCTTGAGCTGGTGTGCTTGGGGGACAGGAGCCACACTGGGGCAGAAGTTCTGTCAGCTCTGCAGGGGCAGGTTCAGAGGTGGTTGACACCACGCCAACTTAAGGCAGGAATGGTGGTTTACAACAATAGCACCAACCTCCTCTCTGCCCTCCGACAGGGACAACTTACCCATGTGCCCTGTTTGGCTCACGTCCTTAACTTGGTATTGCAGCGGTTCTTGGGCAGGTACCCGGGCTTACAGGATGTCCTGAGGCAGGCCAGGAAAGTCTGTGTGCATTTCCGCCAGTCATATAATGCCAGTGCTCGGCTGGCAGACCTCCAAAAAGGAGTTTAACCTGCCCAAGAACCGCCTAATCTGTGACATGGCCACCAGGTGGAACTCAATGTTGGCCATGCTGCAGCGGCTGCACACGCAGCAGGGGGCCATCAATGAGTACCTGTGCAACTATGGCACCAGGAAAGGGTCAGGGGAGCTTGTTTTTTTTTCCCCCACGCCAGTGGGCCATGATCAGGGATGCATGCACTGTCCTGTCACCATTTGAGGAGGCCACGAGGATGGTGAGCAGTGACAGTGCATGCATCAGTGACACTGTCCCCTTGTCCACCTGTTGGAGCACACGCTGCATGGAATAATGGACAGGGCACTTGAGGCAGAACAGAGGCAGGAAGAGGACGACTTCCTTAGCTCTCAAGGCCCCCTTTATCCAGACAGTGTTCCTGCATGCCCGCCGATCACACAGGAAGAGAAGGAGGAGGAGGAGGAGGATTGTGTCAGTATGGAGGTGGAGCCTGGCACTCAGCATCAGCAGCAGTCTTTAAGGGATCAGTCCCAAGAAACACATGGACTTGTACGTGGCTGGGAGGAGGTGGCTGCAGACCATGTCGTCCTTAGTGACCCAGAGGACTCTAGACCGAATGCCTCAGCAAACCAAGGCTGCATGGCCTCCCTGATCCTGCAAATCCTGCGTAAGGATCCTCGTATTCCTTGTATCAAGGAGAAGGACCAATACTGGCTGGCAACCCTCCTTGATCCACGTTACAAGGGTAAGGTTGCGGACCTTATCTTGCCATCACAGAGGGAGCAAAGGATGAAACATCTTCAGGAGGCCTTGCAGAAAGGTCTGTACAACACGTTCCCAGAGACTGGGAGGTTACAAACTCCTGTTTCTGGACAACGTGTTGCTGAGGCTTCGGTCAGTCAAAGAAGGAGCAGTGGAGAAGGTGGCCGTCTGACCGATGCGTTCAGACAATTTTTTAGTCCGCAGCCCCAAGGTATGATCGGTTCCAGCAACCATCGGCAGCGTCTGTTTTACATGGTGCAGGAATACCTAGGGGCAAGATCTGACTTGGACACCTTTCCCACCGAAAATCCTCTGGATTACTGGGTCTTGAGGATGGATCACTGGCCAGAGCTTGCACAGTATGCAATTGAGCTACTGGCCTGTCCTGCATCCAGCGTTCTTTCGGAACGCACATTCAGTGCTGCTGGAGGCTTTGTAACCAATCACAGGGTGTGTCTGTCCACCGACTCGGTCGATCGACTGACCTTCATAAAAATAAATCAGTCTTGGATCGCCACCAGCTACCAAGCACCTGATGCTGATGTAACCGAATAATTTTTTTTTAAATCTCAGATCCCTTCAAAGACTGCCTATGCTGATGCTGAGTGACTATCCTGTTGTTCTGAGTAATTATCCTCTTCCTCCTCAATGATCATGCTGATAGTTTGTAAGAACATTTATGGTTCTGGGCGCCGCCATCAGTGCCTAAGGCCCAATTTTTAAGCCCCTGTTCAACAGGGGCATGTAATTACAATTTTTGATGCAATTCTTTGCAGCAGGGCTAGTTCCTGCCCTCCAACTAGAGTATCTGTGAGGGGTTGCAGTGTTGTGGCACCAGCACCAGTGACTAAGGCCCAATTTTTCAGCCCCTGTTCAACAGGGACATGTAATTAGAATTCTTGATCTAATATTTCACAGCAGGGCCCGTTTCTGCGCCCACTAAGATTAACTGTGAGGACTTACAGTGTTGTGGCACCAGCACCACCACCAAAGGCCTAATTTTTCAGCCCCTGTTCAACAGGGGCACGTAATTACAATTGTTGATCGAATATTTCACAGCAGGGCCCGTTTCTGCGCCCACCAAGATTAACTGTGAGGACTAATGCCCTGTACACATGGTCGGATTTTCAGACAGAAAATGTGTGATAGGACCTTGTTGTGGGAAATTCCGACCATGTGTAGGCTCCATCACACATTTTCCATCGGATTTTCGGTTGTCGGAATGTCCGATCAATGTCCGACCGTGTGTACACAAAGTTTGAGAGCAGGCTATAAAATTTTCCGACAACAAAATCCGTTGTCGGAATTTCCAATCGTGTGTACACAAATCCGACGCACGAAGTGCCACGCATGCTCAGAATAAATAAAGAGATGAAAGCTATTGGCTACTGCCCCGTTTATAGTCCCTACGTACGTGTTTTACGTCACCGCGTTCAGAATGATCGGATTTTCCGACAACTTTGTGTGACCGTGTGTATGCAAGGCAAGTTTGAGCCAACATCCGTCGGAAAAAATCCTAGGATTTTGTTGTCGGAATGTCCGATCAATGTCCGACCGTGTGTACGGGGCATTACAGTGTTGTGGCACCAGCACCACCACCACCAAAGGCCCAATTTTTCATCCCCTGTTCAACAGGGGCATGTAATTACAATTCTTGATATAATATTTCACAGCAGAGCCCGTTCCAGCACCCACCAAGAGTAACTGTGGGGACTTACAGTGTTGTGGCACCAGCACCACCATCACCAAAGGCACAATTTTTCTGGCCCTGTTCAACAGGGGCATGTAATTACAATTCTTGATCTAATATTTCACAGCAGGGCCCTGTGAGGGCTTACAGTGTTGAGGCCACAACAACACCTAAGGCCCAAATTTCTGCTGAGTATATAGGGCAGGCCCCTACTTTCAAACATCCAACTTACAAACGACTCCTACTTGCAAACGGAAGGAGACAACAGGAAGTGAGATGAAATCTACCCCATAGGAAGGGAAATTCTCTCCTGTAAGAGTCAATATGGGAAAAACTTTTCTCCTTTCCACTGATGCTTTATCACCAATCCTTGTTTCACTAAAAACCCCAAATTTTCAAAAAACATTTGTCATTGGGACAAAAAGTGAGGTGAAATCTTCTGAAGAGGAGCACAGACAGCAAAACAAATGTCACAGGGGTGATAACCCTTCCCTATGTTTTCCAAAAAGCTTAAAAACAGATTTTTTTGGCTGGAGCCACACTTTAAAAATGTACCAATTCAAAATTACAAAAAGATTCTACTTAACAACAAACCTACAGTCCCTGTCTTGTATGCACCACCTGTATACTGCTGTTCAGAGTATATAGGGCCTGGGGGCCCCACACCTTTCCTTTTTTTAATTTGGTTGCGGGGTTCCCCCTAATATCCATACAGGACCCAAAGGGCCTGGTAATGGACTGGAGGGTACCAATGCCGTTTGTCTCACTGATTTTCATCCATATTGCCGGGACCCGACATTACATTAAAGCCGCAAGCTCTTTTAAATGACTTTTTTTCCTTTAAAAATGTCATTTTGTGCACGGACTGTTCTAAGCACGGGAAACATGCGTCACTTTACAGGCATATTATAGACACCCCCCAGGTATGATATTTAAAGGAATACTTAACTTTTTTTTTACGTTAAGCATTATTAAAATCACTGTTCCCGAAAAAACGTCCATTTTTAAAAGTTTTTTTTTGCATTGATACATGTCCCCTTGGGCAGGACCCGGGTCCCCAATTCCTTTTTAGGACAATACCATAAAAATTAGCCTTTAAAATGAGCACTTTTGATTTTGAACGTTCGAGTCCCATAGACGTCAATGGGGTTCTAACGTTCGTGCAAATTTTCGGTCCGTTCGCAGGTTCTGGTGCGAACCGAACCAGGGGGTGTTCGGCTCATCCCTAAAACCAACCTTCATCTATAGAAGAGCCCCTTCTTTGAGAAATAGACTAGTTCATAATGCACTCAATTCCCCCAGACAAATCAAAATATTCAAAGAATTGAAAGGGTTTTTACAAATGTGGCAAATGTCTCCCATGCAGAACCAGCAAAAAAACAGACGAAAAAAAGAGTCCTTCGAGTTCATTACAACAGGAAGAGAGTACACTATTAGGGAATTAATAATATGCACCAGCACACATGTCACGTACGTTATCGAATGTCCTTGCCAAAAACAGCACATAGGAAGAACCACAAGGCCCTTATTCGTTACAATTCAGGAGCATATAAACAACATAAAAGACGGGCTTCCTAAAACATGGCGTATCTAGACACTTTAGAGTGTAGCACAATAGAGACCCATCAGGGCTGGTATTTTATGCCATAGATAAAATGAAGGGACACTGGAGAGGGGACAACAAAAAGATAAAATATCACAAAATGAAACACAATGGATTTTCTTACTCAATACCCTCCAACCTAATGGATTGAATATAGATACAGACCTTAATTGCTTCCTCACTAATTTTTAATTCAATTTTCTAATTCTTTTAAACGTTATATTCCTTCCCACTCACAGTCGGAGTCAATTATGGAGTAGGTCTTTAGGTTTATATACTTCATGCGACAGTTGAAACACAATTAGACTTATAGGTGTACATGGTGTGGGATGTAGGACACAATATGGTATAAAGAACAATACACACTTCAGAATTCATCTATTAACCAATCGTTTTTATACACATGGGGAACTAAGTTAATTTACTTCTGGGTGGACCCCCTTCCCCTTTTTGTGTATTATTTTATTATTATTTTTATATATTGAACATACATTTTTATGACAACAGACATATTTTTAGATATATGTATAATATATATTTTTTACATTTGATATAAGTATCCCATATCTCTCATACATATATTTAATTTTTTCTCATTTTTTTAAGGGGTAAATATATAAAATTGATATCTTTGTTTAAAATAGGTATAACCGTTTGTGTTACCATATATAATATTGTTATAGCGTGTGGTGTCCCCGTGACTAACATTTATTAGACATTGGACAGTCTGTTTCAGGATATAAACATTAACATCCCAGTTAGCAGAAACTAAAAATGGCCAGTTAAAAGATATAGCAATTCTGCCAAATGGGCGTTTTGGGAATATAAATTAATGCAGGCTTGAAAGTCAAATAGTAAGAATAACAACACAACAGATGGAGCCCTTGTCTGCTTATTAACGGACTAATCAAAAATGGCCGTGGTCACATGACCACTAATCAGGGATCACCACATGCTTTTTAAACCGGATGGTGTAGCAAGATGGCGCCACTCCATATTATGTCTTAGTGACGAAACACGTAGGGTCTTTGCATCACTTGCAGATTCGAGCTGTGGAATGCGAATCATCCCGGCTTCCTGTATTTTTTCAAGGCTTTATATATTTGAACCAAATGTGAGTATGTTTCCAATTTTATGCACAATAAATGTAATTTTAAACGGTATCACGCTATGGAGATGTTTCTTTTTTTTATATGTAGTAGATACGGAGGGATATCTAAAGGAGGAATATAGACTTTATACCGCAAGCATGGAAACATACAGCTGACACAGCGGAAATAAGATCTCATGATTGCTGCACAGTGGCATATACTGTGAAAGCGAAATACCCCTGCGTGGGGTTAGTGGTTCAGGTGAGTGCAATTCCTATAGGGGATCTATCAGGAGCACAGAGCACACATTTGAAGAGCACCTGTCACTTTTTCACTTTTTTCTTTCAATGGATTTTTATTGAAGTTTTAACATTTGAAAAATAGCATGGTACAGCAAAGACATGTATCAAGCAGAGAATAAATCAACTGTGTTTCAGTGGTGCAACAAAGCCAAAACAAACATGGTCCTACTTACAGAGTGAATTCAATGAGCATTCTTCATCATTATTCAGGGAAGGACAGAACTCCTCAGTCCCATCATCCCTAATGGAAACTGTGTTGGGGTCCGAGGAGCCCCACCCCCGAGAGCTGCTTGCTCACCTATTGTTCGCTTCCTCGCTGTCTGGCCTGGGCCGCTCGATTGGAGAGGACACGTTTTAAGAGCCTGTAGGAGTCTGTTTGGGTATATCCCCAGATTTTCACATACAGCTTAGCTGCATTTAGTATCTGTGACCTCGACTACAACCATGCTGTACCTATAAATCAAACCAAGATATGAAAGGGATAGCGTAAACGGAAAAGAGTATAGGGAGGAAAAGGAGAGAGAGAGAAAGAGAGGTGTAGATAAAGTGACATAAGACGGAGTGGTGCTCGTTCCTCTGTGTTTAATCAGGAGGTGAAACACGGTTCAGTGGCCCGGAAATGTAATTGACCCAGGGTTCCCAAACTGCGTCATTTCTGTCTACCGTGTCCAGAAGGACGCTGACTGTTTTTTCCTGAGCCATGATCCAGGATATCTTTCTTTTAACTAACCTAAATGAGACGGTGGGTTGTTTCCAAGCTTGCGCTATTGTTATTTTAGTTCCGAGAAGGATGAACCTGATAAGATTTTGGGTTAATTTCGGTATACCCGGATTGGAGAAGTTTAATAATGGGCACTGTGGAGATTTTGGGATAGGTACATTCGTGATTTTCCTAATAATATGGAATATTTTGTTCCATAAATCCCTCATTTTGGGGCATTCCTACCATATATGGATCATAGATCCAATATGTTCGCAGTTACGGGAGCATAAGGGGGATGCATTCGGGTAGATTTTAGCTATCCGCATGGGGACCATATACCTCATATCTCATAAAAATTTTCATGTTAGCTTCAACTAACGCTATGTTGAGAATGCCTTTTGAAGCAGTGACTGAAGCTCTGTGCCACTCAGTTAGGGTCCATTCTTGTTGTAGATCAGTCTCCCATTCTCGCATGAAAAACGTTTTAGATACAGCTCTAGCAAGTGCTCGGTAAATCACCGTTATCCCCCCTCTGCTCCATGGCCTGACCACACCAAAGTTCGTATTCCGTTAAGGATGAGGGTTTGTGAACGGAGATCCTTAAAGATCTGATAAAATGGGATATTTGTTGGAGTCTAAACCTTTCCGTCCCTGGCATGTTAAGTTTACTGGTACAGTGGGCAAAAGTAAGAAAGCCCCTTATCTAGCCACCACTGGAAGGCTTTAATGTGCTGTCTGGGTGGAAAGAGGGGATTTCTGAAAATGTGGGATAGAGGGCGCCAGTGGGAGATCAAGTGCGAATTGTTTTTAAGGAAATACCAAAGTGTCAAGGAATGAGAGAGTATGGGTGCTAGAATGGCCGGTCTAGTCTTGGTTGAACACCAAAGTATATAGTCTAGAGTATGGTGTGGGATAGCTTGTCGTTCCATATGCACCCAATCAGGGTGAGCGATTTTGGAATATATAGTGGATAGTTGGGAAAGTTGAGACGCTTGATAGTACCAGAGTATGTTTGGCACTCCCACCCCACCCTGATCTCTACTGCGGAAGAGAGTCCCCTTGGCAATTCTGTGCCCTTTGGTGCCCTATATAAATGTTATGATTTTCGATTGGAAATTCCGGATACGGTCCTTAGGGATGAAGATAGGTAAGGACCTGAAGAGATACAGGATGCGAGGTAGTAGGGTCATTTTCACAGAGTTCACCCTGCCTAGCCAGGAAAGGCCCAGTTTGTCCCATTTTGAGAGATCTTCCTCCATTATGTGAAAGATTGCAGGGAAGTTGGCTGAGTAGAGTTTGTCTATAGTCGCAGTCAAATTAATCCCTAAATAGGGGAGCGCTGTCTCTGTCCACCCGAACCTAAAGTTGTTTTTAAGCTGAGAGACCAACTGAGCTGGTAGATTAATATTGAGAGCTAAAGATTTTGAATAATTGACTAGGATTCCCGAGACTTTGCCAAAATCATCCAGCAGCCTGCATATAATAGGAAGGGAGGTGATTGGTTAAGATATAAAGAGCAAGATGTCATCGGCGAACAAAACGCATTTGTGGGATTGTGGTCCACATTGTACTCCTGGTATGTCAGGGTTGTCTCTGATGGAAATGGCCAGGGTCTTGATGATCATGGCAAAGATTAACAGGGATAAGGGGCACCCCTGTCTCGTACCGTGGAGGATTGGGAAGGAATTCCAGTGGTATCACTGCATCTTAATTTTCGCTTCCAGAGTAGAATACAGAGCACCTATTATTTTCATAAAGAACTCACCAAATCCCCATTTTTGCAGGGTAGGGACCAGGTAAGACCAGGAGACGGAATCGAACCAGTGGAATCCCAGACATTGAATTGGACCGCCGTTCAATGTCAGTAGGAGAAGAGAGTGGTCCGACCAGGCAGAGTCCCTAATGTCTGACCTATGCACCAGCGGAACATATTGTTGAAGAATAAAAAAATGGTCAATTCTAGAAAAAGATTGATGCGGGTTGGAGTAGTGCGTATAGTCCCACACCCTTGGATTCATTTCCCTCCAGATATCCACCAAGCCATGATGGAATATCTGTCTGGCCACATTAAGACTTTGCCTGGTAGGACGAACCTGGTTTTTGCATGGGGGGGCCGGGTTTTATCGATTCCCGCATCGAATGCCAGGTTGGAGTCTCCTCCATAAATGACTAGGCCTTCAGTAAGTGGCGCTAGCATGTGGAAGAGGGATTTAAAGAACTTTACGTGCCCCTTGTTTGGCGCATAATATGAAATGAGGGAGTAGAGGTGTTCATCTATGAGGACCTTCACCAGCAAAAATCTACCCTCCGGGTCCTTGAATTCAGAAACCAGGGAGAACTGAGTTTTGTGGGAAAAGAACAGGCCTACACCTTTGGTCTTATTGTGAGAGTTTGCTAAATAAAATCTGGGGAATTTGGCATGAATGAATGAAGGGGTATAAGATTTAGGGAAATGTGTTTCCTGCAGGAACAGTATATCTATTTTTTGGACATGATAATGTTGGAAGATTTTTCTTCGTTTCACAGGGGAATTAAGCCCCTGAACATTGTGGGTGGCCATGCGTAGAGCTTGTCTTTGTGTGGTTGGGTCAGCCATGGAGCAGTATAGAGGGAAAAGCGGGCGAACCCCGACCACCTACCTTTGTATCCGGGGTTAGTTCCAGTGCTCGAGCTGCTAAAAGGCTTATCGTTTCATCCAACCAGATCCTGCAAAGGAGCGAGACCACATCTGTCACTGAAAGAAAAATTAGAAAGGTGAGAGAGAGGAAAGAGAGAAAGAGGACAGAGAAGAGAGAAGGTAGGAATAAGCTCCGGGGGAGAGGGGAAATCATACCCGCCTCACCCGAAGATACAATCATGGTGTACACCCTCTGGTGGGGGATTTCCCGACCAGAAGTGGAAAAACTGAAACGGTTAACGGCTCCGAGTACGGGAGGAGGCACATTGGACCCTCTCCGTCCTTCGCGCCCCTAAATTCTAACTAGGAAAGAACAAGATAAATTTAAAAGCACAAGCAATCAGGGTGTCTGCCCTGAATAACCCTAAAACGATAGGTCAGAAACCCGGGGGTAAATCAGGGTGTGGGAAAGGGATTTGGGGTGAGCAAGAGTACAAGTAACATACAGCTTGGGATCGTGATCCGTGAATCTGATCATGAACCAGCCCTGGGAGCCCGGATGGGGAAATCGGACAGAACATAGGGAGAATGGAGGAGGGGAAGGGAAGCCCATTGGTTAGTTACTGATCTGCACCAATGGTGGTGGGAGGGGGCTCAGAAAGTTCCCTCTAGGTGCATGGTGCTAGCGCCCCTGGTCCAGAAAAAATGGGGGAAAGTCAGTCTGAAGAAATTTTCCTCCAGCATAGGTGAAGTACTCTTCATTTGACAGACTTGAAATGACCGGTCGATCGAATTTGGGTGGTGTGTAGGGAGCGCAGGGATCCTCAGGAGGTGCCATGGCCAAGGAAAGGAGAGTCTCCACAAAGTTTGCGTAAGTGCAGATGTCTAAGAACATGGTGGAGAGAACCGTAGGGGGGGGGAGCCCGAGTTGCCGAAGAAGCAATAGGGCTTTGAAGTAGCCTAGTGAGGAAATCCAGTTGGGTTTTGATGGTGTGACCAGACCCAGAAAGATGTGTTTGAAAAAAGGGGAGGGAACTCCTCTAAATCAAGGGGGAAGTCCTTCCTTGGCTTTCTTGTTTCTGGGCTTCATCCAAAGAGGTGGGAGGGCTAGATGGAGATGGACGTTTGGTCAAGCTGGACACAGAAGTCTGCATTGGAGAGGGTGGATGCTTGGGAAGTAATCCTAGTTTCTGCAGCAAGTGTTCTCCTTCCTGGAATGTGGAGAATCAGAAGGGTTTACCATTGAAATCAAACTTTAGGCTGAAGGGGAAGAGCCACCAATATTTGACATTCTTCTGTGTCAAAACCGTCAGAAGGGGTTTGAGTGCCCGCCTCTACTGAATGGTGAAGGGGGAGATGTCTGCGTAAATTTGGATAGCGTGCCCCATCAGTTGGATGTGTGGGGTAGTGCGGGCTCTTCTCATCACCTCCTCCTTGACATTGTAGTAGTGTGTTTTGACAACAATGTCGTGTGGGAGGCCATCCTGGCGGGGAGGTCCCAGGGCCCTATGCGCTCGGTCAAGCTCCAATTTGTGAGCACAGATGTCGGGGATGAGGTTTTTGATAAGCATGTGCACTTCTTCAGGAACATCTGTGACAGACTCAGGCAGTCCCCTAATTCTAAAATTAAGTCTCCTGGACCTGTTTTTAAGGTCATCGATCTTTGCCATGGCCCCCTCTAGCTGGTCGTGCAGTTCTTGAAAACGATCGGTATTTTCTTTCACCCGGTTGATCGTGGCATCCACTTTATTTTCAATGCTGTCAATGCGAGTGCCTAGGAGTTGAAGGTCTGCTTTAATATTGGAGGTAATTCTGCGTTAAGCCCCTATCTAGCATCTCTGCAAATTTTGAGAACAAAAAATTAATGTCCTGGGGCTGTGAGGTGATTTGATTAGTCCCCTGATATAAGACATTAGGCCTGTTAGTGTGTGCTCTTGAGGACATGAGCCCCTGCTAGGGATGAGCCGAACACCCCCCTGTTCGGTTCGCACCAGAACATGCGAACAGGAAAAAAGTTCGCTCGAACACGCAAACACCGTTAAAGTCTATGGGACACGAACATGAATAATCAAAAGTGCTAATTTTAAAGGCTTATATGCAAGTTATTGTCATAAAAAGTGTTTGGGGACCTGGGTCCTGCCTCAGGGGACATGGATCAATGCAAAAAAAAGTTTTAAAAACGGCCGTTTTTTCAGGAGCAGTGATTTTAATAATGCTTAAAGTCAAACAATAAAAGTGTAATATCCCTTTAAATTTCGTACCTGGGGGGTGTCTATAGTATGCCTGTAAAGGGGCGCATGTTTCCTGTGTTTAGAACAGTCTGACAGCAAAATGACATTTCGAAGGAAAAAAAGCCATTTAAAACTACCCGCGGCTATTGCATTGCCGACAATACACATAGAAGTTCATTGATAAAAACGGCATGGGAATTCCCCACAGGGAAACCCCGAACCAAAATTAAAAAAAAAAAAAAATGACGTGGGGTTCCCCCTAAATTCCATACCAGACCCTTCAGGTCTGGTATGGATTTTAAGGGGAACCCCGCGCCAAAAAAAAAAAAACGGCGTGGGGTTCCCCCAAAAATCCATACCAGACCCTTATCCGAGCACGCAACCTGGCAGGCCGCAGGAAAAGAGGGGGGACGAGAGTGCGCCCCCCCCCCTCCTGAACCGTACCAGGCCACATGCCCTCAACATTGGGAGGGTGCTTTGGGGTAGCCCCCCAAAACACCTTGTCCCCATGTTGATGAGGACAAGGGCCTCATCCCCACAACCGTGGCCGGTGGTTGTGGGGGTCTGCGGGCAGGGGGCTTATCAGAATCTGGAAGCCCCCTTTAACAAGGGGACCCCCAGATCCCGTCCCCCCCTGTGTGAAATGGTAAGGGGGTACTTACCCCTACCATTTCACTAAAAAAGTGTCAAAATAGTTAAAAATGACAAGAAACAGTTTTTGACAATTCCTTTATTTAAATGCTTCTTCTTTCTTCCTTCATCTTCTTCTTCTTCTGGTTCTTCTGGCTCTTCTGGTTCTTCCTCCGGCGTTCTCGTCCAGCATCTCCTCCGCGGTGTCTTCTATCTTCTTCTCCTCGGGCCGCTCCGCACCCATGGCATTGGGGGGAGGCTCCCGCTCTTCTCTTCATCTTCTTCTTCATCCTCTTCTCTTCTTCCTTCTTCTCTTCTTCTCTTCTTAATTTTCTTCTCCGGGCCGCTCCGCATCCATGCATGGAGGGAGGCTCCCGCTGTGTGACGGCGTCTCCTCATCTGACGGTTCTTAAATAACGGGGGGCGGGGGCACCCGGTGACCCCGCCCCCTCTGACACACGGTGACTTGACGGGACTTCCCTGTGACATCACGGGGAATGCCACAGGGAAGTCCCATCATGTCCCGTGCGTCAGAGGGGGCGGGGTCACCTGGTGGCCCCGCCCCCCGTTATTTAAGAACCATCAGATGAGGAGACGCCGTCACACAGCGGGAGCCTCCCTCCATGCATGGATGCGGAGCGGCCCGGAGAAGAAAATTAAGAAGAGAAGAAGAGAAGAAGGAAGAAGAGAAGACGATGAATAAGAAGATGAAGAGAAGAGCGGGAGCCTCCCCCCAATGCCATGGGTGCGGAGCGGCCCAAGGAGAAGAAGATAGAAGACGCCGCGGATGAGATGCTGGACGAGAACGCCGGAGGAAGAACCAGAAGAGCCAGAAGAACCAGAAGAAGAAGAAGAAGATGAAGGAAGATAGAAGAAGCATTTAAATAAAGGAATTGTCAAAAACTGTCTCTTGTCATTTTTAACTATTTTGACACTTTTTTAGTGAAATGGTAGGGGTAAGTACCCCCTTACCATTTCACACAGGGGGGGGCTGGGATCTGGGGGTCCCCTTGTTAAAGGGGGCTTCCAGATTCCGATAAGCCCCCCGCCCGCAGACCCCCACAACCACCAGCCACGGTTGTGGGGATGAGGCCCTTGTCCTCATCAACATGGGGACAAGGTGTTTTGGGGGGCTACCCCAAAGCACCCTCCCAATGTTGAGGGCATGTGACCTGGTACGGTTCAGGAGGGGGGGGCCGCACTCTCGTCCCCCTGCCAGGTTGCGTGCTCGGATAAGGGTCTGGTATGGATTTTTGGGGGGACCCCACGCCGTTTTTTTTTTTTTTTGGCCGGGGTTCCCCTTAATATCCATACCAGACCTGAAGGGCCTGGTATGGAATTTAGGGGGACTCCCACGTAATTTTTTTTTTTAAATTTTGGTTCAGGGTTTCCCTGTGGGGAATTCCCATGCCGTTTTTATCAATGAACTTCTATGTGTATTGTCGGCAATGCAATAGCCGCGGGTAGTTTTAAATGTTTTTTTTTCCTTCGAAATGTCATTTTGCTGTCAGACTGTTCTAAACACGGGAAACATGCGCCCCTTTACAGGCATACTATAGACACCCCCCAGGTACGAAATTTAAAGGGATATTACACTTTTATTGTTTGACTTTAAGCATTATTAAAATCACTGCTCCTGAAAAAACGGCAGTTTTTAAAACTTTTTTTTGCATTGATCCATGTCCCCTGGGGCAGGACCCGGGTCCCCAAACACTTTTTATGACAATAACTTGCATATAAGCCTTTAAAATTAGCACTTTTGATTTCTCCCATAGACTTTTAAAGGGTGTTCCGCGGCATTCGAATTTGCCGCGAACACCCCAAATTGTACGGTGTTCGGCGAACTTGCGAACAGCCAATGTTCGAGTAGAACATGAGTTCGACTCGAACTCGAAGCTCATCCCTAGCCCCTGCATGTCATCCAGGGTTTGGTCCAGTAGGGATGAGCTTCGTGTTCGAGTCGAACCCATGTTCGACTCGAACATCGCCTGTTCGCCCGTTCGCCGAATTGCGATAAGGGAACAATATGGGCCGTTCGCGAAAATTCATGTGGCGCGTCATGGCCCATAATTCACTGCGGCACTGCAGTGCATTGCTGGCTGATGATTGGCCAAGCATGCACTATGACCCGCATGCTTGGCCAATCACAGCGCCGTCTGAACAGAGAGCTGTATTTGGCCAAAGCCAAGGAGGTGTTGGCCAATTATGTCTCAGGGGATTTAGTACACGCCCCACACTATATAAGGCCGCCTACATGGCGGCCCTGTGTAGTGTGTGTTCCGGCGTTGAGATAGATAGATAGACAGATAGACAGTGTCATTTGATTTAAGTTAGATAGATTAGGCAGGACAGTCAGTGAGTTAGCTGCACTTACAGTGTATTGTGTATATATATGCATCCCAGGTGTTGTGTGTATATATATATATATATATATATATATATATATATATATATATATATATATATATACACACATACACACACTGTATTCAGTTTAGCTAGATCCGCTCCTGTTATCTTGCTACTGACAGGCAGGCTTGTCTTGTTACAGTATTTACAACTACCTTAAGAAAATTGCTGGTGTTCTTTTGATCCTATTAGTACCACAGTCAGGCAGCTAGACTATTTACAGTTAGTGTAGTGCGTCCTCCTCACAGTGTTCAGTTAAAGCTACAAGTTAGTTTAGTGTGACCTCTGCACAGTGTTCAGCTAAAACTACAAGTTAGTGTAGTGCACAGTGTTCAGCTAAAGCTACAAGTTAGTGTAGTGCGTCCTCCTTACAGTGTTCAGCTAAAACTACAAGTTAGTGTAGTGCGTCCTCCTCACAGTGTTCAGCTAAAACTACAAGTTAGTGTAGTGCGACTTCTGCACAGTGTTCAGCTAAAGCTACAAGTTAGTGTAGTGCGTCCTCTGAACAGTGTTCAGCTAAAGCTACAAGTTAGTGTAGTGCGTCCTCCTCACAGTGTTCAGCTAAAACTACAAGTTAGTGTAGTGCGAGCTCTGCACAGTGTTCAGCTAAAGCTACCTGTAGAAGGTTGGTGGTGTTTTCCTGATCCTATCACTACCGCAGGCAGCTAAATAAGCTACAAGTTAGTGTAGTGCGTCCTCCTCACAGTGTTCAGCTAAAGCTACCTGTAGAAGGTTGGTGGTGTTTTCCTAATCCTATCACTACCACAGGCAGCTAAATAAGCTACAAGTTCGTTTTTTGCGAGCTCTGCACAGTGTTCAGCTAAAGCTACCTGTAGAAGGTTGGTGGTGTTCTCATACTACAGGCAGGCAGTTGATTTTGCTAGCTGCAGTATCAGTATATATATATATATATCCCAGCTTAGTGCAGCTACAGGCCATTAGTATGTCTGGAAAGCCAACAAGGAGAGGCAGACAGTCACAAGCCAATAAAAGAGGGCAAGCAGGCTCTGTGTCTAGAGGCAACAGTGCTGGTCGTGGAGACGGTGCATCCTCATCAGCACGTGACCGTGGGACATGCTTGGCCTTTTTTTCAGCAGCTGGCTGTGTTGAGCCGCAACATGCGGAAGACTTGGTCGAGTGGATGACCAAGCCGTCCTCATCCTCCTCTCTCACCCATGCTCAGGGTACTTTGTCTGGCAAAGCAGCTGCCAACGCGGCCTCTTCCCTCGGCTCAATGGCATCAGTGACTCCTTCCCTAGCCCCATGTCCTCCAGAGGAGTCCCTCGAACTGTTTGACCACAGTGTTGGGTACATGCTCCAGGAGGATGCCCAGCGTTTAGAAGGCTCTGATGATGATACTGAGCTAGATGAAGGCAGTAACGTGAGCACGGGCAGAGGGGGTGCCCAAAAAGGACAGCAACTGGCAGTCATGCTCCCCCTGCTGCAGCATACTGCCAGGTTTGCTCCAGTGATGAGGAGGGAGGGGATGATGAGGTCACTGACTCAACATGGGTGCCTGATAGGAGAGGGGAGGAGGAGGAGGAGGCACATCACCAAAGAGGCAGGATTCCCTCCAGGGGCCAGCCTAAGGGCAGCACACTGACTGCATCACACCCCAAAGCTCCGCATGGGCAGGGCGATGCTGTCTCTGCGCATTATTCCAAAAGTTCTTTGGTGTGGGCCTTTTTTGAGACGAGTGCATCAGATCGCACCGCTGCCATTTGCAACATAAGTCTCAAGCGTATCACGCGTGGCCAAAACATCTCCCGCTTGGGCACCACATGCTTGACCAGAAATATGTTGACCTGCCATGCAGTTCGTTGGCAAGCATATCTAAAAGACCCACACCAAAGAACAAAAAGGACCTCTCCTTGCTCCTCATCAGCTGAGATCTCCAACCCCACTATACCTTCAGTCCTTTCTGAGACCTGCACTGAGAGGAATGAAAGTGTAGAATTAGGTGTGTCACAGCCAAGTACTTGTCGGCAATCTGCTTTCAGTACACCAACGTAAGATTGTACCAGGCAAATTTCCCTGCCCCAGCTGCTGCACCGCCGAAAGAAGTTCGCTCCAAGCCATTCACATGCCCAGCGGTTGAATGCTAGCTTGGCAAAATTGCTAGCAATTCAACTGCTGCCTTTTCAGTTGGTAGACTCTGGCCCCTTCCGTGAGTTTGTGGAATGTGCGGTTCCGGCTCTATACCAGCACGTGGAAGGCAATGTCCATGCCTCGCTGGACAGGGCGGTCAGCGGTAAGGTGCATATTACTGCTGACTCATGGTCCAGCAGTCATGGACAGGGACGTTACCTAAGTTTCACCACGCATTGGGTGACTCTGCTGGAACCTGGGAAGGATGCAGGACAAGGTGCAGTAGTGTTGGAGGTTGTTTTGCCACCACACCTCCAAAATGCCATTACTAATGATTGTGACACACCTCTCTCCTCCACCCCCTCCTCTTCTTCTTCCTCCATGGCCTCTTCCTGTGCTTTGTACTCGAAACCAGCGGTGCTCCGTAGGCGTTCAAGGGGCTACGCAAGTACGCAGGCCAAAAGATGCCATGCGGTGCTTGAGCTGGTGTGCTTGGGGGACAGGAGCCACACTGGGGCAGAAGTCCTGTCAGCTCTGCAGGGGCAGGTTCAGAGGTGGTTGACGCCACGCCAACTTAAGGCAGGAATGGTGGTTTGCGACAATGGCACCAACCTCCTCTTCGCCCTCCGACAGGGACAACTGACCCATGTGCCCTGTTTGGCTCACGTCCTTAAATTGGTGGTGCAGCGGTTCTTGGGCAGGTACCCGGGCTTACAGGATGTCCTGAGGCAGGCCAGGAAAGTCTGTGTGCATTTCCGCCGGTCATATAATGCCAGTGCTCGGCTGGCAGATCTCCAAAAGGAATTTAACCTGCCCAAGAACTGCCTAATCTGTGACATGCCTACCAGGTGGAACTCAATGTTGGCCATGCTGCAGCGGCTGCACACGCAGCAGAGGGCCATCAATGAGTACCTGTGCGACTATGGCACCAGAACAGGGTCAGAGGAGCTTGATTTTTTTTCCCCACGCCAGTGGGCCATGATCAGGGATGCATGCACTGTCCTGTCACCATTTGAGGAGGCCATGAGGATGGTGAGCAGTGACAGTGCATGCATCAGTGACACTGTCCCCCTTGTCCACCTGTTGGAGCACACGCTGTGTGGAATGATGGACAGGGCACTTGAGACAGAACAGAGGCAGGAAGAGGAGGACTTCCTTAGCTCTCAAGGCCACCTTTATCCAGGCAGTGTTCCTGCGTGCCCGCTGATCACACAGGAAGAGGAGGAGGAGGAGGATTGTGTCAGTATGGAGGTGGAGCCTGGCACTCAGCATAAGCAGCAGTCTTTAAGGGATCAGTCCCAAGAAACACATGGACTTATACGTGGCTGGGAGGAGGTGGCTGCAGACCATGTCGTCCTTAGTGACCCAGAGGACTCCGGACCGGATGCCTCAGCAAACCTACGCTGCATGACCTCCCTGATCCTGCAAAGACTGCGGAAGGATCCTTGTATTCGTGGTATCAAGGAGAAGGACCAATACTGGCTGGCAACTCTCCTTGATCCACGTTACAAGGGTAAGGTTTCGGACCTTATCTTGCCATCGCAGAGGGAGCAGAGGATGAAACATCTTCGGGAGGCCTTGCAGAAAGGTCTGTGCAACGCGTTCCCAGAGACTGGGAGGTTACAAACTCCTTTTTCTGGACAACATGTTGCTGAGGCTTCGGTCAGTCAAAGAAGGAGCGGTGGAGAAGGTGGCCGTCTGACCGATGCGTTCAGACAATTTTTTAGTCCGCAACCCCAAGGTATGATCAGTTCCAGCAACCATCGGCAGCGTCTGTTTTACATGGTGCAGGAATACCTAGGGGCAAGATCTGACTTGGACACCTTTCCCACCGAAAATCCTCTGGGTTACTGGGTCTTGAGGATGGATCACTGGCCAGAGCTTGCACAGTATGCAATTGAGCTACTGGCCTGTCCTGCATCCAGCGTTCTTTCGGAACGCACATTCAGTGCTGCTGGAGGCAGACCTTCATAAAAATGAATCAGTCTTGGATCACCACCAGCTACCAAGCACCTGATGTTGATGTAACCGAATATTTTTTTTTTAAATCTCAGATCCCTTCAAAAACTGCCTATGCTGATGCTGAGTGACTATCCCTGAGTAATTATCCTCTTCCTCCACAATGATCACGCTGATAGCTTGTAAGAAAATTTTTGGTTCTGGGCGCCGCCACCAGTGCCTAAGGCCCAATTTTTCAGCCCCTGTTTAACAGGGGCGTGTAATTACAATTTTTGATGCAATACTTTGCAGCAGGGCTCGTTCCTGCGTTCCAACTAGAGTTTCTGTGAGAAGTTGCAGTGTTGTGGCACCAGCACCAGTGCCTAAGGCCCAATTTTTCAGTCCCTGTTTTTTTTTTAAATCTCAGATCCCTTCAAAGACTGCCTATGCTGATGCTGAGTGACTATCCTGAGTAATTATCCTCTTCCTCCTCAATGATCATGCTGATAGCTTGTAAGAACATTTTTGGTTCTGGGCGCGGCCACCAGTGCCTAAGGCCCAATTTTTCAGCCCCTGTTCAACAGGGGCAAATAATTACAATTCTTGATCTAATATTTCACAGCAGGGCCCATTTCTGCGCCCACCAAGAGTAACTGAGGACTTACAGTGTTGTGGCACCAGCACTACCATCACCAAAGGCCCAATTTTTCTGGCCCTGTTCAACAGGGGCATGTAATTACAATTCTTGATCTAATATTTCACAGGAGGGCCCTGTGAGGGCTTACAGTGTTGAGGCCACAACAACACCTAAGGCCCAAATTTCTGCTGAGTATATAGGGCAGCCCCCTACTTTCAAACATCCAACTTACAAATGACTCCTACCTGCAAACGGAAGGAGGAAGGAGACAACAGGAAGTGAGATGAAATCTACCCCATGGGAAGGGACGTTCTCTCCTGTAAGAGTTAATATGGGAAAAACTTTTCTCCTTTCCACTGATGCTTTATCACCAATCCTTAAATAGTAATGAAGTGATCAGTTGCTCTTACATTAACCTCATCTACCCATTAAAATAGTGAAAGAAGAAAATAAAATACTAAAAAATGCCTCCAAATAATCTTAATCTACAAATGCTTTCAAAATTAATTTTAAATAAATAAATAAATAAATAGATGAATAAATGAATCAATCTAATCCCATCATTATGCATATAATTAACTCATAAAGTGCATTAGTGATAAAACTAATTTATAAAACTTGCTCAAATGTGCATGTGCTTTTCAACATATCTATTATTCATATTAAATACATAGCATGTGTCTGATTAAATATATAAAATCGTGCTGCTTCAACTTCCAAAAATACAATAAATATAAAATGTGCCAAGACTGTGCAAGAAATCTTACTTTTATCTGAAAAACCTTCCTGTGAGCTCTGGCCAATACAACAGTATTATGTAACCAAAACCTCCTTAGTATCAGATATAGTGTGAATTTGAAACAAATTATATAAACTGAGTGAAAACAAAATGTGTTACTTCCCTTTTTTTTTTTTTAATATGAATAATAGATATGTTGAAAAGCACATGCACATTTGAGCAAGTTTTATCACTAATGCACTTTATGAGTTAATTATATGCATAATGATGGGATTAGATTGATTAATTTATTCATCTATTTATTTATTTATTTTAAATTAATTTTGAAAGCATTTGTAGATTAAGATTATTTGGAGGCATTTTTTAGTATTTTATTTTCTTCTTTCACCATTTTAATGGGTAGATGAGGTTAATGTAAGCGCAACTGATCACTTCATTACTATTTATTGATTTATTACCTATTTAGTTGCAGCTATATTATTTGATCATCTTATCTTATCCATTCGGTTTCCATATCAGTATTTTAGTAGCAATCTTTAACCACGTCAGCGCTTGAGCCTTTGTATATACTTATCACCAATCCTTGTTTCACTAAAAATGACAAATTTTCAAAAAACATTTGTCATTGGGACAAAAAGTGAGGTTAAATCTTCTGAAGAGGAGCACAGACAGCAAAACAAATGTCACAGGGGTGATAACCGTTCCCTATGTTTTCCAAAAAGCTTAAAAACAGATTTTTTGGCTGGAACTACACTTTAAAAATGTACCAGTTCAAAATTACAAACAGATTCTACTTGACAACAAACCTACAGTCCCTGTCTTGTTTGCACCGCCTGTATACTGCTGTTCAGAGTATATAGGGCCTTGGGTTCCCACGCCTTTCCTTTTTTTAATTTGGGTGCGGGGTTCCCCTTAATATCCATACAAGTCCAGTGGAGGGTACCCATGCCGTTTTTCTCACTGATTTTCATCCATATTGCCAGGACCCGACATTACATTAAAGCCGCAAGCAGTTTTAAATGACTTTTTTTCGTTTAAAAATGTCATTTTGTGCAGGGACTGTTCTAAGCACGGGAAACATGCGCCACTTTACAGGCATACTATAGACACCCCCCAGGTATGATATTTAAAGGAGTATTTCACTTTTTTTTTTTACTTTAAGCATCATTAAAATCACTGCTCCCGAAACAACGGCCGTTTTTAAAAGGTTTTTTTGCATTGATACATGTCCCATGGGGCAGGACCCGGGTCCCAAACCCTTTTTAGGACAATACCATGCAAATTAGCCTTTAAAATGAGCTCTTTTGATTTCGAACATTCGAGTCCCATAGACGTCAATGGGGTTCTAACGTTCGTGCAAATTTTCGGTCCGTTCGCAGGTTCTGGTGCGAACCGAACCGGGGCTGTTCGGCTCATCCCTATTTCCGATGGAAAATGTCCGATCGGAGCGTGTTGTCGGAAATTCCGACCGTGTGTGGGCTCCATCGGACATTTTCCATCGGATTTTCCGACACACAAAGTTGGAGAGCAGGAGATAAAATTTTCCGACAACAAAATCCGATCACATCAATTCCGACCGTGTGTGGCCTGTTCCGACGCACAAAGTGCCACGCATGCTCAGAAGAAATTCTGAGACGGGGCAGCTCGTTCTGGTAAACTTAGCGTTCGCAATGGATACAGCACTTTCGTCACGCTGCAATGTTCAAAATGGTTTAATACAGCGCACTCTCTTCTTCTTTATAATGTGACAAGAATATAGTAGTTTTGCTGCTCATATTCACACACACTTCTCACAAAGTTTTATTTGTGTTTTTTTAGTGGGATTCCCTCAATATATAGTTATTAGTTGTCACATCTGACAGTTTTATATTTATTTTTATTTTTTTTTGGATTTTCAGCCTTTTTTTTTCTTTAATGTTTGGATTTTTTTCCAAGGCTGATCTTTGTTCAATGTTATTTTTATTTTTACTCCAGAATATTTTTGTGTGTGTTTTGTGTGTCAAGTTACCCCAACACCATTGATATCTTTTATTATTTAATCTCAAGGAGATTGTTTGTTGTTGGTGTCCCTTGTTCATTTCACATAGTATATTTGAAATGTACCTGAATCCTCACAAACAAACTGTCAATTTTGAAGTAAAACACATAGGAGAGTATAATTCAAAACAAAAATCCTTTATTAAGGGATCAGAACCAAACAAAGAGGAAGGCAACACTGGAGAAACAGGAGAAATTAGTGAAGCCTGGGACCCCCACGGCAGACATCAATTCTTCAACATCAAAATTGGTGGCCTGAGGAGTCCATATATAAGGGAGGGCAGTCTGGTCCGGGACTCGCAGAGATCCGGATAGCAGCAGATGACATGTGTGTCCCCAGGCTGTGGTACCACAAGAGGCTGCATTTTTTGGCTGACCAGACTGAACCCAGGGCAATCACTGTCTGGTCTTCCTTCCACGCTTCCTTCTGGGCTGTGGCTGTGCAGTTGGAGATGTGGCAGGAGGAGGAGTAGGACCTGGAGGAGGAGGAGGACTGGGAGGACCTGGAGGAGAAGGAGGAGGAGGAGGACCTGCAGGAGGAGGAGGAGGACCATCGCAAAGGTGTGTCTGAGGTGTAATTTGGCCCCTCATACCTTTCTCCAGAGCCTCCGATATGGGGGCCTCACACATTACTTGTTGGCCCTCCTCCATCCTCTGCATTTTATATGCAATGACGGCAGCAATGTCCTCCTCCACGGTCTGTCGTGCTCCCAGGACCTCTGTAGCCCTCCAAAAGAATCCTGTAGCAGCCTCCTCTAGGGCACTCCTCCTCCTGCCACTTTCTCTTTCCAGGGGGGTGGAGGGACCTGCAGATCAGCCAGCCGGCTCGGCCCAGCCACCTCCTGGCTGAGACTTGCTTGTGTATGAAAAAGGGACATGGTTTTAGTTGTTGCTTCATCAATCACAATCCTAAATTAGTACTCCCAACTAACATCTAGTTAACATCATTGATTGGACAAGCAGAAATATTTAGAGGAATGCTATACCTGGCTCAATCTGGGCTCCTCCACATGTGGCCTGGAAGGCCCAGGTTGGGCGTCAGAAGCCTCAGCCAGGGGGGAAGGAAGCGTGGAAGGAAGACTGGAGAGGGATGGCCTGGGTTCAGTCTGGCCTGCCAGAAAGTGCAGCCTGTCGTAGTAAAACATCCTGGGGACATAGATGTCATCTGCTGCTCCGGATCTCTGTGAATCCAGGACTTTCTTGCGCTCCCTCAGATATGTACTCCTCAGGCCACCAATGAAGATCTTTAAATAGGTGATGTCTGCCGTGGGGATCACCTGCTTCACAATTTCCAACAATTGCACCAGTGCTGCCTTCCTCTTTGCTTGGTTCTTGAAATGGGGGTGGTTAATCTCCCACAGACAGGGCATCTCCCTTAGCATCTCTAGGAATACTGACATGAAGTCATTATCTTTGAGTAGCATATCCATGTTCACTGCAAGACACAACACAAGACAAAGCCTAATGTCAGACAAAACTCTCCTAATCTTGTTACAATATAGGCCTCAATGTAGAAGCAGTATAGGCACAAGTTTGTCTCTTACCTTCGTTCTTACGATCGGCGCGTCCAATGCTCCTTCCTCCGCTCACAGATCGTACGTAATACGCACGCGTGTTACGCTTTATACACACTGCGCATGCGTGTAACTCCGCCCGCCCCTGACGTTCTTTCTAGTCTATTCCCCGTCCCTTTTCGTTCGGCGCAGTGGGTGAAGAGCATGATGGCGGACTTCGAGCAGGTGTGTGCTAATTATAGCAACGAGGAGGAGGAGGAGGAAAACCCGGATCCAGGCACGTCCCGAGCCAGAAGGAGACGTTTTAAGGCCACAAATATATCCTTTGGGGAGATGTTGGAGATGGTCGACATCATGAGGAAGTCCGACTATGACGGGAAGTATGGGCCTTACCCCCACCCCAACATTAGAAAGGCCAAAATCATTGCTAAAGTGGTCAAAAGCCTTCACAGGAATTTCGGGGTCCGAAGATCTAAAGGTCAGCTCCAGAAGCGGTGGTCGGACCTGAAGTTGAGAGAGCCAGAGCAGTACAGAAAGATCCAGAGAGTGCTGCAAAAAAGTAAGTAGTTGTGCTGTGTTTCTATTCTTTCTGTCTTTATTCCGTTCGTTCTGCTCCATATGCTTTTATTAATTGTAACTTTTAAAAGGGCAACTTTAATGTTCATGGGCCCATTATTCGTTCGTATCAAACATTTTTCTTTCGGCCTCTAGAACACCATTGTTTAGGCCATATGCATTTTCCCACATTTTTTTGGGCCTACTTGGATGCCAAATATTTGTTTGTGTAGATGGGTTTGTTACTAGAATGCAACTAGATTGTGTGTAAGGAGAGGACACTGAGCAGCTGTTTTCACATCTGGACACTGGAGCACTAGTGTGGGACACAAGAACACCATTTTTATTAGGGGGGGCACACAGGTGCTCCAGTGTATACTATAGGGGGGTCTCCATCTGTGAAGCTTGTACTAAACAGGTAAAGTATTGCAGCTTGACAAAGGGCAATAAAAAAAATACATCTTGGAACTCGGCTAAAATAGACAATTGTACCCCACTTCCAAGCAATGTTTCCTATTTCTAGTTCTGCCATCAAATATCTGTGTGCTAATTATACCATTTTTGTTTTACATAGGGGAGAAAAGACTCGGAGGACACCCCTCATCCGAGGAGACCACAGACCCCCCACCTAAAGAAGGTGAAATACCCCCAACACAAGCAGAGCAGGAGGAAGAAGAAGATGTGGTGGAGATTGGCACCACAACAGGTGAGTGTCTGCAACCACAGACTCAGGTAAAAGAGATGGATGCTGGCAGATTTTTGAGACCTTTTTTTTTATTTATCTCTTTTTAGGTGATCGTGATGTGAGGGATCCAGAATGCTTTACTTCTGAAAGTGCCCAGATCCTGATCGGGGAGATCATGGGGTGTAATGCCGAACTGCAAAACATCCAGCAAAAAATCCATGATGTTTTTAAAAAAAAATAATAACATCATTGATGTTTTGGGGCGAATTTAAAACCCCACAAAATCACTTTTTGTATTGTGGTTCAATCTTTTAAATTTTTGTGCAATGTTTTGAAAAGCCAAATTTGGAGGATGCACACAGTGTGCCAACATGTGCTATCTGCCATCACGGGAGATCAATGGACGCGTTTTGGGGGTGCAACCCCTTCCTCAATTATAAAGTCGCGTTGAGGAAGGGCTTGCTCCCCCAAAACACGTCCCTTGATCCCCCATGATGGCAGATAGCACATGTTGACATTCGTAAATTGGTGTGCATCTTCCAAATTTGGCTTTTCCAGCGGTGATTTCCCCCCATCTGAACGCTATATCAAACACAGTTCCTAAATACTGATGTCTGATATAGCCTTCAGGTTTTACCTAATGTGAACTTTGTAAGTTCAAGTTTTTTGGCTTTCTTGTTGGTTTTACACAGGCCTGTTTTATCTGAAATGGATATTTCGATTTTTGATAATGCTACTGCAAACATTGTTATACAACAAACATGTTGGTTTGTTTTAAAAACCTTTGGTAAATGCACATGTGATTGTGCAGGTATAAAAAAGTTGGTTACTCAAGAATGTGTGGATTATTGTCTCAACACTACAATACTTTTGGGGTGATGTAATAGCTGTTTTATGCAAAAATGGGGGTTATTTCCTAAGGGCAAATCCACTTTGCACTACAAGTGCAGGTTCAGTGCAGTTGCAAGTGCACTTGTAGTGAAATGTGTTTTTGCATTTAGGAAATACCAGCCAACAGTGCTTTGTATAAGGTTACCCAATCACGACATTTTCTGCACTCAAAACATTTCTGTCAGGGTCAGCTAAAACAAACACAATCAGTAAATGTCCACAAAGAATTTCTTTTTTTTTTTTATTTCAAAAAGGCTTCACATATTGTCTGGCATATTGATAGCCCCCCTACCCGCAAAGAACTCCAGGTATCGTAACCGGACATCACGGGCACTCAGGGAGGGCAAGCCAGGGCAGCCACTTTCAAGCGCCGTCAGTGTTGTTGGATTTTGGATTCCGGCCTCAGGCCCAACTGAGCCAGCATAGTTGGCAGAATGTTTTCTTAAAAAATTATGGAGAACACAGCACGCCAGTATAATATGGTTCAGTTTATACTCCGCCATATGGATGGGTGTCAGAAATAGTCGGAACTGGCTGGCCAGGATTCCAAATGTGTTCTCCACCACTCTTCGGGCTCTGGCCAGCCGGTAATTAAAAACCCTCTGTTCCGGGGTGAGGGTCCTCATCGGGAATGGCCGCATCAGGTGGTCCCCCAGCGCAAACGCTTCATCAGCAACGAACACAAATGGGAGACCTTCAACATTGTCCTCTGGAGCTGGCAAGTCCAAGCTGCCATTCTGGAGACGCCTGTAGAACTCCGTCTGGGCGATGACTCCACCATCGAACATCCGGCCATTCTTCCCCACGTCCACATACAAGAATTCGTAATTAGCCGACACCACCGCCAACATCACTATACTATTAAACCCCTTGTAATTATAATAGTACGACCCCGAGTTGGGTGGTGGGGCGATGTGGACATGTTTCCCATCAATTGCCCCTCCGCAGTTAGGAAAGTCCCACCGCTGGGCAAAGTGGGAGGCCACAGTCTGCCATTCCTGTGGCGTGGAAGGAAACTGTTGAGGAAAAAACAATAAACATTACTATTTTTTCACAGAAACATGGCAAGCAGATTAGACACAAACATTATGGGGCAACCTCCAGATAGCATTTATTAAGGGGAATTTAACAACGCCAAAGTATAAGGTACACCTATCATATTCCCCCTCCCCCCTCTCATGGGCCATTTCTAACATTATAGGGGGGGGGAACTCTTGGACAGGTAACCCTCTTCACTTCATTGAGAGATGAAGGCCTAAATACAGGGTATTACTTGGAACAGCCCCTCCTTAGTTACACTATTGGCAGCCCACTGGACAGGTAAGAAGTGTCATAATACAAAGATATAAATACACACTGTACACATTTGAGGACAATTGGACATTCTGCTATTACCTATCAAGATAATAATAGGATACAAAAACTTTAAACAGTACCATTGTAAAGTATACAGGCAGGCCCTTGCACTACATGCTTTGGGGAATTCATCCATAAATCTGACCAGTAAAGAGATGGGTATAGTGTGTATGGGTTTGACAAAGTCAGCAGATAGATGATTGAGGATACATAGAGAATTGGGATCAGCTGACTTAGCAGTTGGGGGAGGGAGGGTTACTAAAAATTATTTGGGGACACCACAAAAAAAAGCCTCTGGCACTCTGCCTGAATTACAATCAAAAATAACATTACCAAACATTTTAGGGCGTGTTTGGGGTAAAGCACTACTATGGAGCTGAAAAAATACATTGTTAAGTGACTACATGAGGTGAATATAGGGCCAGGAGACACCATGCTGGGGAGGTTATTGAAGGGCAAATATGTATGAAGGACCTAAAATAATAATTACATAAAAATCCAGCATGCATGAGGAGAAAGGGGACATTCACAGCATATTACAATCATGGTAATTAGGGAATGAGGAAAGAAATACAATATATTAGCAAGCATTCAATACAATAAAATGTGATATAAAAGGATACAAATCTTACCTTCATATACTCCTTCTGAAGGACCTGGATAATGGCAGAACAGGTCTCTGGGATAATGATCCCCAGAGCCTGGGGGGAGATGCCTGTCGAGAACTTGAGGTCCTGCAGGCTTCTCCCTGTGGCCAAATACCGCAGGGTAGCGACCAACCTCTGCTCCGGAGTGATGGCTTGCCTCATGCAGGTATCCTGCCTGCTGATATAGGGGGTCAGCAAAGCCAACAAATGGTGAAACACGGGGTCCGTCATCCAGAGAAAGTTCCTGAAATCATCAGGATTATTCTCACGGATCTCACGGAGCAAAGGCATATGACAGAACTGGTCACGCTGAAGCAACCAATTCTTGGTCCATGAACTCCTCCCCGCCCTGTTCATGGACTGGACTTGTTGTCAAGGTCAGGACCCCAACACCAAGCCCCCGCACAGCACGGACTCTACGAGGAGTACGCATACGAAACATGGCTAGAAAACGGTTGACTGCTCAGAACGAAGTAACAGAACGCACTGAAGAACAGCAAGGCCTGTGAAGAGCGACCTGAAAAACAGCAACGAGCAGGCAAGATCACACAGAAAACTCTGATACGAACTGACTGCACGCACTGAAGAGCAGATACAAACCCACAAGCACAAACTGAACAGCAGAAAACGATCTGAAAGCCACGAGTCTGAAAAAGTCGTCTCTCACCAAACTTTTACTAACACGAGATTAGCAAAAGGAGCCCAAAGGGTGCCGCGCTTGGTTCTGAACTGGCCTTTTCTACCTCGTCATACGTGGTGTACGTGACCGCGTGGTTGTCGATCGGAATTTCCGACAACTTTGTGCGACCGTGTGTAGGCAAAACAAGTTTGAGCCAACATCCGTCGGAAAAAATCCTAGGATTTTGTTGTCGGAATGTCCGAACAAAGTCCGACCGTGTGTACGCCCTATCAGAGCTTATTCACCATATACTTTTTGACACCATGCATATTTTTCATTAAAAAAATGGTCCCCTTGGGACATATCACCACCCTAAATATCACCTTTATATAACCAAATTACACATATCATTTTAGAACAATAATGTGTTTTGAACTATACAATCTTATAGGAAAACTTGTTCTCATATCTTATCCCTATTACTCTATTGTTGTATTGCTATGTTTTTATAATTTTTTTGTTTTTTGTATTATATTCCATACACCTTATATTAAGTTCATATTTGATATACTTGATGTACCTGTGTTTCTTTTACACATTTGTACTAAACTATGACCTTCTACAATAATAAAAATTGTTTGTAAACAAAAAAATTCCTGGGTTATGTCATTTCCACTGCTGTTTTTTCGATGGACGCAGAGAAACTTTCGGCATTCCTACAGTGGCCCCGACGGTTTACGTCCACTGCAACGTTTTCTTGGCTTTGCCAATTATTATCGGAAGTTTATTCGTAACTTCTCGTCTCTGGTCAAACCCCTGACTGATATGACCAGAAAGAACGGGAAAAGGCCCTTGAAAATCTCAAAGATGCGTTTGTTTCTGCTGCTGTGTTGGCACATCCTGCTCCTATGTTACCCTTTATACTTAAGTTTGATGCATCTGAGACTGGAGTTGGTGCCCTTCTGTCTCAAGGTCCTACCTCAGAGCGCTATGCATCCTTGTGGCTACATTTCCAAGAAATTGTCACCTGCAGAGTGCAATTACGAGATTGGGGACAGAGAGTTGTTAGCGATCATTTTAGCCCTTAAAGAATGGAGGCATCTCCTCAAAGGTACCACTGTGCCAGATCTCATTCTGACTGACCATAAGAATCTCACATTCTTGTCTGAGGCTAAACGCCTGTCTCCCAGAAGGGCGCAATGGGCTCTTTCTTTGTCAAGCTTTAATTATATAGTCTCATTCTTACCCGGTACTAAGAATGTAAGGGCTGATGCATTGTCACAACAGTTTTCCTCTGCTTCCAAGATGGAGTCAGTTCTGGTTTCTGTGATACCTCCTGATCGTATTCTGGCTACGGTTCGTACCAGTCTCACTTCACTTTTGGGTGACAGAATTCTTGCCGCTCAGATCCATTCTCCTCCTGAGAGACCTTGTGACTGCTGTTTTGTACCTGAGAGTCTTCGCACTGCTGTGCTTTAGACTTACCATTCTCCCAAGGTTGCTGGCCACCCAGGGAAGAATCAACTCATTTGGGCGATTTCTCAACAATTCTGGTGGCCTAGTCTCTGCGCTGATGTAGCGTGAAGGCGATCGCCTCTGACAGGGGTAGCCAGTTTGACTCTGCCCCTTTCATGAATTTGTAGAATGTGCTGTACCTCAGTGGCAGGTTCCAAAATGCCATTTCTTTTCATGGGAGGCCATTCCGGCTGGGGCAGAGATTCTGTCAGCTCTGCAAGGGCAGGCTCAGAGGTGGTTGACACCATGCCAGCTTCAGCCAGGAATGGTTGTATGCGACAATGGCACCATCTTCTCTCTGCCCTCCAACAAGGACACTAGACTCATGTTCCATGTTTGGCACATGTCCTGAATTTGGTGGTGCAGCGGTTCTTGACCAGGTACCCAGGCTTACAAGATCTTCTGGAGGCATGCCAGAAAGGTCTGTGGTCTTTTCCGCTGGTCATACAATGCCAGTGCTCGGCTGGCCTACATTCTAAGGGAATACAACCTGCCCACTAATTGCCTCATTTGTGACATGCCCACTAGGTGGAACTCAACGTGGAAATGCTGCAGCAGCTGCACATACAGCAGAGGGCCATCAATGAGTACCTGTGCGAGTATGGCACCAGGACAGAGTCAGGGGAGCTTGGCTTCTTTTCGCCACGCCAGTGGCTACTGATCAAGGATGCATGCACTGTCCTGCCACCATTTGAGGGGGCCACAAGGATGTTGAGCAGCGACAATGCATGCATCAGTGACACTGTTCCTCTAGTCTTCCTGGTGGAGCACATGGTTCATAGAATCATGGACAGAGCACTTGAGGCAGAACAGAGGAGGAAGAGGAGGACTTCCTTTTCTCTCAAGGCCCCCTTTATCCAGATAGCATTCCTCAGGAAGAAGAGGAGGAGGAGTAGGATTGTGTAAGCATGGATGTAGAGGATAACACTCAGCAGCAGCCTTCAAGGGATGTTTTTTTAGTCCCCAGAAATCCAAGGAGTTGTACGTGGCTGGGAGGAGGTAGTTACAGATAATGTGATCTTTAGTGACCCAGAGGACTCAGAATCAAATGCCTCTGCAAACTTACACTGCATGGCCTCCCTGATTCTGCAAATCCTGCAAAAGGACCCTAGGATTCGTAGAATCAAGGAGAGGGATCATTATTGGCTGGCAACCTTTCTTGATCCATGTTACAAGGATAAAGTTGCAGAACTCATTCTGCCTTTGCAGAGGGAGCAGGGGATGAAACATGTTCAGGAGGCCTTGAAGAAAGGTTTGTGTAATGCATTTCAAGACCCTGGGAGGTTACAATTTCCTGGTGCTGGACAACATGTTGCTGAGGCTTCGTTCAGTCAGAGGAAGAGCGGTGGAGAAGGTGGCTGGCTGACCGATGCCTTTAAACGATTTTTTCAGTCCTCAGTGCCAAGGTCTGATCAGTTCAAGCAACCATCGCCAGCATCTGCATTATATGGTGCAGGAATATCTAGGGGCAAGAACAGACTTGGAGATGTTTCCAACAGAGCATCCACTGGGTTCCTGGGTCTTGAGGATGGACGCCTGGCCAGAACTTGATCAATATGCAATCAAGCTACTGGCCTGTCCTGCATTCAGTGTGCTTTCTGAATGCACATTCAGTGCTGCTGGAGGGTTTATAATGGATCAAAGAGTGGGCCTGTCCGCAGACTCCGTTGATAGGCTCACATTCATAAAAGTGAATCAGTCTTTGATCACCAGCTACCAAGCACCCGATGCTGATTTAACTGATTGAATTTGCTATGGATCTGGGATCCCTTGAAGACTGCCTATGCTGACTATTCCTCCTCAATCTTGATGATGCTAGCTTCCAACAATATTTTTGGTTTAGGGCACAACCACCACCACCCAAGGCCCAATTTTTCTGCCCGTTTAGCAAGGGCATGTAATTAAATTTTTGATATAATATTTCACAGCAGGGCCTGTTCCTGTGCCCAACAAGAGTAACTGTGAGGGCTTACAGTGTTCTGGCACCACCACCCCAACACCTAAGGCCCATTTTTTCTGCAGAGTTTTTAGGGCAGGCCGTATAGTATATATATATCTGTGACAGACCTAGCCGGGAGAGAGACTTTTGGAGGGGACTGTATGCTAGCCTCTTGCCAATCGATCGTGGGCCCTGGCATTTGGGGGAACGGTGTTCTTTGTGAGCTGTATGCCTGGGGACCCTTGAGGTGGTATTACTGTGGATTCGGGTCCTGGTCCCCCAGGACTAGGGATGAGCTTCGAGTTTGAGTCGAACTCATGTTCGACTTGAACATTGGCTGTTCGCAAGTTCGCCGAACAGCGAACAATTTGGGGTGTTCGCGGCAAATTCGAATGCCGCAGAACACCCTTTAAAAGTCTATGGGAGAAATCAAAAGTGCTATTTTTAAAGGCTTATATGCAAGTTATTGTCATAAAAAGTGTTTGGGGACCCGGGTCCTGCCCCAGGGGACATGGATCAATGCAAAAAAAGTTTTAAAAATGGCCGTTTTTTCAGGAGCAGTGATTTTAATAATGCTTAAAGTCAAACAATAAAAGTGTAATATCCCTTTAAATTCCGTACCTGGGGGGTGTCTATAGTATGCCTGTAAAGGGGCGCATGTTTCCCGTGTTTAGAACAGTCTGACAGCAAAATGACATTTCGAAGGAAAAAACCCATTCAAAACTACCCGCGGCTATTGCATTGCCGACAATACACATAGAAGTTCATTGATAAAAACGGCATGGGAATTCCCCACAGGGAAACCCCGAACCAAAATTAAAAAAAAAAAATGACGTGGGAATCCCCCTAAATTCCATACCAGGCCCTTCAGGTCTGGTATGGATATTAAGGGGAAGCCCGGCCAAAATTAAAAAAAAAGACGTGGGGATCCCCCTAAATTCCATACCAGACTCTTCAGGTCTGGTATGGATTTTAAGGGGAACCCCACACCAAAAAAAAAATAAACGGCGTGGGGTCCCCCCAATTATCCATACCAGACCCTTATCCGAGGACGCAACCTGGCAGGCCGCAGGAAAAGAGGGGGGATGAGAGTGCGGCCCCCCTCCTGAACCGTACCAGGCCACATGCCCTCAACATTGGGAGGGTGCTTTGGGGTAGCCCCCCAAAACACCTTGTCCCCATGTTGATGAGGACAAGGGCCTCATCCCCACAACCCTGGCCGGTGGTTGTGGGGGTCTGCGGGCGGGGGGCTTATCGGAATCTGGAAGCCCCCTTTAACAAGGGGACCCCCAGATCCTGCCCCCCCTGTGTGAAATGGTAAGGGGGTACTTACCCCTACCATTTCACTAAAAAACTGTCAAAAATGTTAAAAATGACAAGAGACAGTTTTTGACAATTCCTTTATTTAAATGCTTCTTCTTTCTTCTATCTTAGTGAATGGGAAAGCTAAGGGATCTTGGATTGTGTACCGGACAGAGGAAGCATTTACGGTGGACATCTTGAGTACGGGGGTCCGTCACAATCTGCAACATCTTCCAACATCATTTTTAGACGCATGAATATTATAAGCATGTCAGCAGTGCTACTACTGGATACCACGCATATTCACTTTTTTCAACAGGACTGTCACAGCATTGTTTTATAAAAAGATTTATTTTTTGCACAATAGCACTTTTTACTATTTAAAGTGGGACTAGTGTTGCTCCCTTATATACCACCGGACACTTATATCTGTGTTACAAAGCACTTGGATGCACATGAGTACTCTATTATTAATGTTTTAATTGACATATTGTTTTTATTTTTGTCATATCACATCTATGTCACTTACGTCACATTAACACTATACATGTTTGTTTTAATCTTCAGCATGCATTTATTGTGTAAAATTCTAAAGCGCAGCATATAATTTACTATTTTTGTCTATGTGCACGAGTTCATGTGTAACGCTTGCAGCTGGTTAGTAATATCTATTAGGCTAGGGATGAGCCGAACACCCCCCCGGTTCGGTTGGCGGCAGAACATACGAACGGACCGAAAGTTTGCGCGAACATTCGAACACCGTTAAAGTCTATGGGACCTGAATGTGAAAAATCTAAAGTGCAAATTTTAAAGGCTAATATGCAAGTTATTGTCCTAAAAAGTGTTTGGGACCCGGGCCCTGCCCCAGGGGACATGTATCCATGCAAACAAAGTTTTAAAAATGGACGTTTTTTCAGGAGCAGTGATTTTAATAATGCTAAAGTGAAAAAATAAAAGTGAAATATTGACTATAGTATACCTGTAAAGTGGCGCGTGTTTCCCGTGTTTAGAACAGTCCCTGCACAAAGTGACATTTCTAAAGTAGTAAAAGTCATTTGAAACTGCTTGCGGCTGTTATGTAATGTCAGGTCCCACAACACTGTAGAGCCTCACAGATACTCTTGTTGAGCGCAGGAACGGGCCCTGCTGTGAAATATTAGAGCAAATATTTTAATTACATGTCCCTGTTAAACAGGGAAAGAAAAATTGGGCCTTAGGCACTAGTGGTGGTGCCATAACACTGCAACCCCTCACGGATACTCTAGTTGAGCGCAGGAACAAGCCCTGCTGCAAAATATTACAGCAAAAATTGTAATTACACGTCCCTGTTAAACAGGGGCAGAAAATTGGGCCTTAGGCACTGGTGGTGGTGGTGATGGCACAACACTGTAAAGCCTCTCAGATGCTCTTGTTGAGCGCAGGAACTGGCCCTGCTGGGAAATATTAGAGTAAATATTGTAATTACATGCCCCTGTTAAACAGGGAAAGAAAAATTGGGCCTTAGACACTGGTGGTGGTGCCACAACACTGCAACCACTCACGGATACTCTAGTTGAGCGCAGAAATGAGCACTGCTGCAAAATATTACAGAAAAAATTGTAATTACACACCCCTGTTAAACAGGGGCAGAAAAATTGTGCCTTTGGCACTAGTGGTGGTGCCCTCAAACAAAAATGTTCTTAGAAGTTATCAACATGAACATTGAGGAGGAATAGGATAGTCACTCAGCATAACAGGATAGTCACTCAGCATAGGCAGTCTTCAAGGGATCTCACATTCATAGAATAAATTAATCGGTTACATCAGCATCAGGTGCTTGGTAGCTGGTGATCCAAGACTGATTCATTTTTATAAAGGTGAGCCGATCAACCGAGTCTGTGGACAGGCGCACTCTGTGATCGGTTACAAAGCCTCCAGCAGCACTGAATGTGCATTCAGAAAGAACGCCGGATGCAGGACAGGCCAGTAGCTCAATTGCATATTGTGCAAGCTCTGGATAGTGATCCATCCTCAAGACCCAGTAACCCAGTGGATTTTCGGTTGGAAAGGTCTCCAAGTCTGATCTTGCCTCTAGGTATTCCTGCACCATGTAAATCAGATGCTGGCGATGGTTGCTGGAACCGATCAGACCTTGGGGCTGCGGACTAAAGAATTGTCATAACACATCAGTCAGACGGCCACCTTCTCCACCGCTCCTTCTGTGACTGACTGAAGCCTCAGCAACATGTTGTCCAGGTGGACCAGGAAATTGTAACCTCCCAGGCTCTGGAAACGCATTGCAAAAACCTTTCTGCAAGGCCCCCCGAAGATGTTTCATCCTCTGCTCCCTCTGCGAATGCTGAATTAATTTCACAACCTTTCCCTTGTAACGTGGATCAAGAAGTGTTACCAGCCAGTAATGATCCCTTTCCTTGATCCCACAAATCCGAGGGTCCTTTCACAGGCTTAGCAGGATCAGGGAGGCCATGCAGCGAAGGTTTGCTGAGGCATTTGATCCGGAGTCCTCTGGGTCACTAAGGATGACATGATCCACAGCCACGTACAAGTTCATGGGTTTCTGGTGACTGGAAACAATCCCTTGAAGACTGCTGCTGATGCTGAGTGCCAGGCTTCACCTCCATGCTGACACAATTCTCATCCTCCTCCTCCTCCTCCTCTTCCTGTGCGATCGGCGGGCCCGCAGGAATACTGTCTGGATAAAGGGGGCCTTGAGAGGTAAGGAAGTCCTCCTCTTCCTCCCTCTGTTCTGCCTCAAGTGCCCTGTCCATTATTCCACGAAGCGTGTGCTCCAACAGGAAGACAAGAGGAACAGTATCACTGATGCATGCACTGTCACTGCTCACCATCCTCATGGCCTCCTCAAATGGTGACAGGACAGTGCATGCATCCTTGATCAGTAGCCACTGGCGTGGCAAAAAAAAAGCCAAGCTCCCCTGACCCTGTCCTGGTGCCATACTCACACAGGTACTCATTGTAGGCGTGTGTACTCAATGCTGCAGTGGCGTGTTCAGCCACTGCAGCATTGCCAACGTTGAGTTCCACCTGTTGGGCATGTCACAAATGAGGCAGTTCTTGGGCAGGTTACATTCCTTTTGAAGGTCAGCCAGCCGAGCACTGGCATTATAGGACTGGCGGAAATGCCCACAGACTTTCCTGGCCTGCCTCGGGAGATCCTATAAGCCCGGTTACCTGCACAAGAACCGCTGCACCACCAAATTCAGGACGTGAGCCAAACAGGGAACATGGGTCAAGTGTCCCTGTTGGAGGGCGGAGAGGAGGTTGGTGCCATTGTCGCAAACCACCATTCCTGGCTGAAGCTGGCATGGCGTCAACTACCTTTGAGCCTGCCCCTGCAGAGCTGCCAAAATCTCTGCCTCAGTGTGGCTCCTGTCCCCTAAGCAGACCAACTCAAGCACCACATGGCATCTTTTTGCCTGAATGCTTGCGTAGCCCCTAGAACGCCTACGGAGCATCGCTGGTTCCAAGGACAAATCTTCACAGGAAGAGGCCATAGAGGAAGAAGGAGAGGAGGGGGCGGAGGAGAGAGGTGTGGCTGAATCACCACTACCAGCATTTTGGAGGAGTGGTTGCGGAACAAGCTCCAACACTACTGCACCCTGTCCTGCATCCTTCCCAGCTGCCAGCAGGGTTAACCAGTGCACCGTGAAAGAAAGGTAAGGTCCCTGTCCATGCCTGCTGGACCATGAGTCAGCGGTAATAGGCACCTTACCACTGACCTCACTTTCCAACGAGGCCAAGACATTGCCTTCCACATGTCGGTAGAGAGCCAGAATGGCCTTCCTAGAAAAAAATTGGCGTTTGGGAACCTGCCACTGAGGTACCACAGATTCCACAAATTCTCGAAAGGGGGCAGAGTCTACCAGTTGAAAAGGCAGCAGTTGGAGTGCTAGCAATTTAGCCAAATTAGCCTTCAGCCACTGAGCATGTGGATGGCTGGGACCGAATTTCTTTCGCCGGTTTAGCAACTGGGGTAGGGAAATTTGCCTGCTACAATCGGATGTGTACCGCTAGCAGATTGCCCGGAAGTGCTTGGGACACCTAATTCTACACCTTCATTCCTCTCAGTGCAGGTCTCAGAGAGGACTGAAGGTATAGTGGGGTTGGAGATCCCAGCTGATGAGGAGCAAGGAGAGGTCCGCCTTGTTCTTTGGTGTGGGTCTTTTAAGTACGCTTGCCAACTGACTGCATGGGAGTTTGACATATGTCTGGTATAGCATGTGGTGCCCAAGCGGCTGCTGTTTTGGCCATGCTTGATACGCTTTGGACATATGTTGCAAACAGCAACGGTGCGATCTGCTGCACACGTCTCAAAAAAGGCCCACACCAAAGAACTTTTGGAAAACCGCAGAGCTCTGCAGTGTGATGCAGTCGGTTGGCTGCCCTTAAGCTGGCCCCTAGAGGGCACCCTGCCTCATTGGAGATGTGCCTCCTCCTCCTCTCTTCTATCTGGCACCCACGTAGAGTCAGTGACCTCATAATCTCCTCCCTCCTCACCACTGGACCAAATCTGGCAATATGCTACAGCTGGAGGAACATGACTGCAAGTTTCTTGTCCTTCTTGGGCACCCTCTCCCTCTGGGCTTACATTACTGCCTTCATCCTCAACCTGGGTACCATCATCAGAGCCTTCAAAACGCTGCGCATCCTCCTGCAGCATGTACCCTACACTGTTTTTGAACAGTTCGGGGGACTCCTCAGGGCATGATGGTGGGGCTAGGGAAGGAGTGACTGATGACATTGAGCCAGAAGAGGCCGCTTTGGCAGCTGCATTGGCAGACAAAGTACCCTGAGCCTGGGTGACATAGAATGAGGAGGATGAGGACGGCTTGGTCATCCACTCTACCAACTCTTCTGCATGTTGTGGCTCAACATGGCCAGCTGCCGAAAAAAAGGACAAGCGTGCCCCACGGCCACGTGCTGAGGATGCACCGTGTCCACGACCAGAACTGTTGTCTGTAGACACAGAGCCTGCTTGCCCTTTTGTAGTGGCCTCTCCTTGGTGGCCTTCCAGGCATAGTGTACAATTAGATTAGCAAAACAATGCCTGAAGTTTACTAAAAACAGTACACCAGGAATGGCCTACTGTCAGGTATAGGCTTGACTATATATATATAGTGCAGCTCACTGAGTCACCTGCCTTAAAGTGTCTTTCAACACATACTCCAGGAATGGCCTACAGTCAGGTATAGGCTTGGCTGGACTACAATGCAGTGGATATATTTTATGAACTGCACGTCACTGAGTCACCTGCCTGAAAGTGTTTTTGAACGCATACTCCAGGAATGGCCTACAGTCAGGTATAGGCTTGGCAGGACTCCAATGAAGTGGATATACATTTCATGAACTGTACGTCACTGAGTAGACATGTGCGCCGTCAATAAATTTGTTTTGTTTCGTTCCGTTTCGTATTAGAATGAATTGGTATTTCGTAATTCGTGTCCGAAATTCAATTTAAATTTGTACGAAGGTTCGTTAACTTTTCGTAACAATTACGAATGTTCGTTATGATGACTTTATCATTATGAGGGGCCCCCACCATCCCTGTGCTGTGCTGACTTCCTGGGTTTTTAACTTTAAGGTTCGTTAACTTTTCGTAACAATTACGAATGTTTGTTAAGAATTTGGATCCGAAATTCGTAAATGAAATTTCATATTTCGTACAAAATTAGGAAGCATAGCAATTCGTATTTTGGATCCTCCCAAATGTACGAATTTACGGAAACTCGTACGAATTTTCGATTCGTACGAAACTAATCACACATGTCATCACTAAGTCACCTGCCTGAAAGTGTCTTTGAACACGTACTCCAGGAATGGCCTACTGTCAGGTATAGGCTTGGCTAGACAGTATATATATATATATATATATATATATATATATATATATATCGTATATACTCAAGTATAAGTCGTTCCGAGTATAAGTCGAGGCCCTAATTTATCACAAAAAAAATGGGAAAAACTTATTGACACGAGTATAAGACGAGGGTGAGAAATGCACAGCTACTGTAAGTGGAAAAGAGGGTCAATAATGCCCATTTGCAGCATCACTGTGCCCATTTGCATGCCTCACTGTGCCCATTTGCAGCCATAGGTCCCCTGAGCTTCAAACTCGGTAGTTAAGGGTTTCTAGATGACTCCCCAGCAGCAGCTAAAATTTGGGGTCTCTGAACCCAAAGGGTCCCGAAATGACATTGCTGCAGATGGACACAGTTGACTGAATTTGGGGCCCCGTATCTCGGGGCCAATTAGTGCTAAGAACCCCAAATTTGGTGTGCAAACCCAGTGGAACTAGCACCATAAAATTCCCAAAGCTGGGGTTTCTAGCCCCAAGTGGCCCTGAGATACAGGGCCCCAAAAATCAGTTCAGAAAATGTCAAGCACTTTTCTGCAGCAGAAAATGACATTGGATATGTTGTGGTACCAGTTCCACTGGGTTTGCACACCAAATTTAGGGTTCCTAGCACTAAGTGGCCCTGAGATATGGGGCCCCAAAATCGGTTCAGAAAATGTCAAGCACTTTTCTGCAGCAGAGAATGACATTTTCCGAACCGATTTTGGGGCCCCGTATCTCGGGGCCACTTAGTGCTAAGAACTTCAGCTTTGGATATGTTGTGGTACCAAGTGGCCCTGAGATACAGGGCCCCAAAATCGGTTTGGAAAATGAAATTTTTTGCTGCAGAAAAGTGCTTGACTCGAGTATAAGTCGAGGGGGGCACTTTCAGCACAAAAAATGTGCTGAAAAATTTGACTTATACTCGAGTATATACGGTATATATACACTGTATATATAGTGACATTGGGGGATGTCTAGCTCAGTGGTAGATGCCTTTTCAGCAAGTTCACAGCGAACAGTAACTTTAGTTTAAGGGCATGGTAGCCCCCTTTATTAAAAGGAACAAAATAAAGGAAAGTTCATACATGCACTTGGATGCCCACACAGGAGTTCTAATCCCAAAAAGAATAACAGATGAAAAATGCCAAGCCACCTGGCTCTCTTCAGTAGCACTGCCACTCAGACTTTATGCCCTCTTGGCCATATAACAGGGTTCCCGTTCAACTACTGTACCTCTTTTTCTTTTCAGCTTCCTTGCTGCTCAGGCCTTCCACTTCAGGCTCTCATCTGTCTCCTTAGATGCACACAGCGTCTATCTAGAAAGCAGCCACCCACTGCTCTGATTCTCAGACTTGGGTCTCTGGCTCTCACACCTGCACTCTCTGGACTCCTGGAGACCTCCTGTCTCTCTGGGTGGAGCCCAGAAACCTAATCCTGACTCTGCTATAAGCCCAGGCCCAGCCTCACCTGCTCAATCAACCAGCCAGACTCCTGGCTGTTCCCAAAACCCGGTCCCAGGATTGGAGATTCCGTCCCACCCATAACGCTATGGAATCTCCGGGCTCCAGGTCCCCAACTGGATTTTACAAACTTTGGAGGAAACTGATAAAACAGATTCCTCCACATTAAATACCCCTGGAGCCCCTCAACCTGCCTATTTGAGAACCCTGGACGACAATTACTAGGACAGGAAACTGTACTGTCACATATCCCTCCCCCTTGTTTCGAACCAGAGGGCGAAACACATAGTTTCCTTTTGGCACCTATGTGCCAACTAGCTCTTACAGAAGTCAAACCCTGTCCAACCCCACTTCTCCTAAAGGGAAACTTAACCCACCACTTCCATTGGCGTCTCTCTCTTTGCCCCCCTGTCAATCTGCTATGGGTTTTGAGACCTTCGCAACTCTTCTTCCACAGACATTTTAGGCTTATTTTCCATTTCCAAGTCTCTCTCACATATTATTTCTTCTGGACGTAATCCAGCAGCATACACAATGTCAACTTTTAACAAAAGTAACAAATTCAGGAATAAACCATTCCTGTCCTGTTCTTCTTTGTTCTGTACAGCCTGCCATTCAGTGCTCCACCTAGTGGTACTCCGCAGTACCAGACCGTTAGACTAGTATAGATTGGCTGTACATCCCAAAGTTCAAGCATCTCTTTTAATGCTTTGGTTATAAACCAGGCCCTTGACTCGAGACCTAAGTCCTTCCTGGGGACTTTCATGACACTGGGTATGCAGAGAGACTCACTTGCTGAGATTTGAAAAGTTGCAACGGTTAACGGAACCTCCTCCCAGCTGGAGGTAAACACAGCCTGGTGCTCCACCAGAATGCTGCCAGGTGCTGGACACATACCCAACTTCTCAGGCTCAGCATCAGTGAACTGCTCCAGAATAAGGATGAGCCGAACACCCCCCGGTTCGGTTTGCACCAGAACTTGCGAACAGACCAAAACTTTGCACGAACATTATAACCCCATTGAAGTCTATGGGACTTGAACGTTCGAAATCAAAAGTGCTCATTTTAAAGGCTAATTTGCATGGTATTGTCCTAAAAAGTGTTTGGGGACCCAGGTCCTGCACCAGGGGACATGTATCAATGCAAAAAAAAGTTTTAAAACGTCAGTTTTTTCGGGAGCAGTGATTTTAATAATGCTTAAAGTCAAACAATAACAGTGTAATATTCCTTTAAATTTCATGCTTGGGGGGTGTCTATAGTATGCCTGTAAAGGGGCACATGTTTCCCATGTTTAGAACAGTCTGACAGCAAAATGACATTTCAAAGGAAAAAAGTCATTTAAAACTACTCGCGGCTATACTGAATTGCCGGCCCGACAATACACATAAAAGTTCATTGATAAAAACGACATGGGAATTGCCAACAGGGGAACCCCGAACCAAAATTTAAAAAAAAATTATGTGGGGGTCCCCCTAAATTCCATACCAGGCCCTTCGGATCTGGTATGGATATTAAGGGGAACCCCGGCCAGAATTAAAAAAAAAATTGGTGTGGGGTCCCCCTCAAAATCCATACCAGACCCTTATCCGAGCACGCAACCTGGCAGGCTGCAGGAAAAGAGGGGGGACGAGAGAGCGCCCCCCTCCTGAACCATACCAGGCTATATGCCCTCAACATTGGGAGGGTGCTTTGGGGGTAGCCCCCCAAAGCACCTTGTCCCCATGTTGATGAGGACAAGGGCCTCATCCCCACAGCCCTGGCCCGGTGGTTGTGGGGGTCTGCAGGCAGGGGGCTTATCGAAATCTGGAAGCCCCCTTTAACAAGGGGACCCCCAGATCCCGCCCCCCCCCCTGTGTGAAATGGTAAGGTGTACAAAAGTACCCCTACCATTTTGCAAAAAAAATGTCAAAAATGTTAAAAATGACAAGAGACAGTTTTTGACAATTCCTTTATTTAAATGCTTCTTCTTTCTTCTATTTTCTATCTTCTTTCTTCTATCTTCCTTCGGTTACTTCCTCCATCTTCTTCTTCTGGTTCTTGTTCTTCTGGTTCTTCTTGTTCTTCTGGTTCTTCATCCGGTCTTCTCATCCGGCATCTTCCTCAGTGGCGCCGTCTTCACTTCATCTTCTTTCCTCGGGCAGCTCCGCATCCACAATTGAATGGGAGGCTCCCGCTGTGTGACTCTTCTCCTCTTCTGACAGTTCTTAAATAACGGAGGGCAGGTGACCCCACCCCCCTCTGACGCACGGGGACTTCCCTGTGGCATTCCCCTGTGACGCATTCCCATGTAAATCATGTCAGACTGTGGTAACACAGGTTTATCACAGCAGGTTGCAATACACCCTATTCACCACCTTGCTTGGCTGGCGCTTCATAAACCTCACACACCTTTGCATTTTTCACAGGCTGTGTTAAGCCGCCATTTACCTGCACATTTTTAATACTAGCAGATTGCACTAACATATTACCATTACATGGTACAGTTCCACACTGTCCCACCGGAGTGACATTGCAGTTGTCCAGGGCAACCTCCGACTCCAATACATGAAGTTCCCTGGAGATTTCTGGAGACAACTGTGCTGTCTTACCACCAGTTGCTACAGGCAACGGCCCATTTGTGATAACTTTTGCTCTGAAAGAACCTGGGGTTTTCCCAACAGCAGCAAACTTTTCATTAACAGTAATGCCGCGTACACACGGTCGGACTTTTCGTCTACAAAAGTCAGACAGCCTGTCCGACAGACTTCCGGCAGACTTTCGGCGGACTTTCGACGGACTTGCGGCGGACTTTCTAACGAACAGACTTGCCTACACACGATCACACAAAAGTCCGTCGAATTCTTACGTGATGACGTACACCGGACTAAAATAAGGAAGTTCATAGCCAGTAGCCAATAGGTGCCCTAGCGTGGCTTTTTGTCCGTCGGACTAGCACACAGACGAGCGGATTTCGGGGTCCGTCGTAGTTACGAAGTAAAGATTTGAAGCATGTTTCAAATCTAAAGTACGTCGGATTTGAGGCTAAAAAAGTATGTTGAAAGTCCGGAGAAGCCCACACACGATCGGATTACCAGCCAGCTTTAGTCCGTCAGCGTCCGTTGGACTTTTGTAGACGAAAAGTCCGACCGTGTGTACGCGGCATTACACTTATAGCATTTTTAGCTCTTACAGACTGTCCTAGACCACTGCCAACTTGAGACTGACAGTCATTAGACACAACACTTTTAGTCATCAAAACAGGTTCTGTTTGGACTTTAACTCCTGCATTCCCACTGGGTAGGGAAAAGTCAGTAACACTTATAGCATTTTTAGCTCTTACAGACTGTCCTAGACCACTGCCAACTTGAGACTGACAGTCATTAGACACAACACTTTTAGTCATCAACACAGGTTCTGTTTGGACTTTAACCCCTGCATTCCCACTGGGTAGGGAAAAGTCATTCTCAAGCGCACATTGAGTGGCCCCACTAACTGGGATCACTCTGACATCATGGACAGTCTCGTAACCAGTCCTTTTATATATGAAATCAGACGTTCCAGCCATCATTTCATTAAAGACAGTCTTACCCACCGCAGTAGTTGGGGTCACCATCTTCATTTGAGTACGTTGTCTTAGGAACCAATCCTCTGCTGCACTTTTACTGGCCAACTCCCCCTGGTGGCCACGGGATGAAACTACAGCAGGTATCTCCCACTGGTTAGCACCCCCTGCAGGCACAACAGGAAACTCCTCCTTGTTGCTAGGGGTAACTGCAAACATATTTGCACAGGAATCTGGGCCTGCAGGCAAAACCTTTTTCTCAGCAACATTATCTCCAGCCATATTCCATAACCTAGGGCAAGAAAATATGCCATGCCCCAAGTGGCCACATTCCAGGCATGGTACTGGACGATTTTTTTCTGAAGCGCTTCTCTCCTGGTGATTCCCAGCTGGCTGGAACGTACAGGCCTCTTTGTGGGGATGCTGAGCCAAATCTCCACTGCAGCTCCTCCTTTCCGGCACCACTTTCACTCTCATTGCTATGGGAGACCGCACTCTCCCAGTAGAACTTTGCTGGCTCTCTCCAACATGCTGTATCAGCTCCTGCTTCAGCCACCTGCCACGATCCTTATTAGACATAGCCCATGGTACACAGACAGCCCGACTGGCTTCCTCTGCATTGATATGGGCAACCACTCTCGGTCTCAGCCTTTGATCAGCCTCTCTTCTGGCACATAGCACAGGTTTCCCTCCGCTGGACCATGTCTTAAGCTGTGTCACTTTCACACTTTTCGCAACAGCTGCTGGTTTAACTGCAGCAGCGTTGCCAGGGGCAACAACACCCATCTCCCAGGTATGGACATCCGGCAGCTCGCTCTTTGTATAGAAGGTTGGCTTGCCTTCCACTTTAGCTTGGTCCATTTCTGCCAGGTGCCGCTTGCACCAATCCACTGCAGATTCAAACGCTGGTGGACTCTCCATACCAGCAGTCACCTGTGCACTCATTGCACCAGTTGCTAGGGACAACTCCAGCCCTTTCTCTCCTTGATAAACCCTAATCAGGCATGTATGGGGCTCGTTCAGGTGGTAACAACCCCTCCAGCCACAGAGCTCTGTCTCTCATTTCTGCAAACCTTGCTTCTTTTAGGAGCTTTGATCGCCCCATACTTAATCACTCCAGAACAACATTGCACAGTCCAGGAAAAATTAAGCACTGTCTCTTTAAAGCAAGTTACTTTTCTCAGCTGCACACACAGATTTGTGCTGTCTCATGCACACAAACAAAGTTCATAAAACAGATGAACTTACTTTTTCCAGGGATCTCCAATTCTGCCTGCATTCGAACACCACTTGTGACATTGGGGGATGTGTAGCTCAGTGGTAGATGCCTTTTCAGCAAGTTCACAGCGAACAGGAACTTTAGTTTAAGGGCATGGTAGCCCACTTTTATTAAAAGGAACAAAATAAAGGAAAGTTCATACATGTACTTGGATGCCCACACAGGGGTTCTTCTCCCAAAAACAATAACAAATGAAAAATGCCAAGCCACCTGGCTCTCTTCAGTAGCACTGCCACTCAGGCTTTATGCTTCAGCCCTCTTGGCCATATAACAGGGTTCCCGTACAACTACTGTACCTCTTTTCAGCTTCTTTGCTGCTCAGGCCTTCCACTTCAGGCTCTCATCTGTCTCCTTAGATACACACAGTGTCTATCTAGAAAGCAGCCCCTCACTGCTCTGATCCTCAGACTTGGGTCTCTGGCTCTCACTAGTGCACATCTGGACTCCTGGAGACCTCCTGTCTCTCTGGGTGGAGCCCAGAACCCTAATCCTGACTCTGCTATAAGCCCAGGACTCACCTGCTGGATGAATGAATGAATGAATGATTTGTAAAGCGCTACAAATGTGAACTGAATCGCCTCAAGGCCCTAAATGCGTTTTGTGTTGACAGCTTCTTAGAAGAGGAAGGTCTTGAGTTTTTTTCCTGAAGGCCAGATGGTTTTCTTCCATGCGGATGTGAGTCGGAAGAGTGTTCCATAGCCGAGGTCCCTGGACTGCGAATCTGCGTTCTCCCTTTGCTTTGTAGCGGTATTTGGGAACGAGGAGGAGGTTTTGGTTAGATGATCGCAGATTGCGATTGGGTGTGTAGTGTTTTATTTTCTCTCGGAGGTATTGAGGGACGTTACCTTGTATGCATTTGTTGGTGAGGCAGAGGGTCTTGAATGTGATCCGATTCTTTACCGTTAGCCAATGTAGGCTCCTCAGGGATGGGGAGATGGACTCCCATGGTTTTTTTCCTGTTAGCAGTCTTGCCGCCGCGTTTTGAATGGCCTGTAGGCACGCAAGCTGATATTGGGGTAATCCTATGTAGAGTGAGTTTGCGTAGTCGAGACGGGAATTGATGATTGTTCCAACTACTGCTGCTTTGTCCTCTTCTGGGATGAAGGGGATGAGTCTGCGTAGCAGGCGGAGGAGATGGTGAGATCCGCTAACTACTGATCCTATTTGTGCATCCATTGTCATTTCTGAGTCAAAGATAACTCCGAGACTCTTGACTTTGGTGCTTGGAGAGATGGTCTGTCCAAAGGTGGTGGGAGGTGTCCATGGAGTCTTGGTTTTGGGATTTTGGTTAGCGTGTAGGAAGAGAAGTTCTGTTTTTGACCCGTTGAGTTTGAAGGAACTAATGGTCATCCAGTCATCTATCAAAGTGAGGCATTTCACTAGTTGCTGATGGTGGTCTTTTTGTCCGGTGATGCGAAAGTAGATTTGGGTATCGTCAGCGTATGAGTGGAAGCAGAGGTCTGATTTTTTGATGATTTTGAGGAGTGGGCGGATGTAGATGTTGAATAGCACTGGCGACAAGGGTGAACCCTGAGGGACTCCACAGGAGATTGTCTGGGTGTCAGAGGTGAATACTCCTAGTTTCACTGTCTGAGTGCGATTCTCCAAGAAGGATGCAAACCATTTTAAACTAGAATCTGTGGCTCCTGCAACTTGATGCGTGTCCAGGTGGCGTTGTAGCTGTCCATAATCTTGGAGATGGTGTTTAGGATTGTTATCGGTCTGCGGTAGTTAGGGTCCTTAGGGTGGAGTTTGGGTTTCTTTAGCAGGGGTTTGATGGTGCCTTGCTTGAGGGTGGTTGGCACAATCCCTTCTTTGAATGACTGATTTATGAGGTGTGTTATAGTGGGAGCCAGGATGTCGGAGCATTCTTTCAGGAGTTTTGTGGGAATGATGTCATTTGGTGATGTGCTGTCTCGAAGGCTTCTCATAATATTTTTAGCCGTGTCAGTGGTGATTGGGGTCAAGAAGAAGTCCGGCGGTTGTGTGATGTTCGTGTTGATGTCCTCTTTTTGCTTTGGTTGGGTAAGGTTGGTTGTTTTTTTCTGTTGAAATGATTTCCAAATGTTGTCGGTTTTGTCGATGAAGAAATTTGCTAACTCATTGCAGAATTCTTGAGTATCGTTTGCTGGGGGCTCTAAGCAGGTTGGGTTCATTGACTGGGCAACTATTTTGAAAAGTTCCCGCGGCCGGTTTAAGGCAGTTGAGATGGTGTTCGAGAAATGTTCTTTTTTGGCTGTGAAGATTGCTTTGTGGTATTTCACAGTGAGTACTTTGTAGTTTGTATGGTTTTCCTTGGTAGGATTTCTTCTCCATGCTCTTTCAGCTCTTCTACGTTCCTGCTTGAGTAGGGTGAGAGTTTTTTTGCGGATGAGTGTTCTGCATTTTGGCACTACTGAGTCTGCTGTTTGTAGTAATGCCTTGTTTAGGGAGTTGAGTGTTTATTCCGTTGAGAGGTTTAAGTTTAGCGATTGTATTTTGTTTGATAATGTGGTTTTGAAGAGTTCAGAGTGCAGTTTCTTCTGAGATCTGTTCCAGTGTGTTGTTATTGCATGTTTCTGTTTTTGGAGGGTGGTGTTAATGGTGATTTAAAATTTGATGGCGTGGTGGTCCGTCCATGGTAGTGGTGTGTTGTCGAATATGTTGATGTCCATATTCTGTTTGAAGATGAGGTCTAGAGAGTGTCCTGAACCGTGCGTGGGAGTATTTATCAGCTGTTGAGGACCTAGTTCTTCCAGTTGGTTGATGCAGGCGGTCGCAATAGGGTATTGGGTAGAGTTTGCCCAAAGGTCTCCAAGTACCAGAAGGTTTTTGGTTTTCAGGGTGTGCATTTAAATGAATTCAGTGAGTGGTGTAAGGAGATTGGTCTTTGGTCCTGGTGGTCTGTAGCATAGTAATATGTAAATGGTGTCTTGGGGTGTTGTTTGAAGATGCAGGGGGAGTATCTCCATGAAAGGCACTGAGTTCTGTGAAGTTGGTTTGGTGAAGGCAAGGTGTAATTTGAAGATCACTGCTAGGCCTCCTCCTTTTTTTCCTATTCTATGCTCGGTTAGGATGCTGTAGTTCTCAGGCACCAGTTCAGTTAGGATGGTGTTGCAGTCGGATGTTAGCCAACTTTCTGTAATGAAGAGGCAATCTATGTTGTTTTTGATGATGAAGTTGTGGATTTCCAGTCTGTGCTTGACTGCAGATCTGGTGTTGATCAGGGCGCATTCTAGTTGTTGTACTTGGATTGGTGTCTCCCTGTATTTGATGGTTGCTTGTAGGTTGGTCCTTAGTAATTTTTCTTTTTTTAGTCTTTTTTGAGTGGCAGGTTGGTAGAGTTGAACCGATGTTTCTTAGACTGTGGAGGGCGTTCGCTGTGTACTTGAAATTGCACATGGTGAGAGCAAAAAGTTGTTGAAGGAGGATGATGGAGGTGATGGAGGGCAACCCACCACCCTCCCGTTGATCTGCAGGAAGGTGAAAAAAACCCTAGCTGAGCTGGCCAATTGCTACAGCAGAGGAAAAATTCCTTCCTGACCCCCCGAGGGGCAATTGGATTCGAGGACCTTGGATCAACTACTGCTCAATCAACCAGCCAGACTCCTGGCTGTTCCCAAAACCCGGTCCCAGGATTGGAGATTCCGTCCCACCCATAACGCTATGGAATCTCCGGGCTCCAGGTCCCCAACTGGATTTTACAAACTTTGGAGGAAACTGATAAAACAGATTCCTCCACATTAAATACCCCTGGAGCCCCTCAACCTACCTGGTACGGTACAGGAGGGGGGCGCTCTCTCGTCTCCCCCCTCTTTTCCTGCAGCCTGACAGGTTGCGTGCTCTGATAAGGGTCTGGTATGGATTTTTGGGGGGACCCCACGCCAATTTTCTTTTTAATTTTGGCGCAGGGTTCCCCTTAAAATCCATACCAGACCTGAAGGATTTGGTATGAATTTTGAGGGGGACCCTTACGTCATTTTTTTTTTAAATTTTGGCGCAGGGTTCCCCTTAATATCCATACCAGACCTGAAGGGCCTGGTATGGAATTTAGAGGGACCCCTATGCCATTTTTTTTTAAATTTTGGTTCGGGGTTCCCCTGTGGGGAATTCCCATGCCGTTTTTATCAATGAACTTTTATGTGTATTGTCGGACCGGCAATTCATTATAGCCGCAAGTATTTTTAAATGACTTTTTTGCCTTTGTAATGTCATTTTGCTGTCAGACTGTTCTAAACACGGGAAACATGCGCCCCTTTACAGGCATACTATAGACACCCCACAGGTATGAAATTTAAAGGAATATTACACTTTTATTGTTTCACTTTAAGCATTATTAAAATCACTGCTCCCGAAAAAACGGCCGTTTTTAAAACTTCTTTTTGCATTGATACATGTCCCCTGGGGCAGGACCCGGGTCCCTAAACACTTTTTATGACAATACTATGCATATAAGCCTTTAAAATTAGCACTTTTGATTTCTCCCATAGACTTTTAAAGGGTGTTCCGCGGCATTCGAATTTGCCGCGAACACCCCAAATTGTTCGCTGTTCGGCGAACTGGCGAACAGCCGATGTTCGAGTCGAACATGAGTTCGACTCGAACTCGAAGCTCATCCCTAGTCTGCAGTGAGATCTAGCTAAACTGGATACAGTAGATATATATATATATATATATATATATATATATATATATATATATATATATATATATATAGTAGTCTGACTGTATATATATATGAAATACACTGTAGCTAACTAAATCAACAAACTGCCTGAAGTATATTAGAAACAGTAGAGCAGGAACAGTCTGCAGTGAGATCTAGCTAAACTGGATACAGTGGATATATATAAAAAGCAGTCTGACTGTATATATATATGAAATACACTGCAGCTAACTAAATCAACAAACGGTCTGACGTATATTAGTAACAGTAGAGCAGGAACGGTCTGCAGTGAGATCTAGCTAAACAGGATTAACTGCCTGCCTGAAGTAGATTAGAAATAGTACAGCAGGAACGGTCTGCAGTGAGATCTGGCTAACTGAATAAACTGCCTGCTCAAAGTAAATGAAATGACACACACTTTCTCTCTCTATCTCTCTATAACGCCAGCAACACACTACACAGGGCCGACGTGCAGGTGGCCTTATATAGTGTGGGGCGTGTACTTTACCCCCTGAGCCATAATTGGCCAAAGGCACCCTGCCTTTGGCCAATTATGACTCTGTTTGCTTACGGCGCTGTGATTGGCCAAAGCATGCAGGTCATAGTGCATGTTTGGCCAATCATTAGCCAGCAAAGCATCATCAGCATCATCAGCCCATAATGCACTGCGATGACGCAGTGCATTATGGGCTGTTCGTGCAGCTCGAATTTGGCGCGAACGGCCCACAATGTTCGATCTTCCTCGAACAATTGAACAGTTGATGTTTTAGTCAAACTCATGTTCGACTCGAACAGTCAGCCCATCCCTAGTTTGTATCTGCCTTTCAGGGCATGTAGACAGTTTGCATCTGTTTTTTCAGTGTTCTTGTCCGCTCATTTCTGATTTTAAGTTCGCTCTTCACAGGCCTTGCTGTTCTTCAGTGCGTTCTGTTAGTTTGTTCTGACCAGCCGACCGTTTTGAAGCCATGTTGCAGTTCATTGACCAAGAATTGGTTAATCCAGCATGACCAATTCTCTCATATGCCTTTGCTTCGTGAGATCCAGGAGAATAATCCTGATGAGTTCAGGAACTTTCTCAGGATGATGTACCCCATTTTTCACCATCTGTTGGCTTTGCTGACCCCTTATATTAGCAGGCAGGACACCTGCACGAGTCAAGCCTTCACTCTGGAGCAGAGGCTAGTCGACACGTTGTGGTACCTGGCGACTGGGAGAAGTCTACAGGTCCTCAAGTTCTCGACAGACATCTCCCCCCAGGCTCTGGGGATCATTATCCCAGAGACCTGTTCTGCTATTATTCTGGTCCTGCAGAAGGACTATATTAAGGTAAGTTTTCTCCTTTAACATCACATTTTATGTATTTAATGTTTGCTAATGTATTGTATTTTTTCATCATTCCCTAATTACCATGATTGTAATTTGCTGTGAATGTTCCCTTTTGTCCTCATGCATGCTGTAATCTTTTATAATGCTCCTTTTTTGTCCTTCATGCATATTTGCCTTCACTAACCTCCCCAGCATGCTATCCTGGGCCCATATACACCTAGCCTAGTTACTTAAAGAGGAGTTCCACCCAGGGGGGCCATTAAAAAAAAAAAAAAATAAAAGTCAGCAGCTACAAATACTGCAGCTGCTGACTTTTAATTGGACACTCACCTGTCCCTGGGTCCAGCGGTGCGGGGGATCGAAGCCCCGCTCGTCCCCCCCCTCCGCTCGTCGGCGCCGGCATTTCAACTGTGGGCGCCGGGCTGTGGCTTCACAGCCTGGCACCCACTGCGCATGCGCGAGCGGCGCCGAGCGCCGTGATTGGCCGCTCAATCACCTGGGACCTGCAATGGGTCCCAGATGATTGACAGGAGGGAGGGAGAAGAGCCGAGCCCTTCCTGTGCCAGGGGGAAGTGATGTCATCAGCCCAGGCAGACGAAGGGGCAGATTACGAGGGACCACCTAGCAACAGGCATTTAGAGGTAAGTAAAAAAAAAAAAAATATCCAAATGTTTTTTTGTTTTTTTTTTTAGAATTTTTTAGATATGTTTGTTTTTTTGGGTGGAACCCCACTTTAACAATGTATTTTGGCAGCTCCATTGTAGTGCTTTACCCCAAACACCCCCTAAAATGTGTATAAATGTTATTGTCCTTAAATTCAGGCAGAAGGCTTTTTTTGGGGGGACTCATCTCAAACCCTCCCCCCCTAAAATTTTTACAGTGGGCCATCGGGGGGAGGAATCAGATAAGTGGGCGTTATATTTTTGTCTTTAAATACTCCTTAAAATAAATGTTATACTGATGTTGGCCAAGAATGCTTGTGTCTAATCTGCTTGCAATGTTATGTGCAAATGTACTAATTTTTTTTTTCTGTTTTGACTCCACAGTTTCCTTCAACTCCACAGAAATGGCAGACTGTGGCCGCCCATTTTGTCGACCGTTGGGACTTTCCCAACTGTGGAGGGGCTATAGACGGGATGCACGTCCACATCATGCCACCACCCCATTTGGGGTCTTACTATTATAACTATAAGGGGTTTAATAGTATAGTGTTAATGGCGATGGTGTCGGCACAATATGAGTTCCTCTATTTGGACGTGGGGAGGAATGGCCGAATGGAGGAGTCTTCGCCCAGACGGAGTTTTACCAACGTCTCCAGACTGGTGGCCTGGGATTGCCACCTAATGTGGACAACGTTGAAGGACTCCCGTTCGTCTTTCTTGCTGATGAAGCATTCGGTCTGGGCGAGCACCTGATGAGGCCATTCCCCCAGAGAATCCTCACCCCGGAGAGGAGGGTTTTTAACTATCGGCTGGCCAGAGCGAGAAGAGTCGTTGAGAATGCCTTTGGGATAATGGCCAGCCGGTTCGCCTGTTTCTGACAGCAGTACATATGACGGACTACAAAATTAACCACATCATCTTATCCTGCTGCATATTGCACAAATATTTAAGAAAAAATGCCCACAATCATCTTGCCTCAGTTTGGCCTGAGGCCGGACTTCCTGCGGATCCCCTGATGGGCCTGGATACTGGCCGTCCTGGCTTGGCACCCCAAAGCGCCCGTGAAGTTCGGGAGAAATATGTAAATTATTTTACGAGTAGGGGGGCCATTGCAATGCCAGACAATGTGTAAGTATTTTTTTAATAAAAAAAAAAAAATCTGATAAAATCTTGAATTTTCTTTATTGCTTGTGTTTCTTTTTGGCTGTCTCCTAGGTTCTCCTAGTGCCAAGTGGATTTTCCTTTAGTAAAAAAGCCCCATTGTCACTGTAAACACAAAATTACTTAAAAAAAACTGGTATTGAGCATTGAAAGAAGAAGCCACACATTGTTGATTAGCAAACTTTTTACTCTGTGCACATTCACATGTGCGTTTTAAAATGTTGCTGTAAAATTTTATTTTTTTTTCTCAGTTTTTTTTACAATTTTTGTTTTATATATAAACATGCATGTTTCTAAACATAACATACCCAACTCTGAACCTTTCAAAGTTCAACAGAGAAAAACTGAAGGCAATATCAGACATTATAGTGTCAAAAATGTCTTGATATTGCCTTCATCACATGGGGTGATGTCACCCCTGTAAAAGCAAAATTTTGAAGATGCACACAAATTGAGAGGCAAAATGGGTATTTCCCTCCTGATCCCATGCCTAATGTCAACATGTGCTATCTCCCATCATGGGGGATCAATGGACGTGTTTTGGGGGTGCAACCACTTCCTCTCACCTACTAGAGTTACAAGGAAGGGGTTGCAACCACAAAACGTGTACATTGATATCCCCTGATGGCAGATAGCACATGTTGACACACCGTGTGCATATTCAAAATTTTGCTTTGAAAATGTCAAAAAAAGGTTTTTTTTAGTACAACAAATGGTAAAATGGTGTCATCTAGAAGAAATTCAAATTCTCCCCAACACATAAATCATGTTCTTCATTTGTTGTTCCATAACATTGAGTTTCTTCCTTATGAATGTCAAGTTCACCATTCCACACCATGATGTCTTGTATTAGCCTTTGTGCACTGGCACTTGTGAAATGTTCAGCTTGCTCTTCAAAAACCAGCACATCACCTAAAAATTTGAGTAAAAACATGTATTATAAATATGCAGGCATACATATATTACCTGAAGCTGGGGTGTCAGACACTCACCTGTTGTGGTGACAATCTCACTGACTTCCTCCACCTCTCCTTCCTCCAGATCCTCGGGGTGTGTTCTTGTTCTGAGTTCCCCTTGTTTCTGAGGTGGGGGGTTCCTGGTGTCCTGTGAGTGTTGTCCTCCGAGTCTTTTCTCCCCTATGAGAATGAAACAAAAGGTATACTTAGCACACAGATATTTGAGTCCAGAAATAGGAATATGAAACATTACTGGGAAGTGAGGTACAATTGTCTGTTTTGGGTAAAGTTCCAAGCTGAAGACATGATTTTTTACCTTACCAAAGCTGGAACACTTACCTTTTTGTGACAATTTTCACACATGGAGACACCCCAAGTATCCACTGGAGCACCTGTGTGGGACACCTTAAAAAGTTGTTCTTGCATCCCACACTAGTGCTCCTGAGTCCAGATGTGTAAACAGCTGCTGAGTGTCCTCTCCTTACATTACACTGAATCAAGCCTTCATTTCATTCTAGTTAGAAACACATCTAGACAGCAATGTACAAAACTTATTTTTAGACAAATAGGCATGACCAAATGTATTTAACCTGTATCTGCCCAAAACATCGTATTTAATGAGTGAACAATGTTACCGACTACCGATTACTGTGCCCACGAACATGAAAGTCGCTATTTTAAACTGTACAACAAATAAGAAAATCACATAGCTCAGCATGCAAGTAATAATAATATCAGGAACACAGGACAAGTACTTACTTTTTAGAAGCACTCTCTTGATTCTTCTATACTGATCCTGCTCGCTCAGTTTCAGGTCTGACCAGCGTTTCCTCAATTGCTCCTTGGATCGTCGTACCCCAAAATGCCTGTGCAGACTCCTTACAACTTTAGTCATGATCTTGGCCTTTCTCTCATTAGGTTTGGTGTACGGTCCATGCTTCCCATCATAGTTGTTCCTCCTCAATATGTCCACCATCTCCACCATGTCTATAAAGGGCATATTTGAGGCCTTAAATCTTCTCCTCTGGGATCGGGTCGTTTCGGACTCTGGGCTTTCCTCCTCATTACCATAATTAGCACACACCTGCTCTTTCTCCACCATGTCACTCCTACTGCGCGCCTAAAGAGAAGGGGCGGGGAATAGACTAGGAAGAACGTCAGGGGCGGGCGGTGCGGGTGGAGTTTCACGCATGCACAGTGTATATCAAGCTAACATGCATGTGTCATACATACGTTCTCTGTGCGGAGGAAGGAGGAACGTAAGTTGCGAGTGTCCTAAACGAAGGTAAAATTTGAACTTGGCCCATCAGTGGGCTATACTGCTTCAAGATTGAAGCCTATATTGGGATAAGATTATGAGAGTTTTAGGCTGACATTAGTGTTTTTGTCTTGTGTATTGTCTTACAGCAAATATGAATCACTTTAAGGACCCAGAATTCATGGCCAGTTTCATAGACAGGTACAGGGAGATGAGGAATTTGTGGGAGGTGAAACACAGCTTATATTATAATAAACATGCTAGGAGGTCAAAGCTGGAGAAACTTCTGCAATTTGTGGAGACTCGGGTCCCCGATGCAACCATCCAGATCTTGGAAAAGAAAATTGGGATCTTGAGGAACATGTATAAGAAGGAGCATAATAAAATCCAGAAATCACTCAGATCAGGAGCAGCAGCAGCGCATGTGAATGTACCCAGGCTGTGGTACTTCAACAAACTGTGGTTTCTGGACGACCAGACTGAAGCCAGGCAATCACTTTCTACCCTTCCCTGCAGTCTTCCCTCCACCCTTCCCTCAACCCCAGCAGAGGCTGACGAGGAAAAACCTGGGCCTTCCATCCTGGAAGAAGTGGATGTGCCCAGCTGGAGCCAGGTATATTATTTTTATCCATATTTATTGTCCTAATATTAAAAGATGTTAACTAGATGTTATAAGTGATAAATAATTAATGATTTCAAACAAAAAGATTTACATATCAATAGACAGTAGTGGCCAAAATAGTTTGGGACAAGAATGAAAAATGCTGGGGTCAGAATGATAGTCTTTTCTATTTATTAACATTCAATTTGCAAGTCATGAGCTAAAAATTGTGTGTGATTGTAGAAGCAAAAACCAAAACTATGTCCCTTTTTTATACACAGGATTAGCTCAGCCAGGAGGAGGGTCTGAAAAGTGTCAGCCAGGAGGTGGCCATGCCCAGTGTCAGCCAGGAGGTGGCCATGCCCAGTGTCAGCCAGGAGGTGGGTGGGCCCAGTGTCAGCCAGGAGGTTGCTGGGCCCAGTGTCAGCCAGGAGGTGGCTGGGCCCAGTAGGAGCCTCACCCAATCCCAGGTGCCTCCCCTCCGCCTTACAACAAAAAGGCCCAGGAAGGGGACGAGGATGAAGGAGGCAGCACTGGGCCTCATTAGGAAAGCAAGTGTTGTCCTCAGAAGCCACCCTGACGCTGAAGAGGCCCATGGCTGCTATCTAGCCACAAGATTGATGAAATTGGAGGAGGGACAACACTTTCTCTGTGAGGGAATTATTGTTGAGGCCCTTCAGAAGGGGTTGAGGGGCCAGCTGACAGAGAACAGCCATGTATATGAGCTCGCCCATCCTCCTCCTCCTCTTCCTCCTGCCACAAGCTCACCACCAGAGCCACAGCCTCCAAGGAAGGCTGCAGGGAAGCGTGGAGGGAAGGCTGCAGTGAAGAGAAGAAAGTGATGGCCTGGGTTCAGCCTGGTCTGACAGAAGAAGCAGGCTGGTGTAGTACCACAGCCTGGGGACATATATGTCATCTACTGCTGGTCCTGATCTTGGCGAGTCCTGGACCAGATTGGGCTCCAAATTATATGGACTCCTCAAGCTAACAATTTTTTTTCCCACAGACTTGATGTGTGCCCTGGGGGCCAAAAGGATCTGAAAATTCCAAAAGTTTCTCCAGAGTTGCCTTCCTCTTTATTTTGTTACCAAGAATAAATGAATATTATATTTTCTTAAAAAACTTGCCTATGTGTTTTTCTTAAAATAGGACAGTTTGTTTGTGAGTAGGCAGGTACATTCCAAAAAGACAATGTCAAATTAATAGATAAGATAAGAATGTTATTGTGGTAACTTGACACACAAAAAAAATATAAAAAATTATGGAGATCACTAGAAAATAATTTTGCAATAATCCAAAAAAAAAAGGAGATCTTGATGAAATAAAAAATAATAAAAAATTATGACTATAAAAAATTATTCTAAACATTATTATGGAGATCTGGCTTAAAAAAAAATAAAGATTATTCATGAGATCACGAGAAATAATAAAGAAATAAGTTTGTGAGAACTCTGTGTGAATATCAGCAGCAAAACAAATCCATTATTCTAACATTATAAAGCACAAAAGAATGTGCTGCATTAAAAGATCACAGAATTTGCAGCGTGAGGAATGTGCTATCACTACGAACCCTAGTTTTACCAGACCGAGTACTTCCGTCTCGTACTTGCTTCAGAGCATGCATCGTTTTTGGTACGTCGGAACAGCATACAGACGAGCTGGTTTCCCGATAGTACGGAAAAAGTCCGATGGGGAATACACACAGTCGGAATATACGATGAAAAGCTTCCATCGGATTTTTTCTGATGGACATTCGGACGCTAAATCCTACAACTTTTTTTTGCTGAGTTACCTGCTCTGAAAAATAATTCACCTTTTTTTTTTGATGACATCATTATTGTACACCCTTAAGCTGAACTCTAGAAATTCAGCCACTTTGCTAAATGTGCAGGCATACTATGAGTTGAGACTGAGGCCTTTTTAAAACATTCTCTAAAAAGATAATAAAGAATTTTGTAGATAGAAAAGTATTTATAAAGCATCAACGAGCCAAAAATATTGTGTACCAAAAATGGTTAAGTGTTGTAAAATCATAAAATAATGTATTCATTAGGTTATTTCTTCACACATATTGAAAACTATAAAGGCTGGCTATAAAACAACAACGCACACTTACAAGCAGCAGGCTGTAATAGATATGACAACTGACTGTAGAGAATAAAACAACAGATTGTCTTGGAATGTTTGGTAAAGCTGTATTTGTTGTATATTATACTTTTATTCTACTAGCACAATGTCAAGAAGTAGACTTTGGTCCTCCGTGTTTTATTACTAAAAGAAAGCTTTTGTTTGGGTCTGACTATATTCAGGAAGGAAATATTACTATCGGTGGAATATTCTCAGTCAGCAATTTTTTTAATTTTCAGAACATACGTTATAACTCAATTTCCTTGCCATTGTGCAGCCTGTAAGTACTGTACTCTTTTCATGATAATATATAGAAAGCAGCAAGGGTGCCACAGCAATGGTAATACTGCATTACTTATGGGGGTCAACATTTGAAACATTTTTAAATCTCTCGGAGTCCAGACGGTCTCTAAAGTTTTATAACATGTTAAAAAGTGAAGTGCTTGAACTCCTAAAATGCATTGGTTGGTAACTAATAATTAAAGCACTCTGGATTCTTGTAGCACCTATCTTTGCTGTATATATGGGAGTAGCCTCACCAAAGTGATTCAACTTGATTAATACGATGGCAATTTAAAACCCTGGACATTAATAATAGGAGACCTAGTGCTTCTTACTCATGTACACCTTTTTATGATGAGACTATCTGTGTATTTCAATTAAAGGTAGTCAACACAAATATACAAATTAGCTTACCTTTGGACCTATCACTACGCTAATAGTCCTCAATTGACATTTAGCCTATACCTCTTCAGAGATTGAGTCCAAAATCTAATTGATACATAGCAGTACTACTCGGTTGTGTCCTTCTAGCTGGACATATATATAGAAGTGCATGTGTGGGGCCCCTATGTCCGGCGCCTTGGTGTGACAACATTGTCATTTTTTCACTGTTTTGTATGTATGTTTTTTATTGATGGGTTTTGATAGGTTAATATTCCTCACATGTATTATGTTACATTTAGTGGAATTTTAACACATCTTTTGATACAACAATAAAATGTACAATTCATTATGCTATATCGTGGTTGATTCTCCGTAAGGGCTTTTCAGGGGGCCCCACCATGCTCCTGTCCATGCTTTTCTATTACTCTGGAGGCATCCCATCCAAAACTGTGACAAATCAGTAACCTTTATCTTTAGCTGTTGCTATTATAGCAGTATACTGGACTTATGCGTGTTTTTACCCCCCTTTTTTATCAAATATACAAATTAGTATATGAAGGCAAATGCATATGCTTGGAAAATAGGAAAGAAAAGTGAAGAAACTGAAATAAACAATTAAAAAATATATATTTTAACGGTCTTGCTGCTCTAAACTGATAAAGCTGAATGTTGCTGCAGCATGCCTATATTCATTTGTAACATGTTAAATCTTAAAGTGATTGTAAAGCTTACATTTTTTTTTCTAAATAAAAGCAAACATGTTTTACTTACCTGCTCTGTCCAATGGAATTGTACAGAGTGCTCCAAATCTCCTCATCTGGGTTTCCCCTGCCAGCGTTCTAGGCACATCCCATTCTTGGTGCACCCCCATAGGTAGCTGCTTCCTATAGGGTCACACCAGTGGGCACACACAGCATGGCTTGGCCCCTGCCCCTGCTCTCTGCTCACCGGATTTGACTGACAGTAACAGGAGCCAAAGGCTACTGCTATTCTCAGCAAAGCTTGTGAGAGTGGGGAGAGAGGACAGAAAAGCTGAAGACGGCACAGCACTGGATCGATACAGGACTTAGGTAAATATTTGGGGAAGGGGGGAGGGAGGAAAAGCAGGTTTTTTTTTGTTTTTTTTTTACCTTAATGCATGGCAATGGCAAGTTTTTAGACTCAAATGTCTGCTCTTGCAGGTTAAAGGCCTCTCTATGTTTACACTTTCAATCAGGTCAGACCTGACCCGCAAACTTGTATTAGGAGAGTTGAACAGTGAAATACAGACACTGTGCAGCGCTACTACGCAGAAATAAGGCTTTTTTTTATCATAAAAGCCCTGTGGGTCAGTGCCTTTAAGAAACATGAAGATGTCTCTCCCTTCTCTTACCTGTAAGTGTGTTCAACTGAAAAGCAACCAAGTATATAGACCCATGCTGTCTCCAATAGCTCTTCTACCAGAAGTTTCCTTACCACAGGACACAAGAGCAGTGTGTGACATAAACAGATACTTTGTTGTAATGGTGTCAAACTTGTTAGTACTGAGCTTCTACAGTTGGGCAAAGCTTCAGTCCAACAGTGCACTCTGGGGTGGATACACACCAGATTCTCTGGCAGAGGAAGTCCATGCATCATAGGAAACAGATAGTAATTAAAAAAAATAAGCCTATGTTTAATAAAAGCCAAGCAAACAAGGGAACCCCACTTGCCCACTTGTTTAAAAATAATGTAAATTATTACTGTTAATACCTCAATCGGAAACACATTTGTTTCTTGAGATTGGATCAGACAGTTGAATGTATTGTTCAATATACTGAATAACATGATACACAGAAGTTTCAACAGACAAATGACAACAGACCAAAATTTGAATTGCCAAGAGCAGTACCTGAAACAGGAATAACCAAGGTGGGTTTTATAGAAATGTTAGCTTTCAATCCAATGGAGCATGAAAAAAAAATGATAGATAGATTCTGGATTCTTTCAAATGAGAAAACCCTTCAGTAAGCCTCCAAGCAGGATGAAGGTTTTTTTAAGGTGCACTTTTTTCCTTTATTGCTGAAGCATTTTTTTTTCTTCGTTTTATACTCAATATAGACAAAATATACTGCAGTGCTTGGACACATATGGTTAGCAACAATGGCAAGAATTCCACCTGTGCAATGCATTTGGGGATATTAACACGGAAGCTGCTTGTTTCACTGTTAAATATTAAAGTTAGTTGTTTCCGGATTTAGAAAAGGTGTTTACATTGCTAAGAAATCCTTTGCTTACTTGAGCATTTTTTTACATCGCCATATTTTTATGAACAACTCAAAGCCATCATTGACTACTTTATGTGCCACAGTAGCATGTTGCAGATAAGACAGCCCTACGAAGGGAAAACCACATTCTTTATAAGGGAGAACTTCACCATGACATATAGAACACCCCTTCTCTTTAGGTTTGTATAGTATGGGGAAGGGTTAGAACTCCTGTCAGGTTTTTTATTGCCTTTTGTTCCCCCGATGTAAAGATTCACCCTCAACTTGTCAAGGTGACCACAGTCACTGAGACAGAAAGTAATGGAAAATATAAGATTTTTATTCTTAACTAGAATAAGTAGGGTAAAATCTTTATTGGGGCACCTGTCCAGTGACAAATGCCTAGAAGGGAAGTTCCCTGACTTCACAGAAACTTCTTTTCACTTTCTGTTGCATTTCAAGGAGAGGAAGTGAAGGAAAATCTTCTCATTCGCATTTAGACAGCAAAAAATGAAAGGGTAGGGATTCAAAACCCTCCTTCCCTATTCTACTCAAAACAAAAAATGTTTTGGCTTTGCATATACTTTAAACTTATAATGCCTACATATCTCGTACAGTATGTGCAGAGCAGTGGCGGCTGGTGCTCCATTTTTTTTTTGGGGGGGGTGGGCGGCACACAAACCCAGGGCTGGTGCTACCACTAGGCAAACTAGGCAGCCGCCTAGGGCGCACTGCTGCCTAGGGTGCCCGGCCACTGGTGTTCCCTCTCTCTTCTCGCTGCAGCAAGCAACTAAGTCTCAGCATCAGCAGACAGCCGCCGCTCCATTCGCACATAGCATCAGAGGCGCATCGTGGCGCAGAACTGTGTCTGTGCCCGACTCCCGAATGAATGGAAGCAAGCAAACATTCATTGATGGCCGCTGGTGAGGCTGCATTGATGGGCACTGGTAGGCTGCATTGATGGGCGCTTGTGAGGCTGCATTGATGGGCGCTGGTGAGGCTGCATTGATGGGCGCTGGTGAGGCTGCATTGATGAGCGCTGGTGAGGCTGCATTTGATGGGCGCTTGTGAGGCAGCATTGATGGGCGCTTGTGAGGCTGCATTGATGGTCGCTGGTGAGGCTGCATTGATGGGCACTGGTAGGCTGCATTGATGGGCACTTGTGAGGTAGCATTGATGGGCGCTGGTGAGGCTGCATCATTGATGGGCACTGGTAGGCTGCATTGATGGGCACTTGTGAGGCAGCATTGATGGCCGCTTGTGAGGCTGCATTGATGGCCGCTGGTGAGGCTGCATTGATGGGCACTGGTAGGCTGCATTGATGGGCACTTGTGAGGCAGCATTGATGGGCGCTGGTGAGGCTGCATCATTGATGGGCGCTGGTTAGGCTGCATTTGATGGGCGCTGGTGGGCTGCATTTGATGGGAGTTTCGTTAAAAAGGTGGGGTATACATGGGCAGGGCAACAAGGGTGGAGTCAGGGGTGGAGCCAAGGGGGGCGGCAAAATTAGGTTTGGCCTAGGGTGTCAAAAATCCTTGTACCAGCCCTGCACAAACCCACCTGCCAGGTGTGCACTTACCCCATCCAGGTCGCAGCTTCCTTGGATTCTCCTCCCCGCCAATATGGTCTTGGAGCAAAATATTAAAGTGAGACCAAGATCCAAGCACATTACATATCAGCCATCAATTCAAAAATAGAAAAAAAAGAAAAAACAGTATTTTTACTGGGCTAGGATCTAAACCATCCTGTTTAACAAATTAAATATCAATCCACATCTAATATAGCAAAAAAAATGTAAACTAAAAAATAAACTTTAGTCCATTCCAACCACAGTGGCCCCAGATATCCTATATATATAAATGTCTATATTAAATACATTGGTCGGTAACCCTCGTAGTCATAAGATGCCATATATGGCTTATCCAGCCACTTTGCCCAGACTTTGTCAAACTTACTAGGGCAGCCCCTATTCGTGTAAGGGTCTCTATACAGTGGGAGATTATTATTTACCAATTGCTTCCAATATACAAGCGTAGGAGCAGAGGGTTTCTTCCAATGTAAGGCAATAGCTTTTCTCACATAAAATAATGTAGTATTAGCAAACACTCGCTCTGACACTGTAGGGAGAGTGGCCTTCACCAGACCCACCAAGCATACAGACATTGAAAGCTGTAAAGGAGCAGAAGTGATAGAATTCAACAAATTCACCACTTCCACCCAAAAAATAAGTATATATGGGCAAGTCCAGAAGATGTGTGTGAAATCCCCCTGAATAATTCCACGCCGCCAACACTCGGATGAGCACACCGGATTTATCTTCTGAAGAATGTGTGGCATAATATATGCTCTATGTACCAATTTAAATCGAATCATACGGTCTCTCAAGGATACTGAGGATCGCAGAGGGAAATCCCACACACTCTTCCAGTCTTCTAAGTCCAAATCCGGTATGTCTCGCATCCACCTAGCTCTAAGACCCTCCAATGGAAGGAGGGAAATTAAGGTTAAATGAGAATATAATCTAGAGGTGGACCTCTCCAAACATTCAGACCTAAGTACTGATTCTAGAGTGGGTTGAATAATTATTAAGCTATCATGTGGAAACTGGTCATGAAAAGTATGAAAAAGCTGAAAATATCTAATTAAATGAGAACTAGGCAAATTAAAAGTTGAAGCAAGTGTAGAAAAGGTAGACAATTTCCAATCGGTGACCACCTGAGAAAGTAATTTAATATTATACTTAGTCCATGCAATGGGCTCAGGTAATTTATAAAATTGAGAAAGGGTAGGATTAAACTATAACTATAACGGAGTATTTGGTGAGATCGCATCCTTAAGATAATGCTCATATCTAAAGTCAGCCTCTCAAGCTCGAAAAGTATTAAACATTGAAGCAGTCAACTGGTAGGGTGCCCTATGGCCCTTACGGTACCTTAAGAGCTTCTATAGAACCCACAGCCGCTGCTTCCATTGGAAAGCTTATTCTACGGAGTACCTCCCATAAAAATGGCCATTCAAGAGTATCAAAAGCCTTCTCTATATCTAAAGAGGCAACAACCCTAGATCCTACATTAAGATGTGAAGCATGAATATTAGTAAACAATCTCCACAAATTCACTTCAGTGGCCCTACTGGCCATAAATAATATCAATTATGTTGGGCATCATCGGTTGTAGTCGTTGGGAGATGCGTTTTGTCAAAATATTGCAGTCCACATTCAAAAGAGCAATAGGCCTTTATGAGGCACAGGATGGGAGTCTTTGGGGGCTTATAAATTAAGACTATATGGGCATGACTCATTGAATCCAGCAAAGCTACCTCTTTTAAACAGTTATAATAAAGGGAAGCCAGTACGGGAGCAAGGAGATCTCTATGGGCCCTATTGAAATTAACAAAAAACCGAAAGGACGTCCTCCAATGTTATAGGGCGTACTAACATCTCCCTCTCATTTTCTGTTAACCAGGCCAGTGCAACTGAATCCAGCCAACCCGCCAAATCCGTTGGCTGGAAATCGGGTGACAAGTAGGATGTATACAATGTGTAGAAGCCATATCACCTGAGGGGGTAGGTATTTCCAAAATCGGAATACTAGGTTGTTCATGTTTAGCCATCATGGCCAAAAACCGTCCGTTACGATCCCCCTGCTCAAAGGATTTCAGTTTATTTTTATATAGATCCATCCTCGCAGCCTCAGCCATATGCAAATGCAAGGCCTGTTTATCATGAAGTAAAGCATTAAAGTTGGCCTCTGATGGATCTGCCACATATTGGGCTGTTTTTTTTTCATCCACTGTCGCCTGCAGAGTATCACTATTTACTAGTTGTGCCCTTCTAACCGCCTTAATGGTGGATATATACTGTCCTCTGGTATAGGCCTTAAAGTCATCCCATATTATTACTAAAGTGGAAGACGTTAAATACCGTATATACTCGAGTATAAGTCGAATTTTCCAGCCCTTTTTTTGGCTTTTTTTGGCTTTTGGGTGTCCCTTCGACTTATACTCGAGTCCCTGCCGTCTGTCTGCATGATCAGCATGTCATGCAGGCAGACGGCGGCCGGCGTGTAATGCTACTGTTCGCCGGCTATTGCAGCTTTCAAAAGCCGCGCCTCCTGCTCATCTGTGATAGGCTGAACAGCTGTCAGTGTACAGCCTATCATGGACATTCTCTCATCCTCATCCGTGGTATGAGAATGAGAGAATGTCCGTGATAGGCAGTCAGCGGTCAGCCTATCACAGACGAGGAGGAGGCGCGGCTTTTGAACTGTGGAATGGCCGCCGAACACTATCATCACACGCCGGCCGCCGTTTGAGGATGGAGATCGCCACAGGGAGGATGGAGATCGCCACAGGGAGGATGGAGATCGCCACAGGGAGGCTGCACAGGACACAGGTAGGCTGCACATGCACACAGGACACATGCACACAGGACATGTACAGGACACAGGACATGTACAGGACACAGGACATGTACAGGACAAACATGTACAGGACACACATGTACAGGACACACATGTACAGGACACACACACATGTACAGGACACATGCACAGGGTACAGGTAGGCTGCACAGGACACAGGGAGGCATGCAGCTGCAGATGGGCATTGTTGACCCTCTGCCATTTCTCACCCTCGACTTATACTCGGATCAATAAATTTTTCCCAGTTTTTTGTGGTAAATTAGGGGCCTCGACTTATACTCGGGATGACTTATACTCGAGTATATACGGTACCCAATACTCTGCTAAAAGGGGCAGAATTTTATTAGCCACATCTGGATGTGATATCCAGTGTGTTCCTAATCTCCACTGAGCTGCATCCTGAAAGTGATGAAGACAAAGTGTAACATTAGCAGGGCGTGATCTGATAACCCACTAGGAAAATATTTAACATTTACCATGTCTGCTAATATATCCAAATTGACAAAGGCTAGAGCTATACAGGAAGCAGTCTTATAAGAAGTTGAAAAACAGGAATATGATCTTGTTAATGTGTTTTTCCATCGTCAAGCTTGTACCAATCCTACCGTCTGAGCCCAAGTAGGGAGTTCTCCAGAGAAATTTTTAGGGGGGATTGGTCTATCCAAAACAGGGTCAAGTATAGCGTTAAATACACACTACCAACTATGTATCTCTGGCCCCACAGGAGAAACACAACCAAAACATATTTACCCTGGGGGTCTGAGAATACAGCTTCCTCCGTACATGGTAAAGATTTACTAATCAACATTGACACCCCTCTAGAAAACTTAAAATATGTAGCATGGTAAGCCTTCTTTACCCAAGGGGCTTCTTAAGTGTTAGATGCTTGCTACCCATAAGATGGGTTTCTTGGAGTAATACTATATGTGGAGAATAAACTTTTAAATATCTAAATAGTAATGCTCTTTTAAATTTTGAATTAAGGCCGCGACCATTCCATGACAAAATAAAAAAAAACCTTTTGGTCACGTGATGTCATCTAAAGAGAAAACAATATGGTACTTCAGTGATAAATTGCATTGCAGATGATGGGTCTTGAAAGCAGCATTTAAATAAACAAATTTAAAAATATAAATAAATAAATAAATAAGCCACAATGGGGGTTATTTACGAAAGGCAAATCTACTTTGCTTGGAAGTGTAGTCACTGTAAATCTGAGGGGAAGATCTGAAATGAAAGGAAGCTCTGCTGATTTTATCATCCAATCATGTGCAAGCTAAAATGCTGTTTTTTATTTTCCTTACATGTCACCCTCCGATCTACAGCGACTGCACTTCCAAGTGAACTGCAAGTGCACTTTCAAGTGCACTTGTAGTGCAAAGTGGATTTGCCTTTAGTAAATAACCCCCAATGTGTATAAACGAACAACAAAAACACACCCCACAGGCGTTAATATGCCTTCCCTGCCTTTCTCTAATGCCATCCAAAAAAACCCAAAAAACAAGGAGGCATAGTGAAGGCCTTATCCCAAAATAGGCAACTAGAGTCTACTTGTCCTATATCCAAAACACACGGTAAAACACCCAAAAAAGAAAAAAGAGGTCGGGGGAGGGGGGAAGGGAAATAGAAAGGAAAAGAGGAGAGGAGGGGCAACCCCCACAGGACAGCTTCAATATGACCACCCCAGAACTATATTCTAGGGCAGGGAGGGGAAGCCTTGGTTGGTACTATGGGTATCTCAATAAAGTCAGAGGGAATGCCTATTGGAGCTCCTGATAAAAGATAATAATTTCTTAGCGTGCATCCAGCCAAGTAAAAGCTGCATCCGGAGTATCAAAGAAAAATGTCTGGCCGCCCTCTATAATACGCAGTCTGCTGGGATAAAGGAGGCTAAACTGTATACTCTTTTCTCGTAGTCTCTTGTGGATCTCCGTGTAAGACTTGCAGCGTTGCTGAACTTCATATATATTATTCATAATAATCCAGAAAAAAATAATAACCTAGTGTTTTCAAAAGGTATGTCTGGTTTAGCCCTAGTGGCCGCTAGGACTCTATCCCTATCTCGATAATTCAGTAGTTATAATAAAAAGGGCCTGGAGGAGCCCCCAATTTAGATGGTTTTGATGGGATTATATGTGCCTGCTCCAAAGGTGGGTGGCATATTAACTAGGCCCAAAACAGTAATAAGTAATTCCTCCGCAAATTCTGTTTGGGTTTGCTCCCTTCATCTCATTCAGGTAGACCCAAGATACGAATATTATTCCTTCTAAGACGGTTTTCAATATCAATAGCCTGTTCCCTGCAGACGCCTGACCTGTAACTTCAGTACCCTCAGCTTTTTAGAGTCACACTGAGTCGAATCTTCCAACTTGGAGACCCTACTTTCCACCTCAGAGACCCTGGCTTTAAACCCATCTAAGTCCTGACGGATATGGGAAACATCAGAAGCTATAAGATCCATCTGTCCCTTAAGAGTCTCTCTACACTCCATAATGGCTGCCAAAATAGCTGCAGCCGAAGAGGAATCTTCTACAAAGGTAGTCGGTGCATCATTAGAGGTAGCAGTCATCCCTGTTTTTACTGTTTTTAACTATTTTTCCTTTCCTTGTAGGGGAAATAACTGTTGAGCCTGATTCTAGCTTACTTGATGTCACTGAACGAGTCTGAGGCTGAGACATCTACCCCCAGCCAGAAAAATAAATAAAACAATGAATGAATGAAAAAGCGTTGGAAAAACGGGAGTTATTCCTGCGCTACCAATTTGGAAAAAAGTGTAGTAATCGTGTAGACTTCTAACTGCAATTCAGGAGGTATATAAACCATCTACACCCGGACAGCTGCATGCACCAAAAAACAGGGCCCAAACATAAGCCTGGAAAAGAAATTAAAAAGAGAAAGGGAGGGGTGCTGCGCTAACCAGAGGGTCTATACTTATTAGTTGTGGGATCAAAGGCCTCAGTATAATAAAATACATACACATATAAAATCGCATGAGTTTGAGTATATAAAACGCATAGGTAAAGGTGATATCTAGGAGGAGGGGTGGTTAGTGATAGAAGTATAAACAGTATATATAAAATGGTCCAAACAGGTGATAAATATAAACAATAAAACATTGACTAAAATTCATTCAGTCCAGTAATATCCAATATTTTAAAGTGCTGGTGCTCTCGTGCCTTAAGTGAAAATAATGCAATGTGCTATAGACCAATAAATAAATAGAACAATATTGCACGAGGGAAATATATCACATGAAAAAATGAGAAAGGTATAAACGCCAAAACCTTCGTGTTGCTACAGGTGCAAAAATAAAAGTTCAGTGTGGATAATCCAGTGAATGGACACAATACTTGCTAGTGTCCAAAAAAAAAATTATATCAAGTGTCCAAAACAAAAACAAAGTGCAACTCAGGGCAAATCTTATCAATGGTGCCCAAAGAGAAAGTGCTCAAACTCGGCAATATATAACAGTGAGGTGATGCTATGCAGACAAAGCACTCTGTGTCTTCTCCATGCAGCATGCGCTAGTGTAGGTAATGGCCCCTTACCTAGCGGTGCTAGGTCAACCGCATGTATGTTGTATAATCGCAAGGTCCTGGGTCTCTACTGCGTCCCTGTGTTCCCGCTTGCCGACTCTACAGGATCCTAATTGCTGGCTGGATGTATCTAGTTATGGTCCTGGAATAGTGCGGTTCCTAGCTCCTCCACATCTCCTCTCAAGTATATAAAACATAGGACAAGGTACCCAGATAGTGAAGTATGTATTGTAAGGGTCACTTTTATTCATATACACATATGGAAAGAGTACTCACATTGAGCAGTTAGTATCCCAGCGTTATATCCAACGAGCGGCGAGCTCGTAATGCATTCAGCAGAGAAGAAAACGTTTCGTTTTCTTCTCTGCTGAATGCATTACGAGCTCGCCGCTCGTTGGATATAACGCTGTGATACTAACTGCTCAATGTGAGTACTCTTTCCATATGTGTATATGAATAAAAGTGACCCTTACAATACATACTTCACTATCTGGGTACCTTGTCCTATGTTTTATATACTTGAGAGGAGATGTGGAGGAGCTAGGAACCGCACTATTCCAGGACCATAACTAGATACATCCAGCCAGCAATTAGGATCCTGTAGAGTCGGCAAGCGGGAACACAGGGACGCAGTAGAGACCCAGGACCTTGCGATTATACAACATACATGCGGTTGACCTAGCACCGCTAGGTAAGGGGCCATTACCTACACTAGCGCATGCTGCATGGAGAAGACACAGAGTGCTTTGTCTGCATAGCATCACCTCACTGTTATATATTGCCGAGTTTGAGCACTTTCTCTTTGGGCACCATTGATAAGATTTGCCCTGAGTTGCACTTTGTTTTTGTTTTGGACACTTGATATAATTTTTTTTTTTGGACACTAGCAAGTATTGTGTCCATTCACTGGATTATCCACACTGAACTTTTATTTTTGCACCTGTAGCAACACGAAGATTTTGGCGTTTATACCTTTCTCATTTTTTCATGTGATATATTTCCCTCGTGCAATATTGTTCTATTTATTTATTGGTCTATAGCACATTGCATTATTTTCACTTAAGGCACAAGAGCACCAGCACTTTAAAATATTGGATATTACTGGACTGAATGAATTTTAGTCAATGTTTTATTGTTTATATTTATCACCTGTTTGGACCATTTTATATATACTGTTTATACTTCTATCACTAACCACCCCTCCTCCTAGATATCACCTTTACCTATGCGTTTTATATACTCCAACTCATGCGATTTTATATGTGTATGTATTTTATTATACTGAGGCCTTTGATCCCACAACTAATAAGTATAGACCCTCTGGTTAGCGCAGCACCCCTCCCTTTCTCTTTTTAATGAAAAAGCGTTCCTTATCACACGAGACAACGAGAATATTTAAAGCCCTATTACCAGTGACCCTATCAATGGCAATTTAAATGTTTGAGATAAGCAAAAAAAAAGGAGGAAAAAAAGTAGGAATCTGAATCTGGATCAAAAACACACCAATCAATAGCCAGAGGAACTCTCTTTACACATAACTGAAGATCCACTTATATATCCAGCCATGTATGCTGCTGAGGAGTCCCAAACCAACAAAATATTATGAGTTGCAGTTACAGTACAGTACAATACTCCTGTAGCTTTGGTTTGGTTATATTGTAATCGGGCTCAGTCACAGAGAAAAAAAATATTTCCATAGACATACCTCAGGGTGAAGCACAATGTCTGCTTTTCACACCACTGGGTCAGGAACTGAAGCTCAGCCGTCCATCCACAAAAGGATATATGGTCAGTCTCTTCCAATTTCTTTTAATGTATACGTCCTTATGTCCTTATGACACCACAAAACAGTTACCAGCAACTGATGAACCAATACCAGCTGAGCGCCTCAGGAGCCAAGAGCCGGGAGCCGGGAACCAGCATCAAAGGACACAGCAGGCTAGCGCAGATTAATGCAAATTAATGTTGCCTTTATAACTGGCAAAGAAGCCGGGCCGGGCCAGGATCAAGAGAGCGAGTGGGAGGCCGGGTAAAACAGGACGACAGGATGGCAGCCCCTCTCCACTCACCAAGCTCCGTGCTCCATACTGAAGCCAAGTCACGCTGTAATCTCCGGACACTTCCCAGTCCTCCATCCTCCAATCCATCCTCGGCTGAGTCATCTGAAACAGCAACCAGCGGCCTCGGCCCGGCTATCTCCGGCTATCTCCGGTCACCAGAGCAAGCATCACAGGAGCATATCAGGATAACAGGAGCTCTCTCACAGACGTCTGCTCCTCATCCGGTCACACCCCCTCTCATCCGTCTCTAGTAATGATCAGGAGCTGGTGGGACTGGTTCACAATTATGTGACCGCTGTGACATCTAATCACAGTGGTCATGTGACTGGAAAGCCCTTTGTGCCACTGGGCACAAAAATATGTTAAAAGGATGTCAGAGAGGGTGTAAAGGAGTAAATATGAGGAACATGCTGATATTACTGAAGTAAGGTAAGAAAAAAATGTATCTTTTTCATTGCCACTGCATAGGGTCCCCGAGAATGAGAATAGTCCTCCTAAATTTATTATCTATAAATATTTTCTGTGGTGTTATACCACACATCAAAAATATCTTGTTTTTTGGGGGTTATATAGTTAGCAGGGCAGCAACTGTAAAACCGCTCACCCTCTGTCACCCTGTGTCAAAGCTACCTGGTTATTACCATATAGTTGGATTATCAATATATTTCTTCTATCACAAGTGCATTTGTTTGTACTACTTCATCATTCTTTTTTTTTTTTCATCTCTTTCCCAGACCTTCCTTTCAAAACTACAAACATATAATTGCTTTTATATTTGCCATAGATGAGATAAACAAGAACACCAATATTTTACCCAATGTGACTCTGGGATATCACATATATGATTCCTGTAATGATGTGAATAGGGCCATAGAGAGTGTCTTGAACATCCTGTCTGGTGCCAAGGGCTCAATTCCAAACTACTCCTGTATGGATCAATATAAACTGGCTGGTGTTATTGGAGATTGGTCTTCAGAAATATCTATGCACATAGCACAAGTGCTAAATCTATATGGAATCTCACAGGTGAGCATAAAGTATTGCTAATTAGTCGATATATTTAACATGGATAATAGAATGGAAATAAAAGGCAAAGCGCACTTTTTTTCGATTGTGTCCAGCTCACTAGAAGGGATCAGTTGTTGACACATGATGATTATCTCCATTAACAGATGTAAATTATTTTTTTCTATTAAAAAACGATTTTATTTTAGTTAGAATTTGATCAATGATGGATCAAATTGGAATATATCTCCTTAATTTATTTTGTATGATATTACTCCTGGGGATGTTGGGAAGGTGGTGATTTTTAATGTAAACCTGCCAGGGAGGTATCTTGATTATGGTGCTTATCAGTAAACAATTGAGTGTCACGTTCACTTATCTAAACAATGCAAAATAGACTTTGCAAGGAAAGTTGCACTTTGCAAGGGAGTTTTCCCCAGAAACTAGTGAATGAGGTGAAATTCTGCTAACCTCCATCATCCAATCATGTGCAAGGAGAAATGTTATTTATTTTTCTATTTTTTTCACAAACTAAGATTTCCCAGCACACCTACCAGCTAGACTGCAAAAAAACAAATTGACTCTGTCTAACAATTCACGTTAAAAACAGAGGGTTTTGTTTGTACACATTTGTAAATATATGTGTAAGCCGAAGTGCCTGCGTCAATGCTCCACTGTATACTGCGGTCCTAACTCTATCATTTTCAGAGTCTCCAAGTTGGAACACATATAGCAGTGGATAGATGATGGCAGGCTTGTCTGGAGGGAGCCAACCCCTCCTTTAAGGCACAGGGATGCACGGCATGCACAGGAAGCCAAGCAAGAGCAAAATGGCAGCTGAAGACATCCAGTCCCTGCATCCAATTCAACCAACTGTACAAAAAAATGGCAACCACTCCAACCTATAAATAGCCTTTGCAGTAATGTGCACATGGAAAGGCAACACACATAACATTTTTTTTCCTTGCATGTGATTGAGTATTCTTAGAAAAGTAAAATCTAATCACATTCACTAAGTTCTAGGGAAAATTCTCCTGCAATATGCAACTTACTTTCCAAAGTTAATAGTCTAGGTTAACACCAAAGAGCACAGGCTGCTGCTTTACTACAGGAGGTAAAAGACCACAGATGACACCATAGAGCAATACTGAACAGCCGTAGAACTTTATTTATTTTTTGTTTTTTAAAATTCTATTGGTTTTAAGATGAATGCGAGAATATAATAGAAAAGTGTTATCAAGGAATAAATATCTGAGATGTAAGCTTAGGGCTTGTTTACACTAGTGGTTGGGGGCTGCAAAACCATGCGGTAGAGCCACATTTTTACCACCCCTTAACAGTTCCCCCTTTAGCTGGAAAGGCAGTGATGTGGGATGTACACATGCCATGGCCACAGTGCTTTGCCTTGTGGCTGGGGCAGGAGTTATACACCTTGTCGCTCTGTCAAGTGAATGGGATTGCACTGCAACTGTCCTACAACCACACACAGCTTATGAATTTAAGGGGTTAAAACAGGCAGTGAGGGGTGTAATGCCTCATCACTGCCTGTCAAATGCTGAATGAGGATTGCTCTTCAGAACGCAAAACAGGTGTAAATGAGGCCTTAGGGTCCTTTCACACGAGCGGTCTGATCAGGTCCACCTGTCTGTTTTTTAGGCAGACCCAATCAGATCTTCCATTCTCCTCTATAGGACTTGTGTGCGTTTACACCCAGCTACCTCTGATCTGATCCGCAAAAAACAAAGGGAAGGAGATCTATTTCCATCTAAAATAGAAACATAGAAAAGTGACGACAGAAAAAAAGACTGAGTGTCCCATCGAGCCTGCCCTTTTTTTTTTTTTTTTTATAAAAGTTTTGCATTTTTTTTAAATAACAAAAAGAATTTATACTCAGTGCTGCCCATATGGACCACTAATATAAATATACGCATCAATTATGTGTCATATAACAACATGTATAATAAAGTGCTCAGTGTCAATATAGTGCAAATAAAGTGCAATCAATAAACTTCAACAGATGTGCAAAGTAAAGTGCAATCAATAAAGTTCATCAAGTGTGAGGTACAGGGTTGGTGACACGTTGATATAATCTTGGTGACTTCCTGTGCTTCCCTCCTGGGTCCCCACTCAGCAGATAAAGATAATAAATGTGCCTGTGTTATATATCAAGATGGTGCCTCCCGTCCAACGAATAGGTTAGTTGATCGTGCCTTAGAGAATGGGATCTCCTACACCACATGATGTAAGTTCTACACACTTTACTCAGTCACAAGACGGTCAGGATAGTAAAGTTTTGACAAATGAAGGAAAGGGGACATACAGTGTAATACTGCAAGATTTATTAAAAGGTTTAAAATCATTACACTTACATCAGAATCTGTAAAAACGTGTAAAATTGCCGCCTTGGCATCCAAACAACCTTCACAGATTATCCTTAGCTTGTTGCGTTTCGCTCCTCCCGCTGGGCATCATCAGAAGCTCCTTTTAAAGCCATTTACTGTGGGCTGGATCACTGCCTTTGCTGGAAGTTTATTCCAAGCATCAACTACCCTTTCAGTAAAATAATACTTTCTAGGATTAGTCTTAAACTTTCCTCTAGTTAGTTTGAGGTCATGTCCCTGTGTTTTTGATTTTGGTTTCATATTGAAAATACTGCCCTCCTATATCTTATTCACCCCCTTGATGTATTTAAAGAATTTTTATGACAGACAATACTCTATTGGTCTCTTCTGCCTAAACTGCTTCTCCCTGCTTGACAAAAAAGATTGCAATTTTAAAGTGTATCCTCACAGGGTAACACTGTGGATACACAAATAATAATGTGCCAACATCCTAATATTGTTTGGAAGAAAAATTTTAAATTGAAAAATGGACTTTATAGGCACATGCATAGAATTACTAAAAATTTATTGAAGTTTTTAACCACTTCAGCCCCGGAGGATTTGGCTGCTCAACGACCAGAGCACTTTTTACAATTTGGCACTGCGCTGCTTTAACTGGTAATTGCGCGATCATGCCATGCTGTACCCAAACGAAATTTATGTCCTTTTTTCCCACAAATAGAGCTTTATTTTGATGGTATTTGATTGCCTCTGCGATTTTTATTCTTTGCGATATAAACGAAAAAAGACCAAAAATTTGGAAAAAAAATGATATTTTCTACTTTTTGTTATAATTTTTTTTTAGTAAACTCAATTTTAGTCATACATTTCAGCCAAAATTTATTCAGCCCCATGTGTTTGGTAAAAAAAATGTCAATAAGCAAATATTTATTGGTTTGCGCAAAAGTTATAGCGTCTACAAACTAGGGTACATATTCTGGAATTTACGCAGCTTTTAGTTTTTGACTACATCATGAGTACTATCTCATTTCTTGAGGTGCTAAAATGGCAGGGCACTACAACCCCCTCCAAAATTACCCCATTATGGAAAGTAGACACCCCAAGGAAATTGCTGAGAGGCATGTTGAGCCCATTGAATAATCACAAGTGATTGAAAAATGACAAAAAAAAAAATACACTAAGTTGTCACTAAATGATATATTGCTCATGCATGCCATGGTTATATGTGGAATTGCACCCCAAAATACATTCTGCTGCTTCTCCTGAGTATGGGGATACCTCATGTGTGAGGCTTGTATACAGTGGAATGGACTCTGGATGTCCTCAGGCAGGTGTCCGCCAATGACAGCCAAGTTGGAATCACAGGAGATGTAGTACAACTAGCAGACCGGAACTCAGATATCTGTCTCCATGTGTTCATCAAGCCTGTTTGACACGCAGAGCGTATGCCCTGGCATGTTCAAACTATCTGGTAAGCCCCTTTATCCGGTGGTGGTTCTGTTCACAATCAGATTCATCCACTGTTTGCAAGACTTATCCTTATTCAGACGGGGAATCTATCCACACTCAATACTGTTTATGGACACTTTTGTTATATTTTTTTGAGTTCCAGTCTGTCTGTTGCATCACACTCCTTGTGATTCCATACTGTTTGCAAACTGTATTCAGACTGGGAATGTATTTATTCACATTTATTATCACTTATGGACACTTCTGAGTGACTTTCTTTTTTTTTTTCCACAAAAAGTTTTTTATTTCAAAAAAAGTAAGGCAAGACATACAGGACAAAGGTATTGTCACAACACATCGTTTAACAGAATCATATAAAGAGCATATATGTCACGATACAACAGAAAGTTCCTAGCTGAAAATAAGTGAACATTACTGAAACTTAAAATTGTCTTTAAGCGTAGGTTGGTGGAGGATCTTCATTTCTATTGTCCCTCCCCCCCCAGTTGGACCGCGGGAAGGGCAGGGATCAGTCACTTAAATAAGTTCATCAACTAGAGTACAATGTATCCTGACAGGATGAGAACTAAGTGTCGATTTGGGATAAAAGAGAATAAGGAGAGATAAAAAGGGAAAGAGAAAGAGCAAGGAGAAAAAAAAAAAAAAAAAAAAAAAAAAAAAAAAAAGAAAAAAAGGGAGGGGGGGGGGGAAAGGGGGATAATTATTAGGTGGGGAGTAAGGATGAAGGAAGTGAGAGGGGAAGGATGAGTGGGTCCGCGCCTGCCCCCCCCCCCCGCAGAAAGCGTCAATTGAGACGTTGTACACTCTACAGGTATCTTTTACGATACGTACTGTTGGTATAGATCAGTAGTAACAAAATGAGACCAGCATGCCCATGTGGTTGAAAATTTATGCATCCTGTCTTGAGAGGTAAAGATTAGTTCCTCCATTTCTTTTATAGAGGAGATCCGTGCAAACCATTCCCTGACTGTTGGAATGTTGGTGGAGCGCCAATTTCTGGGTATACAAAGTCTGGCGGCATTAACCATATGCATCGGTAGTGATTTGTAGTAATCTCTTTTGGATAGTGATGTGAGGTGTAGGAGAAACTGGGACGGGGTGTAGTCCAAGGTGTAGGTAGTGATATGTGAGATGAGACCGTGGACCTCCCTCCAAAAGGGTTGAATGTTCACGCAATCCCACCACACATGAAGCATAGTTCCCACTCCCAACCCACATCTCCAGCAGGTATCAGGAGTATTAGGGGAAAATTTGTGGATACGTGACGGAGTCCTATACCATTTTGTGATCACCTTGTAGCCATTTTCTTGGATGGCAACGTTCAAAGAGCCCTTATGTGCGTACTCATATATAGTGTTCCAGTCCTCCATGGAAAGAGATCTTTGAAGATCTCTACTCCAGGAAACCTGTGAGGGGGCAGGGGTCTGCGTTGGGGTTTCTGAAAGGAAGGTATACAAGAGGGAGATTAAGTGTCTTTGCGGCTGTTTACGATGGCATATGGCTTCAAAGGGTGAGAGTTGTCGAGTCCAGTTCGACTGACTGGTGTGAGTTGTGAGGAAATGACGGATTTGTCTATAAGTCCAAAAGGAAAATGAGAGCGTCTTGGTGTTAGATTTTAAAGTTTAAAAGGGTATGGGCTTCTCATTTGAGTAGAATTGAAGAGCTAGGACGTCTTCGAATGGCCACTCCTTACTTAAAAAGTCTGCAGAGTTCCCCGGTGGAAAGTCAGGGTTCCCCCGGATAGTAGTTAGAGGGCCCGGGGAGGGGTAGCCGAACCCCCCATCATGGTCTTTCTAAAAGTCAGAAGTGTAGAGTGTATAAGGGGGTGGGTTAAGAGGGTATGGGGCCAATTCCGAGGAGATAACCATGGGAGAAGGTGTAAGGGACCTGACGAGAAGGATCTCTCTAGGAAGACCCATGTCTTTTTAGAGGCATGGATGTTCCAGTCAGCGATCCTTGTGAGATGGCAAGCGGAGTAATATTTTTGGAGGTCAGGTAGGCCTATTCCTCCTTTAGATTTAGCTAGTGTGAGTCTGGAGTATTTAATGCGAGGTGGAGAGTCCTTCCAAAGGAAAGCAGAACATGCCTTCCGGTAAGATTTAAAGAAACTTGCTGGTAGGGATATAGGGATCGATTGCATAAGATAAAGAAAGCGAGGTAGGATTATCATTTTGATTAAGGCAGAGCGTCCGAACCAGGAGACATTTAGGCCTTTCCAGTCCTTAAGGTGTTTTTGTGTCTGAAGGAGGAGTGGGAGGAAATTTTTTGAATAAAGATCTGACAGGTGGGTGGGGATTCGAATTTCTAAGTATGTAAGTGCAACATGTTCCCATTGAAACGGGAATGAGTCTTGGCAATGTGTCACTGTCTGAGAAGGGAGGGAGACATTTAGGGCCTGTGATTTGGTATAATTAATTTTGAGGTTTGATAAGGTACCAAAGTATTCAATGTCTTTGAGAAGATTGGGTAGAGAGATGTGGGGCTGTTGCAGGGAGAGCAAAATGTCGTCTGCGAAAGCAGCGACCTTAAACTCTCTGTTCTTCACAGTGATCCCTTGGATATTTGGGTTGCTTCTCAACCTGTTGAGAAAGGGTTCCAGGGTTAAGACGTATATCAGTGGTGAGAGTGGACATCCCTGGCGTGTGCCGTTACTGATGGGGAAGGCGTCCGACAGGTGGCCATTGACTTTTACCGCTGCAGAGGGGCCCTTGTACAGGGCCATAATAAATGATAGCATGCGGGTCCCCAAGCCTATGGCAGTGAGCACCTCCTGCATGTAGTCCCAGGCCACTCTGTCGAACGCCTTCTCTGCATCAAGTGAGAGAAAAAATCCTTGTGTATTGGAAGTCGTGAGCCAGTGATGTAAATTCAGTGTGCGGATGATGTTGTCCCTAGCTTCCCGCCCAGGGACGAAGCCGACTTGATCTAAAGATATGAGGTCAGGTATCAGTGGAAGTAGTCTATTTGCTAAGATTTTCGCGTAAATTTTAATATCCACATTTAATAAAGATATCGGTCGGTAGTTTGCGACTAAGGAAGCGTCTTTGCCCTCCTTGGGAATCACCGCTATTTGCGCAGCTAGCATTCTATCAGATTTAGTTTGGGGGTTTGAGAGGGCGTTAAACGTGTCCAAAAGTTTAGGAGCTAGGGAGTCAATGAAGGCTTTATAATATTGGAGGGAAAAACCGTCTGGACCAGGGGCTTTACCTGTTTTCATTTGTTTCATAGCTGTATCTAGTTCCGACGCTGATATAGGGCCATCCAGGTCCCGGGACTGTTGGGTAGATAGTGGTTTAGGGCTGTATTTGGAGAGAAACTCTTTGATATTTGCGGTGCGGGAGTCAGTATTGTTCCGTGGGGTATTGGTGGGTTGTAAATTGTAAAGTTTTTGATAGAACCTTTCAAATTCTTTGGCAATGTCAGCATTCTTGTTTAGAAGCTCTCCCCTAGGGTTACGTAAATGATGGATTGTGGAGGACAGTTTTGAATTTTGGACTGTGCGCGCCAGTAGACGGCCGCACTTGTTGCCCTGTTCATAGAAAATCCTCTGGCCGAGGATGTATCGTCTCCTAGAGCGTTTGCCCAGTTCTTCTAAGAGCAAAGCTCGGGTGTGTGTTAGTTCCTGTAGGGTGGTTCTTGCGTGGGTCAATCGTCCTGATGAGAGAATTTATATATTCTTGGTTCTGTTTCTTAGCTTTTGTAGCAAGGGCGATTAGTTCACCTCGAATCACGCATTTATGCGCTTCCCAGAGGGAGGTTGGGGAAATCTCCGGATTCGAGTTTTCCGTGAAATATTGTTGAATTCTCGTGCGGACATGGTCCATCACCAGGGGATCTTTGAGAAGGGAGGGATTCAGACGCCAAGTCTTCGTTCTAGAATTGGGTTCAGGGAAAGATAAGGTCACCGTTATTGGGTGGTGGTCAGACAAAAACATTGGTTCTATGGTGGACTGTTGGAGTAGGGGAAGGTCAGTCTGGGAGAGAAAAAAGAAGTCGATCCTAGAATATTTTTGATGTGGGGCTGAAAAAAAGGTATAATCCTTGTCAGAGGGGAATAAAGTGCGCCATGTGTCATGTAAGGTCAATGATTGTAGTTGTAGATTGATCTGACGTATCGCTTTATAAGTTAAAGTGGATGTTCCTGTGGAGGAATCCAGTAAGGGGTTTAGGGGCACATTAAAATCCCCTCCCAGGAGTACCATTCCCGATTTAAAGGAGGTCAGGAGGTCGCATATTTTCCTAAAGAAGGCGACTTGGTGGTCATTTGGGCAGTAAATATTGGCTAATGTAATTGGTGTGGATGCATAGGAGCCTTTAAGGAAAATGTATCTGCCGTCAGGGTCGACAAGTGAATCAGATATTTGGAAGTTAGCGTTTTTTGATACAAGAATAGAAACGCCCTTAGTCTTACGCAGGATTGGTGGAGTGAAACGCAGTCCGGTAGATGTGGTTAGACAGCTTAGGTATGGCGTCGGAGCGAAAATGGGTCTCCTGCAGAAATATGAAGTGTGCCCTATGTGTGGTGAGAGAGGATAATACTTGTGACCTTTTCTCTGGTAAATTCAGGCCCTTCACGTTTAGGGATAGGCATTTCAACGTCAGGGAAGACATGGCTTGGGTCTGATAATATTGGGTAAGTGAGTGCGCGGTGCGGGGGTAGTACTAGGAGAGACAGGGGCGGACCCAGTCGAGGAAAAAAGGGGGAGAAAGAAAGGGAAAAAGGGGGAGAAAGAAAGGGACAAGTGGGAGAGGGAAAAAAAAAAAAAAAAAAAGGGGGGGGGGGGGAGAGGAGAGAGGGGCGAGGAGAAGAAGAGAAGAGGCTAAGGAAGGGGACGGGGGAGGTGTCAGAAAAAGGTAAGTTGGGAAAGAGAGGAAGGAAGAAGAATAGAGAAGGGACAGAATAAAGATCAACCAGAGGTGGAATTAGGCTAACCAAGCCACCTTAGGAAAAGGGAAGTCTGGAGGGTCAGCAAAAAATCCCAAAGGGATCGCTGTGTGGGTACGTAAAAATGGACGACGACCTCAGAGAGGTTGCGATCCGGGGAAAGAGTAGATATCATTGTTTAACGTAGGGTGAGTGTAGTGGGGAACCTACCACTAGTGCAGAAACCATAACTCAATAACTAAAGTGCATTCTAGAGCCAGATTGTTATGAACTCTTTGTGCTACAACTGAGGTGAGTGAAACATAGCAAACATATGTGCCCAGTGCCGCCGCTGATTACCATAACCCATCTGCAGTAAGAAGCTGTAAACAGGGGGGGCAAAAGAAGAAAATCAGCTGTAACCTGTGATTATTTGAGATTATTTGAGAGCCTGAGACGTCGGGTGGAGTTCTTTTCCCCTCTCCCCCTCTACACCGAGAAGTGAGGGAGAGCAGAGCTTGTCTAAGCAACCATTATAAAAAAAACCCAGACTTCAATTTAACTGGTTTCAATTGCGTTAAACACACCCAAACACATTGCCAAGACAGGCAAAGCAGTGTCAATTCAATTAACAGGTCTAATCTGCACCCTCCCTCCTCCCACCTTCCTGGGAGGAGGCAGGGGGGTTGCGCAGGAGGATAGCCCCGGCAACCCCGCTGTGATTTGGGGGGCATTATCCTGTGGTAATAGTATGGCCTAAAGGGACGCCTCAGGCTGGCAAAGAAAGGCAAACTGTTTTCTTAAAGGCTAAAATAAAGGTTACATTAGCTGAATTAAGCAATGACAGGAGTTCTTATATATCTCTATGCATGAAAACAGAGGGCTAAAAAAGAAAAAGAAAAGAACACCCTCACAGTTCTTATATGCTTGTAGAGTCTTTGAGATAAAAAAAAAAAAAAAAAAAAAAAACCCCAAAAACCCCAAAAACCAAAAAAGAAACAAAAAACAAAACACCCCTCCAAACCCCCCCCTCCCCCGTAATCCGCAATAAGTTGAGAGTGTCAACAAAGGCAATGTAGAAGATGGTGTGGATTTCGAGGAAGGATGGGTAGAGAGGCTTCAGTGCTGTTTACCTTACAGGGTATTTATCCGATCGATGGATCGTGGCCTCCATCGAGTAGTGTAGCCAGGCATTTTCGCATAGAGATTGGAGGCTGGTGCAGGGGACAGTGAGAATAGGAATCAGGCGGCGTCATCCGGTGGACAGGGGGTAAGGTATATTAAGCATCCGGAAGGCGTCTGTCTCATCTCCTGGGTGATGCAGACGGGGATCCCGGGCATTCACACTGTGGTTTGGGGGGTATTCAATTGCGGTGTAAGAGTGACTCAGAGCGACGTCCCAGGCTTTTACAAGGTAATTATCCGGCAAGTGGATCGAAACCTCCTGGGTGATGCTGTCGAGCATTTTCGCAGAGAAGTTGGAGGCTGGTATGAAGGAAAGGGAGTCAGGCGGCGGCATCTGGTGAACAGGGAGTAAGGTGAGTTAGGCATCCATACGATCCCTCCTCCTGGAGGGTGTAGATGGGGATCCCGGGCTGCGTTGATGTTGATCACGGCGTGAAGTGTGGTTTCCCAAGTTAGGTTGGTCAGCTCTGTATCTGCGGGATCTGTGGCGTTGGGCCTTTGGAGATGGGTGTAGCGAAACTGGAAGCCAGGGTTCAGAGGGGAAGAAGGCGGCGTACCATTCTGGAAGTTCAACGTGCGGAAGGTCGAGTTGATCGCAGAAACCCAGCAAGTCATCAGGTGTGCGGAGGAGCGCAGAGCGACCTCTGGTGGATGCTGACAGCCCAAAGGGGAATTTCCAGCGGTATTGGATATTTCTGGCTCGTAGGACGTCCAGAAGGGGGCGTAGTGCTCGTCTATGCTGGAGTGTTATTTGTGAAAGATCCTGAAATAGCTTAATTTCCGCGCCATTATGGAGGATGCGGCCTCTTTCCCTGGCTTTGCGAAGTATCTCCTCTTTCAGTGGGAAGTTGACTACACAACATATTATATCCCTTGGTGGTTCATTTTCACGGGGTACAGGGCGCAGGGCTCGGTGGGCTCTTTCCATTTCTATAGGAGAGTCTGCTGGGCGATCAATTAATTCATTGAAGATAGTGCAGATGGTTTGTTGCAATGACCCTGGTTCTATGGCCTCAGGTACCCCCCTCACTCTAATATTATGCCTCCGACCGCGGTTGTCGAGGTCTTCGACATGCCTGTGTATGTCCAGAAGCTGGGAGAGCTGGGAATCAAAGGCAGTGTGCACTTGTCGAATGGCGGCAGCGTGTGTCTGAGAGGTTTGTTCCACCTCATCAATCCTGTGTGCCACTGCATGTATTTCGGCTTTAAGATCAGCGATCGCCGTTGTGACAGTGTTTTTAATGTCTGCGGCCACTGTTTCTAAGTCAAACAGACTTGGGGGGTGAGTTCGCCCTGCAGTTGCGGCGGAACTTCCAAGCAGTGGAGTGTCGGGTTCCATGCTAGGCGAGGACGGGGTTGGGGCCTGTGAGGCCGCGTGTGCAACCAAGCGCTGGGTCCGGAATATGTCCGGTATGTTCCTACTCAGCTGCGTACCTGAGTCGATGGTTGCGCGGGATGTCGAGGAGCTCCGGGTGGATCTGCTCATGATGTTGGCAAGGCGTAGGTTCCCCTAAAGGCTAGATTCGTTCCCCGGATCGCAGGAGCTCTCGGCTTATGCTGCCATCTTGGTCTCCGTCCAGGCCACGCCCCCCCCTGAGTGACTTTCTATATCAGTTTATTCACCATTCATTTATCATATTTATATTTCCCATTTTAGTGCTGTTTAAGATTCACATATGTACATTACATTAGGCACGTTATTCTTTAGCGCTACATTTTGTTAATTTTGTCATGTTTTTTTTTTTTTTTTTTTTTTAGAAAAACAAGAAAGCCTTTATTCATTTATTGAGGATGATTATCAACCTCAACTAGTCCAACTACACTAAGAACACATATATAAATCTTTTGTTTTTTTAAACAAGGGAACAATATGCTCACAATTTTATGAATGTAAGTATATAATTATAAAAGAAAACTGTTACAGCAAACAAAACAAAAGAACTAGAAAATAAAACAGTTAATGCTTCTTGGCAAAGTTCTATTACAGTTCATACCTGATATAGTCTGGACTAATTAGAATATTCACAAAACTTATCAAAGGCTTAAAAGGCATGTATAGCCCAAATGTTTATTTTATTTTTGCATATTGCATGGTAGAGTAAACACCAGTTGGTTTAATTTGTCTTTCCTTTGGGAAGATTTCTCATTTACTTACTGTACTGGAGCCTTATTTCAGGTATTTTTTTTTCCTTTTATTTTTTTGGACCATTGTAAGTATGCATATACCATACCTGGCCATTCCCGTGAATTAAGAGAATGACCAAGCTGCTGCCACCACAGTGATCCTTGCCCCCCCCTGGGTCCAGTCACAAGCGGCCCTCCCACTACACAGAAAACACCTGGGGCCGCCCGCCCGGCACGGCTGCCACCCACAGAACGCCCCGCACTCCTCTCTATTAACCACTTAAGGATCAAGCCTCCCTCTGAGACTTGGTGTCCACAAATCAAAAAACATCTCTCTTTGCCAGAAAACCACCTAGGAAAAAAATATATAATGTTTGGGTGTTCTAACACCCTAGAAAACAAAATGGCAGTCGCCGCAACACCCTGCCACACCGCACGTGCGCAGCGGTCCCACAAGCGCACCTCTCCGGGAAAAAATACACTTTCCTGAATCAAAAAACAAAACAGCAAAGCCAGTCCAATCTTCCCCATACTGTGAAAGACAATGTCACGCCGAGCAAATTGATACCCAACATGTCACGCCCCAAAACCGCGCCCGCCCGCGGAACGGCGACAAACCTCCACCCCCAAAAATCTCCACAGGCGACGTCCAAAAAAATTTCCACAGGTTGCATGCCCCGAGTCACAGAGCAGGGCCAGGACCACTGCTCTCGCTCTAACGACCACGGCAACACCTCCCATGCGTGGCCCGAACACCGCCCCCACATGCGGGCGCCGCCCACGCATGCGCCCGCCTCCACACATTTTGTCATTTTTGAACAATATATAATTTAGTGACAACTTTGCGTAAAAAAAAGAAAAAAAAATTGTAATATTCCTGAAACTTGTGGCAAAATATCAAATGTTCCATGGACACAACATCAGCAAATAGCTTGGGGTGTCTACTTTCCAAAATTGGGACATTGGGGGGGTTGTGCTATCTTGGCATTTTATGGCCTTCAAAACTGTGATAGGTAGCGGGGGGTGAAATAAAAAATTTACACCCTAATGCCGCGTACACACAATCGGACTTTACGGCATACTTTGCCCGGCGGACTTTTCGACTGACTTTACGACGGACTTTCTGAATGAACGGACTTGCCTACACACAATCAACCAAAGTCTGACGGATTCGTACGTGATGACGTACGATCGGACTAAAACAAGGAAGTTCATAGCCAGTAGCCAATAGCTGCCCTAGCATCGGTTTTTGTCCGTCGGACTAGCATACAGACGAGCGGACTTTTCGACCGGACTCGAGTCCGTCGGACAGATTTGAAACATGTTCCAAGTGGCACGCTTGTGTAATAATTGTCCACATACAAGTGGTACCCCTTTCTGAATAAGGGTGACACCAAGTCCCACACAATCTTACCAGTGCTCCCTATGTAGTCTGGGTAGTTCTCCGGCTCTACGTAACTATCTCTTTGCCTATAAACCATAAAACTATATGTATAGCCTGTGCCCCTGTCACAGAGCTCATACATCTTGACCCCGTACGCTTGCTGAGAAGATACTGTTTTAATGACAAGAGGCCAGAAAACTTAATCAGGGACTCATCAACACAGACAACTTGAAGGCGAGTAAACAAGGCTGCAAAACGTTGGTTGAAGTGGTTTACGAGGGGCCGAATTTTGTAGAGCCGATCAAATTCAGGGTCACCCCGAGGACGACAGAGTTCATTATCGTTGAAATGCATAAACCGCAAGATCTGCTAGTATCGTGTTCTGGTCATGGATGCAGAGAACACGGGCATATGGAAAATTGGGTCAGTGGACCAATATGACCGCAACTCACTCTTTTTAGTTATGCCCATGAGGAGGGATAGGCCCAGAAAGGTCTTAAATTCGGAAACAGTAATTGGTTTCCATTCTCTGGCAAGGGTCAGCTGGGGATTAGCAGCGATGAATTGACCAGCAGACCAGCATATAAATTGCTTTGGTCCACAATAGATCTATAGAGATCTTCGGTGAAAAACAGCGAATAAAAATCAAGTGACTTAAAATCAACTGTTTCCACCTGAATTCCATGTTGGCCAGTAAATGGGGGAAGTACGGGTGCTGCAAAAATGGTGGGCTCCCAATTTGGATTGGCAAATGCAGCAGGAAGGGCACTATGGGCTCAACGGGCCTGTCTTTGTCTTCTTCTTGGTGGCAGCGGGACACTACTCCTGCTTGCCACCTCGCCAGCTTGAACTGCACTTATGGGACTCGCCACCTCACCAATAGGGATGAGCATCGAGTTCGAGTTGAACCCATGTTCGACTCAAACATCGCATGTTCGACCGTCCGTCGAATTGCGAACGATATGGCAAATTCGAGCGGGGCGTCACGGCTCATAATTCACTGCGGCATCACAGTGCATTGCTGGCTGATGATTGACCAAGCATGCACTATGACCCGCATGCTTGGCCAATCACAGCGCCATCTGTACAGAGAGCCGTAATTGGCTAAAGCCAGAGTGTAACTGTGCAGGTTCTGGTGCAAACCGAACCGGGGGATGTTCGGCTCATCCCTACTCACTGCAGTGCTGGGTGTACGACCAGGATGTACTAGGCCGCTGGTGCTTGCCAGTTCACCAGAAGGATGAGCGGTGCTAGTACTGGCTCTCTGCTCCATACGAGAGCCCTGCAGTTCTTGCACCTCAATGACAGCAGAAGAACGGGGTCTGGTACGCCTGACCTTGACAGAGACCACAACTTCATCGTCAGAGCTATCTGTCAGGGTGCCACTGCTGTCTACAGGTTCGTATTCTGAGCCTGAATCTGACAGATGAGTGACTTACTCTTCACTAGCTCAGAAACGTGTAGGCCTCTTCACTAGTGTACCTTCAATTTGACATTTTGGTCTCTAAATTTACTGGTACAGTAGTGAGAATCACAAGAAAAAAAGCACCTGACTGTCAGCAACTGATTCAAACGCTACCAAAAAAACTGTTAGCATTCGCAGGGATTAGGCCTGACTCTGTGAACGCTGCAGTTATGTGTGTTGTGTTTTGTAAGTGACAGTGATCGATTGATACTGCACTTGGGTGGGCTGGGCTGGGCGGAGGGGCTAAACGCAGGTGCTATCAGGTATCTGGGCTGATCCCGCTTACACTGCTTTTTTGGGAACCCTAAACTGCTGGGGATGCTAATATAGTTCTGATCAGATCAGATATTGATCTGTTCAGACACTATACTACTAAGGGAGGCGTATGGTGCGTGTGTGGGTGTTAGCTCTACTGGCACTAATCTGACGCTGCCTGGGGGAACGCAGACACTATCTGACGCTAAAATCTAACTTTGATCACCCTTCGGGTGATCAGGGGGTTAAACCTTTATTGGGTAATATATGGCGGGTGCCCTGACGCTATAAAAAAAAAATCTAGCTAACCTGCATCATCCGTGACACTTATACAGTGGTCACTGGTGACAGGGGGTGAGCAAGGGGTTAACCTTTGTTAGGGGGATTAGGGGGGTCCCTAGACCTACCTGAGCCTAATACTAATTACCCTAACACTGATTAGTGTAACTAATGACACCAGTACAGCGATAAAAAAAATCTTAATGCTGCACTGGGTGACACAGTGACAGGGAGTGAAGGGGTTAACTGGGAGGTGATCGGGGGGTGATCGGGGGGTGAAATATGTGCCTACGTAACCTGGTGTCAGTGTAGTTTTGTGCACTTACTCTGGGATGTCTTCTCTCCTCGTTCTGGAACGGAAAAGACCGACACGAGGAGAGATGGCATCACTTCCCCTGTCAGTGTTCACAGTTACACAGACAGGTGAAGGATCTCATTCACCAGGAGCGATCACCAAGTCCAGGCCAGATTTCATTGGCCTGGGCCTGGGGATTGATCGGTTCTGGATCGAACCCAATCATCGTGACCCCCCTCGGCGGTCGTGCGCCTGACATACTATAACGTCTATTCGCCTGCCCGTGCCATTCTGCCACAGTAAAACTGCGGTGGCTGGTCGGGAAGCGGTTAAATGGATAGAGTTAATATCATGGTTTACAGACTCATATTAAAAAAGAAAACATTATAATGTTATATGACCCCAAGGACTCAAATAACACCTCCAATTTTTAGATATATAAATTCAAATTGGTGCAATAATAAAAGTAACCAGTAGCAGCATCCAATGGAGATAAAGTGCGTGGAATAGTTGAGTCACAATATGAGGTCACATAGAGAATTCGCTCTGAGTCAGCGGCGTCTCTCGGCACATGCGCGACTGCTTGTGGCTAGACCGGTCATTATCACTTCTGGCTGGAGTGATGCACTTCCAGTTGAGAGTCTTGGGATGGCTCTTCACCCTCCTCCTGCTCCAACTCTGCTGCCGTCTAATTGGCTGCTTGCTGCTGAGTCATCGACGTCTCCCGACACATGCTAGGCAGCCTGTGGCCAGAATGGCTGTCGTCACTTCCAGTCCGGACGCATTTATATGGGGCTGCTCTTGCCCTTTGGAGAGGACTGAATGCAGGCCTCTTGCCTTTCGACTATGGGCCCTGTATTTTAAGGGAACAATACTCTTTGTGAGGTGTATGCCTGGGGACCCTGAACTAATGTTACTTTGGATTCAAGTCCATGTCCCCCCAAAACACAAAACTCTGGAAACCCCGTAAGTGCCATTATATAAATAGTGACTGCTTCACAATGTTGTGTATATATTGTGTGTTGTCTCATGCTGTTGTGTACTGTACGGTGTGCTAGTTTGGGGTGGCGCTGTATTCCACTGTTCTATTGTGTTTGTCTGCCTTGGATCACAGGATGTGTATTTCTATGGAGGGAGGGGGGATTCCTCCAGCAGCTCTCCTTGCTGATAAGACTGTGTGCTGATGAGACGTTGGATACACCTGACCTGTGTGTCCATTGTCATTGAACAGTTTGGCCTGCCCGGTTTTCCAAGGGTGGGGGGGTGTTTTGAAGTGGGATCTGTGTGACATGTTTTTGAATAAAGATTCATTCCTGCTTGACCCTCAAGACAGAGCATCTTGTCTCGTATTTGGGGGAGAATTATTCATATGGGTTCTTGTTCGGCTGATTGAAGTGTCCGGTAGCTGCCCTTGTGTTTGGGTATGGAATGTGCTAAATGACTTTAACCCCTTTCATACTCGGGGTGTCGTTACAAGTACACATTGCTCCGCTCCCCCATTACTCTCTATTTGCTCTGTCCATAAGAGGTAAGAATAGCAGGTTATCTATGGCCGCTTACTTTGCATCTATTTGGCCTTACTTATATTTATATTTTTAGCAATATTACATTGCCTTCCTGCTTCTCTTCCCTCTCTTTTTTTTATCAGGTATTGGCCATTTGAGCTATAGATTTCCCTCTTTGATACTGGACAGTGTTGTTTACTGGTTTTACAAACAGTAACATCTGCTGGCTTATATTGCTGCGATAGACTACCTTCTATCAAAGTGTATGCCCCCTATTACGTTTCCAGGATACTTCGCTTACCAGCTGTATATAGTGTTGGATATATGCCTGCATTAGCCATTTGGTAAGCCCTTGTTGTAATATCTTTGATATAAAGAGCTTTTAAATGTGCGTTTATGGTGCGCGACTGGCTATACGCTATGCCTGACCGGGTTCTATCTATGCATATTTATATGTTTGCCTTGTTTGGCATATGTATATACATTTCAATATATATGTTGCTAATACATTTTTCTTTATTATTTATTTTGAATATCTGGGACAACTTGTTAGATCTATACACAGCTTTTTTTGTAGCACAGTATGTAATATCCGAATGGCTATATATATATATATGTATATACTCTTTTTTGAGTCTATTTTATGGATATACTAGGTTTTTCTACATATATGGATGTGTCCCCACAGGAGGGTCCTGTTTTCTGCCCCCTAGTGGTCACTGGATTTGGGATTTTATTCCGCTGGATTTTATCAAAACGACCATTTCATTGTCTATATCTGTTTTTGTTTTATAGGCGTGTGCCTATAATGTCCATTTTTCAATTTCTAATTTTGCTTCTTCCTGCTTGTCAGGGCCAATTCTGGCACTTCGCTCCTACATGTAAAAAATCATCAATTTTTTGATAGAAAATTACTTAGAACCCCCAAACCTTATATATGTATTTTTTTAGCAGAGACCCTAGGCAATAAAATAAAAACGTTGCAACTTTTTATGTCACATGGTATTTGCGCAGCAATTTTTTAAACATATTTTTTGGGGGGCAAAAAAAACAGTTTCACAAATTAAAAAAAAAACACTAAAGTTAGCCCAATATTTTTGTATAATGTGAAAGATGAGTGTTACACTGAGTAAATATATAGCTAACATGTCACACTTGAAAATTGTGCACGCTCGTGGAATAGCGCCAAAATTTGATACTCAAAAATATACATAGGCAACACTTTAAATTTTTTTACAGGTTACCTGTTTAGAGTTACAGAGGAGGTCTTGGTACAGAATTATTGCTTTCGCTCTGACGTTCATGGCAATACCTAACATGTGTAGTTTGAATGCTGTTTACATATGTGGGCACGACGTAAGTATGCATTCGCTTCTGCGTGAGAGCACGTGGGGAGGGGGGCGCTTAGATTTTTTTTGTATTAATGTTTCTTTTATTTACTTTTTTGAATTTTTACACTTTCCCTTTAAAAAAAAAATGTAATCACTTTTGTTCATTTTACAAGGAATATCAACATCCCTTGTAATAGGAATAGTGCATGACAGGTCCTGATTATGGAGAGATGTGGGGTCAATAAGACTCCACATCTCTCCTCCAGGCTGGAAAGCATGTATATAAAAAACAACAAAAAAACAGGACAATCTCGGCTTTCCAGCTGAGTATATGGCAGTATTTACAACTCCGAGAGTCATACAGATGACTGGGGACCATTTGTTCCCCGGATATCTCTATGGTCAACTTCCACTGTCAGTGGATTCCTTCTTGGGCTCGCGGATCACATGGGCGAGCCATTAGAAGCATTGAAGGTCTGCGGGGGGGGCGGCCTGTAAGAACAATTAAGCGGCTGAATTGCTGCTATGATTGTTCTTACAGTGCAGGGAATCGCTGGCTGAAAAGAACGATACCGAGTTGATGCCTGTAGGTGCAGGCATCAGCCTGGTATAACCACTGAAAGGGGAGGACGTCCATCTATGCCCTCCCGGCAGGAAGTGGTTAATTTATACTGAGCTATTCATTCACAGTCTCAGAGTACATTTATGCCACTGCTCTGTACATGTTCATGTGCATGCATGGGATTGATGCCATTGTGGGACTGCCAATCAAGTGGCCAAAGGGTCCATATCCAGAAGGAAGACCAAGAGATAATGCCCATGACAACTGAGAATGCACCACGGTGCTGGGGGTTACATTCCACTCTAAAGATGGATACCAGTAGGGTAGACTGTATTGAATAACAGTACAGTTAATCTGAAAAAAGCAGTACAGTCACAATAAGCCGCAAGTGATATGTGTCCCCTCAAAGACACATAAAACAAGAATACCAAGCAGTTATGAAAAAGACATTTTTTAAATCAGGTTGACCCTACAAATGACATGAAAATAATGTAGGAGTAAAAGAAACGGAATGGTTAATGGAAGAAAAGGGGGAAGGGGTGGCACATATTCTAAGAATTCAAAGCTATGCAGTGCATTGTGGATTACAAAAAATCTCCTGGTGAATCTGTTAAAAAATTTACCAGGAATTTGAATATCAAACTCATAGGATCACATTCAGTGTTGCCAACCGTCAGTATTTTTACTGGCAGCCAATAAAAAATGGGCACTTTTCTCCTGCCAGTAAATACCAGTAAAAGGAAAGGGTAAAAAGAAAGGGTTGCCAGTAAAAAATATGGCTGTGACACTCGGCTTGGAACTGTGCATGGGCAATTCGGGTCCGGAGCCGGCTGAGTGCCTGCTACAGTGTGTTTGATCGGTGCAAGCAGGGGGTGCCTGAGTGTGTCATGTGATGTCATGGTGCAAGGGAGCCAAGTGGAGTGGCCGAAGCCTCATGTGTGAGTCTGCGGGACGGGAGCAAGGTAAGCCGGGAGCGGGACTGTCAGTGCTGTTTCGAATAGAGGGACCACCTGGTGTGGAGAGAGGCTGTCAGTGTAACTCAGGAGGGGAAGTGTTGTGTTGGTGTTCTGTACTGCTGCACACTGCTGTCAGTGTCACTGTGAGAGTCAGTTTCATGTGTGTGTGCCGCCCATTCTAATTTCTTGCCCTGCTGTGTCCTGTCCCTGAGCAATTTACTATATCAAAAATTAAATTTTTTGCCTTAATATCTACCTTAAATCACATTTGTAGTTGCAAATTGTACTTATTTGTAGCCTAAATACTAAAATTTGTACTTAAAACTGTAATTTTGTAACTTTTGAAAATGTCAGTAAAAGCTTGGCTGTGCCAGTAAATTTTGGGTGTTGTGTAAGTAAATTTTAATCTGGTAGGTTGGCAACACTGATCACATTGTAGTGATGATCTCAAACCCCATCCCTATCCAACACTTCTGTTTAGTGTCAGAGCTTTCCCACTCATTTCTGCACCCACGCATCCCGATTGGTTGATCATTGTTATAGGTTGCCTCATTTGGTAGGAGTGTAGGAGTTGGGATGGGGTAGGCCAAGCTACTTCGCTGCCAGGTAGTGCTAAAGCTTTGCCAATTCAGAACAGTTGGGTCAAGGAGAGCTTCTGATTTTTTTTTTATATAAAAGACAGACAAACAGTGCCAATCTAAGTGCAGCAATATTAATAACACATTTAATTGAGTAGTATTGCACTCACTGGAAATAGGATAAAAGCAGGCACATCTTTATGAGCAGCAGATGGACGTCAGGGATCCAGTGCGGTAATCAAGCAGTGCTATGGAGTCTTGCTCAGTGGCGCCAACGGTTTCCGGTGTCCCGGGCTAGACGTGAAGGGCGCAAGAGGAAGCCATCATACAAGAGGTCCCTGGTCTCTGAGGGAGGAGGCTGTGACATGCACGCGTTCGGTGCATGCGTGCTCTTTCATCAGGCATGGTCTTTTGTATTCATCCCAGAATTTCTTCTGCTCTTCAGCATGCTGCCTTCCCTGTGTCAGCTGTAATCCCTGTGGTCATTACCCAGGCTATGGACTTCCTTTTAAAACCCATCATCCCCACCATGAGTCATCCATAACTATATATCCTTGTATTATATTTACAGATACAATTCCAATAGTGACTCTTTGCTCCCCACTGGTTAGAACTTTTGTTCAGTATTCTGACACCACATTTTTCATCATCCCAGATGACACAGCTTTGCCTGCTGGAACACCCTAGTGCAACAATTCGTGTGTGTTTGCTTTTTTTTTTTTTTTTATAAAATGTCCTGTATAGTTAATAATGGAATGTTAATATCACAAAATTATTAAATCTTATTATTTATTTAGATCAGCTATGGAGCACCATATGCTGCACTGACCAACAGACGACTCTATCCATCCTTCTTCCATACCCTGCCCAGTGATCACGTTCAATTTCTGGCAGTTGTTAAGCTACTCAAACACTTTGGCTGGACATGGATCGGTGTCATTGTGTTTGATGATGATTATGGAGATAGTCAGACTCAGGAGTTGATATTGAGCGCTGCCAGCCATGATATCTGCTTTGAGTTTATTATTAAAATTCCAAATGATCAAGAAAATCAAATCAGAAAAGTACTTTATGAGAAAGCAGAGATTCTAAACAATTCAACCTCCCAAGTTGTTGTACTTTGTGGGAAATCTTCATATTACGTGAAGTACTTTCTAGAAGTGGAATGCAAAGTTCAGAGTAAGACATTTATTATGCCAGTAACGTGGACTTTTGACAGGTTTCTTCAACCACATAAAATACCATACCATGGAAGCCTACTGTTTACACCACCTCAAAAAAGCATACCACGTTTAAAGGAATTGTTGCAAAATGTTACCACTGCCAATTGTACTGATGACTTTTTACTAGAACACATTTCAGCATCCTCCTGCTGTTGTTTAACATCAGATTCATATTTCAATAGAATATATGAAGATAAATTCAAAGTTAAACTTCATAAATGTAATGCTATTCCTGACTTCTGGAAAAACATTAAACCTTTTGGAACCACATATCATGTGTATAAAGCTGTCTATGCCTTGGCACATTCTTTGCACGATATGGAAACTTATTTGTCCAGAAATTCCAAAGGCACCTTCCTGAAAAATCTGAAGCTAATGCAAGAGGTAATGTGTTTGTTACTGTCTTGTACACATAACTACTGCTATGTATTTTTTTTTTTTTACATCTTATTTTTTACCACAACATTTGGTTAAAGCAGAGTTCCACTGAAAAGTGGAAGCTCCACTTATCTGCCTCCTCCCTCCTCCGGAGTCACATTTGGCACCTTTCGGGGGAGGGGGGGGAGCAGGTACCGGTTTTTGACAGGTACCCATCCCCATTTCCGAGAGATCTCTCTGCAGCAAGATCACTCAGAGGTTTAGTCCCCTCCTCCTGCCCCCACCACCAGGCCATTCAGAAAGCAGAGCAGGCTTTGTACATGAGCAGTAGGGAACCAGCTGTGAAGCCGCGAGGCTTCACTGACAGTTCAATATACAAGCAATGGTGTTGGAAGCACCCGAGAGCTGATGGAAACATCGGCTGGGGTGCCGACATCGCTGGATTCCAGGACAGGTAAGTGTTCTAATATTAAAGGTCAGCAGATACAGCATGTGTTTTTTTCTTGCTGGGTGGGGGGCCTCCACTTTAATTTACTTAAATTATATCTAAATCCAAAACAAAACAAAAAAACTAAAAAATATACAGTAATATACAATCATATATATTGCAGTTTGCTTTTCCTAAGATCTGCTGGCTGCAGAAAAAGTAGTGCATCCCAAACAATAATAATATTTTTTTTTTTCTTAGCTCTCATGTCCACTGACTCCATCCCACCACTAATATATATTTGGGCAAACGTTTCTGGACATCAAACATCACATTTATATAAACATGTTGGACATCTGATTCCAAAACCATGACCATAACATCAGGCACATATCAATGCAATCTCCATTGAAAAACATTACCATTCAAAGACATTTTAGACAATTGTACATGTACAATTGTGCCAAATCTGGCTTCATTAAAGGCAATAAAGACATGGTTTGAGGAGTTTGGTGTGGAGGAACTCAAGTGCCCTGCACAGAGAATCCTGAACCCAGTTCTACTGAACACCTTTGAGATAAATAAAGACACTGATTGTGAACCAGATCTTTTCATTTAAAATCTGTACCTCTTTTGGATAGGTACAAAATCCCACAGACATTTTCCAAAAATGTACGTAAAAAGCGTTCTCAAATGAGATTTAACAATGTCATTGTTAAAAAGGGTGGGGGATTCTATATTAACCTCTTTAAGACCGGGCCTCTCTTTTAGATGGTGTTAAACAGTTTGCTAGAAAATGACTTAGAACCCCCAAACATTATACATTTTTTTTCTAACATCCTAGAGAATAAAATGGTGGTTGTTGCAATACTTTCTGTACACCGTATTTGCGCAGCGGTCTTACATGCGCACTTTTTTTTTTAAATACCCTTTTTTGAATAAAAAAATAAGACAACAGTAAAGTTAGCCCAATTTTTTTTTAGATTGTGAAAGATAATGTTACGCTGAGTAAATTGATACCCAACATGTCACACTTCAAAATTGCGCCCGCTCGTGGAATGGCGACAAACTTTTACCCTTAAAAATCTCCATAGGCGACATTTAAAAAATTCTACCGGTTGCATGTTTTGCATTACAGAGGTGGTCTAGGTCTAGAATCTTTGCTCTCGCTCTACCGATCGCGGCGATACCTCACATGTGTGGTTTGAACATCGTTTTCATATGCGGGCGCTACTCACGTATGCGTTTGCTTCTGCACGCAAGCTCGGCGGGACGGGGCGCGTTTTAAATTTTTTTTTTTTTTTATTATTTTGCCTTTTATTTTTTTATGTTTAAACTGTTTAAAAAAAATTTCACTTTTATTCCTATTACAAGGAATGTAAACATCCCTTGTAATAGAAAAAAAAGCAAGACAGGACCTCTTAAATATGAGATCTGGGGTCAAAAAGACCTCAGATCTCAAATTTTCAAAAAAATGCAATAAAAAAAAAATAAACAAAATAAATTGGCCCTTTAAGAACTATGGGCAGAGGTGACGTTTTGACATCGCTTCCACCCTGCAGTGTCATGGAGAGGGGTGGGGGCCATCTTCCCCTCACTCGTCTCCATGTCAGCTCAGGGGACAGATGCGATCGCCTCCGCCGCTGCCGATGGCTCCGGTAAGCAGCGGGGGACCCCTCTCCCGGCTCCGATAAAAGTGATCTTGTGGCGAATCCGCTGCAGAGACCACTTTTATCTTGTACCAGACCGCCGGCCGAACACGGGGATACCAGGTTTATGGCAGCTAGCTGCTGCCATAACAACGATATCCGTCCCCTAATTAGGGACGCACATCGGCGTGCAGCGGTCCGGAAGTGCCCATAAGTGCCCATAGTTTTCAAATAGGATGTCCAGCAAGGTACCTTGATAAAGGTGGGCTGCATCCCATCAATATTTTAGGTGCATCAAGAATTGCTTATCTGAGCGTTTTACTCTATTTAAGTCCTGTGTGCAGGTACAGCAACAGCAACATTGAAAATTAACTATACAAAAAAACACAGGCCCCTTCTAAGGGAAGGCACCCCATTTGTGTATGTGTGTTATATTCTAGAAGAGAGGGGTTCCTTACGTGATACAGTATCACGTAATCTGCTTTTTTTCATCTGCTTTGCATGTTGTGTTTTCAAGCTAATTTAAACCCTAGAAGTATCCACAATAATCTGGATGACTGTTTCATGTATTGGAGAAGGAAATAATAATACATATGTATGTAATTTAAGCTTAAAATATTGAATGGTGGAAAAGACTTGGTATACGTGCAATTTCACTTTTTTTTTTAGTTTTTAAGAAGAGTCCATTTTCAAGATCCCACTGGAGAAGAAGTATATTTTAATGAGAGAGGAGATATGGACGCATTGTATCATATATTCAGTTTTGGAATAAATTTTAATTATCAACGCGTATTTGTACATATGGGAAGTTACAATGCATCTTCTCCTGATGGAGAAGAATTTGTATTTGATGGATTACCACCAATATGGAAACATGGTGAGGTTTGTGTTTTGACTTGACTACTGATTTCTACATAGATGTGTTAAGTAGTGTAGGAGCTTGCCACTAGGGATGAGCCGAACACCCACCGGTTCGGTTCGCACCAGAACCTGCGAACGGACCAAAACGTTAGAACCCCATTGACGTCTATGGGACTCGAACGTTCAAAATCAAAAGTGCTCATTTTAAAGACTAATTTGCATGGTATTGTCCTAAAAAGGGTTTGGGGACCCGGATCCTGCTCCAGGGGAGATGTATCAATGCAAAAAAAACTTTTAAAAACGGTAGTTTTTTCGGGAGCAGTGATTTTAATGATGCTTAAAGTTAAAAAAAAAGTGAAATATTCCTTTAAATATCGTGCCTGGGGGGTGTCTATAGTATGCCTGTAAAGTGGCACGTGTTTCCCGTGCTTAGAACAGTCCCTGCACAAAATGTCATTTTTAAAGGAAAAAAAGTCATTTAAAACTGCTTGCGGCTTTAATGTAATGTCAGGTCCTGGCAATATGGATGAAAATCAGTGAGACAGACAGCATGGGTACCCCCCAGTCCATTACCAGGCCCTTTGGGTCTTGTATGGATATTAAGGGGAACCCCGCACCCAAATTAAAAAAAGGAAAGGCGTGGGGCCACCAGGCCCTATATACTCTAAACAGCAGTATACAGGCGGTGCAAACAAGACAGGACAGTAGGTTTGTTGTTAAGTAGAATCTGTTTGTAATTTTGAACTGGTACATTTTTAACGTGTTTAGCTCCAGCCAAAAAATCTATTTTAAGCTTTTTGGAAAACATAGGGAAGGGTTATCACCCCTGTGACATTTGTTTTGCCCTCTGTGCTCCTCTTCAGAAGATTTCACCTCACTTTTTGTCCCAATGACAAATGTTTTTTGAAAATTTGGGGTTTTTTGTGAAACAAGGATTGGTGATAAAGCATCAGTGGAAAGGAGAAACGTTTTTCCCATATTAACTCTTACAGGAGAGAATTTCCCTTCCTAGGGGTAGATTTCATCTCACTTCCTGTTGTCTCCTTCCGTTTGCAAGTAGTAGTTGTTTGTAAGTTGGATGTTTGAAAGTAGGGGCCTGCCCTATATACTCAGCAGAAACTTGGGCCTTAGGTGTTGTTGTGGCCACAACACTGTAAAGTGGGGTTCCACCCAAATTTTGAACATTATCTCTATGCATTCTCTTCCTTGCCTAGATGCTGACATGCTGTGTAAAAAAATTTAAATTGCCGTAATTACCTTTTTTTTTCTAATCTTCTTAGCACTTCCTGGTTTTCCTCCCATGGGAGTAGGCGTGTTTCTAGCCCCTCCCAGACCTCCCACAGTCCCCTGGGAGCTAGTCTCAGGCTTCCCAGCATGCATTGTGCAACAGCGTCATCACAACATCTCGGTGAATGCTGGGAGCACAGCATTCACCGCATCCAGGAAATACATGCTTGTGGGCTTCAATTGCCCACAATGAAGATGGAAACCGCCTTCAGTGAATTTTATAAGTTATTCTTTACAACGAAATCGGACACAGAAGGACTTATTACACAGAACATGTGAGTAGATAATCATGAGAAGAAAAGTTTGTGAATGAACTCCAAAAAAAAAAAACGATAGATAGGTGGACCCCGCCCTCACAGAGCCCTGCTGTGAAATATTAGATCAAGAATTGTAATTACATGCCCCTGTTGAACAGGGGCTGAAAAATTGGGCCTTAGGCACTGGTGCTGGTGCCACAACACTGCAACCCCTCACAGATACTCTAGTTGGAATGCAGAAACGAGCCCTGCTGCAAAGTATTGCATCAAAAATTGTAATTACATGCCCCTGTTAAACACTGTGCAGAGGTCGCACTACACTAGCTTGTAGTTTTAGCTGAGCACCGTGAGCAGGACGCACTGCACTAACTTGTAGCTTTAGCTGAACACTGTGCAGAGGTCTCACTACATTAACTTGTAGCTTTAGTGGAACACTGTGCAGAGGTCGTACTACACTAACTTGTAGTTTTAGCTGAACACTGTGCAGAGGTCTCACTACACTAACTTGTAGCTTTAGCTGAACACTGTGCAGAGGTCTCACTACACTAACTTGTAGCTTTAGCTGAACACTGTGCAGAGGTCTCACTACACTAACTTGTAGTTTTAGCTGAACACTGTGCAGAGGTCGCACTACACTAATTTGTACTTTTAGCTAAACACTGTGAGCAGGACGCACTACACTAACTTGTAGCTTTAGCTGAATACTGTGCAGAGGTCTCACTACACTAACTTGTAGCTTTAGCTGAACACTGTGCAGAGGTCTCACTACACTAACTTGTAGTTTTAGCTGAACACTGTGCAGAGGTCGCACCACACTAACTTGTAGTTTTAGCTGAACACTGTGAGCAGGACGCACTACACTAACTTGTAGCTTTAGCTGAACACTGTGCAGAGGTCTCACTACACTAACTTGTAGTTTTAGCTGAACACTGTGCAGAGGTCACACCACTCTAACTTGTAGTTTTAGCTGAACACTGTGAGCAGGACGCACTTCACTAACTTGTAGCTTTAGCTGAACACTGTGCAGAGGTCGCACCACACTAACTTGTAGTTTTAGCTGAACACTGTGAGCAGGACGCACTGCCCTAACTTGTAGCTTTAGCTGAACACTGACCACTAACTAACAGGGGCTGAAAAATTGGGCCTTAGGCACTGGTGCTGGTGCCACAACACTGCAACCCCTCACAGATACTCTAGTTGGAATGCAGAAACGAGCCCTGCTGCAAAGTATTGCATCAAAAATTGTAATTACATGCCCCTGTTAAACACTGTGCAGAGGTCACACTACACTAGCTTGTAGTTTTAGCTGAGCACCGTGAGCAGGACGCACTGCACTAACTTGTAGCTTTAGCTGAACACTGTGCAGAGGTCTCACTACATTAACTTGTAGCTTTAGTGGAACACTGTGCAGAGGTCGTACTACACTAACTTGTAGTTTTAGCTGAACACTGTGCAGAGGTCTCACTACACTAACTTGTAGCTTTAGCTGAACACTGTGCAGAGGTCTCACTACACTAACTTGTAGCTTTAGCTGAACACTGTGCAGAGATCTCACTACACTAACTTGTAGTTTTAGCTGAACACTGTGCAGAGGTCGCACTACACTAATTTGTACTTTTAGCTAAACACTGTGAGCAGGACGCACTACACTAACTTGTAGCTTTAGCTGAATACTGTGCAGAGGTCTCACTACACTAACTTGTAGCTTTAGCTGAACACTGTGCAGAGGTCTCACTACACTAACTTGTAGTTTTAGCTGAACACTGTGCAGAGGTCGCACCACACTAACTTGTAGTTTTAGCTGAACACTGTGAGCAGGACGCACTACACTAACTTGTAGCTTTAGCTGAACACTGTGCAGAGGTCTCACTACACTAACTTGTAGTTTTAGCTGAACACTGTGCAGAGGTCACACCACTCTAACTTGTAGTTTTAGCTGAACACTGTGAGCAGGACACACTACACTAACTTGTAGCTTTAGCTGAACACTGTGCAGAGGTCGCACCACACTAACTTGTAGTTTTAGCTGAACACTGTGAGCAGGACGCACTGCCCTAACTTGTAGCTTTAGCTGAACACTGACCACTACACTAACTTGTAGTTTTAGCTGAACACTGTGCAGAGGTCACACTAAACTAACTTGTAGCTTTAACTGAACACTGTGAGGAGGACGCACTACACTAAATGTAAATAGTCTAGCTGCCTGACTGTGGTACTAATAGGATCAAAAGAACACCAGCAATTTTCTTCAGGTAGCTGTAAATACTGTAACAAGACAAGCCTGCCTGTGAGTAGGAAGATAATAGGAACGGATCTAGCTAAACTGAATACAGTGTATATATATATATATATATATATATATATATATTATGGTCGGAGCCCTATGTCCGATATGGACATAGATAACATTTGTAGTTAACATAAAACTTACCATCGGAAATAGACCTGGAAGTGTGGACTTACCATATGAAATGGACCTGAAAGTGTGCCTTGGTCTAATGGCCGGTATGCCAAAATAAGGGGGCATACCCTGGTTTTAAGAAATGATTATTCTGTAGAGAGAAATGAAATGAAATGAATGAATGAAATGAATGCCTTGAAATGGGGATGGGAGGGTGGGTATCGCGCACAGGAAACCGACAAGCACCACAGGTGAGCGGGCTGCTTAAATACCCCCCGGGCTCCTCCCATAAATTCAGGCCACCATACTGGCCTTCCTACTTATGGTCGGAGCCCTATGTCCGATATGGACATAGATAACATTTGTAGTTAACATAAAACTTACCATCGGAAATAGACCTGGAAGTGTGGACTTACCATATGAAATGGACCTGAAAGTGTGCCTTGGTCTAATGGCCGGTATGCCAAAATAAGGGGGCAAAAACATTCAGGTAGGGGTATAATATTTTTGGTTTTCAGGTATTCATTGAGCCAGTTTGGAGAATGCCTGTGCCATCTCTACTTGAGGATTGGGTATATACCGGGCGAAGCAGGCTGATTTCCACCTGCCTAGTCTTTTGATGACGTGGTCTGGAACCCCATGGCGGGATGCTGCGGAGGCTGCTCCAATGCGAAAGGAGTGTCCGGAGTACTGACTGGGGTTAAGGTGAAGATTGCGGAGAAGTATCCTTATGTGTTTTACAAACTGACATGCGTTTAAGGGTTTAACTGGGAATGGTAGAAGAGGACTGGTGTCCGGTTGTTCAGGCAGGAGTGAGAGGAGACGGTTAAGTACGGTGACTGGACACCAGCTGTTATTGGTTCTGTAGAGGTGAATGTCCACTCCAGAGCCTGTTTGCTGGGTTTTAGAAACCTCGAGGTGCAGGATGAAATGGCCTTGGTGGCGAAGCAAGTGCCGTCTGCATAATACTTGGTCTGTGGGGTTGTTATAGGTGAATTCGCCAGGTCGCAAGAACCCATAGTAAGCCAACTATATGGCTGCTTGTAGTACCGTGCTGGGCAGCAGACCGAATGGCGAAGTAGCCAGAATAGTCGACATATCCCTGAAGATGGGCCCGTAATGGGTAAGCGCTTAGTGCTGATCTCTGGTTGTTGTTTCCTGGATGCCCCTTAGGATGGCTCGTATAGCGTGTGATGAGAACAGTAAAGATTTTGTGGGGTCTTCCGGGGTCACGAAATGTTGTATGCCGGCTAGGTATAGCCGAATAGTATTGTACGATAAGGCCAGCTGAGTGTGGCAGTATGAAATGAAGGCCAGTACCTGTTTGACATCTATTGGTCCTTTACGGCAGGATGTGAGAAATTGTGTTATGAGAGAGTGAGTGATTGATGAGCTGCGTTGCTCCTTGTAATTGTTGAACTAGTCCAGGGTCAGTTGTGACCAGGCAGGGATAGGGGCCGACGCTGGATTGGCTCCGGGAATCTGTCTGAAAAGGAGGTGTAGTTAAAACGTGACAGTACGTCAGCAGCTAAATTGTATCTGCCTGGAATAATGCACAGTGTATGTTAAACTGATGCTGTAAGGACAGTTGTACCAATCTGCGCAGGAAGGACATGACTGCTAGGGACTTGGACCTGCCTTTGTCGATGATGTCTGCCGTGGCCTAATTGTCAGTGGTGAAGATTACTGTTTGCCCTGTCCAATGGTGACCCCAGAGTTGTGCCGCTGCCACTATGGGATAGAGTTCGAAGAGGGAAGATGTTTGAATAAAGCCGGGTATCAACAGTATCTGTTGAGGCCAGGGTCCTGAAAACCAATGATGGCCAAAAATTGCCGCGAAACCTGTGGTGGCTGCAGCATCTGTCACCACCTGGGGTGACAGGGCTGAAACCATGGGTATAATTAGGGATATACCATTCCAGGACGGGAATTCGTCCCACATAGATAGGTCCGCTATTGCTGCGGAGTCTAGATTTAAGATCTGATCGGGGTCTTGTGTTTCTGGCAGGAATCTCAGCAGGCGTGGCACGAAGGTGCGGCCTTGTGGAATAATTCGCATGGCGAAATTCAGCATTCCCAGGAGAGATTGCAACTGCTTCTTGGTACACCCCTTGGTGTGGGTGAATTTGTGAAGGACCGCCTTAATGCGGGTTAGTTTGTCGAGGGGGAGACTGGCTTGCATAGCGCAGGTGTCTAAGCTGATCCCGAGAAAGGTGATGTTATGTGTTGGGCCTTCTACTTTGTGCTCGGCGATGGGAACATTGAGTTTTTCCGAATATCGCTCTGAGTTTGTCGAGGTCTCCTGGGGGCTTGCTGGGAGGTTCTATTAGTAGGAAGTCGTCAGGGTAATGGATGACTTCTTGTCACTGAGCCTTGTGTAACAGTATCCAAGCAAGAGACTGAGCGAATGTGTCGAAGAGCCAAGGGCTACTCTTCGAACCGAACGTCAGTTTTGTGGCCTAAATAATATGCCTCCTTCCACTTGATGCCATGCCAGCACCAAAGGGATGGGTGGATAGGCAGGAGCTTAAAGGCATCCGAGATGTCGGCTTTGGAAAGCACCTGTAGCTGCTTTGATGACTGCTTGTATCGCCATGTCTACGGAGGAATATTTTATGGAGAATTCTTCGGAGGGAATCAGGGAATTGAGACTGGGGATGTGGGAAGAATGAGGTGCAGACAGGTCGTACACCAAACGTAATTTATTTGTGAATTTGCCCTTGACAAGCCCCAACAGGGCTGACTCTCCAAGTGCTGAGAGGGGGCTGAGTGAAAGGGCCTATAACGTACTCTCGGTCTAGTTCTGTTTGTAAGAGCCGATCTATGGTTTGTTCGTCGATGGCTGCTGAACGAAGATTCCCACATTCGTACATACTGTGGGGTAGTGAAATGAGGCCGGTGTGAAAGCCTACTGTGAAGCCCTGAATAAGGTAGGTGGCCAGAGAGGGGGTGGGATGTGAGGTGAGGTAGAGTCTTAGCCATAAGACGTTGCTTCGGTTTAGTCATGCCCTCTTCTGTTGTTTGACTTCGCACAAGTTCCTTGGGTGCGCTCTTTAGCATAAGGTGCAGATGTGGAGTAGGCGGCACTGACTGACGTTGCAGGACCCATAATTTGTAATTATTGCAGATGGCTGCCCCTCCCATGGTTCGGACTGGGCGTCCGAATTTGTCCACCTGAGGCGTTTGTTCAGGGGCCGACTGACCCTGAAGTGCACCGGAGGTAGAGGGAAATTCGAAAGGACGTTTGAAAGTCGCATTGGCGCACCAGGTGGCAGTGTGGGTGGAGGTCTGGCAAATCGCACCTAGGGGTGAGCGTAAGCCGGAAAAATGGCGGCAGAAGAGCTCTGTGTCCATGAGACTCCAATTTGTTGTTGTTTGGAACTGTGTGAGTCTGGCGGCAGCCTTTGCGGAAAAGGAACGGTGGTACTCGTAAAAGGAAAATCCTCCATACTTGTGGCCCAAGTCTACTACCGTATGGAGATACAATCCAGCTCTTCCCTTCTGCTGGGGGCGGCTGAGCATAGAACGTCTCTCAGCATGCCAAAGGCCAAGGTGGTGACAATTCGTGAAGGGATTGCTAACTAACTTGAAGCAATGATCTGTATGGTGCTTGCAATCTTGTGACAATGAAATGATTCGAAATGTTTGCCTTGATTATGAAATGAATGAACTGCATGACAGAGGTCCGGCCTGGTCGTGTCATGATTTGTTCGACCGTGAACCGGGCTCTGGAGCATGTATTGAAATGAGGCAACTGAAAATATTGGTGCTCCTGGGACGAGTCGGTGCCTGTTAGATGCATCTGGATTCGAATCGGAGTGCAGTATGAAATGAAATGAGAGAAATGATTATTTTGACCGAGGCTCGAATTGGTTGTGCCGTGTTAGCGACTGGCAACCAACCGAGCTCTGGTATAGATATGAAATGCGATCGGAACCAGTGATGCATGCCGTGACGAATCGGTGCACCTCAGATGCGACTGGTTTCGAAACGGTGATGTGTTGTGGGAATGAAATGGTAGAAATTGCATGACAGCGATATGGATCAATCCCCCGATGTCTGTGACTAGCTATGATCCGGACTCTGGAGCATGTATCAGAAATGAGGCCGAGCCCTGGGGCACGCCGTAATGAATCGGTGCATCGGAGATGCGACTGGATTCGAAACGGAGCGCGGTAAGTGAGGGTGTAACATATCGTTTGCCATGACGGAGGCTCGAATCGGTCGTGCTATTGTAGCGACTGACTGTGAATCGGACTCCGGAGCATGTACTGAAATGTGGCCAATCCTGGGCACGCCGAGACGAATCGGTGCATTTTCATGCGACTGAATTCATGTCTGAACGTGATACGTGGAAATGAAATGATAACCATGACAGAGGTACAATGACTGATAAAACGTAACTCTGGAGCATGTATAGAAATGAGGCCAATCCTGGGGCACGCCGAGATGAATCGGTGCATTTTTCATGCGACTGAATTCATGTCGGAACGTGATACATGGAAATGAAATGATAACCATGACAGAGGTACAAATGACTGAGGAAACGTAACTCTGGAGCATGTATAGAAATGAGGCCAATCCTGGGGCACGCCGAGACGAATCGGTGCATTTTTCATGCGACTGAATTCATGTCGGAACGTGATACATGGAAATGAAATGATAACCATGACAGAGGTACAAATGACTGATGAAACGTAACTCTGGAGCATGTATAGAAATGAGGCCAATCCTGGGGCACGCCGAGACGAATCGGTGCATTTTTCATGCGACTGAATTCATGTCGGAACGTGATACATGGAAATGAAATGATAACCATGACAGAGGTACAAATGACTGATGAAACGTAACTCTGGAGCATGTATAGAAATGAGGCCAATCCTGGGGCACGCCGAGACGAATCGGTGCATTTTTCATGCGACTGAATTCATGTCGGAACGTGATACATGGAAATGAAATGATAACCATGACAGAGGTACAATTGACTGACAATAACGTAACTCTGGAGCATGTATAGAAATGAGGCCGTAATAACTGGGGCACACCGGAACGAATCGGCGCATTTTTGGTGCGACTGGATTCGAATCGGAGCGCGGTAGGTGACTGAAATGAGAAATGATTTGAAATGTCAGAATTGAGTTTAGAAATGTTTCAGAAATGAGAAATGATTTGAAATGTCAGAAATGAGTTTAGAAATGTTTCAGAAATGATTTGAAATGTCAGAAATGAGTTTAGAATGTTTCAGAAATGAGAAATGATTGGTATCGAACTAACTTGCTTTGATAATTTACCACTTGCGACTGGCTATGGCTGTCTATCGATACCGACATGCTAGAAATGAAGCGACGTCAGCGTCGCTGTGCTGTCGAATTTGTAACATATCGAAAGTACGAGCGATATACATTGCAGTTTGTGAGATGCGGGTGAAACGAAATTTGAACTCACGGTTTTGTGACATGATATGAAAACGAAAAGTCCGACGGGACCTTACCTGCGACAGCCAAGCCAGACGCGTGGTACAAACTAGGAACGAAAAACGCGGACTTCGAAAGTTTTGAGTACGGAGTATCGAATACGGGAACTTGCGAGGCAAGAACTTGCGGACGCTGGTATATCGAATAGTCGGCCTAGTGACGTATATCGCGCACAGGAAACCGACAAGCACCACAGGTGAGCGGGCTGCTTAAATACCCCCCGGGCTCCTCCCATAAATTCAGGCCACCATACTGGCCTTCCTACATATATATATATATATATATATATATATATATATATATATATACAACACCTGGGATGCATATATATACACAATACACTATAAGTGCAGCTAACTCACTGACTGTCCTGCCTAATCTAGCTAACTCAAATGAAATGACACTGTCTCTCTCTCTCTCTATCTAAGCACGCCGGAACACACTACACAGGGCCGCCGTGCAGGCGGCATTATATAGTGTGGGGCGTGTTCTAAACCCCCTGAGCCATAATTGGCCAAAGCCACCCTGGCTTTGGCCAATTACAGCTCTCTCTACCGACGGCGCTGTGATTGGCCAAGCATGCAGGTCATAGTGCATGCTTGGCCAATCATCAGCCAGCAATGCACTGCGATGCCGCAGTGAATTATGGGCCGTGACGCGCCACACAAATTTTTGCGCGAATGGCCCATATTGTTCGCAATTCGGCGAACGATCGAACAGCCGATGTTCGAGTCGAACATGGGTTTGACTCCAACACGAAGCTCATCCCTACTTGCCGCTAATTCCCTCAAACATTCCTATTGACCTATCACCAAGATGGACTGTATAATTAGGCAGAAGGGATGTGCAGGTAGGAAAGGATGGACAAGCTTTAGTACTTTGAGAAAGTTTTGCAAATTGGTAATTTCTCTGCTTCACTGATGTGCACTGATAAGGCTGCACTGATGGGCACTAATAGACAGCAATAATAGGCACTGATAGGCTGCAATTATGGGCCCTGTTGAGGCAGCACTGATGGGCACTGATAAGGAGGCACTGTTGAGCCTGGCACTGATAGGTACTGATAGGAAGCCCGATGGGCACTAATAGGCCACACTGAAGGGCACTGATAGGCGACACTGATGGGCACTGATAGGTGGCACTGATGGACACTGATTGACAGCACTAATGGGCACTGATTGGCACTGATTTGCAGCACTGATAGGCACTGATAGACAGCACCTTTGGGCACTGTTGGGGCTGCACCGATCATCAGAACACTGATGAACAGTGTCCTGATGATCAGTGCAGATTTACCCTTTCACACTAGCCAGTTACATGGCTCTTTCCTCTCCTTACACTGTGACAGCATGAGGAAAGGAATGCTGATAACCGGCAAGTATGTTTACATCGTGATCAGCTGTTATTGGACACAGCTGATCACATGGTAAACAGCCACTGTGAATGGCTCTTTACCCCAATCACTGAGCGCGTGGGTGCACGCCGCAGTGCGTGGTTCTGGGAGGACGTCATATGATGCCCTCCCAGAACTGGACAACCACGCTATAGTGGGGTCAGCAAATGGTTAAACAGCTAGTAGTAGTTGGTCACATTCAACTAGACGTTGTTCTGTAATGTTGAAGATATTTTGTAACTTCTCCAAGCCAATTCTTCAGCTCTAATGAGTTTCAGAAAAATACCCCAACATTTACTGCATATCCACACCACAAAGACACCTTAACCACTTAGCAACCAGACCAAAGCCAAATGACATCTGCTGGGCAGTTGCTTAACTCTGGGACGGCGTACTATGATGTACTCCCAGAATCCCACTCTCGCGTGCCCCCTGGGGAGCGCAACACGAGAACACCTGCGGACCCGGCGCATCACGGATCACGGTAAATGGCCGATGATCATGGCCGTTTACCATGTGATCACTCCGTCAAATGACGGAGCGATCACATGTAAGCAAACCGGCATCATGTCATGATGCCGGTTCCTCTCTCCCCTCTGTGTACAAATCGGTACAGTGTGAGAGGAGAGGGGGAGGGATGGCAGCAGCGCTGTGGGCTGGATCTGTAGTGCCCACGGCTCTGCTCAATGACAATTGCAGTCACATGCAGCCATCCATCCATCCATGCTCAGTCATCCCTCCATGCTCAGCCATATTGCAATACCCTGTACTACTCTGCAATACTCTGCAATACCCTGCCATACTCTGCAATATCCCGCAATACTCCGCAATACCCTGCAATACTCTGCAATACCCTGCAATACTCTGTAATACCCCGCAATACTCTGCAATACCCAGCCATACTCTGCAATACCCCGCAATACTCTGCAATACCCCGCAATACTCTGCAATATCCTGCAATACCCTGCAATATCCTGCAATACTCTGCAATACCCTGCAATACCCTGCAATACTCTGCAATCCCCTGCAATACTCTGCAATACCCCGCAATACTCTGCAATACCCTGAAATACCATGCAATACCCCGCAATACTCTGCAATACCCTGCAATACTCTGCAATACCCTACAATACCCTGCAATACCCCGCAATACTCTGCAATACCCCACAATACTTTGCAATACCCTGCAATACTCTGCAATACCATGCAATACCCCACAATACCCCGCAATACTCTGCAATACCCTGCAATACTCTGCAATACCCTGCAATACCCCGCAGTACCCCGCAGTACCCCGCAATACTCTACAATACCCTGCAATACTCTGCAATACTCTGCAATACCCTGCAATACCCTGCAATACTCTGCCATACCCTGCAATACTGTGCCATACTCTGCAATACCCTGCCATACCCTGCCATACCCTGCAATACCCTGCCATACTCTGCAAAACCCAGCCATACTCTGCAATACCCAGCCATACTCTGCAATACTCTGTGATACGCAGCCATACTCTTCCATAACCAGCCATACCCAGTCATACTCGGCGATACCCTGCAATACCCTGCCATACTCAGCCATACCCAGCCATGCTCAGCCATACTCGGCTGTACTCGGCCTCTGTATATGGCCAGGCTGTGGAAGTCTCACACATGTGGTATCACCGTACTCAGGAGGAGTAGGAGAATCTATTTTGGGGTGTCATTTTTGGTATGTACATGCTATGTGTTAGAAATATTGTATAAATGGACAACTTTGTGTTAAAAAAAAAATGCGTTTTAACCACTTCCCGCCGGCCGTCATACGACGTCCTTGACTTTGTGTGGGGATATCTGAATGATGCCTGCAGCTACAGGCATCATTCAGATATCAGCTTTTTCACTACACCATTTTTCCTACACCATAAGAAGGAACATAGCGGCTGTTCCACTGCTTGATCGTTCTTACAGGAGGTGAGAGGGGACATTCTCCCCCTCCCCCCGCCCTCCGGTGCTTCTACCGACTCATCGCTACGATCGAAGACAGGATCGTTTTTTTTTTTTCAGGCTTTCCAGCCTAAAGGTGAGATATGGGGTCTTATTAACCCCATATCTCACTGTAAAGAGGACCTGTCATGCCATATTCCTATTACAAGGGATGTTTACATTCCTTGTAATAGGAATAAAAGTGATCAAATTTTATTTTTTGGGAAAAAAGCATCAAACTAAAATAAATAAAGTAAAATAAACAATAAAAAAAAAAGTAAAGCGCCCTTGTCCCCGCGTGCTCGCATGCAGAAGCGAACGCATTCGTAATACGCAATAATTTTGGCCCTAGACCTCCTCTGTAACTCAAAACATGTAACCAGTAAAAAATTTTAAAGCGTCGTCTATGGGGATTTTTAAGTAGTGAAGTTTGGCGCCATTCCACGAGCGTGTGCAATTTTGAAGGGTGACATGTTAGGTATCTACTTACTCGGCGTAACTTCATCTTTCACATTTTGCAAAAACATTGGGCTAACTTTACTGTTTTGGTTTTTTTTAAGCACAAAACTGTTTTTTTTCCCAAAAAAATGAGTTTGAAATACTGCTGCGCAAATACCGTGTGAGATAAAAAGTTGCAATGACCGCCATTGTATTCTCTAGGGTCTTTGCTAAAAAAACATATATAACGTTTTGGGGTTCTATGTAATTTTCTAGCAAATAAATGATGATTTTTACATGTAGGAGAGAAATGTCAGAATTGGCCTGGGTGCTCCAGAACACCTGAAGGTGCTCCCTGCATGTTGGACCTCTGTATGTGGCTACACTGTGTAAAAGTCTCACACATGTGGTATCGCCATACTCGGGAGTAATAGCAGAATGTGTTTTGGGGTGTAATTTGTGGTATGCATATGCTGTGTGTGAGAAATAACCTGCTAAAATGACAATTTTGTGAAAAAAAAAAAGAAAAAAAATCTTGATTTTGCAAAGAACTGTGGGAAAAAATTACAACTTCAAAAAACTCACCATGCATCTTTCTAAATACCTTGGAATGTCTTCTTTCCTAAAAGGGGTCATTTGGGGGGTATTTGTACTTTTCTGGCATGTTAGGGTCTCAAGAAATTAGATAGGCCGTCAGTACTTCAGGTGTGATCAATTTTCAGATATTGGCACCAGAGCATTTGGACTCTATAACTTTCACAAAAAACAAATAATATACACCGATTTGGGTTGTTTTTACCAAAGATATGTAGCGGTATAAATTTTGGCCAAAATTTATGAAGAAAAATTACTAATTTGCTACATTTTATAACAGAAACGAAGAAAAATTCATTTTTTTACAGAATTTTTGGTCTTTTTTCTTTTATAGCACAAAAAATAAGAACCCAGCGGTGATTAAATACCACCAAAAGAAGGCCCTATTTGTGTGAAAAAAAGGACACAAATTTCATATAGGTACAGTGTTGCATGACTGAATAATTGTCATTCAAAATGTGAGAGCACCGAAAGCTGAAAATTGGTCTGGTTATTAAGGGGGTTTAAGTGCCCAAGGGTCAAGTGGTTATAAATATAAATATAGCGCTTGCAGACACAATAAGTGAAAATGAGAATATATATAAAAAAAATATCAATGGTAAAACAAAACAAAGTCCAAAGTAAGTGACTAAAGGTGCTCCAATCCAAAGTGAAGGGAAAAGGTGCTTCAGAAAATTCAGGTGCAAAACACCCCCTCACGTATCCCCACTCACCAGATCAAAACGACCCCAGCTTTTCAGTCTGGTGGGTCACTTAAGGCTTGGTATGGATGTCTTATGCCGCGTACACATGGTCGGACTTTTCGGCTACAAAAGTCCAACAGCCCGTCCGACAGACTTTCGACGGACTTTTGGCGGACTTGCGGCAGACTTTCTAAAGAACGGACTTGCCTACATACGATCACACAAAAGTCAGACGGATTCGTACCTGATGACGTACACCGGACTAAAATAAGGAAGTTGATAGCCAGTAGCCAATAGCTGCCCTAGCGTGGGTTTTTGTCTGTCGGACTAGCATACAGACGAGCGGATTTCTGGGTCCGGCGCAGTTACGACGTAAAGATTTGAAGCATGTTTCAAATCTAAAGTCCGTCAGATTTGCGGCTGAAAAAGTCCACTGAAAGTCTGGGGAAGCCCACACACGATCGGATTGTCAGCCAGCTTTGGTCCGTCGGTGTCCATCGGACTTTTGTAGAGGAAAAGGCCGACCGTGTGTACACGGCATTAGAGTGGCAGGTAAGAAGTCAGGTCATCAGATCCAGGATTCCTTGGTGAAGTTACTCAGCCAGACAAACAAGTACCCAGAGATAAAAAAGAATTTAACTGATAGTGGAGCTGTTAGTATAAAAACGCCTTAGTCCATCCATCATGGAATGTGTCTAGGGAGATGTTGATTGTCCAAATTCAGGATGGACAGTCAACTTCTGCTTTGGCAACAAATAGTGATTGGCAGGGGCGTTGCTAGGTCTACAAAAGATCTGGGGCTAGAGCCCATAGCAGCGAAGTAAAGAAAGTCATATGCTTGGGTGGGCATACACATGTATATAATATGCGGATGAGGACATGGTACAGATGTCAGAGGCTGCGGACATGGTACAGGATAGAAGCTACGGACATGGTGCAGATAATTAGAGAATATGGATGGATTACAGGAGATAATCAGAGACTGTGGATGGATTACCGGAAATAATCAGAGACTGCGGATGGATTGCAGGAGATAATCAGAGACTGCGGATGGACTACAGGAGATAATCAGAGACTGTGGATGGATTACAGAAGATAATCAGAGACTGCGGATGGACTACAGGAGATAATGAGAGACTGCGGATGGATTACAGGAGGTAATCGGAGACTGCAGATGGACTACAGGAGATAACCAGAGACTGTGGATGGACAACAGGAGATAATCAGAGACTGTAGAAGGATTACTCTTATCTTCGGGTCCCTACTCCCCTACATCAGTGACTTCCTTCAGATTCTTTTCATCAGATGGCAGGGCGGTCTGACTGTGGCGTGGAGCTGTCATGCACTGACCTTAACTTTCTGGTGCATTTCAGGGCACTGAGGGTAGGAATTGGTCCTCTTCTCCTCCCGCTCCTTGCAGTACATTTTACATTGGGATCACCAATGATCACCTTTTTATCACCAAGCCAGGTGAGAGGTCACCGCCCCCTGCCCAAGCTGAGATGGGCCAAGATTAGATGTCAGTGGACCGCCCCTCCCCTGCCCACACTGAGATGTCGGCGAACAGCCCTGCTCCCCCACGCCGAAATGCCAGCAGAACTTGCCGCCCCATCCGAAACAAGCCAAGCCGAGATCTAAGGTGGCTTGGAGAGAGGAAAAAGGAGGGTGGAGGGGGGAGCGGGAAACAGGGAGCATGATAGCGGCGGCGGCTGGATCTACACAGGAGCTTGCCTTGCTCCCGTCCATTGAAAATTACAGGCCGGACAGGGACGAGCGCAAAGCTCCCTTTTTTCACAAACGTAACTGCTCTGGGGGGTTCAGACACCCCAAATCCCTGCCCCTAATCTACGTCCATGCCCGGTAAGAGACTCAGGGCTATAGCCCCAGAAGCCACCCCTAGCAACGCCACTGGTGATTGTATTACAGCAGTACTAAACCCAAAATCAAAAATGTATTAAATTATATAGATGTGGTAGCTGCAATAATTTTCTTTTTTAGTCTTTTCTTCCTTTATTTTCATCTGGTGATCTGTTCAGTAGCACACTTCCTGTCTTAGGGTGTCTCACTCTGGATGGATGAGCAACATAGACACCTTTAGATAGCAGTGTAGCCAATCTGAGAAGAGCGTAGTCTTAGATGCCCAAGCAGAATAAATAGAATTGACTAACAAATTAGGCTGTTACAACAACATTTTATCCTTTGGGATAAAAGTTTTACATAAAATGATAAAAGTCAACTTGTCATTGGTAAATAGTTGTGCTCTCACCGACCCGCGCAGGATGACATGGTGCCAGGACTGATCTTGGTGACGTCAGCAGAGAGTGGACTGAATATATAGTCTACACTAAATACAGAGTATATATATATATATATATATACATATATATATATATATATATATATATATATATATATATATATATATACATATTTATACATATATATATACATATATATACATATATATACATATATATATATACATATATATATATATATATATATATATATATATATATATATATACATACATACATACATACAGTGCCTTGCAAAAGTATTCACCCCCTTGGCATTTTTCGTGTTTTGTTGCCTCACAACCTGGAATTAACATGGATTGTTTGAGGATTTGCATCATTTAATTTACAGAACATGCCCACAACTTTGAAGAGTTTTTTTTTTTTATTGTGAAGCAAACAACAAATAGGACAAAATAACAGAAAAAGTCAATGTGCATTACTATTCACCCCCCTAAAGTCAATACTTTGTAGAGCCACCTTTTGCGGCTATCACATCTCCAAGTCACTTTGGATAAGTCTCTATGAGCTTGCCACATCTTACCACTGGGATTTTTGCCCATTCCTCCTTGAAAAATTGCTCCAGCAACTTCAAGTTGGATGGTTTGCGCTTGTGAACAGCAATCTTTAAGTCTGATCACAGATTTTCTATTGGATTGAGGTCTGGGCTTTGACTAGGCCATTCCAACACATTTACATGTTTCCCCTTAAACCGCTCAAGTGTTGCTTTAGCAGTGTGTTTGGGGTCATTGTCCTGCTGGAAGGTGAACCTCTGTCCTAGCCTCAAATCACACACAGAGTGGTACAAATGTTTATCAAGAATATCCCTGTATTTAGCACCATCCATCTTTCCCTCAACTCCAACCTTTCCCAGTCCCGACTGCTGAAAAACATCCCCACAGCATGATGCTGCCACCACCATGTTTCACTGTGGGGATGGTGTTCTTTGGGTGATGTGATGTGTTGGGTTTTCGCCAGATATAGCGTTTTCTTTCATGGCCAAAGAGTTAGATTTTAATCTCATCAGACCAGGGCACCTTCCTCCATACATTTTGGGAGTCTCCCACATGCCTTTTCTCAAACTCAAAACTTGCCATTTTGTTTTTTGCTGAAAGTAATGGCTTTCTTCTGGCCATTCTGCCATAAAGCCCAACTCTATGGAGCGTATGGTTTATTGTCATCCTATGTACAGATACTCCAGTCTCTGCTGTGGAACTCTGCAGCTCCTCCAGGGTTACCTTAGGTCTCTGTGCTGCCTCTCTGAGTAATGCCTTCCTTGCCCGGTCCGTGAATGTTGGTGTGCGGCCCTCTCTTGGCAGGTTTGCTGTTGTGCCATGTTCTTTCCATGTGGTTATGATTGATTTGATGGTGCTCCTAGGGATCATCAAAGATTTGGATATTTTTTTATAACCTAACCCTGACTTGTACTTCTCAATAGGGATGAGCTTCGTGTTCGAGTCGAACCCATGTTCGACTCGAACATCGGCTGTTCGACCGTCCGTCGAATTGCGAACGTTATGGGCCGTTCGCGCCAAATTCGTGTGGCGCGTCACGGCCCATAATTCACTGCGGCATCGCAGTGCATTGCTGGCTGATGATTGGCCAAGCATGCACTATGACCCGCATGCTTGGCCAATCACAGCGCCGTCAGTAGAGAGAGCTGTAATTGGCCAAAGCCAGGGTGGCTTTGGCCAATTATGGCTCAGGGGATTTAGTACACACCCCACACTATATAAGGCCGCCTGCACGGCGGCCCTGTGTAGTGTGTGTTCCGGTGTGCTGAGAGATAGAGAGAGAGAGAGACAGTGTCATTTGATTTGAGTTAGATAGATTAGGCAGAACAGTCAGTCAGTTAGCTGCACTTACAGTGTATTGTGTATATATATGCATCCCAGGTGTTGCATATATATATATACACTGTATTCAGTTTAGCTAGATCCGTTCCTGTTATCTTCTATCTAGACTATTTACATTTAGTGCAGTGTGTCCTGCTCACAGTGTTCAGCTAGATCCGTTCCTGCTATTTACATTCAGTGCAGTGCGTCCTGCTCACAGTGTTCAGCTAGATCCGTTCCTGGTATTTACATTTAGTGCAGTGCGTCCTGCTCACAGTGTTCAGCTAGATCCGTTCCTGCTATTTACATTCAGTGCAGTGCGTCCTGCTCACAGTGTTCAGCTAGATCCGTTCCTGCTATTTACATTCAGTGCAGTGCGTCCTGCTCACAGTGTTCAGCTAGATCCGTTCCTGCTATTTACATTCAGTGCAGTGCGTCCTGCTCACAGTGTTCAGCTAGATCCGTTCCTGCTATTTACATTCAGTGCAGTGCGTCCTGCTCACAGTGTTCAGCTAGATCCGTTCCTGCTATTTACATTCAGTGCAGTGCGTCCTGCTCACAGTGTTCAGCTAGATCCGTTCCTGCTATTTACATTCAGTGCAGTGCGTCCTGCTCACAGTGTTCAGCTAGATCCGTTCCTGCTATTTACATTCAGTGCAGTGCGTCCTGCTCACAGTGTTCAGCTAGATCCGTTCCTGCTATTTACATTCAGTGCAGTGCGTCCTGCTCACAGTGTTCAGCTAGATCCGTTCCTGCTATTTACATTCAGTGCAGTGCGTCCTGCTCACAGTGTTCAGCTAGATCCGTTCCTGGTATTTACATTTAGTGCAGTGCGTCCTGCTCACAGTGTTCAGCTAGATCCGTTCCTGCTATTTACATTCAGTGCAGTGCGTCCTGCTCACAGTGTTCAGCTAGATCCGTTCCTGCTATTTACATTCAGTGCAGTGCGTCCTGCTCACAGTGTTCAGCTAGATCCGTTCCTGCTATATACATTTAGTGCAGTAAGTCCTGCTCACAGTGTTCAGCTAGATCCGTTCCTGTTATCTTCCTACTGACAGGCAGGCTTGTCTGGTTACAGTATATAAAGCTACCTGAAGAAAATTACAGGTGTTCTATCCCAGCTTAGTGCAGCTACAGGCCATTAGTATGTCTGGAAGGCCAAGAAGGAGAGGCAGACAGTCACAAGCCAATAAGAGAGGGCAAGCAGGCTCTGTGTCTAGTGCTGGTCGTGGAGACGGTGCATCCTCATCAGCACGTGGCCATGGGACACGCTTGGCCTTTTTTTCGGCAGCTGGCCGTGTTGAGCCGCAACATGCGGAAGACTTGGTCGAGTGGATGACCAAGCCGTCCTCATCCTCCTCATCCTCTCTCACCCATGCCCAGGGTGCTTTGTCTGGCAAAGCAGCGGCCTCTTCCCTCAGCTCAATGTCATCAGTGACTCCTTCCCTAGCTCCACCATGTCCTCATGAGGATTCCCTCGAACTGTTTGACCACAGTGTTGGGTACATGCTCCAGGAGGATGCCCAGCGTTTGGAAGGCTCTGATGATGATACTGAGCTCAATGAAGGCAGTAACATGAGCACGGACAGAGGGGGTGCCCAAGAAGGACAGCAATCTGGCAGTCATGCTCCCCCTGCTGCAGCATACTGCCAGGTTTGCTCCAGTGATGAGGAGGGAGGGGATGATGAGGTCACTGACTCAACGTGGGTGCCTGATAGGAGAGAGGAGGAGGAGGAGGAGGAGGAGGAGGTGGCACATCACCAACTAGGCAGGATGCCCTCCAGGGGCCAGCCTAAGGGCAGCACATTGACTGCATCACACCCCAAAGCTCCACATGTGCAGGGCGCTGCAGTCTCTGCGCGTTATTCAAAAAGTTCTTTGGTGTGGGCCTTTTTTGAGACGAGTGCATCAGATCGCACCGCTGCTATTTGCAACATATGTCTCAAGCGTATCTCGCGTGGCCAAAACATCTCCCGCTTGGGTACCACATGCTTGACCAGACATATGTTGACCTGCCATGCAGTTCGTTGGCAAGCGTATCTGAAAGACCCACACCAAAGAACAAAGACGATCTCTCCTTGCTCCTCATCAGCTGAGATTTCCAACCCCACTAGACCTTCAGTCCTCTCTGAGACCTGCAGTGAGAGGAATGAAGGTGTAGAATTAGGTGTGTCACAGCCAAGTACTTGTGGGCAATCTGCTTTTGGTACACCGACGTCAGATTGTACCAGGCAAATTTCCCTGCCCCAGCTGCTGCACCGCCGAAAGAAGTTTGCTCCCAGCCATCCACATGCCCAGCGGTTGAATGCTAGCTTGGCAAAATTGCTAGCACTTCAACTGCTGCCTTTTCAGTTGGTAGACTCTGCCCCCTTCCGTGAGTTTGTGGAATGTGCGGTTCCTCAGTGGCAGGTACCCAAACGCCACTTTTTCTCACGGAAGGCGATTCCGGCTCTCTACCGGCATGTGGAAGGCAATGTCCATGCCTCGCTGGACAGGGCGGTCAGCGGTAAGGTGCATATTACCGCTGACTCATGGTCCAGCAGGCATGGACAGGGACGTTACTTAAGTTTCACGGCGCATTGGGTGACTCTGCTGGCAGCTGGGAAGGATGCAGGACAAGGTGCTGTAGTGTTGGAGGTTGTTCCGCCACCACGCCTCCAAAATGCTGATTGTGACACACCTCTCTCCTCCACCCCCTCCTCTTCTTCTTCCTCCATGGCCTCTTCCTCGGAACCAGCGGTGCTCCGTAGGCGTTCAAGGGGCTACGCAAGTACGCAGGCCAAAAGATGCCATGCGGTGCTTGAGCTGGTGTGCTTGGGGGACAGGAGCCACACTGGGGCAGAGGTTCTGTCAGCTCTGCAGGGGCAGGTTCAGAGGTGGTTGACGCCACGCCAACTTAAGGCAGGAATGGTGGTTTGCGACAATGGCACCAACCTCCTCTCTGCCCTCCGACAGGGACAACTGACCCATGTGCCCTGTTTGGCTCACGTCCTTAACTTGGTGGTGCAGCGGTTCTTGGGCAGGTACCCGGGCTTACAGGATGTCCTGAGGCAGGCCAGGAAAGTCTCTGTGCATTTCCGCCGGTCATATAATGCCAGTGCTCGGCTGACGGACCTCCAAAAGGAGTTTAACCTGCCCAAGAACCGCCTAATCTGTGACATGCCCACCAGGTGGAACTCGACGTTGGCCATGCTGCAGCGGCTGCACACGCAGCAGAGGGCCATCAATGAGTACCTGTGCGACTATGGCACCAGGACAGGGTCAGGGGACCTTGGTTTTTTTTCCCCACGCCAGTGGGCCATGATCAGGGATGCATGCACTGTCCTGTCACCATTCGAGGAGGCCACGAGGATGGTGAGCACTGACAGTGCATGCATCAGTGACACTGTCCCCCTTGTCCACCTGTTGGAGCACACGCTGCGTGGAATAATGGACAGGGCACTTGAGGCAGAACAGAGGCAGGAAGAGGAGGACTTCCTTAGCTCTCAAGGCCCCCTTTATCCAGACAGTGTTCCTGCGTGCCCGCCGATCACACAGGAAGAGGACGAGGAGGAGGAGGAGGAGGAGGAGGAAGATTGTGTCAGTATGGAGGTGGAGCCTGGCACTCAGCATCAGCAGTCTTTAAGGGATCAGTCCCAAGGAACACATGGACTTGTACGTGGCTGGGAGGAGGTGGCTGCGGACGTTGTTGTCCTTAGTGACCCAGAGGACTCCGGACCGAATGCCTCAGCAAACCTACGCTGCATGGCCTCCCTGATCCTGCAAAGCCTGCGTAAGGATCCTCGTATTCGTGGTATCAAGGAGAAGGACCAATACTGGCTGGCAACCCTCCTTGATCCACGTTACAAGGGTAAGGTTGCGGACCTTATCTTGCCATCGCAGAGGGAGCAGAGGATGAAACATCTTCGGGAGGCCTTGCAGAAAGGTCTGTGCAACGCGTTCCCAGAGACTGGGAGGTTACAAACTCCTGTTTCTGGACAACGTGTTGCTGAGGCTTCGGTCAGTCAAAGAAGGAGCGGTGGAGAAGGTGGCCGTCTGACCGATGCGTTCAGACAATTTTTTGGTCCGCAGCCCCAAGGTATGATCGGTTCCAGCAACCATCGCCAGCGTCTGTTTTACATGGTGCAGGAATACCTAGGGGCAAGATCAGACTTGGACACCTTTCCCACCGAAAATCCTCTGGGTTACTGGGTCTTGAGGATGGATCACTGGCCAGAGCTTGCACAGTATGCAATTGAGCTACTGGCCTGTCCTGCATCCAGCGTTCTTTCGGAACGCACATTCAGTGCTGCTGGAGGCGTGGTAACCGATCACAGGGTGCGTCTGTCCACCGACTCGGTCGATCGGCTGACCTTCATAAAAATGAATCAGTCTTGGATCACCACCAGCTACCAAGCACCTGATGCAGATGTAACCGAATAATTTTTTTTGAAATCTCAGATCCCTTCAAAGACTGCCTATGCTGATGCTGAGTGACTATCCCTGAGTAATTATCCTCTTCCTCCTCAATCATCACGCTGATAGCTTGTAAGAACATTTTTGGTTCTGGGCGCCACCACCAGTGCCTAAGGCACAATTTTTCAGCCCCTGTTTAACAGGGGCGTGTAATTACTATTTTTGATGCAATACTTTGCAGCAGGGCTTGTTCCTGCGTTTCAACTAGAGTGTCTGTGAGGGGTTGCAGTGTTGTGGCACCAGCACCAGTGCCTAAGACCCAATTTTTCTGCCCCTGTCTAACAGGGGCGTGTAATTACAATTTTTGATGCAATACTTTGCAGCAGGGCTCGTTCCTGCGTTCCAACTAGAGTGTCTGTGAGGGGTTGCAGTGTTGTGGCACCAGCACCAGTGCCTAAGACCCAATTTTTCTGCCCCTGTCTAACAGGGGCGTGTAATTACAATTTTTGATGCAATACTTTGCAGCAGTGCTCGTTCCTGCGTTCCAACTAGAGTGTCTGTGAGGGGTTGCAGTGTTGTGGCACCAGCACCAGTGCCTAAGGCCCAATTTTTCTGCCCCTGTCTAACAGGGGCGTGTAATTACAATTTTTGATGCAATACTTTGCAGCAGGGCTCGTTCCTGCGTTCCAACTAGAGTGTCTGTGAGGGGTTGCAGTGTTGTGGCACCAGCACCAGTGCCTAAGGCCTAATTTTTCAGCTCCTGTTCAACAGGGGCATGTAATTACAATTCTTGATCTAATATTTCACAGCAGGGCCCTGTGAGGGCTTACAGTGTTTTGGCCACAGCAACACCTAAGGCCCAAATTTCTGCTGAGTATATAGGGCAGGACCCTACCTTCAAACATCTAACTTACAAACGACTCCTACTTGCAAACGGTAGGAGACAACAGGAAGTGAGATGAAATCTACCCCTAAGGAAGGGAAATTCTCTCATGTAAGAGTTAATATGGGAAAACAATTTCTCCTTTCCACTGATGCTTTCCAATCCTTGTTCCACAAAAAAACCCAAATTTTCAAAAAACATTTTTCATTGGGACAAAAAAGTGAGGTGAAATCTTCTGAAGAGGAGGAAAGACGCAAAACAAATGTCACAGGGGTGATAACCCTTCCCTATGTTTTCCAAAAAGCTTAGAAAAGATTTTTTGGCTGGAGCTAAACACATTAAAAATGTTCAAAATTACAAACAGATTCTACTTAACAACAAACCTACAGTCCCTGTCTTGTTTGCACCGCCTGTATACTGCTGTTCAGAGTATATAGGGCCTGGTGGCCCCACACCTTTCCTTATTTTAATTTGGGTGTGGGGTTCCCCTTAATATCCATACAAGACCCAAAGGGCCTGGTAATGGACTGGGGGGTACCCATGCCGTTTGTCTCACTGATTTTCATCCATATTGCCATGACCCGACATGACATTAAACCCGCAAGCAGTTTTAAATGAGATTTTTTCCTTTAAAAATGACATTTGGTGCAGGGACTGTTCTAAACATGGGAAACACGCGTCACTTTACAGGCATACTATAGACACCCCCCAGGTACGATATTTAAAGGAATATTTCACTTTTTTTTTTTTACTTTAAGCATCATTAAAATCACTGCTCCCGAAAAAACGGCCGTTTTTAAAAGTTTTTTTTGCATTGATACATGTCCCCTGGGGTAGGACCCGGGTCCCCAAACCCTTTTTAGGACAATACCATGCAAATTAGCCTTTAAAATGAGCACTTTTGATTTCGAACGTTCGAGTCCCATAGACGTCAATGGGGTTCTAACGTTCGTGCGAACTTTCGGTCCGTTCGCGGGTTCTGGTGCGAACCGAACCGGGGGGTGTTCGGCTCATCCCTACTTCTCAACAACATTGTCCCTTACTTGTTTGGAGAGTTCCTTGGTCTTCATGGCAGTGTTTGGTTAGTGGTGCCTTTTGCTTAGGTGTTGCAGCCTCTGAGGCCTTTCAAAAAGGTGTGTATATGTAATGACAGATCATGTGACACTTGGATTGCACGCAGGTGGACATCATTTCACTAATTATGTGACTTCTGAAGGTAATTGGTTGCACCAGAGCTTTTTATGAGCTTCATAACAAAGGGGGTGAATACGCACATGCCAATTATCAGTTTTTAATTTCTGAAAAATAGTTTTATGTATATATTTTTCCAATTTTACTTCACCAACTTAGACTATTGTGTTCTGATCCATCGCCCACTCTTTTAACCACTTGAAGACAAAGCCCTTTCTGACACTTTTTGTTTACATGAAAAATTATTTTTTTTTGCAACAAAATTACTTTGAACCCCCAAACATTATATATATTTTTTTAAAGCAAAGGCCCTACAGATTAAAATGGTGGGTGTTTAAATTTTTTTCACACAGTATTTGCGCAGCTATTTATCAAACGCATTTTTTTGGGAAAAAACACACTTTTTTAAAATTTTAATGCACTAAAACACAGTATGTTGCCCAAATGTTTGATGAAATAAAAAGGATGATCTTAGGCCGAGTACATGGATACCAAACACGACATGCTTTAAAATTGCACACAAACGTGCAGCAGCGACAAACTACATACATTTTTAACGTCTGATGATTGGCCAAAGCATGAACCTGACCTGCATGCTTTGGCTAATCACAGCGCCCTCTGCTGCGAGAGCCATAATTGGCCAAAGGCACAGTGCCTTTGGTCAATTATGGCTCAGGGGGACTAAGTCCATGCCCCACACTATATAAGGCTGCTTCCAACGGCGGCTGGGCGTAGTGTTGTGAGTGTGGATGGAGACAGAGATTGAGCTAAAT